>CM077091.1:30949480-31549480 GCA_039513925.1 Platanthera zijinensis | reverse complement strand
TTCTATCAACTGCTGGGCTGCTTCAGGTGTCTTATTGTTCAAGGTGCCTCCACTAGCCGCATCAATCATCTGTCTGGTGGCTGGATTTAGACCATTATAGAAAGTCTGAATCTGAAGCCAAGAAGGTAAAGCATGATGGGGGCATCTCCTTAATAACTCTTTGAATCGTTCCCAAGTATCGTACAATGATTCAGCCTCCACTTGAACATACGTAGAGATGTCGTTCCTTAACTTTGCGGTCTTTGCCGGCGGAAAATACTTCATCAAAAACTTCTCAACCATCATGTCCCAAGTAGTAATGGATCCTTTAGGTAACGAATTGTGCCACTGCTTTGCCTTATGCCTCAATGAGAATGGGAACAATCTCAATCGAATGGCATCGTTGGAGACACCATTAATCTTGAAAGTATCACATATCTCTAGGAATCCGGCTAAGTGTGTATTGGGATCCTCGTCTTGTAAGCCATCATATTGAACATATTGTTGGACCATTTGTATCACGCTCGGTTTCAGTTCGAAATTATTGGTTGGAATGGGTGGTCGAACAATGCTTGACCCAGTTCCTTGGAGATTGGGTCTAGCAAAGTCAGACATGGTTTGCTCATTTTGGTTGGCCATGGTATCTAGATTTTCAGGATGGTGTTCTCCTTGATTCACTGTTTCTTCTTCTCTCAGATCGTCTACAATATCTGTGGTGTTAATACCCACGTCTCTGTGATTGGTGTTGTGAATAATTCGTTCCGGTTCAGAATGAAATGGTTCTAACCCAGAATTTCTTGCCCTGGTCATAGACTAACAGACTACAAAACAGAGATTAAATAATATAATTTTACTTTAAACTAATCTACAAAGATTTATTAGTAAACAATAATGGTAGATTAATAAAGTTAAAGCTTTCAAAATATTGAAAAGTTCCCCGGCAACGGCGCCAAAAACTTGATGAATATTTTCGCTAAGTCTAAACTTGATGCGGATTCATTCTACAATTTATCATAACTATGTAGATGGGCATAAGCTAGATTGAATCATCTTTCAGGCAAGTGCACCTATCATAAATAGTATAAGAGAAATCTACATCTCGTATCGTATTCCACAGGGTCATTTCAACTATTCGTACTCACTCTCACTCTATTATCATACCTAAACTTAAGGTTGCGTTCTAACATAGATTAATCCTAACTATGACTATTCGGATAAAAATTGTATTGGAGAGTTACAAAAATAGTTTCAAGTCGAAAGTTAAGAGCATTCGATGAACATAATCACTTTGTGTAATCATGAAATAACAAGACTATCAAATTCATTGTATTGTAAAGGGTTAAACTAATTATCAAATTCTCTCTCGAGCAATTTAAAATCTAAGTTAAGTTAAGTAAATTTTCTCTCGAACAATTTACAATACTCAAATGTTTATTGAATGAAATACCCTATCTAATACATGGATTCATGAAACTTTATCTCTAAAATACCATAATTCCATTCATTCGTATTCTAATTTTCCAAGAAACATATCTCTCGATCATGAATTTTGAATTACAAAGAGAAATAACACATAAATATGAAGATTTAACCATCATCCAAACAATCCAATTTCTCAATCTAGACATTTGGAATTCATGTAAAAATAAATAATCATTCATAATAAGGATAATTGTCAATGTTTGCAAGCCCAAATACGAATAAAATACAATGAAATTGACGAAAACAAAACGATACATGATTACTAACTTGTTCAAACACATTGTTCATGAAAATTAAAAGATAAATAAAGTTGGGTTACCAAGAGAGATACAAGATTAAATGAGATAAATTAAAGAATAAATGCATACAAATATCTCCTTCAAGCCTTCCTTCTCTTGGATGCTCCACTTTCGTTCTCCAGAAAAATATCCAAGCAAAATAATCCAAAAAAGTGCAGAATAATATTTTCTCCAGGTTTTTATAGTCCAATAGCAAACATGGTCGAACACGGGTTCCGACACGGCCGTGTTGCAGGCCGTGTCGGCAATTCCAGGGCAGTTCTGCACGAAAAGACGTGTGTGATCATGGGCCGTGTTGGATCACACGGGTACTGACACGGCCGTGTTTTGGAACACGGCCGTGTTGTTCTTCCTGTTCTTCAGACACGGGGGTTGGAAAATTGCTTCAGCTGGGATGGAACACGGGTAGGCACACGGCCGTGTTCCTACCCGTGTGTGAGCAATTCTTCTCCTGTGTTCAGTCCTGTTGGCCCCGTAAACTCCCCTGTTTGCTCCAAGACTTTTAGTTCCACTGGCTAGTTGTACCTGCATTAGAAAAATGACATAGTAAGCGAGAAGTTCAATACATAAAATAGTAAAAACTCTAAACTATGCTCTACTATTCATGACAATACCAATTCTCAATTATTTAGTGCAATTACTTGAATAAAGAGGTAGAAATCAGCGGATATGATTACAATTATTACAATAAAAATCTACCATAATTATAATCATCAGAAGGTCAGATCAATCTGCGGATAAAGAAGTTGAGAACAAACAATGGAGGAGAGTTCACTTCGCATGAGTTCTTCAACTTCTGCAGAAATTTTGACACTTAACGAGAGATTACTTGTGCTCACACTCCACAACAGAACATAATTGCAGAACAGAAGATATGTCATCTAACGGAAACATTCAAGTGTTGGCTTCACGCAAAAAGCATTCCCAGGTCCTCCTAGGCGGAGGGAATGACTTGTGCGGTGTATGTCATAAATAGGATTCCCCTCAGTCTGAACAACATGAGATTCCCTCATGAGTTGATGTTCAAGCAGAAGCCTAATGTTGAACATCTTCGGGTGTTCGGTTCTACCTTCTACGTGCACGTTCCGGACACTCTCAGGATAAAGTTAGATGCGAAAACACGGAAACTAGTCTTTGATGGGTATGATGAGCGAAAGAAGGGATGGAAGTGCATGGATCCTGCAACAAAGAATTTCTTCATGTCGAGATACATTGTCTTCGATGAACTTACATCATATCAGGGTAGCTCTTCTATAAATATACAAGAGAGCAGGTCAGGCGGGGGCCAAAGAAAAGCTGTTCGGGATCTTCTGGTGGAGTTACCTGTATCACCAGGTACTCCGACGACGTCTAGCTATAGGGCAGAGGATTCTAGATATGGAAGCAGGGGGAGCGATTCACCTGGTGTGCACGGGATCAGAGTTAATATAGAATAAGCAGCGAGAGTGGTGGATCAGGGTCAATCCTTGTGGAGGTCCAAGAGGACAATAGTTCCACCATCTCGATGTAGGGACGGGAATATGGTATTATTCGTCTCATGTATCTTTGCAGGTCCCTTGGATGAACTGAGCCTTCTTGCTTTGAGAATGCCACTGGCCTCAAGGAGTGGGAGGATGCCATGAATGAGGAGATGGTCGCCCTCAAGAAGAATGAGACTTGGGATCTTGTGCCCAAAGTCGATAACACCACTCCTGTGACATGCAAGTGGGTATACAAGCTAAAGAAAAAGGCTGAGAGAAGAATCGAGCGATACAAGGCTCTACTTGTGGCTTGTGGGTTTTCTCAACAATATGGGGAGGATTACAAGGAGACCCGATGACCAAGATGACTTCGATATGGGTGGTGGTTGCCATGGTGGCTTGCCAATTGTGGAATATTTGGCAACTCGACGTGAAGAATGCTTTCCTTTATGATGAAATTGACAAGGATATCTTCATGGAGTAACCACCGAGTTATTTATCTGAAGAACATCATGGGCACGTCTGCAAGCTAAAGAAGGCCCTCAGTGTTCTGAAGCAAGCGTCTCAGCCGTGGTATGAGAAGATCACAAAATATCTCCAGTCCTACGGTTACTTTGCTCCAAACTCAGATTCTAGTCTGTTCGTTAAGAAGAAGGGGGAGCTTTAGGTCCTCATTATATCATACGGTGATGATATGATCATCATGGGGAACTCGGAGGAGGAAGTTGCTAGGCTCCGGAATGAGCTAGCTATTCGGTTCGAGATGAAAGATCTGGGTGAGCTCAACCATTTACTTGTACTCGAGGTGTAGAGGCAGAAGAACGGCGTGCTTGTTTCCCAGAAGGACTATGCGGAGAGGATTGTCAAGCAATTTAGCATGGGGGAAGGGAAGAGCAGTTCTACTCCTCTGGAGGTTGGGTTGAAACTTTGATGGGATGAGGGAAGGGTTCTTATAGACTCTTTGGTATTCCGAGCACTTGTGGGGAGTCTTATATATCTGACTATTACTAGGCCGAATATTGCTTATGTGGTGGGTTGGGTTAGTTGATATATGGAGGAGCCTCAGAAATCTCATCTGGTAGCGGCTAAAGGAATTTTGAAGTATGTCAAGTCTACCTCAGAGATGGGTCTCTTTTATAAGAGGGACACGAGCTTCAGTATGCACAACTATATGGATGCTGATTATAGAAGGGATATAGTTGATCAGAAGTCGACGTATGGTTACGTCTTCTTCACCGGACCAACGACTATTTCTTAGTGTAATAAGAAGTAGGATTCAGTGTCCATATCAAGGTAGCTCATCTGTGGAGCTATAGGAGAGTAGGTTAGGTAGGGGACAAGGATGTTGGTTCTACCATGGTGATCTAGAAGTGATCAAACATGTAGTCTCACTGCCAACGTAGTAATGAGCCTATTAGGGTCGCACATAAGAACATTTCAAGAATTTGGAAGATTGAATTATGTTGTTCTTGCTCATGTGATGAGTGAAGGACCAAGCATTAACATGAGATGAGTAAAGGACTAAACTCAGCCATGCGTTGAGTGCATCGAGACCACTCAAAGCTTTTGTCATGTCATGTGTTGATTCATCGAGTTAACGTTGAGAGTGTTGAGACCACTCGATGATTTGTCGAGTCAATCGTTGATTCGTCGAATGATGGCGTTGAGTGTATCAAGTCTACTCAGACAGGCATTTAGTCCGTCGATACAACTCAACGCTTTCGTCAAGTCAAATGTTGACTTGTTGATTAGGTGTTGAGAGCGTTGAGATCACAGTCATAGAGTCAAATGTTTACTTGTCGAATTAGGAACTGAGAGCGTCAACATCATTCGACGCATTCATCGAGTTAAATGTTGACTCGTCAAATAATGGCGTTGAGTTCGTTGAGTTCATTCAACGATTCGTCGAGTCAAGTGTTAATTCGATAAGTCTGGTGTTGAGGCATTGAGTGTGTTGAGTGCACTCAACGATTCGTCGAGTCAAGTGTTGATTTGTCGAATATCGACGTGTATACTCAATGATTCGTTGAGTCAAGTGTTGATTCGTCAAATATCGACGTGTATATTCAATGATTCGTCGAGTCAAGTGTTGATTCATTGAATATCAATGTGTATACTCAATGATTTGTCGAGTCAAGTGTTGTTTCGTCGAATATCAGTGTGATACTCGAGGAATTCTGTTTCGCCCGATTTATTTCCTCTAAGTCTGGTTCGACGCGGTCTGCTGGTATGGGTTGGCTTGGTACTTTGTATATAAGGATTATGTACAGTAAACCGAGTGTGAGACAGAGTGAGAGAGTTACAGGATTTTTCATTTTGACCGAATCCCGAGTGGGCTCTTCTCCCTCCGACAGAACTGTTCCACCAAGGCTGATTCCGCCGATCTCGCCACCGCTTGTTCACCATCCCAGTACTTTGCCGGAAAGTTTTTCCAGGGAATTATTATTCATATCCTCCGCATATTCAATTGCATACCTACGATTCTGTGAAGACACAGAACGTCAACTTTTGACCTAGATCTTGTGCGACAAGAGTCTAAGGGTTCTTTCGTTCATGTGGATCACCTGTAGAGGCGTGGGCAATATTCTACGCATAGAACTCAGGCCATTGCCGTTCGTTGGAATCATTCAGAGCACCTTGGTTGAGTATTGACTCAATCCCTCAAAGGTAAAATTTTATTTACTGAACTTTACTTCTTGATTAATGTTTATCGATAGATCCTAACTATTTGGGGTTTTCTTATTCCATTTCCGTTGCGCACAAGTGTTGTGACGTATAACAAAACCCAATAGAGGTATCAGAGGGAGTTTCATGCGATGATCATTTTTTCAGAAGTTGTTAAATCCTTTGCGTGTTGATCTGGAAATTTTAGAAGTGTTCTAAATACCCAAATCTATTCTTGGAACCCCGCCAAGAACGCATGTGATTTTGTTGTTGATATCTTTGTTACTCCTTTACAGTAATCGTTCCTCTTGTTGGTTTGTGAAAGCAAGTGTAACGCCCCCGATTTTCTGTTGTTATTATTTGGTTTATCGATGTCATGATTATGACGTCAGTGCGTTACTTTTTCATTTTAATGTCAGCGCTGCACCGTCTGTGCGTTTTCGCGTCTGTTGGGTCTGTTTGACCAGATTTTGGGATTCTGATGAGATTGAATGTTTTCCTTGAGTTGAAGGATGAGTTTTTGAGGCCATAGACTTGTCAAGTTTTGTTGCGATCCGAGCATTTTTGAGTCTCGGCACGTGTTTGGACCCTTGTGGTGATTTCTTTTTTTGATGATGTCTTTCAAGAATGGTACGTCGGATTCTAGGGTTATCTTCGCCGTTTAATTCAGCGCGCGTTTGGGCCTCTGTTTTCAACCCATATTTCTTGTTCCAATATCTGATTATGATTATTACTGTTGATCTTATTCTAGCGATATGCCTTGCTTTAATTCCTGGTTAGCCCTCCTGTTGATCCGCGAGAAGCTCCCTGTAGGGTTAAATTTTTCGTCGACCTTGGGCGTTCGACGACGTTCGACCTGATTTCTTCGAACGGTCTTTGCGTTCGACGATTTCAAACTGTGTTCGACGATCGGGATTGTTCTTCTTCCTTATTTTAGAGATCGGCTTTGTTCTCGAGAAAGCTCTTTGTTCCCGATAAGTGTTATCTTTGTTCTCGAGTGATCTATGACCTCTTCTCGAGAAGTCTCTTTGTGTACTCAAGTAAATTTCTCGGGCTCTCGAGAAATGCTTCTAGTTCTCGAGAGGCCCTTCCTTCTACTCGAGTAATGCCCCGACTGAACTCGAGAATTTTTCAGTTATTCTCGAGAAGTGTCCTTGTTCTCGAGAAGCTTTTTATAGTACTCGAGTAGTCCTGCCTGGTTTTCGAGAAGCCTTTCTATTAGTACTCGAGAAGTCCCTTGCTGTACTCGAGTAGTTCGCCCTTAGTAATTGAGTAATTTCCTTCCGGTACTCGAGTAGTATTCCCTTGTACTCGAGTAGCCTTGTAGTACTCGAGTAGCCTTCCAGTACTCCAGTAATCCCTTCTTTCTTCTCGAGAAGCCCAGTACAGCCGACCCCAATTCTTTTCTTAAGTGCAATTATCCTGATTTGACCCTAAGTATATATATATACCTACTTCTATTTTTTTTTATTCATTAGATCGAATTCCTATTCTTCTTCCGAACTAGAGAGGCGTGATCGAGAGAGAGGTTGTCCGTTCGTGATTTTTTCGGTGGCTACCGATGGTGCTCCGGCGCTCGAATTCTTTAACAGAATATAGATCCGGAAAGCTCTCGACGAGAGCTGCGCCATCGTGGTATTATCTTCCCCTTTCCTTTAGATTTTCTCGATAGGGTTTCCGACCCTAACTCTTTCTTTTTGTCCATTCTTGTTAGATTTCGACTTCCTTCGTCTCCTTTAGCCCCGATCTACGTTGAGGAGTGATTCTGAGAATTTCCTGGTAAAAATCAAGGCAAGTAATGGTTTTCTCCTTCTCTTCCCTTCTTTACCCCTGATTAGCAAGAATTTCTAATTTATGACTATCATAATTATTAGTTAATTGCCGATATTAGTGCTGTTAAATATTTTGTCTGTTCTATTCATGATGTTCATGTTCTTGATTCTGCTATCTAGCCCTATTTAGTGCTATAGATTTTGTTGGTGTGGTTATATTTCATTCCTATAGCCGTTCCTCAACTTTCTTGTAGAAGGCGTTAGAGATTATTTAAGATCATAAATTCTTCCTAATGGTTGATAAACAATTTCAATCTAGAATTGTTTAGTAGAATCTGATGTGCCATTATTGTCTTGAGATTTATATCATGGTTTTCTTCGTGGCGATGCCGTGGGGCAAGACAAGCCGCCAGGCCAAGGATGGGTTATGGTGTGCCCCTGAGCTCTAAACTCGGGTCGTTACGGGGTGTGACTTCATGGTTTTTCTTTGTTGTAGGTGTTTTAGTGGATGAACCCACCGCCGCAACATTTGTTCTCCCTATTAGTACTTTGTGGGGCTCTACCAGGTTTTTGTGCATTTGCGGTGAATGGTGGAGTATCCAATCTCCCCTGCAATTAGACTGATAAATTGTTTTTGGGGTTGTGCCTAGATGAGTTGACCACCTCGCCCGTGATGTTTTGGTTTTGGTGGAGTTGACCACAGGTGGCTAATAGGGGTTTTTCTTTCCATATGGTTTAATCTCAACCTTTTTCCCCTTGTAGTCCCATGCTTTTGGGGCACTCTTGTTGTACGTGATGCTTCACGTAAGTGTTCTCTTTTTACCATATTATCTTACTACTGTACTTTATTTTAGTGTCTTTCGTTTGATCTTGGGTTGGTAACCCTTGACTTTCACTACAACAAATTGCACTTATAGTAAGGACATAAATCGTTACAAGAAGTACCAAAATTCGTTACAAAAACTCTTTGGTAACGAAAAAAACTTTATGTAACGGTCGTCCTCTAAAGCTCGACGCTAATACTTCTTGTAACGAATGTATGCGTGTCGTTACAATAAATTAGCTACAATAGTAAAAAAGATTTCGCCAGTGCCGGCCGCCGCCCGCTGCCGCCGCCCGCCGCCGCCGATGCCGGCCGGCCGCCGGCCGCCGGCCGCCGCCGCCGGCCGCCGCCCGCCACGAGCCCGCCAGCCCAGCATATTTCAAAATTGATTGTGGAATGGACAATATAAACCCAAAATTGATGTTTTAACTGGCGGTGTGGGACTAAAATGATCAAACATATTGTGAGAAAAAATTACTATTCGTAACGTAACATTAGTGTTGTTACAAATACTTATATTTATAGTAACAAATTAATTTTTATTGTAACAAAAGATAAAATATTCGTTACAAAAAGTAATTTTTGGTAACAACAAAAATAATTCGTTACTAAATATACCTATTAGTAACAAATTGTGTTTTAGTTATATTTCAGTCCTTACAACAGGTGCAGTTTGTTGTAGTGTTTGTTTACTTGTGGATTACTTTTGCCATCTCTGGTGTTTTCTTGCTGAGGTGTTCTGTCTTTTGAATGCCTTGGGTTCAGAGCTGTAGCTAATTACGATGCTAGTTTTGGAGTTCTTGGGCAGCAGAGTTGGCGTGGTTTTTGCCTCGCCGTAGTGAGGTAGTCTGTTGTTTTAGTTGTTGTGCTAGTTCAAACATACTTTACCTATTTGTGGGTTCGTGTCAGTATGTTGATGCCAACAGAATTGCTGTTTTTAGATACTTGCTAGCTGCCTAGTTTCCTTTCTGTGTATTGGTTTACTTGCTTTCTGGGATGTTTTATGTTAGGATTGCATGGTAGGTATTTTTGAGTATAAAAACTACCATTTTTACCTCATGCATTGCACATTTTTAAAATTATAAATCACTATAATTAACGACCGTAAAAATCTACCCTTATTTCTACTATGAACTTAGAACTTGCATACCTTGAGGTGTCCTGTGGGAACCTCCAAGCTCTTGTAGGATGCCTAATCTGATAAAAGAATTATTTTCCGCAGCGTTTAACTACTTTCCTTATGGACTAGATGAGGCACTTAGCCGAGGGATACGACAAACTACTATACTTCAACTAATTTTACCTCTAAATAACTTAAAGGAATTTTCCTTCATGGTTAAGTAGGAGTTTTGCCTGAGCGTCCGCAGTTATCCCCTGCCGATGTGGCATCATGATGCACATTTTTACCTTTCTCAGATAACCCTTTATTGTCGGTGAAAAATGCGGGTTGTGACAGTTGGTATCAGAGCCAGGTTGGTTTGACAAGTTGGTCGAACCAACCAATCTGATATAGTTGTTTCCCTTCATTCATATTCAAACACACACCGATGTGTCATCAGTACGTCTTAATTGAAGCATAGTCACTACACTCATAACATGATAAGAAGTATACAGGGCATATAATGTAGTATGGGATGCATAATATGTGTTTGTATATGGATCCACCATAGGAGTCAACATATGACAGTTATGTAGTATAAGATGCATATCACATGGATGCCCATTAGCACGTTTTCTTTTCTCGTTTCATGCGATGTTATGTAGTATGGGATGCATAACATTTCATGTGTACGCCCTCATATCATGCATTAAGGCCTTTTTAGAATGCATAACAATACATACATAACATATCATCGCATAAGCACGCGTGCTAAGTTAAGGTTTACATACACACATGAGTTTAAATAAGAATAAAGAATCCATGCATTCATAACATAGGCACATGAGTCAATATGATGAGAGGATATCATCCTAAGCAGGACAAAACATCATTGTAAAGTCTCAGAGCAAGTTGCAGCATAAGAATGGGTCTGTTAAGTATGGTCTGAACTAAGTTGTGTGGCCTACTCATAATCTAGGATTTTGATGAGTTATTCATTTCCTTATTTAGAAATGCTGTCGAATCATCCTATGACGAGGTCGACTCCCCAGTTAGAGGGTGAGTCGTCAGGTGCGCAGAGCGATGCGTTGATCGAGAGTTTGCGCATGTGAAACGAGGCTCTGTCGAGGCAAGTAGTTGCGATGCAATCGTAAATTCAGACTTTGTTGTCTGCCGCTCCCGCGCAACAACCCTTAGTGAAAGATTCTGCCGTGGATCGAGCCATACCCAATGCCCCTACTCCTTTTTCCCCCGGTGACGCTACCGCTAGAGATGAATTTTATCTCGCATTTCTAGTGACTGGGACCTCCCACTTATGACGGGAGAGTCGACTTCATGGTTTTTGGATGATTGGATCATCGCTATAAAGGAAATGTCCTCATATTCGGGGATTGTAGAAGCCCAAAAGGTAATGATTGCAACCTATCAAATGAAAGGTCTGACAAAGAGTTGGTGAATTCAGGAAAAGGAAAGCCTAAGTTAAGGATGCTCGCGGGAATCGTTTAAGAAGATGCTGCTGAAAAAGTTTCTACCCTCAGTCGAGCAGGACCGTCTGATGAATAACTTCCTACATCTAAAGCAGCGACAACTCACAGTGAGCGAGTACGAGATTGAGTTTAGTAAGCTGAGCAGATTTGCTCCAAACTTGGTAGCTTCAGAGGAGGGTAGAGTGAAACGTTTCCTTGGAGGACTGAGAAGCGATGTCCAGTAGTGGGCATTCACTTATGGAGCTTAAAATTATGTGGAGGTAGTGGAAGCCGCATTGAAAGTTGAGGCGATTGAGAACGACAAGAATCGAGGTGCCGTAGCGAGGAAAGAAAAGAGGAAAGGTGTTGAGGATGGAAACTCTAAGGCATCTGGCCCTTCTTCAAAGAAGAAAAGTGGTGAAGTATGTAGCTTCTATGGTCGAATCGACCACCCTTATGAAAGGTATTTCAAGAGGACTGCCACTCTGAAGCGGCAGGTGCACGCCATCCAAGGCGCACCCAATGGAGATCTTGTGCTCCTTCTGTTCAAGGAAGGGTCATGACATGAGTCGTTGCTGGTCGAAGGATAAGGCTTGCTTCTAGTGCGGGCAGAAGGGGCACCTGAAGTCTTCTTGCCCCCAGGCTCAGCCCCCATTGCAGCCTACCCCACTCCGGGCTCTGCCTCCGCCAACAAACCAAGACAGAGGAAAAGGAAAGCTGAACGTGGTCACCAGGGAGGAAGCTCAGACATATACATAAGTGATATCAGGTTAGACCCTAGTCTAATTTTTACTCTCTATTGTTACCCTAGTTTCGTTCGTTTAGTTATGTACGCTACGGTTGTTAGGGGAGTTTAAGGTGCGGAATAGGTGGGCGCGCACTCTTTTTGATTTGGGTGCCACCCATTCTTTTGTGGCGCAGAGGTTTGTGGATAAATATCATTTGAATGCGGATTAGTTAGGAGACTCCTTAAACGTCAAGCTTCCTTCTGGTGATTCGGTGATATCTAATCAAGGAGTTTTGAGATGCCCTATTAATCTAGGAGACTTCCTAGCCTTTGTGGATCTGATGGTGTTTGATCTGGCAGATTTTGATGTAATTTTGGGCATGGACTGGCTGTCCAAGTATGATTCGGTCATCCAGTGCAAGGCTAAGCAACTGGATTTCAGGATGGACAATGTCCAACCTATGAGAGTTTATGGTTTTTAGGGCAGGGTTTCGCCTATTATTTCTGCGGTACGTGCTTTTCGTGCTATAAAGTCTAGTAGTGAGGCATTTTTGGTTTCTATTTCTTCTTTGGAAACAGCTTTTATTACACCACATCTTGAGGATATCTTGGTGGTGCGAGAGTTTCCAGATGTATTTCCTGATTATCTTCCAGGACTTTCTCCTGTGAGGGAGATATAGTTTGTGATAGACCTTTATCCAGGTACTCATCCTGTTGCCAAGACACCGTACTGTATAGCTCCGCATGAGTTGGACGAATTACGCACTCAGCTCGACGAGTTGCTGTAATGTGTTTTTATTAGACTGAGTTCTTCTCCGTGGGGTGCTCCTGTATTATTTGTAAAGAAAAAGGATGGCTCGATGAGGCTATGCTTCGATTATAGAGAATTTAATAAGGTAACCATTAAGACTAGATACCCCTTGCTGAGGATTGATGATCTGTTCGATCAGTTGTGAGGTAGCTCGATATTTTCAAAGATTGACCTTCGTTCAGGCTACCACTAGTTGAGGATTTGTGAGGCGGATATTCCACGGACCGCTTTCTGTTCGCGGCATGGACATTTTGAGTTTTTGGTGATGTCCTTCGGTTTGACCTATGCACCCTCTGCATTAATGGATTTAATGAATAGAGTGTTCAAGGAATTCTTAGATCGTTTCGTGATTGTGTTCATAGATGACGTCCTTGTGTTTTCCCGCAGTGTTGAGGAGTATACTAACCATTTGCGTTTGGTTTTGTCAACCTTGAGGGAGCATAAACTTTATGCAAAGTTAAGCAAGTGTGAGTTCTTGCTATCTCAGGTGTCCTTCCTAGGGCATGTTGTAAGAAAGGACAGTATTTCCGTAGACCCGACCAAGATTATTTATAACGCCCCGAAACTTAAAAGTTAAATGGGCAGTGTTCGAACAAAGTTTGGGTCTTGGCAGGGTGGGTGAACACGGCCTGTGAAACGGGCGTGTCACATGGCCATGTCGTGCTCGGGTAGTCGAAATCGAGTTTGATGAGCGTTTAGTGCTCGAACACGGCTTGTGACACGGGCATGTCACAGGGCGTGTCAGGCACACAACATATGACACGGGCATGTCACATGGCCATGTACTCCTCTGGAAGTTTGGTCCTGTGTCGACTTGGGACACGGCCTGGAACACGGGCGTGTACTATATGAAACGGGCGTGTCGGATTCAGCACGGGCGTGTGGCCACCCGTATCCTCCAAGGGTCATGGAGGTTTGCGTGGCGGTTATTCGTGACACGCCACTGGTCACGGGCGTGTTGATGACCCGACACGGGCGTGTCAGGTTGGGACATAGGCGTGTCCTAACTCGTGTGCTTTTCTGTACTCGACAATCGTGTATGGATCGAGGCACACAGCCTGGTACACGGCCGTGTGGAAAGCCGTGTTCGGCACAGGATTAAGAGATTTTAGGCAAATCTGAGCCGTTCATTTTCTTTAAACAAGATTTGACAACCCAGATGATTTCATGCCTTCTTAAGTCCGGGAATAGGGATTAATTCCTCATTTCCTATTAAGTTTTCACTTTCTAAGAAGTTAGAGAGAGGAGAGAGCAAGGAAGAGGGAAGGGGAGAAATCCGGGCGCTGGGGAGCATCGGAGCACAAACTTGAGAACCGAGACCAGATCTATGGAGAGAATTCCCTTGCGAAGCCTTTCATCCGGCCAGTTCTTCATGGCGCCAAAGCAGACTTCAAGGGTAACGATTCTCAACTTGAGCATGTGAAGCTCTTCTTGCTTTGCATGGGAAAACCCTCTCACGCGAGTGTGCGGTGAGTTTGCGGTGTTCCTTGGGGTAGATATGTAAAGTCCCCCTTGTTTAGAGTCCAGAATCGTAGTACAGACATATGCATTGTGTGTGAAGCCTACCCGGACGTGTTTGTCTGGATCGGTGATGTTGCATTGCAAGAGTAGCCGAAGGAGACTTCATGCGTTGTTTTCGGGTTTATACACGGTATATTGAGGCAGGGATCCTTGGGGATTAACTCCAAGGCGCACACGGAAAACTGGGCGGAATAGTTATTCTGCTAACTTGGCGGCCGGGGAACCATCCTTGAACATAACTGGGTTATGTGATGATTGGGAATGTTTTAGGATCTGGGTGAAGCTTGGCCCGTGCGTACGTCTTAAAGTGACTAGGAGGCGTGAGCAACGGGCGGGTGAAAACGGACCTGGGCTTTGCGGTTCGGTGCTAGAGCCCCTAGAGTGGAACTGGCCGTTGGCATAGTTCTGAGTCTTGGACTGCGGTCAGAAAGACTCAAAAATGCTTACAATGTTTGCCATCCCGAGGATGGTAGTGAAGCCACGGAATTGACCGGATTCACTGAGAATGTGCTCTGAGTGAACAGGGGTGTTTGGCCGAGCGAGCCTACACCTGTGGTGAAATATACTTATACACTTAAAGGTTTAGCTGGGCTAATGAAATGCAGGGAAGGAGCACCGCCATCCCGAGTAAGGGGCGAGGACGTTATAATATGGGCAGCCTTAACTGACCGTTGCTTTGTTTTCCACTGTGCGGTGGAATGTTGCTTGCATGTGCTGCAGAACCAAGCACCAAGTAGTGGGCTGAAGCCCAAGTTGCTGAGCTGGTCCCCGAAGGCCAAAGAGAACCATTGTTTTACTTTTGTCATGTCTGGCCGGCCTGTGAGCCGATGTATGTAAAATATTATATTGTCAAGTGAACATTTGTAAGGCCTTAAGGCCAAGTACTCTTTTGTGTATTTGTTGTATTTCATTCCTGTGGTGTATAGTGTTCATTCATGCCGTTGTTGTGCAAATTTTGGGTTCTCTTAAACTGTTTAAAAGCTTCCGCTAGAATGCTCTATGTTAGGGTGAGTAGTTGAGTTTTTGGTATTATTCTGTAACCCTTCCGACTTTCCGTGGTATTTTGCTTCGGGTTCCAGCTTGACCTTCTATTATATGCCATACGACGGATTAGGGTGTTACAATTTGGTATCAAACTTGGGTATCAGTCATCTGCATTTGAATTCATGGGTAAATTCTTTTAAGGGGTGGTGAGCACATGTATGTGCATCATCGTTATAACATAAAAGAACCCATGAATGTCCACTTAGGAATGAAACAAATACACTTGTTTTGAAGAACCTGAGTGTTCAAATGATTACTTTTAGCAATTTGTGTGTCGCCTAATCAAGGGTTTATGCTATATTAGGTAACTAGGAGCGGTGCTCGGCTATCGGAACATCCGCAATTGGTGGAAAGTAGTGCACTGAGTGACGTGCCTACAACACCTCCTTCAGCAGAAACCATCAGATTGGTGGCTGAAGCAGTCTTTGCTATGATCAATGCCCAACAAGTGCAGCCCGCACCACCTGCTAATGAGAAAGAACTGATTAGAGTTGCAGAGACGGGAGTGGTAGAGCGTGGGGCAGTTTATCCGGTAATTCCAAGGAGAGCCACGCAGAAACAACTCAAGTATGTGATGAGCTTTAATCCTCCGGTATTCGACGGGATGGCAACGCCAACTAAAGCTGAGGATTGACTCTCTACTATGAAGAGGGTCATGAACGCCACAGAAACTACGGAGTGGCGGAAGACCACAATAACTACCTTCCTATTTGTTGGTGAGGCAAGGATGTGGTGGGACGAGTTTGAGGTTCATCTCTTTGTGGAAAGGAAACTTGCTGATGTACCGATGGAGGAATTCTCAAGGTTGTTCTTGGCCAGATACCTACCTTCTGCCCAGAAGCTTGAGATGGAGAATAAGTACCTTGGTTTGACTCAGGGAGAGAGTAGCGTGGATGAGTATCTCCACGAGTTTACTCGGTTAGGTCGTTATGCTGGTGCTATGTTTACTGAAGAGGAGCGGAAGACTAACCGATTTTATGAGGGCCTACGGGGCGACCTACAACTACTCCTCGCTAAGCCTAAGGCGCGGGGATTCCTAGCCTTGGTAAATGCGGCTCGCTCATTGGAAAGGTTCACGAAGAAAGTTCAAGGGAAGAAGGACCCAGGGGAAAAGAGTTCAGAGTTCAAAGTGCCAAATTCAAAGTCTGGTTTCCGCAGATGGAACAAGAAGCAGAAGACTTTGAGTTCAGCCCCTTCGTCTGGTGCGATGGGGGAAAACACAAGTCGAGTCCCAGGAGCATGCTACAACTGTGGAAAGGTGGGGCATTTTGCACCTGAGTGTAGGAGCGGACGTGCAAAGTCCGAGAAGAGGCCTGGAACAACTTATGAGGAAAAGGGGAAGGCGGCGGAGTCGATCACATCCCACCATGCTCCAGCCCAGCCTAGAGTATACAACCTTGGTCTGCAAGAAGCCATTAAGCAAGCTGACGTGGTGACAAGTATGAGTTAAATTATTACTGTTTAGCTTTGTGGTCGTTACCTTTTAACATGTTAGCTTATAAATCTTGGTGCTAGGCTTTGTGTTAGTTTTCAATAGTCAGGCGAGAGCCCTGTTTGATACATGAGCTTCGCATTCCTTCTTGTCCTAAAGATTCGTATCGCGCATCGGAGTTCCTTCCTCGATGACAAAAGACAAGTTGGATGTGTTGTTGCCCAATGGGTGCTCAATGCGTGCGGATTGAGTCTATGTGGTAAAGATTTGGATCGGGGATCAGGAGTTCATTTTGCAAGCGTCGGTGCTGCCATTAGTGGAGTTCGATTTAATCTTTAGAATGGTCTGGCTCTCGGAGAAGCGAGCATGCATTGATTGCAACTGAAAGGAGGTGAAGTTTGGGCTGAATACTGATCAGGACACAACGTTTGCGAGCATGAAAGGGTCGAGCAAGATTATGATGTCGGCTCTTCAGTTTATTAAGGTAGTTCGGTCTGGGCCTGAGCTATTTGTCATTTCAGTGCAGGCTTCAACCCCTAATCCTTGTCTATACAGTATTGCATTGGTGTCCGAGTATCCTGATATATTCCCAGATGATCTCCCAGGAGCCCCTCCTCAACGGATTTATTTTACAATTGAGCTGGTGCCGGGTGCCAAACTGGTGTCATGCTCTCCGAATCGGATAATGCCTTAGGAGATGGCGGAGGTTAAAGTACAACTGCAAGAATTGTTAAAGCAAGGGTATGTGTATCCAAGTTCGTCGCCTTGGAGCGCACCGGTCCTCTTCGTTAAGAAGAAAGATGGGAGCTTGCGACTCTGTATTGACTATCGGGAGTTGAACAAGCTTATGAAAAAGAATAAATATCTGATCCCAAGGATTGACGATCTATTTGATCAGTTGGTTGGGTCAACGGTTTATTCGAAGCTAGATCTGAAATCTGGATACTACCAGTTAAGGATAAGGGAAAGTGACATCCCAAAGACAGCGTTCAACACGTGGTTTGGACATTACGAGTTTACAGTCATGCCATTTGGGCTGACCAATGCGCCATCCATGTTTATGGATCTAATGAACAGGACGTTCAGAGAGTACCTGGACCATTTCATGATAGTATTTATCGACAACATCTTGGTGTACTCGCGGTGTGAGGATGATCACTACAAGTATTTGCATATAGTATTGGAGACATTTAGGAAGAATCAGTTTTATGCTAAGTTTTCCAAGTTTGAGTTCTGGTTATCCTCAATTGCGTTCCTTGGTCATATTGTTAGTGGTGAAGGCATAATAGTGGATCCGGCGAAGATAGCGGCGATTCAGGAGTGGACAGTGTTGACTACGGTGGCGGAATTCCAGAGTTTTCTGGGGCTTGCCGGCTACTATAGGCGCTTCGTAGAAACTTCTCGCGGATAGCACTACCACTCACGACGCTGACAGGAAAGGATCGAAAGTTTGTGTGGATGCTAGAGTGCGCACAGGCTTTTGATTAATTGAAGAGGCGGTTGGTCACGGCGCCTATTTTGCGTTCGCCGAGTGGGTCCGAAGGGTTTGAAATTAATAGTGATGCTTCGGGCAGTGGTTTGGGTTGTGTTCTGCTACAGCATGGGAGCGCAATAGCCTATGGATCACGATAGTTGAAGGTTCATGAGAGAAATTATCTTGTCCATGACTTGGAGGTAGAGGCCGTGATATTTGCTTTAAAGCTGTGGAGGCACTATCTGTACGGTGTGAAGGTTAATATCTACACAGTTCATAAGAGCAATGAAGTATTTGCTAGATCAGAAGGACCTGAACATGAGGCAGTGGAGGTTGATGGAGTTCCTGGGGGACTACACTTTCGAAATTCATTATGTGCCCGGGAAAGGAAAGGCAGTGGAAGATGCGTTAAGTCGTAGGGCACCTGCGTAAGTCAACTGGTTGGAGGGGCATAATGAGAGTGTTGTCCATGATTTGGAGGCATTGGGGATTTCCTGCATTGACAAGCAGGCTAGTGCCGAGGCAATATTGTGTTGGACGGCGGTGCAGTATGACCTAGCTGATAGGATTCAGCGGGCTTTGGTTCAGGATAGCAGTATGAAGCAGATCTTGGATGAATCGTTAGATGGGTCAAATTCCCAATTTGTAGTTGAAGATGGATTGCTAAGGAAGGACGGTTGCATATGCATCCCTAGTGCGGATAATCTTCGGGAGGAGTTGATGTACGATGCTCATCATACCAAGTACTCAATCCACTCGGGGAGCACGAAGATGTATAGGGACATGAAGAAGTTGTTTTGGTGTCCAGGGCAGAAAAAGGATGTAGCACTTTATGTGGCGAAGTGCCAAACTTGTGCCTTAGTGAAGGCGGAATGCCAGAAGCTCGAAGGTTTCTCTAAGTCCTTGCCTATCCCGGAATGGAAGTTCGACGACATTTCCATGGATTTTGTGCATGGTTTGCCAAGGTCGCAGAGGGGAAACAATGCCATCTGGGTGGTCGTAGATAGATTGACAAAGGTGTCGCACTTCATCCCGAATAAGAAGGAAGATCCGGTGGAAAAGTTAGCCAAACTCTATGTGTATAAATTGTACGATTTCATGGTGTGCCACGCAATATTGTTAGTGACCGAGACGGACGCTTCACGTCAAATGACTGGAGGCTGGTGCATAAGTTGTTGGGAACTAAGCTGAGTTTCAGCACAACCTTTCATCCACAGAAAGATGGTCAGACTGAAATGGTCAACAGGACGATGGAGGACATGATTCTCATGTGCGTCTTGGATTTCAGAAAATAGTGGGAAGATCATCTGTACATGGTTGAGTTTGCATTCAATAACAGTTTTCAAGCGAGTATTGGAATGACGCCTTTCGAGGCCCTGCATGGGAGAAGGTGTCACACGCCGTTGTCTTGGTTGGAGACAGGCGAGTCGAAGTTATACAAACGTCAGGCAGTGGAAGACGTCACTTCAATTGTACGTACGATTCAGGAACAGTTAAAGATCGCTCAGGACAGGCAGGCAAAATACTATAATGCCAAGCATAGGAATGTGGAGTTTAATGTTGGAGAATGAGTGTATTTAAAAATCAAGCCGTCCAAGGGTGTCTCGCGGATTCGATGCTTGAAGAAGCTGAGTCCGAGATACCTTGGACCGTTTGAGATCCTAGAGCGGATTGGCGAAGCAGCATATCGATTGAAGTTGTCGGTAGAATTGAGTGGGCTACACGATGTATTCCACATTTCGGTATTGCGGAAGGTGGTACTAGAGCCTTCTTAGGTTGTTGCGGTCAATCAAGTGCCGATTGATAATGGGTTGACGACCAAGGTCAAGCCATTTCGCATTGAAGACTTTGAAGTCAAACGGCTCCGCAACAAGGAAATTCGAATGATTAAAGTCCGATGGGATAACTGCGGACGTGAGGAGCTTTCTTGGGAGCGAGAGCAGACTATGTTGGAAGCATAGCCCGAATTATTCCACGCAGGTAATATTTAAATTTTTTTGTGTACCTTTACATAATTTCGTGGACGAAATTCTTTAAGGGGGGGGGGGGAGATTTGTAATGCCCCGAAACTTAAAAGTGAAATGGGCGGTGTTCGAACCAAGTTCGGGTCTTGCCAGGGTGAACACGGCTTGTGACACGGGCGTGTCACATGGCCGTATCGTGCTCAGGTAGTCGAGTCGAGGTCGTCAAGCATTGAGTGCTCGAACACGGCCTGTGACACGGGCATGTCACAGGGCGTGTCGGGCACACGACATGTGACTCGGGCGTGTCACATGGCCGTATACTCCTCTGGAAGTTTGGTCCTATGTCGACTTGGGACACGACCAGGAACACGAGCGTGTACTGTATGACACGGGCATGTCAGATTCACCATGGGCGTGTGGCCACCCATGTCCTCCAAGGGTCGTGGCAGTTGGCGTTGCAGTTATTCGTGACACTCCACTGGTCACGAGCACGTCGATGACCCGACACAGGCGTGTTTGGTTGGGACACGGGCGTTTCTTAACCCATTTGCTTTTCTGTACTCGACAATCGTGTCTGGATTGAGGCACACAACCTGGGATATGGCCGTGTGCAAAGCCGTGTTCGACCCAGGGTTAAGAGATTTTACGTAAATCTGAGCCGTTCGTTTTCTTTAAACAAGATCTGACGGCCCAGATGAGTTCCTGCCTTCTTAAGTCTGGGAATAGAGGATTAATTCCTCATTTCCTCTTAAGTTTTCTCTTTCTAAGAAGTTAGAGAGACGAGATAGGAAGGAAGAGGGAAGGGGAGGAATCCAGCCGCCGGCGGAGCATCGGAGCACGAACTTGAGAACCGAGACCTGATCCGTGGAGAGAATTCCCTTGTGAAGCCTTTCATCCGGCTAGTTCTTCATGGCGCCAAAGCAGACTTCAAGGGTAACGATTCTCAACTTGAGCATGTGAAGCTCTTCTTCCTTTGCATGGAAAAACCCTCTCACGCGAGTGTGCGGTGAGTTTGCGGCGTTCCTTGGGATAGATATGTAAAGTCCCCTTGTTTAGAGTCCGGAATCGTAGTACGAACATAGGCATTGTGTGTGAAGCCTACCCGGACGTGTTTGTCTGGATCGATGATGTTGCATTGTATGATTAGCCAGAGAAGACTCTGTGCGTTGTTTTTTGGTTTCTACATGGTAGATTGCAGCAGGGATCCTTGGGAATTAAATCCAAGGCGCACCCGGAAAACTGGGCGGAATTGTTATTATGCTAACTTGGCGTGCGGGGAGCCAACCTTGAACATAACTAGGTTATGTGATGATTGGGAATGTTTTAGGATCCGGGTGAAGCTTGGCCCACGCGTACGTCTTAAAGTGACTAGGCAGCGTGAGAAACGAGCGGGTGGAAACGAACCTGGGCTTTGCGGTTCGGTGCTAGAGGCCCTAAAGTGGAACTGGCCGTTGGCATAGTCGGGAGTCTTGGACTGCGGTTGGAAAGACTCCAAAATGCTCACAATGTTTGCCATCCCAAGGGTGGTAGTGAAGCCACGGAATTGATCGGATTCACTGAGAATGTGCCCTGAGTGCACGAGGTGTTTGGCTGAGCGAGCCTACAACTGTGGCGAAATATACTTATGCATTTAAAGGTTTAGCTGGGCTAATGAAATGCAGGGAAGGAGCACCGCCATCCCGAGTAAGGGGCGGGGTCGTTATAATTTGGTCAGCCTTAGCTGACCGTTGCTTTGTTTGCTACCATGTGGTGGAATGTTGCTTGCAGGTGCTACGGAACCAAGCGCTAAGTAGCGGGCTGAAGCCCAAGTTACTGAGCTGGCCCCCGAAGGCCAAAGCAAACCGTTATTTTACTTTTGTCATGTGTGGCTGGCCTGTGAGCTGATGTATGTAAAACATTATATTGTCAAGTGAACATTTGTAAGGCCTTAAGGCCAAGTACTCTTTTGTTTATTTGTTGTATTCTATTCCTTTGGTGTATAGTGTACATTCATGTCGTTATTGTGCAAATTTTGAGTTCTCTTAAACTGTTTAAAAGCTTCCACTAGAATGCTCTGTGTGAGGGCGAGTAGTTGAGTTTTTGGTATTATTCTGTAACCCTTCCGACTGTCCGTGGTATATGGCATCAGGTTCCAGCTGGACCTTCTTTTATACGCCATACGATGGATGGGGGTGTTACATTTCTGTTGTGATGGAATTGGAGAGACATTCTACACCTAAGGAGATTAGGAGCTTCTTAGGCCTGACTTGTTATTATAGAAGATTCATGGAAGGGTTTTCGGTGTTGTCTACTCCTTTAACTAGACTTACCCTGAAGAATATTGCATTCCTTTGGAGTGATAAGTGTGAAAAAGCTTTCCAAGAAATAAAGAAGGGATTGTGTACTGCTCCAGTTTTAACTTTGCCTACTGAAGGAGTTGAGTATGTTGTGTATGTGGATGCATCACACGTTGGACTTGGCTGTGTTTTGATGCAAGATGGAAATGTGATCACATATGGATCAAGGCAACTAAAGATTCATGAAAGAAACTATCTGACGCACAATTTGGAGTTCGCTACTATAATTTATGCGTTGGAACTTTGGAGACACTTATTTTATGGCGCGCTATGCAAGATCTATACAGACCATAACAGTTTGAAGTACTTCTTCACTTAGAAGGAACTAAATCTGCGCCAGCGTCGGTGGTTAGAATATGTGGTTTAATATGATGTAGAGATTCTCTATCATCCAGGAAAGGCTAACGTAGTAGCCGATGCTTTGAGTAGAATGACCGCCAAAATTTTTAATCTGTCTGTACAGTCCTTGGTGGAAGAATTCTTGTTGATGGATATTGAGGTTTGGAGTAGTACTGGGTCTGCTATTATAGAAGTAGAAGAGTCCTCTTGGATTTCCCTTACTAGAGCACATCAGAAGGATGATCCGGATCTGTTATATCTCCAGAGTAGGGCTGAGAAGGGAGAGCTACCTGATTTCTCCTTGGATGAGTTAGGTATCTTGAAGTATCAAGGTAGATTTTGCATTCCTTCTTTTGGTGACATTCGGGCTAATATCTATACTGAAGCTCATGGTTCCAGTGTAGCCTACCATCCTGGTTCCACTAAAATGTATAAGGATCTAAAGCAAATCGTTTGGTGGTCAGGAATGAAGAATGATATATCGAAGTTTGTGTTGGAATGTCATACGTGTCAGTATATTAAAGCTGACAATTGAAGGCCTAGAGGTAAATTGACACCGCTTGATATTCCAAGTTGGAAGTGGGAGAGTATTTCGATGGATTTCATCACTGGTTTACCGAGATCTCCCCGTAGGCACGACTTTTTTTTTGGAGATAGTTGTTAGATTTACTAAATGTGCTCACTTTGTACCTTTTAAGAATGGATATTCTATGAAGAAGATAACTGAATTATACCTTGATGAGGTTATCAAATTGCACGGAGTGCCTATCAGTATCGTATCAGATCGAGACTCTAGATTTACGTCTCATTTTTGGAAGAGTTTACAGGAGGGGTTGGGTATCGACTTGAGGTATTCCACCGCCTATCATCCGTAGACAAATGGTCAGATGGAAAGGATAAATCAGATCGTAGAAGATATGATCTGGTGTTAAATTTTGGATTATGGTTGTGCTTGGGATGAGCGTCTCAGACTCATGGAGTTTGCGTACAATAATAGTAACCAAGAGAGTCTGCAGATGACCCCGTTTGAGGCCTTATATCAGCGGCATTGTAGGACTCCTTTGTTTTGGGCGGAGGTTGGTGAGAGACCGTTGCTAGGTCCGGAAGCCCTTGAAGAGATGAATTGTGTCGTGACTAATACTCGGGAAAAGCTCTATGTGGCACAGGAACGTTATGAGAAATACGCTAATCAACGAAGGATTGATCTGGAGTTCGATGTTGGGGACTTGGTTTTTCTGAAGGTTTCTCCGATGTCAGACATTAAAGGTTTGGAAGGAACCACAAGTTAGACCCCCAGTACATGGGACATTTTAAGATTCTTGAGCGCATCAGAGTATCAGCTTATAGGATGGAGTTGCCTGCAACCTTCCCTGGTGTCCATGATGTGTTCCATGTGAGCCAGTTGTGGAAGTGTGTCCGTAGTGATTGTCAAGTCCTTGACTCGATGCCCTAAATTTAGCCCAACCTTACGTATGTGGAAGAACCTATTCGTATTCTGGATTCTCAAGATCGGGATTTGCGGAGAAAGACCATCCCCATGGTTAAAGTTCTCTAGAAAAATCAAGATGTTGAGAGTGCGATGTGGGAATTTGAATTGATGATGAGATAATATCAACCGCATCTCTTCCCTTAGTTCAGGTATGTCGTCAGGTTTTTGGTAATATTTGGGTGTTGATTTGGGTTTGGTTTTAAGGTTTTGTTAAGTTTCGGGACGAAACTTCTTTTTAGTGTGTGTGATTGTAACGACCCCGATTTTCTGATGTTATTATTTGGTTTGTCGACATCATGATTATGATGTCAAGGCGTTACTCTTTTGTTTTAATGTCGGCGCAGCACCATGAGTGCGTTTTCGCGTCTGTTGGGTCTGTTTGACCAGATTTTGGGATTCTGATGGGATTGAATGTTTTCCTTGAGTTGAAGGATGAGCTTTTGAGGCCTTACACTTGTCAAGTTTTGTTGCGATCCGATAATTTTGGAGTTTCGACGCGTGTTTGGACCGTTGTGGTGATTCCTTTTTTTGATGTTGTGTCTCAAGAATTGTACGTCGGATTCTAGGGTTGTCTTTGCCGTTTAATTCGTTTAATTCAGCGCGCGTTTAGGCCTTTATTTTGAACCCATATCTCTTGTTCCAATATCTGATTAGGATTATTACTGTTGATCTTATGCAAGCTACATGCCTTGATCTAATTCCTGGTTAGCCCTCCTATTGATCCTCGAGAAGCTCCCTGCAGTGTTAAATTTTTCATCGACCTTGGGCGTTCGACGACGTTCGACCTGATTTCGTCGAACGGTCTTTGCGTTCGATGAATTTCGAACTGAGTTCGACGATCAAGATTGTTCTTCTTCCTTATTTAAGAGATCGGCTTTGTTCTCGAGAAAGCTCTTTGTTCCCGAAAAGTGTTATCTTTGTTCTCGAGTGATCTACGACCTCTTCTCGAGAAGTATCTTTGTGTACTCGAGTAAATTTCTCTGGCTATCGAGAAATGCTTCTAGTTCTTGAGAGGCCCTTCCTTGTACTCGAGTAATGCCCTAGCTGAACTCGAGAATTTCTCAATTATTCTCGAGAGCCCATGTTCTTGAGAAGCTTTTTGTAGTACTCGAGTAGTCCTGCCTGGTTCTCGAGAAGCCTTTTTGTTAGTACTCGAGAAGTCCCTTGCAGTACTCGAGTAGTCCGCCCTTAGTAATCGAGTAATTTCCTTACGGTACTCGAGTAGTCTTCCCTTGTACTTGAGAAGCCTTGTAGTACTCGAGTAGCCTTCCAGTACTCGAGTAATCCCTTCTTTCTTCTCGAGAAGCCTGGTTCAGCCGACCCCAATTCTTTTCTTAAGTGTGGTTATCCTGATTTGACCCTAGGTATATATATACCTACTTC
This sequence comes from Platanthera zijinensis, assembly GCA_039513925.1. Classification (NCBI taxonomy): domain Eukaryota; kingdom Viridiplantae; phylum Streptophyta; class Magnoliopsida; order Asparagales; family Orchidaceae; genus Platanthera; species Platanthera zijinensis. Next base: position 31,523,916 of record CM077091.1, on the reverse strand, counting down.
TGATTTTTTTCTCCTTCATTAGACCGAATTCCTGTTCTTCTTCTGAACCAGAGCGGCGTGGGCGAGAGAGAGGTTGTCCGTTCGTGATTTTTCCGGTGGTCGCCGACGGTGCTCTGGCACTCGAAATCTTCAACCCAATATTTATCCGGAAAGCTCTTGATGAAAGCTGCGCAATCGTTGTATTATCTTCCCCTTTCCTTCAGATTTTCTCGCTAGTTTTTCCGGCCCTAACTCTTTCTTTTTGGCCATTCTTGTTAGATTTCGACTTCCTTCGTCTCCTTTAGACCCGATCTACATCGAGGAGTGATTCGGAAAATTTTCTGATAAAAATCAAGGCAAGTGATGGTTTCCTCCTTCTCTTCCCTTCTTTACCCCCGATTAGCGGGAATTTCTAATTTATGATTATCATGATTATTAGTTAATTGCCGATTTTAGTGCTGTTAGATCTTCTGTCTATTCTATTCATGATGTTCATGTTCTTTATTCTGCTATCTTGCTCTGTTTAGCACTGTAGATTTTGTTTGTGTGGTTATATCTCATTCTTATAGCCGTTCCTTAACTTTCTTGTAGAACGAGTTAGAGATTATTTAGGATCGTAAATTCTTCTTAAAGGTTGATCAACCATTTCAATCTAGAATTGTCTAGTAGAATCCAATATGCCATTGTTGTCTTGAGATTTATATCATGGTTTTCTTTGTGGCGATGCCATGGGGCGAGACAATCCGCTACGCTAAGGATGGGTTGTGGTGTGCCCCCGAGCTTTAAACTCGAGTCATTTTGGGGTGTGACATCATGGTTTTTCTTTGTTGTGGGTGTTTCAGTGGATGAACCCACCGTCGCGACGTTTGTTCTCCATATTAGTACTTTGTGGGGCTCTACCGGGTTTTTGGGCATTTGCGGTGAATGGTTGAGTATCGAATCTCCCCCGCAATTTGACAGATAAATTGTCTTTGGGGTTATGCCCAAATGAGTCTACCACCTCGCCCGTGATGTTTTTTTTGGTGGAGTTGACAAAAAGTGGCTAATAGGGGTTTGTTTCTTTCCTGATGGTTTAATCTTGACCTTTTCCCCCTTATAGTCTTGTGCTTTTGGGGCACTCTCGTTGTACATGATGCTTCACATAAGTGTTCTCTTTTTACCATGTTATCTTACTGCTACACTTTATTTGAGTTTCTTTCCTTTTGTCTTGGGTTGGTACCCCTTGAATTTGTTTACTTGTTGATTACTTTTTCCATCTCTTGTGTTTTCTTGCTGAGGTGTTCTGCCATTGGAATGCCTCAAGTTCAGAGCTGATTTTGGAGTTCTTGGCTGATTGCGGTGCTGGTTTTGGAGTTCTTGGGCAACAGAGTTGGCTATGGTTTTTGCCTCGCCGCTGCGAGGTAGTCTGTTGTTTTAGTTGTTGTGATAGTTCAGACATACTTTACCTATTTGTGGGTTCGTGTCAGTTTGTTGACGCCCACAGAATTGTTGTTTTTGGATACTTACTAGCTTCCTAGTTTCCTTTCTGTGTATTGGTTTACTTGCTTTCTGGGACATTTTATGTTAGGATTGCATGGTAGGTATTTTCGAGTATAAAATCTACTATTTTTACCTCATGTATTGCACGTTTTTAAAATGATAAATCACTATATTTATAGACCGTAAAAATCTACCTTTATTTCTACTATGAACTTAGAACTTGCATACCTTGAGGTGTCCTATGGGAACTTCGAAGCTCTTGTAGGATGCCTAATCTGATAAAAGAGGTATTTTCCGCAGCGTTTAACTACTTTCCTTGTGGACTAGATGAGCCACTAAGCTGAGGGATACAACCAACTACTATACTTAAACTGATTTTACCTCTAAATAACTTAAAGAATTTTTCCTTCATGGTTAAGTAAGAGTTTTGCCTAAGCATCCGCAATTATCCCCTGCCGACGTGGCATCATGATGCGCATTTTCCCTTACTCTGATAACCCTTTATTGTCGGTGGAAAATGCAGGTTGTGAAAGCAAGCATGTTTGATTTTGTATCACACATAGAGAGATGAGGTTGTCTACTGTGTATGTGGAGTTAGTGTTGCTCATGTACAATGCATGTAAATCTGATGAATTAGAAAGGTTCTAGATGTTCAGATTTATCCCAAATCATCAATTGTTGATGATTTCTGTTGTGCACATCTGGGATGCATTTGGATTATGAATATTGTAAGTTTTATTTTATGGATGTGCACATTGGTGAATTGTTAACCATGATTAAGGTTAATCAAGTATCTAAAATCTCTTAAGCAACATTAAGTATTCGGATGCCTTCCGATGGATGACACTTTTCGTGCCTCGATCAATGAAGCGTGGGCTTGCCAAAGCAAAGTGCAACAATCTATCTTGGTAAGGGTGCGAGCGGGTAATTGTGATATCCCACTGTCGACATCGGGTCTAACTTATTTGGGTGACCTCAAAGGTTGAGTGCCCAGAGGCATGGGGTTGTCATGCACCATATGATGGATGCAAATAAAGAGTTATTCACCAACCATACAAGAGTTGCATTGTGATGCAATCGGCAAGTGTTGCCTGTCTAAATAACTACATTGTGAGAGAAAAGCCAAAGATGACTCATAGTGTCTATGAAATATGGATCTTGAATACTAAGAGAGTAGATCGCATAAACTCACTAAATATATATCGAGGGTTATCAGTTTGATAAAAATAGTGGGAGTATTTTGATTAAAGTCCTAATTGAAATAAATAAAATGTATTTTGAAATGTAGTACTGATTTTACTTTGCTGAATCCTTGTAGAATTTCCATGGCTAGTGGATCTCATTCCACCCTGTCCCTCAGAGCCATTCTTGAGAAGGAGAAACTGAGTGGGACAAACTATTTGGAATGGTACAGAAACTTGAGAATTATTCTCAGGCAAGAGCATAAGCTCTATGTTTTGTAAGAGGAATCCCCTGAAGAGCCAGCCGAGAATGCATCCCGTTCTGACAAAGATGCTTATAAGAAGTATCAGGATGACACATTGGATGTCTAATGCCTCATGCTAGCAACCATGAACTTTGAGCTTCAGAAGCAACATGAGAACATGGGTTGCAAAGAGATTGACGAGCATCTCAAGAAAAAATTTCAAGGGCAGGCTCGTCAAGAGAGGTTTGACGTCACTAAGGCATTATTTCAGTGTAAGATTGGAGCTCAAGACCTAGTAGGGACTCATGTACTCAAGATGATTGAGTATATAGAGAACCTTGAGAGGCTAGGCTTTCCTCTAGGCCAAGAGTTTGCTACAAACATGATGCTGCAATCATTGCTTGATAGTTATGAGCAGGTTTTCTTGAACTATAATATGAATGAAATAGACAAGACACTGCCCGAGCTCCTAGGCATGCTAAGAACTGCCGAAATTAATAAGAAGAAGACCAAGCCTGATAGCCTCATATTGGTGGTGCATAAAGGCAAGGGCAAGGCCAAGGGATTCAAGAAGATGAAGGTGGGACCTAAGTCTTCTCTTGAGCCCAAGTCTTCAGTAGTGAAGAAGAAAGGCTTGGAAAAAGAAGGGAAATGCCACCACTATGGCAAGGCTGGTCATTGGAGGAGGAACTGTCCTTCTTAAATTGAGGGTCTGCAAAAAATGGAGGTATGACTTCCTTTTCAAGTATCTATGTTATAGAGATAAACCTTTTTGCTTCTTCATCTTGGTATTAGATACTGGATGTGGTTCTCACATTTGTATATATGTACAAGAACTGGGAAGGAGAAGATTGTTGAGTAAAGAAGAGGTGGACCTGTGTGTTGGCATTAGAGCAAGAGTTGCTGTTGTCGCCATAGGAGTTTACCGTCTTTCTTTGCCTAGTTGGCTTGTAATTGAACTTGATAATTATTATTATGTTCTTTTCATAACTAGAAACATTATATCTATTTAATGTTTGGACATGATTGGATTTTCTTTTGTTATTAAGAACAATTGTTATTCTATATTTAAGAATGATGTTTGTTATGGTATAGCCAAAATGTTTAATAGTTTATATGTTTTGAACTTAGACCTTTGGATCTATAATATAGAAAATACTAAAAGACTAAAAATGAATGACTCAATTCCTATGTACCTTTGGCATTATCGTTTGGGCCATATAAACGAGAAACGCATATCCAAGCTCCATAAAGATGGACTACTGGACTCATTTGATTATGAATCATTTGAGAGATGCGAGTCCTGTTTGTTAGGCATGATGACTAAGGTCCCTTTCACTGGTTTTAATGAGAGGGAAGATGATCTCTTGGGTATAGTACATAGTGATGTATGTGGACCCATGAGTTCTATGGCTAGAGGTGGGTACTTCTACTTTGTTACATTTACTGATGATTTCAGTAGATACAAATATGTATATCTTAGTAAGTGCAAATCCGAGACCTTTGAAAAGTTCAAAGAGTATAAGAACGAAGTAGAGAACTAGCTTGGTAAAAGGGTTAAAGCACTCCGATCTGATCGAGGTGGCGAATACCTGAGTCATGAGTTTCATGATAATCTAAAAGAGTGTGGTATTGAATATCAGCTCACTCCACCTAGAACACTGCAACATAATGGCGTGTCTGATTAGAGGAATCGTACTCTATTATACATAGTACGGTCAATGACGAGTCATGCAGATCTGCCTGTTTCCTTTTGGGGTTTTGCTCTAGAAATTGCTGCTTTTACACTAAATCGTGCTCCAACGAAAGCTGTTCTAAAGACACCATATGAGATATGGACTGGGAAGCCTTTTAGTATGTCATTCATTAAGATTGGAGCTGTGAGGCATACGTGAGATGTCAAATGCCTGACAAGCTGGAACCCAAGTCAGATAAGTGTTATCTTGTGGGGTATCCTAAGGAAACTAAAGGGTACTATTTCTCCCTATCGTATGAGGGAAAAGTGTTTGTCGCAAGGACTAGTGTTTTCTTGAGAAAGAGTTCTTAAGTAAAAAGATAGCAAGGGTAGAACTTGAAGAAGTTAAAGAACCCCAAACTGTGAACGAACTGGAATTGGAACCTGAGCAAGGACTATAATTTGGTGTAGCTAGAGAGCCTACTCAAGAAATACAAGTTCCACATAGATTTGGTAGACCAAGGTTTGAGCCAGAGAGATATGGATTTCTCGTGTCTCAAATAGGTAATGTGTTACTTATGGATCATGATGATGAGCCTGCAACCTACCAAGAGGCTATGTGTGGACTTGACTCTGAGAAGTGGCTTAAGGCCATGGAATCTGAAATGGACTCAATGTATGAAAACCAAAGTTGGACCTTAGTGAAATAACCTGAAGGGGGTACGACCCATAGAGGGCAAGTGGGGTCTTTAAGAAGAAGACCGACATGGATGGGAATCTACAAACATTCAAAGGGCGACTGGTGGTAAATGGTTTCAAGCAAATTCATGGTGTTGACTATGATGAGACCTTTTCCTATATTGCCATGGTTAAGTCCATCAGAATTATGCTTGTTATTGCTGCGTATTATGACTATGAGATCTGACAGATGGATGTCAAAATGGCTTTCCTAAATGGAAACCTTCTTGAGGAAGTGTATATTGTTGGGTCCATTGATCCAAATTGCCATGATTTGTAATAAATTAAACAAGTCAATGACACACACTAGTTGTATTTGATGTGTCTTTGAGTTTATGCATGCAGGTCAGTCCCTATTACACTAATTAGACAGGTGGACACCAAACAAGCTGGTGGCCAGACAGAAATTACACTAAGTCCACAGGCGTTGAGTGGAGCAAGCTCACTCAACGCCAACTGCCTTAAGAAAGAAAGATGGACAGGAAAATACTACCAAGTCCATAGGCGTTGAGTGAAGTCTATTCACTTAATGCCAGGTAAATAAAAATGTTGAGTATAGTCAGCTTAACAATTAGCAAGCTGGCTAAGTCCACAGGCATTGAGTGAAGTCTACTCACTCAATGCCATACCAAAAAAAGCTATGAGATGTGCTAAGACAGTCAAAGCCTAAAAAGAAATAGCAAGAAAGTGGCTAAGTCCATAGGCATAGAGTGAAGTCTACTCACTCAACGCCATACTCCATAATTGTTCAGTATTGCTCGGATAGTCAACGCCATAGAAAATATGTGTTGATATTTGACTAAGTCCACAGGCGTTGAGTGAAGCTTACTCACTCAACGCCATGTGATAAAAAGCATTGACTGAACCTTAGTCAGTAGAGACCGTGATTTCACAGAAATTTGGCTAAGTCCAAATGCGTTGAGTGAAGCTTACTCACTCAACGCCACGTGAATAAAATTAATTCTAAATGTTATGACATTGAGTGTAGCCTACTCACTCAATGCCAAGTGATAGAACTTAAGTTAAGATGTTTGGCAGTTAGGGAAGCTCAATCACTCAACACCTAGAGAAAAAAAAAATTTCTAAGTGTTTTAGCGTTGAGTGAAGGTTTCTCACTCAATGCCAAATGACAGAAAACGTTTCTAAGTGTTTTAGCATTGAGTGAAGGTTGCTCACTCAACGCCTGATGATAGAAAACCTTTCTAAGTGTTTTGGCATTGAGTGAAGGTTGCTCACTCAAGCCTAATGACGGAGAAATTTTTCTAAGTATTTTGGCGTTGAGTGAAGGTTGCTCACTCAACGCTTAGTGACAGAAAATCTGTCTAAATGTTTTGGCGTTTAGTATAGCTTACTCACTCAATGCCTATACTAAAGTTTCTTGATTTTGGCTAAGTCCACAGATGGCTGATGCCAGCATGAGTTAGCAAAAGTCAACAAAGTCAACGCAATTCAAATTCATTGCGGGGAAGATGCAGTATGCCTTTAATGGCGCCGGCGGCTAGCTGTTGTCATATTCTGACAATGGAAGGTGGTAAATATGCAATTAAGGAGGGGCCCACAATGAAAAGAGTCGTTGATAGACGATCAATAAAAGGGAAAGATTGACTATGTAAAAAGAAGCAATTAGGGTTTCCTGAATACACATAGCGTCAGAATTTCGTCTTCTTCCTCGCCATTAACATCGAGCCTGAAGCACAAGTTCTAATTTAGTGGACCTGAAAGCAGAAACAAATAGCTATTGTGATTATTATCAGCGACAACAAGTTCAGAATCGATTTTTGATTGAGAAGAGAAGCAGAGCCTTTGGAGTCTGCTAGTCAAGATAGATGTTTGAAGAAGATACAAAACCTTCAAATCTATTGTTCTTCAATAACAGATCAGAATCTTGATTCTGAGTTACTTCGAGCACAAGCAACCCAGTACTGAAGATCTTTTCAACTCATTGTTGTGAAGAAGAAAGGGCTGAAATCTGCTCAGCCAAGGAAGACAGACATAGAGAAAACCCTCTAGTGTCAAACTATTTAACACCATTTCTATTTTCTATAGGATCCAGTCATGGATCTGAGTGTAGGATTTTGAGTAGAATTTGAGTTATAAGCCTGTGTTATAAAGGCTGAGTGTAGGATCCATTTTGGATCAGAGTGTAGGGTTGTCCTCCTAGCCTGAGTTATAGGGCTTTTGAGCCTGAGGTAGGTGGTTATTTAATCACTGAGTTGTAGGTCCATGTGTCTGAGCAGTAGGTCTTGGAGGAGACTGAGTGGTCCTGCGAGTTCAAGTTGTAAGCTCTTAAGGAGCCGAGTTTTGGGGGAAGAGCCTTGTCTAATACACTGTTAAAAAGGCGGAGAGGGACAATAGATGTACCCATAAACTGGGGAACCACTATAAACTTACCGTGTCTTCTGGTTGATGTTCTTGAAAGCTAAACTAACTAATCCTTAAGCACAGCAAAGTCAAGAATAGGTCTAGATAATTTCAAAAGATACTTAAAACCTATTCACCCCCTCTAGGTGTTAGCTGACCTTGAAAACAAAGCCTTTCAAGTGGTATCAGAGGAAGGTTACTCAAAAAGGACTCAACAGTCTGAGTAGATCTCCATGGTAAGAAAAAAGATTGTCCTTATGGGTTTAGGAGTGAACTATAAGGAGCTGGGTGCCATGAAGCTTCCAAATATGTATGAAGGAAGGGTTTGGCATTTGGAAGGAGAGTGTTAAGCTGTTCATGGAAGCAGCTGACCCTATTTATCATAGTCAAGGAGGGGCCTTTCATCCCTATGAAAGTTTCTGTTCTGGATGCAAATGTCCAAACACCCAAGACCTATGCTGAGATGACAAAGGATGAAGTCATCCTTCCCACCATGTACTAAAGAGCTAAGAATATCATTGTAAGTGCTATTGATGATTCTACCCTTTAGAATATGATCCACTGCACAACTACAAAGGAGATGTGGGACACACTTGTGATCTACATGGAGGGGATAAAGGAAGTAAGAGATGATAGGAAGTCAATGCTCAACCAAGAGTATGAGGCTTTCAGGCAGAGCAAGACTGACAACATAGTAGAGTGCTATGAGAGATTCTTCAAGATAGTCAATGAGCTGAGGACATATGGAAGAGTCTTCAGCACTTATGAGCTGAATGATAAGTTTCTCAGGTCACTAACTAAGGACTGGGATACTAAAATCTGTGCCATCTGAGAAGTGGCAAGGCTTGCTGACACTCCACCAACAAATCTATTTGGGATGCTGATCTCCTATGAAATGCAGCTTACTGCCAGGATGAGGAGGAAAAACAACAAGTATCAGGACAAAGAAAAGTCTGTGGACTTTAAAGTTGAAGCCTCAATGAGGAGCAGAAGGAAGACTCCTTCTCCACCAAGGAGGGATGCTGAGTCAGAATCAGATGACTCAGAGTAAAGCACATCATACTGCCACATGTCTGATGAGGACTTTGCTGTCTTCTCTAGACAATTCAAGAAGTTTCATGAAGAAGAAGCATTGGAAGAGAAGGACCTCCTACTCCTCTCACTACATGAAGAAATCCTCTAAGGAGGATAGGTATGGTTCTAAACCTAGTAAAAAGATTTCCACTAATGTTATCTATTATTGCTATAGTAAGCCAGTGCATATTGTAGCCGACTGCACAGTAAAGAGAAGAGAGGATGGAGAGAAGAAGCTACATCTCCAGCACAAGGGCAAGACAGAGAAATCCTTTATTACTAAGAAAAAGAAGAGCTGGTCCGACTCTTCCTCATCAAAATAAGAAGAAGAGGAAGAAGAGAAAGCCTACTTTGGGCTAGCTGCTGTTGCAGAAGATGAAGACTATCCTACTGTCAGGATAAAAATCAGGGCCCCTCTGTCACAGTTAGATAGTGATTTAGAGGTGGGTGAAGAAGAGGAAGAAGACTGCTGCTGCTATTGACTGATGACTATGACTGATGAATAATCCATCAAGGAACAGCATGGTCAACACAAGGTACATTCTCTATCCAAGTCTTCTTCTGAGTCAGGCTATAAGAATAACAATGATTCTGAATCTCATTCATCAAGACATAAAGGAGACTCTGAATCTGAGGAAGATGTCAATTCTTTAATTGACAAATATGGTGTCCTTCTGAGTGCTTTCAGGAAAAGTAAGTTGCTGGCTAAGAAGCAAGCTAAGGAAATTTCCTCCCTTCAGCTTGTTGCTTCCCAACATGATGATTCAGCATCACTGCTTGATCAGAAAATGTAAGAAATCAGTGAGCTAGAATAATTTCCTTTATTCAAATTGGCACCATAGAGTACTAGGAAAATAGAATAAGGGACTTGGAAGTGCTGCTGGAGAGAGAAAAGAGGATAGTGGCTAGTTATTCAAAGCCAAATTTAGTGCTTCCCTTGATAGACACCTTCACTTCCCAGAAGGGTAAGAAGGGGTTGGGATTCAAGGGATCTACAAGAGTTGCTAATCCCAAAGGAAATGGCAAAGCTCTAGAACAACCATTGTCCTTCAAGCCTCTTATTCCATTTAAGAGAGTACTGCTACCTTCAAACAGGTATGACCAAGAAAGTATCTTTAGTCACTAGATGAATGGTAGATCCACTAGTGTGAGCAAAGATGCTCCACACTATGGTGGTAGATATAACAAGGGTGCAAGTGCCTTCAAGGCAACCCATGAGGAGATTCAAATGGTCCATCATGGACCATTTGTGTTTAGTGCACCAACACCAACACTCAAGAGTAAGACAGCAGCCATTTCTCAGAATGTCCGTACCCACTCTCAGACCCAAGGCAAGTCTATCAGTAGGCCAGACTTGGGTATATCTGAAGCCATCAGGAGTATGTATTCTGAAAAGAATACTACTGCTAGTAGGGTTCAAGATACTCCAAGTACTTCTACTGATAGACCCACCTCAGGTCAGACTATGGCTAAGAAACATAAGAAAATGACTACTGTTGTACCTTCTGGACCAAGAACCGCTGTCAACACTGCGAATAAGCCTTCTCAGAAATGAAGGTACAATATTTATCAGTGTTGGTGCTGTGGCAAGGTGGGCCACTATGTTATTGATTATTGGCATAACATAAGTGTGCCAAGAGCAAGATAGAGCTTACCTGTCAGAAGAGCTGCAAGTAGGCTTGGTTATTATCAAACTAACATGCACCTAGGACCCAATAAGAAATAGGGTCCTAAGGTTAACTAATTTATGTCTTGCAGGTTAGTCCAAGTGGCCATACCCCTATATGGTACTTGGATAGTTGATGTTCCAGACAAATGACTGGAACATGGAGTTGCTGAAGGATTACTCTCCAGTAAATAATGGCCCCAAAATCATCTTTGGTGGGTCAGATAAAGGAGTGACTAAAGGGTATGGTAAGATAACAAATGGCATAGTTACTATCACGCAGGTAGCTTTAGTGAAAGGTTTACAACACAACCTCATAAGCATAAGCCAACTGTGTGGTCTTGGCTATGACATTTCATTCCTCAAGGATGAGTGCCAAATTAGGATGTCAAGTGACCAAGGGGTCATATTGACAGGCACTAGGAGAGTAAATGTTTATTGCTTAAATTTCCTATGCATAGATAAGGACTCTCCTATATGCTTAGTGGCAAATGAGAAAACATCATATTGTGTACAATGATACAAGAGATTAGCTCATTTGAACTACAAGACCATTGGGAAGCTCTTTAGTGAAGAGCTAGTTAGAAATGGTCCCTAGTTGAAATGCACTAAGGAGGGTATCTGCTCTGCATGGCAAAAGGGCAAACACACCAAGACCTCTTTCAAGAGCATTGGGACCAAAGACTCAATGAGGTGTTTGTACCTACTATATATGGACTTGTTTGGTCCTATTCCAGTTCATAGTCTTGGTAGGAAAGTCTACACCCTTGTGGTGGTTGATTACTAATCTAGGTTTGCTTGGGTGTTCTTTCTTAAGAGAAAGGATGAAACCCTTGAAGTCTTCAAGACTTTTATCAAGCAGATACACAATGAACTAGACAGTACTGTAGTCAAAATTAGAAGTCACCATGGGACTGAATTTCAGTCTGCAAACATGACAAGTTTCTATGAAGAACAAGGGATTCTCCAAGAATTTTCCTCTCTTAGAACGCCCCATCAAAATGGGATAGCTGTGAGGAAAAATAGGACTCTCATAAAAGCTGGAAGGACCTTACTGAATGACACAACTCTCCCAGAATACTTTTGAGCAGATGCAGTAAACACTGCTTGTCATGTACTTAACAGAGCTTCTATCACCAAAAGCCACAAGAAGACTCTCTATGAGATCTTGAAAGGAAGAAAACCAAACTTATCTTACTTCAGGATCTTTAGTAACAAGTGCGATGTACTGAACAATGGAAAATCCTATGTGACTAAGTTTACTGCCAAGTCCCATGAAGGGATCTTTGTTGGGTACAACAACCATAGTAGGGCATATAGGATCTATAACTTGATAAGTCAAGTTATAGAAGAATCAGTTCATGTTGTCTTTGATGAATCAAACATTATTAATAGTGAGCTGCCTAGCTCTTCTTCTAGTTCTATAGGCATAGAGAACATGATGGACAAGCTCACCATCAAGGAAAATACTCCAACAGTCCAAGATAAGGCAAAAGAACTGGTCAATCCAATGGAAGGGCAAAACACACTTGAAGTGCTTGAAGAGTAGCTAGCTGAAGGCAATGAAGAAAAACTAGCTGAAGGAAATGTAGTACAACAAGCTGATGCTAGATTGCCTCCAGCTATCAGGCATTTAATGGATCATCCAGCACACCAGATCAATGGTGAGGCGAGCCAAGGAGTCCAAAACAAAAGTAAGAGTATCAACACAACACTCTACTCTAGCTTCCTGTCACAAGTAGAGCCAAAGAAGTTTGAAGAGGACAACATAGACCCATTCTTGATTGGAGCAATGCAGGAAGAACTGAACCAGTTCAAAATATATAAGGTCTAGAAGCTAGTTCCCAGACCTCAAGGACATAATGTCATTGGAGTCATGTGGATGTACAGGAACAAGTTAGGTGAGAATGGATTTATTGTTAAGAACAAGGCTAGACTGGTGGATAAAGGATACATGCAAGAAGAATGGATAAATTTTGATCATACATTTGCCCTAGTAGTCAGATTAGAAGCTATAAGACTCTTCCTTGTATTTACCGCCTATCAAGGATTCAAATTCTATCAGATGGATGTGAAATCAGCCTTTCTGAATGGGGACTTAAAGGAAGAGGTCTATGTTTAACAGCCTCCAGGTTCTGTTAACTCTAACTCTCCTAATTTTGTTTATAGACTTAGGAAAGCTCTATATGGGTTGAAGCAAGCCCCTAGAGCATGGTATGAGACTTTTTCTAGTTTCCTAAATGAAATCAAATTCTCAAGGGGGAAAATAGACAAGACCCTATTCCTAAGGGAATCAAAGGGAAAGATCATCCTAGTCCAGATATATGTTGATGACATTATCTTTGGATCTACTGATGATAACCTTTGCAGGAAGTTTGCTAAACTTATGCAAGGGAAGTTTGATATGAGTAGTATGAATGAGCTCAAGTTCTTCTTGGGACTCCAAGTTAGACAGACTGATGATGGCTTATCCATATCCCAGTCCAAGTTCACTAGGGAGTTGATTAAGAAATATGGAATGGAGAATGCCTCCACCATGAAAACTCCCATGGGGTCAAGTATGCCTTTAAACAAAGTTGAAGTAGGGAAACCTGTTGATGAAACTTTGTATAGAGGGATAATTGGCTCTCTTCTATACCTCACTACGAGTAGGCCTGACATCATGTATGCTACATGTGTCTGTGATAGGTATCAGGCATGCCCTAAAGAATCTCACTACTCTACCGAAAAGAGAATCTTAAGATATCTTAAGGGAATACCAGATCTTTGACTATGAAACTCTAGAAATAGTGATTTTGAACTAACTGGCTATTCAGATGCAGATTTTATAGGATGCAAAGAGGACAGGAAAAGCACTTCTGGCACCTATCAGTTCCTAGGAGGAAGACTAGTGTCTTGGAGCAGCAAGTGTAACGCCCCCAAATCTCGGATATGAGTGGGCTGTGTTAACTGAGCAACACAGCCTAGAACACGGGCATGTCCAAAGCCATGTCCTGCTCTGTGCTTGACAGGTTGTGTCGACTGAGGCATACAGCCGGGGACATGGGCGTGTCTGAAGCCGTGCCTAGCACACGGCCTATGACACGAGCGTGTTATAAGGCTATGTCCTATTCGGACGTGACGGTTTCTATGTCGATTGAGGCATACGGCCTTTGACACGAGCGTGTCCAAAGTCGTGTCAGGCACACGGCCTGAGATACGGGTGTGTCTAGGGCCGTGTCCTGTTCTGAGATCGACGATTTATTGTAGGAAAGTGAGACACGACTTGTGATATGGGAGTGTCACAAGCCGTGTGTGGACCCAGTTAGACGATTTAAGGGTGAATAATCGCCGTTATTTTTATTTCAAAGGGATCTGACGACCCAGCAACTCTCCTGATGGTATAAGGCCGGGAAATGAGGGTTTAGGACTCATTTAACTTGGTCCTTTCTCTTTTTAAGAGGTAGAGAGAGGGGAGAGCAAAGGGAGAAGAAGAAGGAGGAATCCCGCCATTGTTGAAGCTACAGAGCTCCAAATCGCGAGCCGAGTCCAGATCCGCGGAGGTAAGTCTATTGCGGTGCTTTTCATCCGGCTAGTTTTCCATGGCCTTGAAGGGAACCTCTAGGGTAACGATTCTCTACATAAACATGTGAAGTCCTCTTCATTTTTGCATAAGAAACTCTCTCTCGTGAGTGGGCAGTGAGTATGAGGTATTCCTTCGGGTAGATATGGTTTATTGTTGGATATTGCATTCACAATAACCTAGATTTGCATGAAGTCACCCTTGAACTAAGATGAATTAAGTTGTATTTGATATCCTTGTTTAAGTTGTGTTTTTGCAGACTATCATTACTAAGTGTAGACCAATGTCAGTCTACAGTGGGTCATGAACACAGGACCATACAATGTAATCCCTCTCTGTGTGATCCAAGGTGTTGACTCATGTGTAGCCTCTCAATTGGGATACACTTCATTTTCAAGCACTTGGAGCATGGGATGAAGATTGGATTCTTGAAGAGAAAGATTTTCTAAAAGTTAAAATTTTTTCCTAAGTCCACTTCTCTAGAAGTCTACGTATAATTCTCAAGAAGTAGAGATAGCAGTTCTCGAGAAGTTCACTTAGTTCTCGAGAAGCCTTGACTAGTTCTCGAGAAGCTCAGCCTAGTTCTCGAGAAGTCTCAGCCTATACTTCTCGAGTAGCTAGATACAGCTGTGAAAAATTTTCTAAGTCCATCTCTCAAGAAGCTGGTTATAGTTCTCGAGAACTTAGCCTTTAGCTCTCGAGAAGTCAGCTTAGTTCTCTAGAACAAGTTTCAGTTCTCGAGTACTATTTTCTTTAGTTCTCGAGAAGCTTCACATAATTCTTGAGTAGACTCAACGCCTTTTGTTTTCGAATACTTACATAAGTTCAGGACGTATAGTTCTCTAGAAATAAGCCAATTCTCGAGAACTTATTCATACTTCTCGAGAACTGCTGTCAAATTTTTCAGAAAATTTACTTAAGTCCAGATCGACGGGATTTTCAAATGAGACATCGTGATTGGTCCACATGTCGTCATTAATGTCAATTCCAATTGTTAGGGGAAATCCTATATAATGTCTTTTCATTATGATTAACCCTAAGCGGAATCCGTACTCTCTATTATTCCTAATCGACCGTCTCTCTCCAATAACGAACTTTCAGAAGCCGCCGCCGCCGCTCAGGAAGAAGATCTACACGAATGTTTTCGATCAAGTTAGACTTGCTGTTCAAGGAATATTCATCTTCTCCTTGATCGAGTAGGTCAAAGTTTTCTCAGATCAGATCTACCAAGTCATCTTCAACAAATTTCTGAAAAAGCCGCATAGTTCAGAAAAAGTCCCAGAGTCAAATTTTTCCAGATCTGAGACAAATCTTTGTTTATATTTCAAAACTCTTTGTAATTTTGTAGGAGATTATTCTCTGAGTGTAGGAGCGTTGTTCTCCGAGTTGTAGGAAGTTTTCATCTTCCGAGTGTAGATCCCTTTGGATCAAGATTGTAGGAACTTTTTTCTGAGGCGTAGGATTGGTTTTCAATCCGAGATAGTGGAGTAGACGAGTCTAGTGATTTACTAGATCGGTGAGGCAAAGTGGACGTACCCAAGGTTGGGGAACCAATATAAATCTTCTTGTCGTCTATGATTGCTTGATTGTTTGTGCAAGTTCTTTTAAATTTTTTGTTTCGCAAATAGACGCATAATTCACTTATTCACCCCCCTCTAGGTGATTTAGGTAGACAACTTAACACTTTCAATTGGTATCAGAGGGAGGTTGGTCGTTAAAAGGTTAACACCTTGATCAATTTCCTCTCTAAGTTGTCTCATGAGAATTTTCAAGCAATGGACAAGGATAAAGATTTTGCCAAGCTTCCCCTGTGCACAAAGAACAACTTTCCCATGTGGAAAGAGAGAATTAAATTTTTCATGGAAGCTGTGCATCCCCGGATCTTCATGATTGTTGAAGAAGGTCCTTACGTGCCCATGACCATCTCCACTATAGATCTAACTAAGAAGGTTCTAAAGAAGTTGATGGATCTGGATAAGGATGAGATTGCACTTGTCTCTCTGGATAAGAAACCTAAAAATATAATAGCAAGTGCATTCGATGACTCTATGCTGCAGAATCTGATTTACTACCAATCTACTAAGGAGATGTGGCAGTCTCTCGTCTCTTCGATGGATGGTACAGAAGAAGTGAGGGATGATAAAAGATCCCTATTAAACCAGAAGTACGAAGACTTTAGGCAAGGGCCAAAGGTTACCATTGCAGATACATTTGAGAACTTTTTCAAGATAGTTAACGACCTCAGAGTATATGGCAGAGTCTTCACAAACGGGGAACTGAATGGCAAGTTCCTAAGATGCTTAACCAAGGAATGGGACAACAAGGTCTTTGCTATCAGTGAATTTGGAAAGTTAGCTGAGACAGATCCTCAGAATCTCTTCGGGAAGCTGATGTCATATGAGCTTCAACTCAACACGAGGAATACTGAAGAAGAGAAGAGCAGGTTTGCATCAAAAGAGAAGTCTATTGCTTTAAAGGCAGACACCTCCAGGAAGTCAATGGCTACCTCTCCAGCCCCAACACAAGAAGTGAGTGAAGAAGAAAACTCGGAGCCAAGTACCTCGGGATCTGAGCTATCTGAAGGAGAGTCCTCCTTACTCTCATGGTAGTTCAGGAAATTCTTGAACAAGAAAAAGCAATGGAAGGGCAAGGATGCCTCTCACAGAAGATCATGACATGACGGTGATCGACACAGAAAAGGCTCAAGCAGCCATGATAGGTATGGTTCTAAACTGAACAAACATATTTCGACTAACATAGTTTGCTACTGTTGTAACAAGACAGGTCACGTCATAGCTGACTGCCCCCACAAGAAGAAGGAGGGTGTTAGGAGAGAAGAAAAGAAGTCCCCGTACATCAAGAAGAGGACAGAGAAGAGCCTGATAGCAAAGAAGGGCAAGACTCTTAGTGACTCTGACTCATCTGAGTCAAGTGAAGAAGAGGAAGCCTACTTTGGACTTATGGCTCAATCAGATGATGAACAAGAGCCCCAGTTCACTAGGGAGGTAAAATCTCACACCCCTCTTTTAGAATCTAAAGTTTCTGAGCATGATCATGAGGAGAGCTCCTTTCACGATGAGTCTGAACTCATGGTCCATTATAAGGAGTTGATCATGGATTACGACAAATGTCGAAAGGTCGTGAAAACTCAGGCAAAAGAGATTAAGTCTCTAAAGGCCATAGAAAGCTCTCTGAGAGAGGAAGTCGTTAAGATGGACTCACTCAGAGAAGACTTAGATACTGCTATTGAAGAGTTCAACAAGGCTATCAAGCACCTTGATCTGAATGATGAAATCATCAAGGGATTGGAATACTTACTAGAAGCTGAAAAGAAACTTGTTCAAGGTTTCTCTAAGCCAAAGGTAGTTCTTCCTCTTATTGCTGAGTTTTCCGCTCAGGCCAAGGTTGCTGGGCTTGGCCATGTAGGAGCTCCTAGTAAATCTTATAGGAGGAATAAGGCTCAAAGAAGGAATAAGGCCGCCAAGAAGGCCTTGGCGAAAGCAAAGGGGAAAGCCCCTCAAGATCAGACTGTCTTTAAGAAAGTCATATTTCCAACAAATGAGTTTGATCTTGACTCATCCTACGACCACTTGACTAGGCCTACTTATGTAGAGCCAAAGTCTCGTTACTAAGGATGGACTCGCCTTAGAAACTTTGGTGAGAGTGTCTTTAAGGCACCTTATGAAGAAGTCATTCTTCAGGACTATGACCCTTATGATCATGGTCATAACTTCAAGAAAGCACCAAAAGTAAAAAAACCATTGTAGATGAGCCTGTGATGGAGAAGAAATCATGTGATTGCCATCATCATAAAGCTTCTTCCTCCAAGAATGCTACCCCTACTGGACCAGTATCCTAGAAGGTCAAGCAGGAGTTCCTAAGGCAAAGATACAACAAGTTCGACTATTGGTGCTGTGGCAGAATTGGTCATTTTTCCATCGATTGTTGGTTTAATCCATGAATTTTTGCAACTCCTCAAGTTAGCAACATGAGAATGACCACTCATGATGCTAATCCTCGTAGGGGGAGTGTTCTAACACGAGACCAAGGACCCAAACATGTTTGGGTTCCTAAGGCAAACTGATTATGATTGCAGGGATGTCCAAAGGCCACCAAAACGCCAATCTGGTATTTGGATAATGGATACTCTCGGCACATGACCGAGACAAGAAGCCTACTTCAAAATTATTCTCCAGTGTTGAATGGACCAAAGGTCGTCTTTGGAGGTTCAGACCGCGGGATAACTAAAGGCTACGGTATGATCACTAACGGTAGTGTATCCTTTTCGGATGTAGCTTATGTTGAGGGATTGGAACACAATCTTATAAGCATAAACCAACTATGCGACAAAGGGTACATAGTTGAATTCCACGCTGACAAGTGCCTTATAAAGTCTGTTGACAATATGGAAATGATTTTATCTGGCACTCGAAGCAGGAATATATTTTGTTTAAATTTCATTTGTATTGATTCTTCTAAACCAGTGTGTCATTTGGCAAAAGATAGTGCGTCTCTTGGTGACCAATGGCACAAAAGGTTAGCACATATTAATTTTAAAACTATTAATAAATTATTCTCCCAGAACTTAGTACGTGATGCCCCGAATGTCAAGTACGTTAAAGATAGACCTTATCATGCATGCATAAAAGGTAAGCAAATAAGGGATACCTTTAAAAGCATTATTGACAAAAATTCAAGTAGATGTCTCCATCTACTTCATATGGACTTGTTTGGTCCACTACAAATTAGAAGCTTGGGAGGTAAGGAATATACATTGTTTATTATTAGTGACTACTCGCGCTTTGCGAGGGTGTTCTTTCTGAAACACAAGTCAGATACCTTTGACATATTTACTAATTTTGTCAGGCAGGTCCAGAATGAATACAACTGTTCCGTAGTCAAAATCAGAAGTGACAATGGAACAGAGTTCAAATCTGGGGCCATGAAAGAATTCTGTGAAAGCCTAGGTATCTTTCAGGAGTTTTCCTCTCCTCGCACTCCACATCATAATGGAGTAGCTGAGAGAAGGAACAGAACACTCGTAGAGGCTTGCAGAACTATGTTGAGTGAGGCTTCACTACCAGAGTACTTTTGGGCTGAAGCCATCAATACTGCATGCCACGTGCAAAATCGAGCACTCATCAATAAGAATCATGATAAGAAACCTTACGAACTTCTAAAAGATAGAAGACCAACTATTTATTATTTTAGAATTTTTGGCTGTAAATGCTTCGTGCTTAATAATGGTAAGTATCATACTACCAAGTATAGTGAGAAAAGTTTTGGAGGTATTTTTGTAGGTTATAGTTAGCCATAGTAAGGCATACCAGATTTTCAATAGAAAAACTTTGATTGTAGAGTAATTCTTACAAGTTGTATTTGATGAGATGTGCTTGCTGCAAAGCAAATTGTCTAGTGTACTTGTTGAAGAAGTAGGTACAAGACTGAAAGAAATAAGCTTGGATGAACCAATTGGAGGTGTAAGAGAAAAGTTCATCAAGATCACTACTCCAACCCCCATTGGAGAGGCAGATGATCAAGATGAGGAAAACATCCAAGATGATGAAGTCACTCCAGTGGCTGAAGAAGTTCTAGATGCTAGAAACCTAGAGCTCAGACATCTGAAGGATCACCCATTGGACCAGATCATAGGAGATCCCCAGGATGGTGTCAGAACTCGTCGAGGTACAACTAACGAGAATTTATATTTAAGTTTTCTCTCACAGGTTTAACCAAAGAAGTTTTAGGAAGCAAACTCAGACTCATCATGGATCTTGGCCATGGAAGAAGAACTGAACCAGTTCAAGCGATGCAAAGTTTGGAAACTAGTTCCTAGACCCAAAGGTAAGAATGTCATCGGAACGAAGTGGGTCTACCATAACAAGTTGGACGAGGATGGAACAATCATAAAGAACAAGGCCAGACTCGTCGCCAAAGGATATCGTCAAGAAGAAGGGATCAACTTCGACCAAACATACGCTCCAGTGGCAAGGCTGGAGGCCATCAGACTATTCCTAGCTTATGTTGCACTGAAGGGCTTCCCTGTCTATCAAATGGACGTGAAATCCGCCTTCCTTAATGGTGACATAAAGGAAGAAGTGTACGTGGAACAACTTTCAGGTTTTGTTGATCCAAACTTTCTTGACTATGTTTATTTATTATCTAAAGCGATGTATGGTTTGAAACAAGCTCCTCGAGCTTGGTACGAAACGCTATCTACCTTTCTCTTCGAGAACAAGTTCACAAGGGGAAAGATAAATAAGACATTCTTTCTTAGGGAAATTAAAGGCAAGATTTTGCTAGTGCAAATCTATGTCGACGACATTATTTTTGATTCTATAGACGACAACCTCTGCAAAAAGTTTTCTAAACTTATGCAAGGGAAGTTTGAAATGAGTAGTATGGGAGAGCTGAAGTATTTCTTAGAACTTCAGGTG
The DNA here is from genome assembly GCA_039513925.1 of Platanthera zijinensis. NCBI lineage: Eukaryota > Viridiplantae > Streptophyta > Magnoliopsida > Asparagales > Orchidaceae > Platanthera > Platanthera zijinensis. Next base: position 31,503,519 of record CM077091.1, on the reverse strand, counting down.
AAACAATCTGAAGATGGAATTTTCATCTCACAGACGAAGTTCACCAAGAGTTGATTAAGAAATTCAGAATGGAGAATGCAACCTATATGATGACTCCAATAACCTCAGCTATGTCTCCGGACAAGGATGAGAAAGGGAAACCTTTTGATGAAATCAAATACAGAAGCATAGTTGGATCCTTGCTCTACCTTACTGCCAGTAGACCAGACATAATGTTATCCACATGTGTCTGTGCTAGATTCCAAGTGAACTGTAAGGAATCTCACTCTGCTGCTGCAAAGCGGATCTTGAGATACCTTAAAGGTACACCGAATCTTGGCTTATGGTACCCAAGAAGTAATGACAACGAACTAATTGGTTTTTCAGATGCAGACTTTGCTGGTAGCAAAGATGACAGAAAAAGCACTTCCGGGACATGTCAGTTCCTTGGAAGAAGGCTTATCTCATGGAGCAGCAAAAAGCAAAATTATGTCGCAATCTCAACGGCCGAGTCAGAATATATTTCTGCCGGCAGTTGTTGTGCACAATTGCTTTAGCTAAAGAACCAGCTAGAAGATTGCAATATGAAGGTTAAAGACATTCCGTTGTTTTGCGACTCCTCTAGTGCAATAGCAATTGCAAACAACCTAGTCTCGCACAGTCGTATAAAGCACATCGAGCTCAGATATCACTTCATCCGGGAGCATGTGGAGCAAGGGGTTGTGTATCTGCAGTACGTGCCAACAGATCGACAAGTTGCAGACATTTTCACAAAGCTGTTGGACGAGACCAAGTTCAATTTCTTCAAAACTGAACTTGGGTTGCTGAACAGAGAAGGATAGACCAAAGTGGATCACCTTAAAGCTCAAGAATCAAGGACACTACAAAAAGTTCAGAAATTTCTCAAGTGGAAGAAAGCTCTTGAGAAATAAAGTAAACTTCTCGAGAAGTATGAATCTAGTTCTCGAAAACTAAGTCTACCTCTCGAGAACTAACTCTCACTTCTCGAGAACTCTAACTTACTTCTCTAGAACTAACTAACTTCGCGAGAACTCTAACTTTATCTCTCGAGAACTAACTCTGCCTCTCGAGAAATGCCCCGTCTCTTTTCGAATTCTACTCATTTCTTTTCACAAACCGACTTATTTTCGCTTTATTAAAAGGCTTATCTTAGATTGATTAGACACTTAATTATCATAACTAGAGTTATATATATATATAACTTTAGAAATAACAAATCAACCAACATTTCAAATCCATCTCTCTCGAAAACTCTTCGTCTTCCATCGACTCAGAGCTTTGACACCGCCATTCTCTCATGCTTCGTTCGTCGCCGTCTTCAGAATCAATGGCGCAATAATCCAGGATATGAGTTGGAAGTGAGCTAGTGGTGGCCGGGATTGCCGATCTTTCAGATGACTTCAAGAATCTTCTACTTCTTCTCGACAATGCAGGTCTCAACTTTGTTCTCCAAGAACCTTGTAAAATCCTCTTCCTATAGGTAGATGAGTTTTATCAGAATGCCAAAGACAGGAGGAATAATACTGTTCTGAAATCAAAGGAAAAGAGAGTTAAGATCAAGTTAAGCCCGACCATTGTGTCAAAACTTCTAAGATTACCGATTGGAGATGATGAAGATGAAATTACAAGGAAGATTACTGACAGAACATATCATTTTTGTGGAGTTCCAATAGACATCACCTCTCTCAGGAGGACAGCCTTGAATGATGTTATCAAGCTCTTGGTAGATGTTATTGGAAAGATCCTAAAGAGCAGAAAAGGGTCTGTTGGATTCATTACCAATGTTCTATTTGATGTAATGACTGCCATAGTCTGCAGGAAGAAATTTTCCTATGGGATGATGATCTCTGACATGATCAAAGACAGCATTAAAGAACCAAGATTTGCCAGGATAATCTCCTTAATGTTGCATGAGATTGATCTAGTTGTCTTCAAGACTTCCAGAGGTACACCTATTCATCACTTGAAGAAGATTTCCTTAACTTCTATTCAAAGGTGGGAGTTAAAGCTGAAGAACACCAAGCAGATTGCTAAAGAGCATGCATACCCCTCTTCAGAGGACAGGACCCCATTTCCCTCCTCTCATGAAGTTGCTGAACCATCTGGTGCAGCAACTAAGGGGGAGCCTGCTTCCTCTGTCCCAGTTGACAGAATCCCCTCTCCTCCTCCAGCTCAATCTCCAGTCAGAACTCCAGCTGCATCTCTAGTCAGAAGTCCTATCAGAACTCCAGTTCCATATCCATCACTAGCACATACTCCATCTCCAATACCATCACCCAAGTATCAAACTGCTCAATCCCCATCTGCTAAGAAAGATCTACCAGATACTATTCTTCTTTCTGATGAAGATAGAATTTCTCCAGAGCCTGTTGATGCTCCAATGAGAAACTTAGATTTCTCTATTCCCATCCTTAACTGATGAGGCTGAAGTTTCTTTTGTCTAGACTACAAGGGCTCAAAGCTCAGTGGTACTTGAAGAGATTCCTCCATGGACTGCACCTTATCCTGCTATTACTGTTTCTGCTACCCCTTCAAGTTCAGATATTCTCAGTAAGATTGAAGTTATGTTGGCAGAACAAAGGAAATATTTTGATGATTCTCTAAAAGTGGTCCAAGACAAAGTCACTGCTCTAGAAAACAGAGGATTTGTAGAAATCCAGCACAATACAGACTCCCTCAAAGAACTGTTTCAGGTTGGTGGAAAAGCTATAGACCACACCATTACTAGTGTTGGTTAGGTAATGGAACAATCTGTAACTCTTGCCAATAATCAGATCCAGTTAGAGAAGAAAGCCAAAGAACATGTTATGAAAATCTGTGAAGAACTGGGAACCTTCAAGGAAGATGCCATAGAAAAGCTATGTGTAGAATTCAGATAGGGGGAGAGCTTGGTGAAAGAACATGTGAAAAAACTTATGGATAAGTTTACTGCTGCTACAAACACAGTTTTGTCTTACAAGATAAGTGAAATTAATAAGAATGTTTTAGAGCAAATTCAGTCTGTGAAATTCCATACCTATGACACTACAGTATGGTTGCACAATCAGCTCTTCCCTGATTTTCAGCTTGATCCTAATGTCATTCCCCATCATCTGAACCCTCTTACTGAATGAAGTCAAGTCAGATGCCTAGCTCAGATACAATAACCTCAGATGCCCTGTTTCTCTCCAAGGCTAGAAGATCAGAATCCTCCTCCTACTTCTTATGACTAAGTATGGGATGATATGATTCCTCAGGATTTGCCTGAAATCCACACTTCTAAGAAAAGGAAGTATGGGGAAGGCCCCTCTGCTAGCAAAAGTGTTCCCAAGACAGATTTGGAGAAAAGAAAAGCTCAATAATTTGCTGAAGTCTGGAGTCCTACCTCCAAAACATTGATTCTTGATACTCTCAAGTTAGTAATGGATTATAATGAAAATAGGAATCTCCACTACAGCTCCTCTGAGTGGGATCTTTATGAGAAGTCCATGACTAAAAGAAGGATATATGACAGAGAGTATGGCAAGAATAATCCTAAGGCTCCTCCAAAACCCCCCCAGGTACTATCAAAAGCCTTATAGCTATCAGAGGAGACAACAGGAGCATCATGACAGACAACATCAGAGCAAGGAATGATTTTCGGTGAATATTTGTTTTTGAGACTATGGATGAAATGAATGTTGAATTGGAAATCTAAAATATTATATATGTACAATTTCTAGTTTTGCTAATTGTGTGTTTAATTTTTCTTTCTTGCATTTGAATTCCATTTCTTCATTTACAGTTCTTTCTTTATTGGTATAATTCAACTTAGTGTAGAGGGTTCTGACTTCTACAAATAAAGGGAGATTGTTGGGTATTGCATCCACAATAACCCAGATTTTCATGAAGTCACCCTTGAACAAAGATGAATTAAGTTTTATTTTATATCCTTGTTTAAGTTGTGTGTTTGCAGACTATTATTGCTAAGTGTAGACCAATATCAGTCTACAGTGGGTCATGAACACAAGACAATACAGTGTAATCCCTCACTGTGTGATCCAAGGTGTTGAATCATGCGTAGCCTCTCAATTAGGATACACTTCATTTTCAAGCACTTGGAGCATGGGATGAAGATTGGATTCTTAAAGAGAAAGATTTTCTAAAAGTTCAAAATTTTTCCTAAGTCCACTTCTCGAGAAGTCTATGTATAATTCTCGAGAAGTAGAGCTAGCAGTTCTCGAGAAGTTCACTTAGTTCTCGAGAAGCCTTGGCTAGTTCTCGAGAAGCTCAGCCTAGTTCTCGAGAAGTCTCAACCTATACTTCTCGAGTAGCTAGAGACAGTCGTGAAAAATTTTCTAAGTCCATCTCTCGAGAAGCTGGTTATAGTTCTCGAGAACTTAGCCTCTAGCTCTCGAGAAGTCAGCTTAGTTCTCGAGAACAAGTTTCAGTTCTCGAGTACTATTTTCTTTAGTTCTCAAGAAGCTTCACATAATTCTTGAGTAGAATCAACGCCTTTTGTTCTCGAGTACTTACATAAGTTCAGGACGTATAGTTCTCGAGAAATCAGCCTGTTCTTGAGAACTTATTCATACTTCTCGAGAACTGCTGTCAAATTTTTCAGAAAATTTACTTAAGTCCAGATCGACGGGATTTTCAAATGAGACATTGTGATTGGTCCATGTGTCATCATTAATGTCAATTCTAACCGTTAGGGAAAATCCTATATAATGTATTTTCGTTAAGACTAACCCTAAGCGGAATCCGTACTCTCTTTTTTCTGAATTGGCCTTCTCTCTCCAAGAACGAACTTTTAGAAGCTGCCGCCGCCGCTCAGGAAGAAGATCTACACGACTATTTTCGATCAAGTTAGACTTGTTGTTCAAGGAATCTTAATCTTCTCGTTGATCGAGTAGGTCAAAGTTTTCTCAGATCAAGTCTACTAAGTCTTCTTCAACAAATTTTTGAAAAAGCCGCATAGTTCAGAAAAAGACCCAGAGTCAAATTTTTCCAGATCTGAGACAAATCTTTGTTTGTATTTCAAAACTCTTTGTAATTTTGTAGGAGATTATTCTCCGAGTGTAGGAGCATTGTTCTCCGAGTTGTAGGAAGTTTTCATCTTCCGAGTGTAGATCCCTTTGGATCAAGATTGTAGGAACTTGTTTAAGAGGCGTAGGATTGGTTTTCAATCCGAGATAGTGGAGTAGCCGAGTCTAGTGATTTACCAGATCGGTGAGGCAAAGTGGGCGTACCCAAGGTTTGGGAACCACTATAAATCTTCTTATCGTCTGTGATTACTTGATTGTTTGTGCAAGTTCTTTTAAATTTTTTATTCCGAAAATAAATGCACAATTAACCTATTCAGCCCCCTCTAGGTGATTTAGGTAGACAACTTAACACTTTCATTTATCCCCATTATTTTGCATATAGAGTCCAGAATCGAAGTACGGACGTAGGCATGGTGTGTGAAGACTATCCGGACATGTTGGTCGGGATCAGTGATTTTTTCATTATGCATGTATTGCCGGAGAACACTCCGTGCCGTTTGTTATTCGGGTTTCTACGCGGTAGATTGTAGTTGGGAGCCTTGTGGATTAACCCCAAAGAGCACCTGGAAAACTGGGCAGAAGCGTATTTTTGCTAGGTACCGCACGATGTTAGTAATACTGTCGGCATTAGCTCTGTTATTGTGAGGCTGTGTGCTCTGGGAGCCCAGTTTGTTTGGTCTGCGGGCCAACCTTATGCATAACTGGGTTATGTACTATTGTATGATCGATAAATCGAGATTCAGGGAAGATTGACCCGCGTCGATGACTTAAATTGACATGGCGATGTGAGCAACAGGTTGAGTGGAACCGTACCCGCTCTATGTGATTCGATTTAAGAGTCCTATTGATGACATAGAGGACAGGTCTGAGGGTTCGACCGAAAGAGACTTATTTGCTCATGATGTTGCTGTCTTAGGGGCGGTGGTGGACCGAGTTCACCGAGAATGTGCCTTGAGAGCATGAGGTGTGTGGCCGTGTGTGCCTACGCCTATGGTGAAGTGTGCTTAAATTGTACTTTCACTATCTTATTTGGTTATACAAATGTAATGCAGGGAAGAAGCACCGCTACCCCGAGTGAGGTGTGGGGTCGTTATAATTTGGTCAGCTAATGCTGATCGTTGCCTTGTTTTACCACCACGTGGTTGATTGTTCTGATATAGGAATAGGTGAGCCTAGTGGCAAGTAGCGGTCTAGAGCCCTCGTTACTGTGCTTGCCCTTGAATGCCAAGGCGAAGTGTTTTCTTTTATTACTATAATGTATGGCCGGCCTGTGAGTCGATGTATGTAAAACACTTTTGTTAAGCAAACTATTGTAAGGCCATAATGCCAAATCTTGGGTGTATGTTATTTCATTCCTAGCATGGTTATAGTGGGCATTCATGTTTTAATTTTATGGGTTCTGTTGGGTATTGTATCCACAAGAACCCAGATTTGGTGAAGTCACCCTTGAACTAAAATGAATTAAATTGTATTTGATATCTTGCTTGATTTATGTGTTTGCAGGACTATATTGCCAAGTGTAGACCAATGTCAGTCTACAATGGGTCATCAAATACAGGACCATACAATGTAATCCCTCATTGTGTGATCCATGGTGTTGACTCATGTGTATCCTCTCTATTGGGATACACTTCATGTTTCAAGCACTAGGATTGATTGGAGAAAGATATGTTGCTGAGTTTATTGAAGAAGAGAAAATTCTGCTGAAGAAATTTTTTCTATGTTTTTCACTCGAGTAGTATTTTATATATACTCGAGTTGAATACTTAGTTTATACTCGAGTAAGTCCATCTGTACTTGAGTAAGGGAATGGCTCTCGAGTAGCCTCAATATAGCTCTCGAGTAGCCAAGCCAATCACTCGAATAGATCATCTCTTACTCTCGAGTTAACAGGATTCCCTCCCTGATAATTTTTCTAAGTCATTTACTCGAGTAGTCACATTGGTACTCGAGTAGATTAGCCTTTTGTTTTGAGTTACAGAAGGCAGGAATTCATGTTGTTTTACTTCACTCGAGTAGTCAAGAACATGTACTCGAGTAGTCTATCTACTACTCTAGTAGCCCAAGTTTAATACTCGAGTTATAAGTTTTTCATCCCTCAAAAATTTTTCTAAGTCCATTACTCGAGTAGTGATATCCATTTACTCGAGTAGTTTATCTCCTCTCGAGTAGTCCAGTTCCAGCTCTTGAGTAACCCATTTTCTTCTCTCAGAAATTATTCCAAGTCTTTGACTCGAGTATTCCTTCTACCTCTCGAGTAGTTAATTTCTATTCTCTCAAGTAATACTTCTTGTACTCGAGTAGTTCAACTCCACGTCTCGAGTAACTATATTAGCACTCGAGTAGGTCTTTGTCTACTCGAGTAGTTACACATTATTTCTGGATTTTCTCCAAGTCATCTACTCGAGTAGTCTCATTCAACTCTCGTGAGTAATCTTATTAAGTACTCGAGTAGGTAATAGTTTACTCGAGTAAATCAGTCAATCTTTTCAGAAAATTTGTTAAGTCCAGATTTGACAAAAATTTCAAATGCCTTGACGTGATTGGTCCACGTGTACGTCATTAAGACTAAATATTACTGTTAGGGAAATCTTATATAAGGTCTGCTGTCATTTCTGATCCTAACCTTCTGCAACTAATCCAGATTCAATTGTAAGATCTGTCAAGATGTTATTTTTCTAAGAATCTAATCTGAAGACCTCTCTAGATCTTTTACTCTACTCTCTAAGGAGATGTGTAGGAGCTCGCTCGCCGCCGAGATCTCTCTTCCGTGTCTAATTTGCTAGGGCTTTCGATTTCCAAGAGATTCACTGATCAAAAAAGGTTGACTTTATCAGATCGAGATTGCAAGGATTTTGCCATTCCTCATCTTCTCTCGAAGAGGTCTTAAGTGAAGTCAAAGAAAGTTAATTTCATTGATCTAGTGTTTGCCGAGATTGCCAATTCTTGGCAACATCTTGATTCTAATAGAGCCAGTATGAAGCCTTCCGGCAAGGACCCAAGGATTGCTGATGCCACTTCAAGATAGATAAAAGGAGAAGACTGAGGTCCCTAGGAATGGGCAACAATTCTAGATCTGAGACCTCTTTACTGATGTTTGTATTTTCATATACTTCACCTCTGCACAATTTATTAGCCAAGTCTTGTAGGAGATTTCTCTCTAAGTGTAGGAGTCTCATACTCTTTTTGTCTCACCGAGTTGTAGGAACTGCCCTTTTATCTTTCAAGTATAGATTCGTGTTGTGGATCGAGATTGTAGGAACTTTGTTCTAAGGCGTACAACAAATGTCGAAAGGTTGTGAAAACTCAGGCAAACGAGATTAAGTCTCTGAAGGCCGTAGAAAGCTCTCTGAGAGAGGAATTCGTTAAGATGGACTCACTAATAGAAGACATAAATACTGCAGTTGATGAGTTCAATAAGGCTATCAAACACCTCGATCTGAATGATGAAATCATCAAGGGATTAGAAGGGTTACTTGAAGCCGAAAAGAAATTTGTTGAAGGTTTCTCTAAGCCTAAGATAGTTATTCCTCTTATTTCTGAGTTCTCTGCTCAGACTAAGGGTGTTGGACTAGGCCATGTTGAGGCTCCTAGTAAATGTTCTGGTAGGAGTAAGGCTCAGCGATAGAATAAGGCAGCCAAGAAGGCTTTGGCCAAAGCAAAGGGGAAAGCTCCACAAGATAAGACTACATTTAAGAAAGTTGTCTTTCCGACTAATAAGTTTGATCTTGACTCCTCCTACGGTCACTTCACTAGGCCTACTTATGTAGAGCCCAAGTCAAGGTACCAAGGATGGACTCGCTCTCGAAACTTTAGTGAAAGTGTCTTTAAGGCACCTTATTAAGAGATTACTCTTCAGAGCTATGGCCCTTTTGTTCATGGTCATAATATCAATAAGGATTTAAAAGTAAAACCTATTGTTGAAAAGCCTATGAAGGAGAATAAATCTTGTGATTGTCTTCACCATAAAGCTTCTACCTCTAAGAATGCTGCCCCTGCTAGACCAGACTCCCCAAAAGTCAAGCAGAAGGGAGTTCGGCAAAGATACAATAGGTTTGACTATTGGTGCTATGGCAGAATTTGTCACTTTGCCATCGATTGCTGGTTTAATCCCAGAAACTTTGTTACCCCTCAGATTAACAATATGAGAAAGACCGCTCATAATGCTAATACATGTAGGGGGAGCAATCTAACTAGTGACCAAGGACCCAAGCAAGTTTGGGTTCCTAAGGCAAACTGATTTGTAATTGTAGGTATGTCCAAAGGACACCAGAAATCCCATTTGGTAATTGGACAGTGGATGCTATCGGTATATGACCGAGACTAGAAGCCTTCTTCAGAATTACTCTCCAGTCGTGAATGGACAAAAGGTCATCTTTGGAGGTTATGACAAAGGAATTGCGAAAAGCTATGGTATGATTTCTAACGGTAGTGTATCCTTTTCGGATGTGCCTTATGTTGAAGGATTGGAACACAATCTCATAAGCATAAGTCAACTATGCGATAAAGGATACATAGTTGAATTTCATGTTGATAAGTGTTTGATAAAATTCGTTGACAATTTGGAAATGATTTTATCAGATACTCGTAGTAGAAATATATTTTGTTTAAATTATATTTTTATAGACTCTTCTACACCAGTGTGTCATTTGGCAAAAGATAGTGCGTCTTTTGGTGACCAATGACACAAGAGATTAACACATATTAATTTTAAAACTATTAATAAATTATTTTCTCTAAATTTAGTACGTGATGCCACGAATGTTAAGTGCGCTAAGGATAGACCTTGTCATGCATGTGTGAAAGGCAAGCAAACAAGGGATACTATTAAAAGCATAATAGGCAAAGACTCTAATAGGTGTTTACATCTGCTTTATATGGACTTGTTCGGTCCATTGCAAGTTAGAAGTTCAGGAGATAAGGATTATACGTTGGTTATCGTTGATGACTACTCACGCTTTGCGTGGGTGTTCTTTCTAAAACACAAGTTTGATACCTTCGATGTATTTACAAATTTTGTCAAACAGATCCAGAATGAATACAACTATTCCGTAGTCAAAATCAGAAGTGATAATGGAACTGAATTCAAGTCTGGGTTCATGACAGAATTTTGTGAAAGCCTATGTATCTTTCATGAGTTTTCCTCTCCTCGAACTCCTCAGCAAAATGGAGTAGTTGAGAGAAGGAATAGAATACTCATAGTGGCCTGCAGGACTATGTTGAGTGATGCCTCACTACCAGAGTACTTCTGGGATGAAGCCGTCAACACTTCATACCACGTGCAAAATCGAGCACTCATAAACAAGAACCACAATAAGATGCCTTATGAACTTCTAAAGGGCAGAAAGCCGAATGTATCATACTTTAGAAGCTTTGGCTGCAAATGCTTCGTTCTTAACAACGGTAAGTATAGTGAAAAGAGTTTTGAAGGTATTTTCATAGGATATAGTAGCAATAGTAATGCATATAGGATACTTAATAAGAAAACTCTAGTGATTGAAGAATCTATACATGTTGTATTTGATGAGACGAGCTTGCTGCAAAGCAACTCTTCTAGTGTGTTCATTGAAGATGAATGTTCAAAGTTGAAAGAATTTAACTTGGACGAGCCGACTGAAGAAAAAGGAGAAAAGTTCATCAAGATCACCACTCCAACCCCTATTGGAGAGGTTGATGATCAAGATGAAGAAATCATTCAAGTTGATGAAGTCGCTCCTGAGGTTGAAGAAGCTCCAGATGCAAGGAACCTAGAGCTCAGACATCTGAAGGATCACCCAATTGATCAAATCATCGGAGATCCCCGGGATGGTGTCAGAACTAATAAAGGTACTACTAATGAAAATCTATATTTGAGTTTTATCTCGCAGGTTGAACCAAATAAGTTTGAGGAAGCAAACTCGGACGCTTCATTGATTATGGCTATGGAAGAAGAGCTAAATCAGTTCAAGCGCCGCGAAGTATGGACACTTGTTCCAAGACCCAAATGCAAGAATATCATCAGGACAAAGTGGGTCTACAGGAACAAGATGGACGGGGATGGAACGATATAAAGAACAAGGCCAGACTCATTACCAAAGGATATCATCAAGAAGATGGAATCGAATTCGACCAAACTTATGCTCCAGTGGCAAGACTGGAGGAAATCAGGTTGTTCCTAGCGTATGCTGCACTTAAAGGATTCACCGTCTATCAGATAGACGTGATGTCCGCCTTCCTTAATGGTGACATAAAGGAAGAAGTGTATGTGGAACAACCCCCAGGTTTCATTGATTCTAACTTTCCAAATTATGTTTACCTATTACAAAAAGCTTTATATGGTCTGAAACAAGCTCCTCGAGCTTGGTATGAGACGTTGTCTAGATTTATTCTTGAGAACAAATTCACAAGGTAAAAATAGATAAGACATTATTTCTTAGGAAAATAAAAGGCATGATTTTGGTAGTGCAAATCTATGTCGACGACATTATTTTGGCTCTACTGACGACAACCCATGTAAGAAGTTTTCAAAACTTATGCAAGGGATGTTTGAAATGAGCAGTATGGGAGAGCTGAAGTATTTCTTAGGCTTCAGGTGAAACAATCTGAAGATGGAATTTTCATCTCGCAGACTAAGTTCACCAAAGATCTAATTAAGAAATTCGAAATGGAGAACGCAACCTCTATGAGGACTCCAATGGGTTCAGCTATGTCCCTGTACAAGGAAGAGAAAGGGAAACCTTTTGATGAAACCAAGTACAGAAGCATAATTGGATCCTTGCTCTACCTTACAGGCAGTAGACCTGACATATTGTTTTCAACAAGTGTATGTGCTAGATTCCAAGTGAACTGTAAGGAATCTCACTATGCTGCTGCAAAGCGAATTTTGAGATATCTTAAAGGTACACCAAATCTTGGCTTATGGTACCCAAGAAGTAATGGCAACGAGATAATTGGTTTTTCAGATGCAAATTTTGAAGGTAGTAAATACGATAGGAAAAGTACTTCCAGGACTTACCAATTCCTTGGAAGAACGCTCATTTCCGGGAGTAGTAAGAAGTAGAACTATGTTGCAATCTCAATAGCTGAGTTAGAGTATATCTCTGCATGCAGTTATTGTGCACAGCTGCTATGGATAAAGAATCAATTTGAAGACTACAACATGAACTTTCAAAACATTCCATTGTTTTGCGACTCTTCCAGTGCAATTGCAATAGCCAACAACCCAGTCTCTCATAGCCGGACAAAGCACATAGTGCTGCGATACTACTTCATTCGGGAGCATGTGGAGCATGGGGATATAAATCTACAGTATATCTCTACAAACATGCAGATTGCAGATGTTTTCATGAAGCCACTGAACGAGACTAAGTTCTCGTTCTTCAAAACAGAACTTGGTATGCTCAACAAAGAAGATTAGAGAAGGTGGGCTCTCAAAAAGGCTCAGAGATCAAGAAATTAGTCAAAAGTTGAAATTTTTCAAAATTCTCACTTTATGACTCGAGTAAGACGCCTACTCGAGTAAGAAGTAAGTCACTCGAGTACCTCTAAGACCTACTCGAGTACTAAAATGTCACTCGAGTACTTCTGCATATCTTCACTCGAGTACTTCTATATCTTCACTCGAGTACTGCCAAGCCTCTCGAGTATCAGGAAGACAAGGTTTCTCTCTTCGATTCAAATTTCCTTATTCGCAACCCGAGGCTTATTCCACCCTCTCCCAGGTACGTAAGCTTAATTTATTTCTTAAGTATAGATAAATTTGGGTTATTTAAATAGAAAGGTCTGGATTTCCATTTTCTACACGAATCAAATCCGTTCACTCGAGTAAGCCGACAGACGCTTCGTCTTCCGTCGAAAATTGTAGAGCCCGCACCTTCTTCTTCCCCGCACCAGATTTTTCTCAAATCTCTAGATCATGGCACCCTCTTCTAAGATTGGAAAAGGTTCAGAACTTGTTGCCACAGGAATCGCCGACATTTTAGATGATTTTCGCAACCTTCTGATTCTTATCGATACAGTAGGTCTCAGTTTTGTTCCCAAGGAACTGTGTGAAAGACTTTATTTCAAGAGCCTAAACACCTAGAGGGGGGGGGGGGGTGAATAGATTCTAATCTTTTTGTGTCTTTTTTAATTCTTTGGCAAACAGTTGAAAGACTTCTTTCAGTACAGATTAATCAATCTACAGAAAATAAACACATCACAGTAAACACTAGACTTATAGTGGTTCCCCAAGATATGAGTACATCCACTTCCCCCTTCGCCTATCCAGCAGATAACTGGATTCAGCCTAACTTCCTTCCACTGGCTCAGATCCTCAAATCTTACAATCTCAGAACCAAAGATGGTTCCTACACTTCAGACTTAACACAAGTCCTACCTCAAATTCTTCTCCAGAATCCTACCTCAGGCCTCAACCCTACCTCAGCCTTTAAAATTAGGCTTACAACTCAGACTTACCACAAGTCCTACCTCAGGCACACAACCCTACCTCAGCCTTTATAAATTTAGGCTTACAATCTCAGATCTAACAGTAGATCCTACAAGAATTTGTGAGTAAAGAGTAACTGAAAACTTCACCAGCTAGATTTCTCTGTTGATGTTGTCTTCTTGATCAGTTCTTGGATTGACTGATCCTTCTGATCCAACCTAACTTAGCTTTTCAAAGATTCTTTATTAGAACAAGATAAGGTGGATCTTCTCTGTTGATGAAGATGATCTTCAATCAGCTTCTTCCTTAAATTTAGATAGAACTCTGAATCTTTTTTGCAGACAACCCTTGATCTGTCAGAATTCTTCTTATTGATGCCTCACATTCTTGTTCATGTTGTTTTTTGTCGTTTTCGATCTGTCTCTTATATAGAGCTTGCTTCATGGTTACCGGCTGATCCGGTTCATAAAAAACTTCTGATAGTTCTGACAGTGGTGTCAGACCGTCTAGTTATGACAGCTGTCAAGTCACCAGTCACGTCACCAGGTTCTTCAATGTCTTTTCAACTCAGAACACAACACTCAGCAGACTGCTTCACATGTGTCGACACATATAGACTAAGTGTCGACACAAGTCTTCATGGTGTCGACATAATTACTCCAAGTGTCAACACAGTCATACTTCTGCTTCTCGACACTGCTTATGTTGTATGTGTCGACACAAGTCCTGTGTGTTGACACAACAGCTTCTTGTCTCGACATTTCTGTTGCAGACAGTTGGTGTTGAGTGTTTGTCAAATGGCATTGAGTGTGTGTCGACACAAGTCCTGTGTGTCGACACAATTACTTCTGAACTCGACACAGCCTTTTGAGAGTTTGTGTGTCGACACAAGTCCTGTGTGTCGACACAATTGCTTCAGGTGTCGACACATTTCTGGATGTCGACACAGTTTTTTTAGGTGTCGACAAAGCTTTGAGTGTCGACACATCTTATTTATAAGTGTCGACACAAATTCTGGGTGTCGACATAACTTCCCTGAGTGTCGACACAATTTGCCTGTGTGTCGACACAACTTGCTTGAGTGTTGACACAAGTTTCCTGAGTGCCGATACAGTTTCTTCACAAGTGTCGACACTTGAACTTAGAAAATTTTCCTTCAAATACTTAAACCTACACAAAGAAACTCAAACTCCTATCAAATACAAATTGATGCATATCATTGACTAAGTTGTGGCTTCTCCAAATCTAGTACACATATTCCAATGTACCCAACAATCTCCCCCTATTTGGAGAAGTCATAACCCTTAGTCAAAGATATACATATCTTAAGATAAAACAAAATTGTAATAAAAGTAAAAATATTTCAAAGCAGGTTATCACATAATCATTACAAACAACAACCACTTAATACTGAAACAGATTTCATTAATCAGAAAAAAAAACTTTGGTTTACATGAATTTCTTATAGAACAAAAGAAACAAATTAGTACATTATTCTATTACATAAACCTAGCAATCCTATTACTTTCTAGGCTCCTTAATAACTATTCCTTTGCCAGACTTGATTTTAGCCTGCACAGAAGGTTCAGCAACCTCAGCTAGCTTTTTCCCTTTTAGAGCTTTCTTCTTTAATTCTTCAGCCTTGATCTTTTGTATTTCAAAATAGTGGAACGGTTTGGGGAAGTACTTGCTTTACTCTTGAGCATTAGCAGGTAGCTTCCCAGCCTTAGCCCTTCTTCTATATTGAAGAATTTCTTCTTGTCCTGCTTGATATTTATTCCACTCTTGTTCAGAATACCACTTACCCATATCATGGGTTTTATCCTTTACAGCTTTCTAGGCAGTAAGTATGATGTTTCTAGAAGTTGCGCTCCACTGCTCAAAATCTGGCTTTAGCTCAGCCTACTCTCTGAATCTCTTCTTGGAAAGTTGAGCTTCCTTCTGAGCTACTAATGCAGCTTCTGACATTTCAACCTTTTCTAGAATTACATTTTGTGCCTCTGGTGGAGGACTATAAATTTTCTGCACTTCTTCTTGAATTATCTCAAAATCAGCTGGGGGGTAGATCACCTGAGAAACTTTAGGCTGATCTCCTTCAAAATATTTAGGTTGTATCCCAGACTCAGCTACATTATCATCATCACAAAGAGGAGGATATCTAAGAGTAGCTCTGATGCTATTGGTAGTTTATTTAGCATGATCAGAGCTGGCTTTGACTAGTAATCTCTCCCCCTTTATGACTTCTCTTGCAACATGATCTCTTAAATCTTCTTTCTGAAATCTGACTTGATCAGCTATATATTCAGTTCCTTCTTTAAAATAAGCTCTGAATTTTGTCAGGAAAGTTTTAATCTTCTCTTGAGAATCTTGAAATGTGGCTTTGACAGCAAATATATCTTCCTGGATTTGCCTGGAGATTTCAGCCTTCAGAGTAGTGCTAGAATCAGTGAGCTTTGTCAATATTTCATGATGTGAATCCTTGAGATTTTCATTCATCCTTAACTGATTCTCCAGTACATATCAATGTTTCACTTCAATTTTATCCACTTTAGCTTGGATATTTTGCTATTGCTTGGCCAGGAACACCACAACATTACCACCTTTATGGAAGCAATCTGTTATCTCCTTCTTATGTTGATTCACTTCAAATCTAATGGATCTGATGTCCTGGGCCAATTGAAACTATAACTCCTTATGAGTTTCATCCACATATTGCTCTATAGACTGTCTTTGATTTTCCAATTTTATTTACATCTGGACCAGTAAAGAACTGAAGTCCACAGTTAATGTAGATGGTACTGTTCCCACTTGCAAAACCTTCTTGTATCCAGAACTCTTTTTCTTTAAAACAGTTAGATTCCTTTTCTTAGCCAATGTAGTTTCTTCATCTTTAGAAGATTCAGTTATACTATTAATATTAACAGTATTCTTTTCAGCTGGGGTATCCTCCTCAATATCCTTTGATAACTCCCCCTCATTCCGTAGAATATCTTTTACTTTTTCAATATGCTCCCACTCAGTCCTATCTGGAGGAAGATCAGGAAATAATTATTCCATTGTAAATTCTTGCTGAATCTGTACAGAAGGAATGAGATTTGTTTTCGTTGAAAGACTTTATTTTTACACAAAAGTTCCCCCCCTGAACAAAAGTTCCCCCCTGAACAATTATTGATAAGAATACCATCATATATCACTAGACTATGGAGAAGATACTTACTGGATCATTTTGAGCATCTGTCTTATCAGTTTCTTCAGCTGCAGTGTTGATTTCAGATACTACATTCATGATTGTATCTTCAGCTAAGTCACTGTCTAGGACAACATCATTAATACCTCCCCTTTGGGCAGGTAGCTTAGTTCCTTTTTCGAAGTGTTCTCCCCCTTGAGTGAAGTCAACTTGTTGCTCCTGGGGTTCATTGTCATTTACTTGATCATGTGCATCCTATTGGTGCTGGTCTTCATCAGAACTAAAGACCACTTCCTCTTCTGAATAACTAGAAGAATCAGCCTGTACAATCACTTTCTTTTTCTTCTTGTCTTTCTTAGTTTGCTCCTTGGGAGCAAGGAATTCCTTGGTCAGAACTCTGTCCCATCTTGACAGTATCCTCACATCCATTTTCCTCATGTGATTTATCTTAGAGCCATTTGCTTATTTCAGAACATCTGGTATTACTGATGTTAAGCATAAACTGAGGATCCTTCCCAGGTTAGGTTTCTTAATTCCTTCTTGTATTTTATCAAACACTACTGCTTCCTAGTCAGTGTTTATCTTGAATATAACCCTCACCATAAGATTGAACATGTGGGCAGAAATCCTATCATGTCCACCAGTCTTGCAGATAATCTCTTGGCCCATAACTTCTGAAAGAAATTTTCCTTGGGAATTCATCCCTTTTCTATTGATAGATGATCCAATCTTAATACTGGGACTCAGTCCACACCAGCATAAAGCTTCAGTTATCTGGGAAGGAGTTATTTCATCTGTATCCTTGATCAATGGTAGATATAGTGCTTTCCTGATAGATTTCAATATGAGCTTCACCCGGGTATCTTGAATAGACGCCTTGATTTTCATTCCTTCTGTGTCCACAGTAGCAGTTGAGTAGAACTCCATTACTTCCTTTTTCAATATTTTGATCGGTTCGGAGACCAAAAATTCTAAGCAATTTTAAGAAAGTAGGGCAATAGCTCCCTCAATTTCATCAGAAGCAGTCGTAAATCCTTCGCGAACCAGCTCATAACCTTCATTAACCTTATCTTATTGGTTTGGCTCCATTGAAGTATGTGCTAGAGAAGAAGAGAAGAGAAGGTCTATGTCGACAGAAGGTGTAGAGTCAAAAATTCTAATAGCGTAGTCGACCAAATTCTGGCTTCACCTATTTATAGTACTTGAGTCAAGGGCAGATCAAAAGTCGGGCCTAAGTCGACAAATCAGTTTTTGTGTCGACAAAAATGATCTAGGTCTTGACAGAACTTAAGTTAAGTCGACATGACTATGTTTTGACTTACTAATGTCTAAGTCGACTAAACGTATTTTAAGTCGACACATCTATGTGTCGACATACTTGAGTTTGTGTCGACATACTTGCGTCTGTGTCGATACTGACCACTTTAGTCTCGACAGAGTTGTGTTGACACCAACTTTTTGTGTCGACACAAATATCCTCTCGACATATAGTCTCGACAGAGTTGTGTCGACACCTATTCTTCTGTCGATACAGATGCCATTTCTGTGTAGACATATCCTTGTTCTGTGTTGACACAACACACTGAGTGTGTCGACACAACTTGTTTGTGTTGACACAAACTTTGTATTTAACCAAATTTCAACAGAAATTTGGTGCTTACATATGTTACTAATAGAAACTTGTGTTCACCTAGTCTAGGTTCAACATACCTAATTCAATTTTGAAATTATTGAATTTAGTTTCATCTAGTGGTTTTGTAAAAATATCAGCTATTTGGTTATCAGTTTTTACAAACTCTAGATTAATATTTTCCTTCTCTACATGTTCTCTGATAAAATTAAACTTAATATCTATATGCTTGGTCCTATTGTGTGATACAGGATTTTTAGCAATAGAAATAGCACTTGTAGAATCACAAAATAGTGGTATTCTACTTACCTGGATGTCATAATCTTCTAGTTGATGCTTTATCCACATCAATTGTGCACAGCAGCTACCTGCAGCTTTATACTTTGATTCAGCTGTTGAAATAGCTACAACTGTTTGCTTCTTGCTGCTCCATGACACTAGCCTCCCACCAAAGAATTGACAGGTTCCTGTGGTACTTTTTCTGTCTTATTTGCATCCAACAAAATCTTCATCTGAGAAACCTGTTAATAGAAAATCTCTATTCTTAGGGTACCAAAGGCCTAGATTAGGTGTGCCCTTAAGATATCTCAATTTTTTTAATTGCAGTATAATGAGATTCCTTAGGGCATGCTTGATACCTAGCACAGACACATGTTGCATTCATGATGTCAGGTCTACTAGCAGTGAAGTATAGTAGGGAGCCAATTATCCCTCTATACAAAGACTCATCGACAGGTTTTCCTGCTTCATCTTTGCATATAGGCATACTTCTTCCCATTAGAGTTTTCATAGTAGAAGCTGAGTCCAAACCATACTTCTTAATCAACTCCTTGGTGAACTTAGACTGGGATATGGACAACCCACTCTTAGTCTGTCTAACTTGAAGTCCCAAGAAGAACTTCAGCTCACCCATACTGCTCATCTCAAACTTCCCTTGCATAAGTTTGGCAAACTTCCTACAAAGGTTGTTTTCAGTAGAACAAAATATAATGTCATCCACATATATCTGGACTAGTATTATCTTGCCTTTTGATTCCCTATAGAATAGAGTTTTGTCTATCTTTTCTCTAGAGAATTTATTCTTAATGAGGAAGGCAGACAAGGTTTCATACCAAGCCCTTGGAGCTTGTTTCAAACCATATAGTGCTTTCCTAAGCCTATATACATAATCAGGAAAGTGAGAGTCTACAAAACCTGAGGGTTGTTCTACAAAGACTTCTTCTTTTAAATCACCATTTAGAAATGCTGATTTCATATCCATTTGATATACTTTGAACCCTTGATAGGCATCATAGGCTAAGAATAGCCTTATTGCCTCCAGCCTTGCCACTTGAGCAAAGGTTTGATCAAAATCAATACCTTACTCTTGCTTGTAGCCTTTTGCTACTAGTCTAGCTTTGTTCCTTACTATAGTGCCATTCTCATCAAGCTTGTTCCTGTAGATCCACTTAGTTCTTATTATGTTGCGATTCTTAGGTTTTGGCACCAGTTCCCAGACCTTACACCTTTTGAACTAACTGAGCTCTTCTTGAATTGCATCAATCCAGTTGGTGTCTTGCATGGCCTCTTCAATCTTCCTGGGTTCTATCTGAGAAAGGAAGCTAGAACATAGAACTGTGTTCATGCTCTTGCTCCTTGTTAGAACACCCTGACTTGCATCACCAATGATATGGTGAGCTGGATGATCCTTCAGGTGTCTCCTTGCTGGAGGAATTCTGTCAGCATTATGGCAATCTCAAGTTTCCTCATCTTGATGCTCCACATTTTCTTATTCACCCAGAGGGACTTGATCTCCCACTTGATAGCTGGCATCTTTATCCTCATCCAATTTAGCAGGAACATCTTCATTGATGGTCAGCTTGTCCAGCTTATCTGTTAGACCTATAGAACTAACTGAAGAACTAGACAATTCACTATTAATAAACATTGACTCATCAAATACAACATGCACAGATTCTTCTACCACTTGAGTAGTCAAGTTGTAGATCCTGTATGCTCTACTATGGTTGCTGTACCTAACAAATATCCCTTCTAAGGATTTGGCAGAAAACTTAGTTTGGTAGTGTTTACCATTGACTAGTAAAAAACACTTACGACAAAAGATTCTGAAATAAGATATGTTTGATTTTTTGCCTTTCAAAATCTGGTAGGGGGTCATCTTGTGTTTCCTGTTGATGGAGGCCCTATTAAGCACATAACATGTAATATTTACTGGCTCAGTTCAGAAGTATTCAGGGAGAGTAGTGTCATTCAGTAGAGTTCTACTTGCTTCAATTAGAGTCCTATTCTTTCTTTCAGCAAGAAGATTTTGCTGAGGAGTTCTAAGTGAAGAGAATTCCTGATGAATCTCAAGTTCTTCATAGAATTTTGTCATACATTCAGACTAAAATTCAGTTCCATAGTCACTTCTGATTTTGACCACTGAGCTATTGTATTAATTCTTTATTTATCTGATAAAAGTCTTGAAAATAGTTGGGGTTTCAGTTTTCTTCCTCAAGAAGAAAACTCATGTAAATCTAGAATAGTCATCCACAATAACAAGTGTGTATGCTTTCCTACCAAGACTCAGGACTGGCATAGGACCAAACAAATCCATATGCATGAGATATAAACATCTCTTTGAATCTTTGATGTCAAGTGACTAAAAAGAGGACTTAGTATGCTTGCCTTTTTTGCAAGCTGAACACACACCCTCTTTTATGCACTGAACATGAGGACAATTCCTCACTAACCCCATGATGAACATCAGTCAAATTGAATTATAGTTTAGATGAGATAGCCTCCTATGCCATTTGACACATAGAGAAGCTTTCTCTTCTGCAACCAAACAAATAGGTGAGTTGTTAGACTCACAATCTAGGTTAAGGCAATACACATTTCCTTTCCTCATGCCAGTCAAAATGATCTCTTGATCACTTGACCTTTGTACTAGGCACTCCCCTTTGAGGAAAGAAATATCATAACCTAGATCACTAAGTTGACTTATGCTAATCAGGTTATGTTTTAGACCCTTTACATAATCCACTTTAGTGATTGTAATTGAATCACAAGATATGTTACCAAATCCTTTGTTGATTCCCTTTTCTGATCCACCAAAGATAACTTTTGGTCCATTCTTTATGGGCACATAGTCCCTCAACATTTTCCTTGATCCAGTCATATGTCTGGAACAGCCATTATCCAAGTACCATATAGGGGTATGGTCACTTGGATTTACCTGCAACAAATAAAGAATCACTTACCCTTAGAACCCAACTTGCTAGTGTGTCCTAGGTCCTTGTTAGTTTGAAATCCTGTGACTGATCTAACAGGAATCCTACTTTTGGTTTTAACACTTAAGTTAAACCAACAATCCATGGCAAAGTGGCCCACCTTGCCACAACACCAACACTCAAACCTATTATACCTATTCTTAGGTACAAGCCTTCTTACTTTGTTGCCAGTAGATTTATTAAGTGTTGGTGCTGGAACAACATTCTTCAAGAACATCTCTTGAATATGATGGTCATGCCTATAGATTGGTCTATTAGCATTAGCACCCTTACTCATGAAATTTTCATGCTCACAGTGACCATGTGTAATGTCATGATCATACCTGTTAGTAGGATTCACTACCTTATTAAAGAAAATAGGGGGATTATCAGCTAGAGGCTGAACTATGGCTTAACCTTTTCTATGAGAATTGGTAGCCCTAGTTCTTCCCTTAAAGCCTAGACCAGTCTTCCCTTTTTGTGAAACAAAGTTATCTATCAAAGATAAGACTGATTTTGGCTTGGAGAATTTAGCCACTAGCTCTCTCTCTTGCTGAATTTTTCCCTCCAATTTCTTGATATGATTCTCTTTGAATGAGATTGTGCCCATCTGAATAACTGTAATGTTTTTCAATTTGGCAACCTCATTCAGTTTTTGATCCAGCAGTTTTGCTGAAACTGCTGCAGCCAGCTTAGGAGACTCAATCTCTTTGGCTTGCTCTTTAATAAGAAACTTGCTCTTCTTTAGAGCATGCAACAACCCACCATACTCATTAATGAGTTGGTGAACATCCCCCTCAGACTCAGATCCATCCACTTCTTTTGAAGAAGATGCTTCTGATTTTGATCCAGTAAAGTAATCTGAGACTAGGGGAGAATTATTTACCTTACTTGGTCCAGGCTGATACTGACACTTATCTTCTTCAGATTGAGCCATCAGCCCTTTACAGTAATATTCTTCCACTCCATTTATGGAGTCCAGCATCTGTAGGAATTATAGTTCCCTAGAATCCTATTATGTTGAGAAGAGTCCAACATATGCTTCTGCCTCTTCTTCTTCAGATTCTGAAGATGAAGAGTCTGTCCAACTCTTCTCCTTCTGAGCAACTAGAGACTTCTCCTTCTTGCCTTTGACCAGCTGCTTCTTCTTGTCCTTTGAATCTTTTCTTTTGTCAGGACAGTCAACTATGACATGCCCAGATCTATTGCTGCAATAACACACAATCTTAGAATTAGATTCTTTACCAGGTTTAGAAGCATACCTGTCCTCCTTAGGTGTTTTCTTCTTCCTGTAGTATTCATCCTTTGAATAGGATGTAGATGAAGGCCTGGTTCTCCAATTCTTTTTCTACATAAACCTTTGGAATTGTCTTGAGAAGGCAGCAAAGTCTTCATCAGATGTATGACTATCTGATGTACTTGTTTCAGGAACACCTTCTGCTTCAGTACTCCTTTTAGGTGGATAAGGAGATTTTCTCCTACCCTTCCTTGAGCCCTCAGCCTTGAAGGCTATTGACTTTTCTTTATGTTCAGATCTGCTGCCCTTCTCTTCCTCTTTCCTAGCAGTAAGCTGCATTTCATATGAAAGAAGTTTTCCAAAGAGTGTAGGTGGTGGTGTGTGTCACAACCCGCATTTTCTCCGAATTTAGGAAATGTCAGAGTATGAGAAAATACGCGCCATGATGCCACGTCAAGCAGGGGATAACTGCTGACGCTCAGGCTAAACCAACTACAATCCTTATGCAAGAAAATCCTGAGTTTTATGAATAGAAAATCAGTTATATTTTAGAGACCGTATCCCTCGGCTCAGTGGATCACCTAGTCCACAAAAGAAACGATATTTGCACGCTGCGTAAAAATACTTTGTTTAGGTTTGACATCCTAAAGAGCACATAAGAATCCTTAGAGAACCACTTACGCTATGCAAGCCTCTAGATTTAATTTATACAATATATAAGAAAATGGTTTTCATACGTGATTTGGAAAATAGTGATTAAGTTTATAAAATATGCTGATCATGAGCTTCATTTATAATAATATTTATAGTTTAAAAGTATCTAGCAAACTAGCATAAATCCTTCTCAAAGCAAGTAGACTATCTCCAGAAAATGGTAGCAGCATAAGTAATATATCTAGTACAAGGTAACAACTACCAGTGGGCGCCAACAACCTGACACGAACCCACTGGCATACATGCCTGTCTGTAAGAAAGCACTGAAAACTACCTCACTAACAAGGTAAACGGAACTCCAAAGTCCGGGAGACCACCAACACCACCAATGCAAACTAGCCACCCAACTTGCTATGGCTCAGAACCTGGGGTATTCCAAAAGAAAACAGAATACCTCAGCAAGCAACAAGGTAAAAACAACTGCATGTAAGAGTCAACCAAAAGGAAGAAGTAACTGAAAAACATGCAGTAGAAAGAGTCATAACTGTCCAAAACAGGACAACAGGAAAAATGTACCACGTGCAAGAAAACAGCAACAACCCAACCCCGGAACAACATCCTGCAGGGCCTACTAGGCTACCCAGAGCCAAAAGTGCTGCAAACCACCAAGGGAACAACTTCTAACACCCTAAACTGTGGGAAGTGGTAGTAGCAAAAACAAACAACGAGGAACCGAATCGGAGGCAAACTCAGTCCCCCCCATCCACCATGTCCCAGTCAACAAGCTCGAGGGTCTATACGTGAAAGCACAAGGGACCTTCCACCCACACATGCCCAGCCCGTACCTGGAGCAAGAAAAAACAAGAGTGGCCTTGGCTATATCACACAACTCCACCCTCCTGAAGAGCTACAAACCACCACTACTAACCACGACCCACGATTCGGCCTTTAAGAAGGTAAAGAAAACGGCCGACAAGGAAATACCAGAAATATAACAAGAAAACCACTCAGGAACGAAAAACAAGGTAAAGGAAGAGTGTTGAAAAGAATCAACACGACAAGGCGTTGAGTGAGACCCACTCAGTGCCTACTTAAACCTTGGCGTTGAGTGAGTTAGCCTCACTTAAAGCAAAAACCAAACTCTAACCACAATCCCACTAAGGTAACACGGAGCTCGACGATTGTCGATCGGAGGTCGACGATAGTCGAACGGCCTAAGGCAGAAACTGAGATCGAAGATCTCCATTCAGAGATTAACGATAGCCGAACGATTCTAAGACAAAAGAGGCAGGGAACTTCCAGTACTCGAGTAGTTGCCTACTACTCGTGTATTCAAATTCCAGCACTCGAGTAGTTACCAACTACTCGAGTACCTCAACCCTCTACTCGTGTAGTCGCCTACTACTCGAGTATACAAACATAGCCAGCACTCGAGTAGTTACCAACTACTCGAGTACTCCAACCAGCTACTCGAGTATCTACAAACAACTACTCGAGTATCTCCAAACAGCTACTCAAGTATCTACAAGCAGCTACTCGAGTATCTACAAGCAACTACTCGAGTATCTACAAACAGCTACTCGAGTATCTACAAACAGCTACACTCGAGTACATGCCTACTACTCGAGTAAACCAACCCACCTACTCGAGTAGTTATCTACTACTCGAGTAACTCAGAACCCCCACTCGAGTAGTTACCTACTACTCGAGTAACTCCAAGGCAAATACTCGAGTTAATGCCTTCTACTCGAGTATCTCAAAGCTATTACTCGAGTACTCGAGCCCACTACTCGAGTAACCCAAGACCCCTACTCGAGTAGTTACTTACTACTCGATTAACTCCACGGCTAATACTCGAGTAATCTACTACCTACTCGAGTATCTCAAAGCTACTACTCGAGTACTCGAGCCCACTACTCGAGTAACCCAAGACCCCTACTCGAGTAGTTACTTACTACTCGAGTAACTCCACGGCTAATACTCGAGTAATCTACTACCTACTCGAGTATCTCAAAGCTACTACTCGAGTATCTCGAAACCACTACTCGAGTACTCCAGAACTAATACCCGAGTAATCTACTACCTACTCGAGTAACATACTCCCATACTCGAGTAATACACTCAACAAATTTGGGAAAAAACACCCCCCTCCTCTCCTAACACTCCCTCTCGGCTACACCCAAACCAGAGCAAATCTGAACAAAGATAAACGGCATTATGCCGACAAAGTTGGGTTCCAACAGCACAAGTAGGGGGGTCAATAGGAAGAACTAATTTCTATAGATAGCAAGAAAAATGAGAACAACAAGGCCTCTAACCTGGGCTAACAGGGATTTCAATTTCAGCAAGAATAATCAAGAGAGAAACTTGGCAAGGGCAAGAATACCACTTGCCTCAACTTTCAGCGAAGCCTGGACGGCTTTCCTCCTCTTTACACAGAACGAACAGCCGCGACACCTAGAACAAAACTCACGGCCATTAATGGAGGAAAACTCCAGAACCCAAAACCCAAATCTCATCAAAACTCCATGAAAATCAAATATCTTACCGTCGAAACGAATATCTCGGAGAGAGCAAGCCAACGCCGCTTTCGGAATCGAATTCCGTTCACGAACAAGCCCGGAATCGCTGACCGAAGGAGGTACAGGACGAGCGTTTTTTTTTCTCCGTTTTCTCTCGTACAGGGGCAGCGGTTTCTTATGGGGAAGATGATACGGGGCTTTTCTACTTCTAACCTAACTATATATATAGGTAAAAATATTTAATAATATATAATAACATAATTTATTACATAAAACACCAAAACAACGCGAAAACCGAATCACCTCGGAATTTAACGAAATTCGCACCGTAGCTAAATACCCAAGCTACGAACACAACGGCGAAGTCGAAATTAACTTTCGACGAACAGAACTCGAGTTATACCCATATAAAGCCAAACACAAACATCCCCCCGAGAGGCCACACCGGGTCACCCAAAACGACTCGGCTTGCTAGGGAGATCTTGCCAACAGGCTACAAAATAGGGCACTCAATTCTAAGGAGCTAAACCACACTCCACAAATGGCACAAGCCACGGAAACGCGTCATCGTAACGCCAACGAGAATAAAAATAATCGCAGGAAAATCGGGGGCATTACAGTCACTCCCCCTAAAAGAAAGTTTCGTCCCGAAACTTTACGCACAATACTCCTACTAAAGAAGGAGAAACAACTAATAAGAGTTACAAGAAGGAAAACATACCGATCAAATCAACGAAACAGGTGAGGGTAAACCCTCCTCATAGCCGACTCTAACTCCCAAGTCGCGCTTTCCAAATCCTGATTCTTCCATAGAACCTTAACCATCGGTATGGACTTCTTTCGCAGCACACGCTCCTGAGTATCCAAAATACGAACCGGCATCTCAACAAAAGAGAGGTTGGGCTCCAACTGGGGCACAACATCTAAGAGCTGCCCACAGCTGCGAACACACTTCCGCAATTGGCTAACATGAAAAACATTATGCACACCTGGGAAGTTCGCTGGCAAATCCAATCTATAAGCTGACACACCAATCCGTTCCAAAATCTCAAACGGGACCACATACCTTGGGTCTAACTTCCGATTCTTACCAAATCTCTTAACACCTGCCATCGAGGAAACTTTTAGGAATACAAGGTCCCCGACGAAAAACTCCAAAGCAGATCTACGCCGATTGGCGTTCTTTTCATATCTCTCCTGGGCTAAACGAAGCTTCTCCCGAATAAGCTTCACTGCGACTTCCATCTCCTCAAGCACATCGGGACCCAACAAAGGCCTCTCACCAGCCTCAGCCCAAAACAACGGAGTCCTACATCGCCTCCCATACAAGGCTTCGAACGGAGCCATCTGCAAACTTTCCTGATAACTGTTGTTGTAGGCAAATTCCATGAGTCGCAATCGCTCATCCCACGCTCCACCGTGGTCTAAAATATAGCATCAAATCATATCCTCAACAATTTGGTTCACCCTCTCCGTCTGCCCATTGGTCTGCGGGTGGTAGGCAGTAGAATACCTCAGATCCGTACCCAAACCCTCCTGCAGACTCTGCCAAAAACGAGAAGTAAACCGGGAGTCTCGATCAGAAATAATGCTAACCGGCACGCCGTGGAGTCGGATGACTTCACTCATGTATAACTCCGCTATCTTCTTCATCGGGTAATCAATCTTATAAGGCACGAAGTGAGCACACTTCGTCAATCTATCCACTATAACCCAAACAGAATCAAATCCCCTCGGGGATTTCGGTAATCCCGTAAAGAAATCCATAGATATACTTTCCCACTTCCAAGTCGGGATCTCTAGCGGAGTCAACTTACCACCAGGCCTTCCATGATCGGCCTTCACATACTTGCAAGTGTGATACTCAGCAACAAATCGGGCTATATCTCCTTTCATGCCATAACACCAGGCAATTTGCCTTAAGTCACGGTACATCTTCGTAGATCCTGGATGGTAGGAAACGCTAGAACCATGAGCCTCACTGCAAATCATCCTCCTAATATCCCCGACAGCGGGAACGCAAAACCTGCCGCGGTACTTCAAAGTACCCGCACCATCGATAGCAAAATCGGGCAACTCCCCTTCTCAGTCCTGGTGAAAAGGTGCATAAGATCAGGATCGTCCTTTTGGTGCAGCCTAGTCAAAGAAATCCAGGACGGCACTGCCACTGACAAACTACTCTGCAATCTACAGCATCCCACTGATATATCCATAAGGAGGAACTCCTCCACTAAACGATCGGCGGAGAGGTTAAAGATCTTTCCCGTCTTTCGGCTCAGGGCGTCGGCCACCACGTTGGCCTTGTCCGGATGATACTGGATCTCCACATCATAATCAGCCACATATTCCAACCACCGCCGCTGACGCAGATTCAACTCCTTCTGCGTGAACACGTACTTCAGACTCTTATGGTCAGTGAAGATCTTGCATTGAGCCCCATAAAGTAGGTGCCTCCACAACTTCAAAGCATAAATAACCGCTGCAAACTCGAGGTCATGCGTGGGATAATTCTTCTCATGAGTCTTCAGTTGCCTTGACCCATAGGCAATTACCTTTCTCTCTTGCATTAATACGCATCCCAGACCTACAAGCGAAGCATCCACATAAACATCATAATCTACTCCCTCGGTAGGCAGGGTCAGAACGGGAGCAGTGCACAATCTCTCCTTTAGCTCCAAAAAAGCCTCCTCGCACTTTTCGCTCCAAACAAATGCCACATTCTTCTGAGTCAACTTGGTCAAAGGTGCGGCTAGGGAAGAGAAACCCTCCACAAATCTTCTGTAATAGCCAGCCAACCCTAAGAAACTCCTGATCTCCTTAGGCGAACTCGGTCTACTCCAATCCATCACTGCTGCAATCTTTTCTGGATCGACCGAGATCCCATCCTTGTTCACCACATGGCCTAGAAAAGAAACCTGAGGCAACCAAAATTCGCACTTGCTCAACTTGGCGAATAACTTGTGGTTCCTTAACTCTGATAGGACCAAACGCAAATGCTGCTCATGCTCCTCAGCACTGCGAGAGTAAACTAACACGTCATCAATGAAGACCACAACGAACTTGTCGAGGAAATCCTTGAACACTCAGTTCATCATATCCATAAAGGCTGATGGTGCGTTGGTCAGACCAAACGACATTACCAGAAACTCAAAGTGTCCATGCCTCGACCTAAACGCAGTCCGTGGAATGTCCGCCTCACGGATCCTGAGTTGATGATAACCAGAACGAAGATCGATCTTGGAGAACACCGTGCTACCACGCAACTGGTCAAACAAATCATCGATCCTCAGCAGAGGGTACCTGTTCTTGATAGTGACCTTGTTCAACTCTCTATAGTCGATGCAGAGCCACATCGACCCATCTTTCTTCTTTACAAACAAAACAGGAGCACCCCAAGGCGACGAAATCTGCCTAATAAACCCCTTAGCTAACAGCTCATCCAACTGAACTCGCAACTCCTCTAACTCATGAGGGGCCATCCGGTATGGCGCCTTAGCAATAGGATGCGTACCCGGCTCTAAATCGATCACAAACTCAACATCCCGATCAGGAGGAAGACCAGGAAGATCATCAGGAAAAACATCGGCGAAACCACGAACAATAGGAATCTCTTCCAAGTGTGGTACGCTAATAGCGGCTCCCACCGCCGAGACTAAACAAACACAACAACTAGAAAGAAACAACCTCTGAGCACATACCGCAGAGATGACAGGAAAATCCTGACACAGAACAGCATACACGCTGCCGGGCTGACCGTCGTCTCTGCTGAAGTCCAAGCGCTTTCCTTTGCACTGAATGACCGCATCATCCCGAGAGAGCCAGTCCATGCCCAAAATGACATCGAAATCCTCCAGATCAATCATTTTTAGGTCCGCCTTCGCAAGAAAGTCCCCCAACAAAACCGGGCAATCCAAGATGCCCAAATCTGACAACACAGATTCACCAGAAGGAAACTTGACACGGAAGGAATCCCGAACACGATCTAGAGTCAACCGATGACGCTCTACAAAGGCTCTAGCCACGAACGAGTGGGTAGCCCCGGAGTCAAACAGAACGCGCGCCCAACGGTTCTTCACCTTAAACTTCCCTATAGGAACATATAAACTAAGGAACTACCACAGCAATACAGTAACATACAAGCAAATAAAACTACCAGGCTAGGAAAACAATAACCGCTAACCTGAAATAACCTGGGTCAAAGTCTGAGCCTCCTCGGAAGAAATCACGTTCAGCTTCCCCTTTCCCTTGTCCACACGCGGAGGTGGAGGTAAAGCCTGCAACGGAACTGCAGGAAGAGCTGACTGAACCTGAGGACACCTCGACTTGATATGACCCTTCTGCCCACACTGAAAGCAGACTCTATCCCTGGTCCAACACTGGGCCGCATCATGCCCGGACCGCTTGCAAACCGAACAGGAGACATCCCTCCTAGGAGCACCCTGGATCGCATGCACCTGCTCCTTCTTCTGAGCTGCTGACCTATTAAAACATTTCTCGAAAGGATGGCCTGACCGGCCACAGAAACTGCACACTACTCGGCTCCTCTTTCCCGGAACAGCATCGGGTACCAGGGGCTTCTTCCCCTCCACAGACTTTCTCTTGTCCTTTCTCATCTGCTGGCCTCTGCTCTTTGCCGTTTCAATAGCCTCAACCTTAAGAGCAGTCTCTACAACTCCAGCATAAGTCACAGTCCCATAAGCACTGGTCAACTGTTGCACCTCGCTCCTCAAACCACCAAGAAATCTCTTAACTCGATCAGCCTCAACGCTGACCAAAGCAGGGGCAAAATGGCTCAACTTACTAAATTCTATTTCATACTCACCCACCGTGAGTTGCCTTTGCTTCAGATAGAGAAAGTCATTCATGAGGCGGTCACGCTCGACCGAAGGCAAGAACTTCCTCAACAACATCTCCTTAAACATTTCCCAAGAGCATCCAGCTACTAAGCTCTCCTTCTCTCTCAGCCACCAACTCTTAGCCAATCCTTTAAGCTGATAGGTGTCTAGCATCACCCTCTGGTCACCTGCAATCCCTGAATACGAAAACATCTCCTCTATGGAGATCAACCAATCATCAATAACCATGAAATCTGCCTTCCCGTCATAAGTGGGAGGGCTCAGCCTCTGAAACTGCGAGATGAAGGCCATCTCCGCTGGCACCACTACCGGAGGTCTCACGAGTGCAGGGGGAGGAGGAACAGCTAACCCCCCAGCAGGAACTTGCACACCCTGAGCCAGCCCTGCCACAACTGTCACCAAAGACTGAATCTGGGCTCGCACCTCCTCCAACTGTCTGCCCAAAGCTTCGCTACTCTGACGCAGACTCTCGATCACCGCATCGTTCTGAGCTCCGGACGACTCACCTTCAGACAGGGGAGTCGAACGCGTCGCAGGTCGCCTAGCCATCCTAATATCAACATATCCCAATCAGAACCCCCAATCAATGACTAGAACCCAAACACAAGTACAGACCATACATATATAGATATAGGCCTAAAGCTGCTAAACTTGCTCTGAGAGTTTATCTTTTAACAAAAGAATTTGATGATATGCTCTAACCTAGGATGGTTAAGCACCACCATACTTACTCTTGTGCCTAGATCGGATGCATGACTTAAATTAATTTGAAAACTTATGTGTGTACATATGTCATCCTGCAAATCTTTAACTTGGCACGTTGTGCTTATGCAATGATATGCTATGCATGTTTGTGCTATGCATTCTAAAAAAAAGGCCCTAATGCATGTTATGAGCGGCGTACGCATGAAAATATTATGCATCCCATACTACATAACATTCCCATGCAACGAAAAAGAAACGTGCTAGTCGCAGCCATGTGGTGAGGTTATGCATCCCATAGTATATAACCCTCACATGTAGCCCCTATGGGGGATCCATATACGAACACATATTATGCATCCCATACTACATAATATGCCTCGTATACTTCATGTTATGCCATGAGTGTAGTGTTCGTGCTTTTGCCAAGACATGCTGATGACATATCGATGTGTGAATGACATGATGCTGAACTACTAAAGCAAACCAAGGAAGGTTGCTCAACTAACTTGTCAAGCAACCTCCCTCTGATACCAACTGTCACAACCCGCATTTTCTCCGAATTTAGGAAATGTCAGAGTATGAGAAAATACGCGCCATGATGCCACATCAAGCAGGGGATAACTGCTGACGCTCAGGCTAAACCAACTACAATCCTTATGCAAGAAAATCCTGAGTTTTATGAATAGAAAATCAGTTATATTTTAGAGACCGTATCCCTCAGCTCAGTGGATCACCTAGTCCACAAAAGAAACGATATTTGCACGCTGCGGAAAAATACTTTGTTTAGGTTTGACATCCTAAAGAGCACATAAGGATCCTTAGAGAACCACTTACGCTATGCAAGCCTCTACATTTAATTTATACAATATATAAGAAAACAGTTTTCATACGTGATTTGGAAAATAGTGATTAAGTTTATAAAATATGCTGATCATGAGCTTCATTTATAATAATATTTATAGTTTAAAAGTCTCTAGCAACCTAGCATAAATCCTTCTCAAAGCAAGTAGACTATCTCCAGAAAATGGTAGCAGCATAAGTAATATATCTAGTACAAGGTAACAACTACCAGTGGGCGCCAACAACCTGACACGAATCCACTGACATACATGCCTGTCTGTAAGAAAGCACTGAAAACTACCTCACTAACAAGGTAAACGGAACTCCAAAGTCCGGGAGACCACCAACACCACCACTGCAAACTAGCCACCCAACTGGCTATGGCTCAGAACCTGGGGTATTCCAAAAGAAAACATAATACCTCAGCAAGCAACAAGGTAAAAACAACTGCATGTAAGAGTCAACCAAAAGGAAGAAGTAACTGAAAAACATGCAGTAGAAAGAGTCACAACTGTCCAAAACAGGACAACAGGAAAAATGCACCACGTGCAAGAAAACAGCAACAACCCAACCCCAGAACAACATCCTGCAGGGCCTACTAGGCTACCCAGAGCCAAAAGTGCGGCAAACCACCAAGGGAACAACTTCAAACACCCTAAACTGTGGGAAGTGGTAGTAGCAAAAACAAACAACGAGGAATCGGATCGGAGGCAAACTCAGTCCCCCCCATCCACCATGTCCCAGTCAACAAGCTCGAGGGTCTATACGTGAAAGCACAAGGGAGCTTCCACCCACACATGCCCAGCCCGTACCTGGAGCAAGAAAAAACAAGAGTGGCCTTGGCTATATCACACAACTCCACCCTCCTGAAGAGCTACAAACCACCACTACTAACCACGACCCACGATTCGGCCTTTAAGAAGGTAAAGAAAACGGCCGACAAGGAAATACCAGAAATATAACAAGAAAACCACTCGGGAACGAAAAATAAGGTAAAGGAAGAGTGTTGAAAAGAATCAACACGACAAGGTGTTGAGTGAGACCCACTCAGTGCCTACTTAAACCTTGGCATTGAGTGAGTTAGCCTCACTTAAAGCAAAAACCAAACTCTAACCACAATCCCACTAAGGTAACACAGAGCTCGACGATTGTCGACCGGAGGTTGACGATAGTCGAACGACCTAAGGCAGAAACTGAGATCGACGATCTCCATTCAGAGATTGACGATAGCCGAACGATTCTAAGACAAAAGAGGCAGGGAACTTCCAGTACTCGAGTAGTTGCCTACTACTCGTGTATTCAAATTCCAGCACTCGAGTAGTTACCAACTACTCGAGTACCTCAACCCTCTACTCGAGTAGTCGCCTACTACTCGAGTATACAAACATAGCCAGCACTCGAGTAGTTACCAACTACTCGAGTACTCCAACCAGCTACTCGAGTATCTGCAAACAACTACTCGAGTATCTACAAACAGCTACTCGAGTATCTACAAGTAGCTACTTGAGTATCTACAAGCAACTACTCGAGTATCTACAAACAGCTACTCGAGTATCTACAAACAGCTACACTCGAGTAGATGCCTACTACTCGAGTAAACCAACCTACCTACTCGAGTAGTTATCTACTACTCGAGTAACTCAGAACCCCCACTTGAGTAGTTACCTACTACTCGAGTAACTCCAAGGCAAATACTCGAGTTAATGCCTTCTACTCGAGTATCTCAAAGCTACTACTCGAGTACTCGAGCCCACTACTCGAGTAACCCAAGACCCCTACTCGAGAAGTTACTTACTACTCGAGTAACTCCACGGCTAATACTCGAGTAATGTACTACCTACTCGAGTATCTCAAAGCTACTACTCGAGTACTCGAGCCCACTACTCGAGTAACCCAAGACCCCTACTCGAGTAGTTACTTACTACTCGAGTAAATCCACGGCTAATACTCGAGTAATCTACTACCTACTCGAGTATCTCAAAGCTACTACTCAAGTATCTCGAAACCACTACTCGAGTACTCCAGAACTAATACCCGAGTAATCTACTACCTACTCGAGTAACATACTCCCATACTCGAGTAATACACTCAACAAATTTGGGAAAAAACACCCCCCTCCCCTCCTAACACTCCCTCTCGGCTACACCCAAACCAGAGCAAATCTGAACAAAGATAAACGGCATTACGCCGGCAAAGTTGGGTTCCAACAGCACAAGTAGGGGGGGTCAATAGGAAGAACTAATTCCTATAGATAGCAAGAAAAATGAGAACAACAAGGCCTCTAACCTGGGCTAACAGGGATTTCAATTTCAGCAAGAATAATCAAGAGAGAAACTTGGCAAGGGCAAGAATACCACTTGCCTCAACTTTCAGCGAAGCCTGGACGACTTTCCTCCTCTTTACACAGAACGAACAGCCGCGACACCTAGAACAAAACTCACGACCATTAATGGCGGAAAACTCTAGAACCGAAAACCCAAATCTCATCAAAACTCCATGAAAATCAAATATCTTACCGTTGAAACGAAGATCTCGGAGAGAGCAAGCCAACGCCGCTTTCGGAATCGAATTCCGTTCACGAACAAGCCCGGAATCGCTGACCGAAGGAGGTACAGGACGGGCGTTTTTTTTTTCCGTTTTCTCTCGTACAGGGGCGGCGGTTTCTTATGGGGAAGATGATACGAGGCTTTTCTACTTCTAACCTAACTATATATATAGGTAAATATATTTAATAATATATAATAACATAATTTATTACATAAAGCACCAAAACAACGCGAAAACCGAATCACCTCAGAATTTAACGAAATTCGCACCGTAGCTAAATACCCAAGCTACGAACACAACGGCGAAGTCGAAATTAACTTTCGACGAACAGAACTCGAGTTACACCCATATAAAGCCAAACACAAACATCCCCCCGAGAGGCCACACTGGGTCACCCAAAACGACTCGGCTTGCTAGGGAGATCTTGCCAACAGGCTACAAAATAGGGCACTCAGTTCTTAGGAGCTAAACCACACTCCACAAATGGCACAAGCCACGGAAACGCGTCATCGTAACGCTAACGAGAATAAAAATAATCGCAAGAAATTGGGGGTGTTACAGTGTGTCAGTCAATTTGGCCACTTCCCTGATGACATATATCTTAGTGTCCCAATCCTTTGTTAGGGACCAAAGAAACTTGTCATTCAGTTCATAAGTACGGAAGACTCTTCCATAGGTCATTAGTTCATTCACTATTCTGAAAAACTTTTTATAGCATTCAGCTATGCTGTCAGTTTTAGTCTGCCTAAAGCTCTCATAATACTGATTTAGCATAGAATTTCTGTCCTCTCTGACTTCTTCTGTTCATTCCATATAGACAATCAATGTATCCCACATTTCGTTGGAAGTTTTACAGTGCACAAGATTCTGGAATGTTGCATCATCTATGCCACTTACAATTATATTCTGATCTCTTTTATCTAATGTAGCCAAGACGATTTCATCTTTAGTCATCTCTGAATAACTCTTTGGAGTTTGAATGTTTGCATCAAGAATTAAAACCTTCATTGGGATGAAGGGGCCTTCCTGTAATATGACATAAATTCTTGGATCAGATGCTTCCATAAATTGCCTGACCCTTTCTTTCCAAATGCCAAAAGATTCTTTCCTGCATATGGGCAATTTCATAGATCAAAATTCCTTTTGATTTTCACTTGAACCCATTTTTGTTATCTATTATTTGCCTTGGAGAAATCCTCTGACTGTTGGGTCAAATTTTGAGGAACCTCCCTCTGATACCACTTGAAAGACTTTATTTCAAGAGCCTAAACACCTAGAGGGGGAGGGTGAATAGGTTCTAATCTTTTTGTGTCTTTTTTAATTCTTAGGCAAACAGTTGAAAGACTTCTTTCAGTATAGATTAATGAATCTATAGAAAATAAACCCTTAATAGTAAACACCAGACTTATAGTGGTTCCCCAAGATATGGGTACATCAACTTTCCCCCTTCGCCTATCCAGCAGATAATTGAATTCAGCCTAACTTCCTTCTACTGGCTCAGATCCTCAGATCTTACAATCTCAGAACCAAAGATGGTTCCTACACCTCAGACTTAACACAAGTCCTACCTCAGATTCTTCTCCAGAATCCTACCTCAGGCCTTAGCCCTACCTCAGCCTGTATAATTAGGCTTACAACTCCAACTTACCACAAGTCCTACCTCAGACACACAGCCCTACCTCAGCCTTTATAATTTTAGGCTTACAATCTCAGATCTAACAGTAGATCCTACAAGAATTTGTGAGTAAAGAGTAACTGAAAACTTCACCAGTCAGATTTCTCTGTTGATGTTGTCTTCTTGATCAGTTCTTGGATTGACTGATCCTTCTGATCCAACCTAACTTAGCTTTTCAAAGCTTCTTGATTAGAACAAGATAAGGTGGATCTTCTCTGTTGATGAAGATGATCTTCAATCAGCTTCTTCCTTAAATTCAGATAGAACTCTGAATCTTTCTTGCAAATAGCCCTTGATTTGTCCGAATTCTTCTTATTGATGCCTCACGTTCTTGTTAATGTTGTTTTTTATCGTTTTCGATCTATCTCTTATATAGAGCTTTCTTTATGGTTACTGGCTGATTCGGTTCATAACAAACTTCTAATAGTTCTGACAGTGGTGTCAGACCGGCTAGTTATGACAGCTGTAAGTCACCAGTCAGGTCACCGGGTTCTTAAATGTCTTTTCAACTCAGCACACAACACTCAGCAGACTGCTTCACATGTGTTGACACATATAGACTAAGTATCGACACAAGTCTTCATGGTGTCGATACAATTACTCCAAGTGTCGATAGAGTCATACTTCTGCTTCTCGACACTGCTTATGTTGTAGTTGTCGACACAAGTCCTGTGTATCGACACAGCAACTTCTTGTCTCGACATTTTTGTTGAAAATAGTTGGTCTTGAGTGTTTGTCAAATGGCGTTGAGTGTGTGACGACACAATTACTTCTGAACTCGACACAACCTTTTGAGAGTTGGTGTGTCGACACAAGTCCTGTGTGTTGACACAATTGCTTCAATTGTCGACACATTTCTGGATGTCAACACAACTGCTTTTTTTAGGTGTCGAAAAAGCTTTGAGTGTCGACACAGCTTCTTCATAAGTGTCGACACAAATTCTGGGTGTCGACACAACTTCCCTAAGTGTCGACATAATTTTCTTGTGTGTCGACACAGCTTGCCTGAGTGTCGACACAAGTTTCCTGAGTGTCGACACAGTTTCTTCACAAGTGTCGATACTTGAACTTAGAAAATTTTCCTTCAAATACTTAAACCTGCACAAAGAAACTCAAACTCCTATCAAATACAAATTGATGCATAACATTGACTAAGTTGTGGCTTCTCCAAATTTAGTACACATATTCCAATGTACCCAACACCGTGCAGGATCTTTTTTCCAGAAGTTGAAGAGTTCTTCAAGAATGTCAAATTAAGGGGAAATGACAAAGTTCTGAAATCAAGAGTAAAAGGTATCAAGGTAACTCTAACCAAGAACTCTGTTTCCACTCTTCTGAGATTGCCAGTCGTGGATGAAGAAGATGATATAACTAATGAAGTTTATGATAGGGCTCATAGTTTATGTTGTATAACTGAAGTTATCAGTTATATTCGTCGCCCTAACCTAAATGCTGAAGGCAAGCTCTTGGTTGACATTTTGGGAAAGGTGTTACTGTGCAAAACCGCCTCTATCAGTCTAATTTCTACAGACCTCTTCTATATGATGACAACAATCATTTATAGGAAAAGGTTTCAGTTTGGAATGTTGATCTTGGACAAAATCAGGGGGAGCAAAAAGGCTCCAAGTTATGCTAAGATTATTTCTCTTCTCCTACTTGAGATTAATCCTGAGGTATTCAACTTCTCCAAAGGGACCATTCTCCATCACATGAAGAAAGTCTCCGTATCCTCCATCTAGTGATGGGAGCTGAAGCTTCAAAACCCAGTCCAAGTTGCTATAGCTCATGAGCAGCCTGCTTTTAAAGAGACTTCTGCTTCTGAGGATAGGACTCCATCTCCCTCTCTCAAAAATGTTGCTGGCACATCAGGTGTAGCAATTGAGGGGGAGCCTACCTCCTCTATCCTGCAAGATAAGGTACCTTCTCCTCCTGCTAATTTAGAATAGCAACACAGCATTCCTACTCCTCCTCCAGATACTTCCTTCCAACCAGCTACTTCAGAAGAAACTCATTCAGATACCCAGGCACTAGAAACAATACTCTCTATATTTGAAGATATAGACAAAATGATTGAGGAACTCAGGTCAGATGAGCCTCTGCCTCCTCTCCAGAAAGAAATTGCTGAAGAGCCAGTCAAGGAAGACACTCCATATACATCACCATCTCCATCACCTGTACAATCCCCAAAGTCACCTACTGATCACTCTCCAGCTGCTGAGCAAGACCAACAAGAGACCATTCTTCTTTCAGTTGAGGATGAAGAATCTCTAGATCCTGTTGAAGCTCCCCTGAGGAGATTATATTTTTCTCTCCCACCTTCATTGGTGAGGAAGGAGATGTTTTGGTCAATGCTACAAGAGCTCAAAGCTAAGTAGTAATTGAAGAAATTGCTCCATGGATAGCCCCTGATGACTAGTTTTAGTCATCGATTTTTAAGTAGTTTAGTAAGCAAAATTCCTTGTTTAATTATATGTTTTAAGTATTTTTATGCTTGTTATGTTTTATTTCTTATTTAAAGTCTTTTGTGTTATGATATAAAAATCTATAGTTTTATTATATGTATTTTTATTATTTTATGTATTATGTTATGTTATGTTTAGTTATAATAATTAATGTTATGTTATGATTAGTTTTAGTTATATGTTTTATGTATTTTCATTTTTTTTGTTCCATGTCTTATGTTTATTTATGTTATGTTATAAAAAATTGACTAATGTTTGTTTTGCTTTATTTGTAGGTTCAAGCCCAAGCTCAAGTCCATCCTCCATTTGATGCATCTATTCAAGCCTACATGAAGACCAACCCGAGCCCTTGAAGATGCAGCCCAACCACTATTGATGTAGCTCACCATGCTACCCGAGCCTCCTCTTTGAAGCATCCCAAAGACCAACCCGAGCCTCCATGCAAGCAAACCCGAGCCCATGATGGTGCAGCCCTTCTCCATGGACTAGCCCGGACTATCCAAGAGCAGCCCACCATGTCCTACCCGAGCCCATATGCATGGTTTTCCTCCATAGTTCGGACCACCTAGCAGCCCACATGCATGGCCGGCCACCTCATGCTCTCCACCTCACTTAATTCCATGCATGCACCTTCCCATTCATGTATTTTCCACCTTACATGGCCAACCTACTCCCTCTCTCTCTCCCCTTTATTATTTTCTCCCCACTTTATTCCTCATTCATCTACCCCTCTTCATTTTATATTCTCTATTTTATTCCCCTTTAATA
Organism: Platanthera zijinensis; assembly: GCA_039513925.1. Lineage (NCBI taxonomy): Eukaryota > Viridiplantae > Streptophyta > Magnoliopsida > Asparagales > Orchidaceae > Platanthera > Platanthera zijinensis. Next base: position 31,463,772 of record CM077091.1, on the reverse strand, counting down.
CAATATATTGTACCTTCCATTTTCTCTCTCCCTCATTTAATGGCATACATGAACCCTCTCCACAAGCATGGCCGCCCACCCCCCTTGTCCACTCCTCTTCATTTCATTCTAGAATCTTCCCCCTCACTTATAAAAGGAACCCATGTCTCATGCTTTGGGAGTTTGATTGGAGAAAGAGCAAGAGAGTTCAAGTGCAATTTTCTTCTTTGCTAAAGTAGATTTCTTCCTCATTATTGTAATTCTTTTTTGTGTGTAATCTTGTCTTATTTACTATTGTGTACTCTTCTCTTTTTATAAATCAATGCAAATGAATTTTCTTCATCTTATTGTGGTTTTCCTTTCAATTATGCGTAGCTAATTTTTCTTTTAGCATTTGATCGTGAGGAGCCATGAAGTGAGATGAGGGTTATTTTTATTTCTTAGTTTTAATTTTGTATAAATTATTATCGGTCCTTCTTCGATTTTTCTCGCGTCGACTCCGTATTTCCGGTATACGGTAGTAGGCATTTGATCTTATTTCATAGAAGTCGAGAGAATCATTGATTTGAAAGATCACTCAAAGAAGGAAGGAGTTGAACAAAACCCTAGAAATAGGATGACGTAAATCCTCCGGATTGGAGTCAAATCCAATAGTGCGGGTCACTTCGGTAATGCGACTTTAGGCCATTTTGACTTGTAAAGAGATTTCGGTCAAAACGTCTACAAGTTTGGGGATTTAATGCTCTAGTGAGATTAATTCCTAATATCGGATCCGTCACGACCGAGTTTAATTTGCAATTTTAAATCTAGCTTTTTTTCCCTCTCGTCTCATTTCTTGGTGAATCATTGATCGAATGATAGCTTTTTTATCATAAGTTTTCGTTAAAAAATTATCTTTAGTTTTAATTTAAAAATTCTCAAAACCCAACAATCTTTCGGTTGGATAATAGTAGAAGCGTGAGTAGCAGTACTTGACAGCCCCGTGTTTAAATATGACCTTGGTACTACAATTCGATAGGTACACTTTCCTTCTCGGGTTGATAGCAATCCCTCACACCAAGTTTTTGGCGCCGTTGTCGGGGACCTTCTTCGTCAATATTTTGAAAACACTTTCGCTATTACTTCTCCAAAAAAATCCAAAAAAAAATTTCATTATCTTTCTCGTATTCAAGTTTTTATTTCCTTTCTTCTCTTCCCTCCATTCTCTTTTGTTTTTTAGTGCATGACCCGTACGAATCCATTGCTACTTGTTGATTTAGAACCAGAAATCGAATGCTCCTTTCGGAGACAACTACGATTAAGGGCTTCCACTTCTCAAACAACGATTGAGGATTCCGACGGTGATTGTAATTTTAATTCTGAAATGGGAGATCCCAACCCAGGAATGGCTCAGCAAAGGACCATGTCCGATTATGCTCGACCCAACCTGGAGGGGACTGAAACAAGTATTGTTCGACCTGCGATTGCGAACAATAATTTTAAGATTAAGCCTAACATCATACAAATGGTGCAGCAATATGTAAAGTTCGACGGATTATAAGATGAAGATCCGAACTTACATATTGCTAGTTTTCTCGTGATCCGTGACACCGTTAAAATTAATGGTGTCTCAAACGATGCTACTAGGCTGAGACTCTTCCCCTTCTCCTTAAGGATAAAAGCCAAACAGTGGTTGAGTTCTCTTCCAAGAGGATCAATCAGTACTTGAAACATTTTAGTCGATAAATTTCTTGCTAGATATTTCCCTCCCGCTAAAACTGCTAAATTAAGAAATAATATAATTTCTTATTCTCAAATTGCTTCTAAGACCCTCTATGACACTTGGGAGAGGTTCAAAGAACTTTTGAGAAGATGCCCTCATAATGCTCTGCCTGTATGGTTATAGGTTCAGACATTTTATAATGGGCTAAATCAAGAGACTAAGCAAATGATAGATGCCGCTTTCACTGGTTCTTTGGACCGCAAAACTCCGGAAGCCGCTCTTAAGCTTATAGAGGACATGGCGATGAACACTTTTAAGTGGAACTCGCCTAGGACTCGCCCAAATAAACCTGTAGGTCTCTATGAAGTGGACTCTATATCCCAACTAGCGCAACAAGTGGAGATGCTGAACAAGAAGATTTCAGAGATGACTGCTTCCTCCGCCCTATAGGTATATGAAATTGCGAATGCGGCTACTGTTGAGTAGGTGGATTATCTGGGGAACATACCCAAGCCCGCTAAAAACAATTTTGCGAATTTTTCTGCACCTCTTGGCTTTAATGCTGTTACGAATTCTTATCACCCTGGATGGTGTGGCCATCCTAATTTTTCTTGGATTAATAATGCTAATGTTGTACGTCCACCACACAATTTTACACCACCACCACCACCACGACAAAACTAAAATCTTCAAAAAACTCTCTCTTTGGAAGAAATTTTATCTAGATATATAAGCTCTAACGATGCTACTATTAGAAACTTAACAGGGTCGATGAAAAATTTAGAAAATATTGTCGGCCAAATCGCCAAAGTTATCTCCGAGAGGCCACCTGGCTCTCTTCCCTCAAATACTGAACCCAACCCAAGGGAGCACGCGAAGGCGATCACCCTTCAGAGCGGTAAAGTTATTCATGAGCCCACCATAAGGGAAGAGCCAGAGGTGATTGCCTCTCCTACTACTGAAAAAATTATAATTATGGAAATGAATGATGAAATTCTTGAAAAGGAAAAAGTTGTTTTTGAAAAAGATAAATCTGTTTTAGAAAATGATATTTTTCAAAATGATGCTCCAACAATTATAAAAGAATTCCCGCCACCTCCTTATCACTCTAAGCTTAGAAAGGAAAAACTAGATGATCAATATTAACGCTTTCTTGAAATGTTTAAACAAATTCATATTAATTTGCCGTTTCATGAAGCGATTAGCCAAATGCCTTAGTACGCCAAATATCTTAAGGATTTGTTAACAAACAAAAAGAAATTGGAAATTATTTCTCACGTAACGTTGAATGAAGAGTGCTCGGCGGTCGTTAAAAACTCAAATATTCCTAAAAAATAAATGATCCAGGTGATTTTTTAATTCCTTGTGTTTTTGGCGACCTTTTTGTAAAACATGCATTAGCGGACTTAGGTGCGAGCATCAACTTGATGCCTTTTTCATTATTTAAGAAACTCGGATTGGGCACTCTCAGCTCTACGTGCATGAGTATCAAATTAGCCGATCGATCAATTAAGTATCCGTTAGGTGTTGTTGAGGACGTGCTAGCGAAGGTCGACAAATTCATCTTCCAGGTAGATTTTGTCATTCTTGATATTGAAGAGGACGTCGATGTCCCTCTTATCCTTGGTCGTCCCTTCCTAGCCACCGCTCGAGCAGTCATTGATGTGAGTAACGGAAAACTTTTTCTTCGTGTGGGAGATGATGAGGTTATTTTTTATATCAATCAATCTTTAAAAAACTCTTTAAAAAAATGATGATTCTTGATTTTTTATGGATGTGTTAAATGAAGATTCCACTCTTTATCTTTCAAACGTCTCTTCAAATGCTTTTTCTTCTTCTTTTTCTGAAATTTCCTCAAATGTTTTTGAAAACACGACTATGTCCGTGCAAGCAAATTTGGAAAATGAATCTATTTTTTGTAGAAAAAATTATAAAAATCTTATTTTTGAAAAAATAAAAAATCTGAAAAACTCTTACGATGAACCACCCCACCTTGAATTAAAGCCGCTCCCTGAACATCTAAAATATGCATTTCTTGAAAATAATTCTAAATTACCCGTTATAATCTTGGTCTATCTTTCTCAATCGAAAAACGATCAATTTGTCAAAGTACTACAAAAGCATCGCCGAGCTATAGCGTGAAAAATTTCCGATATTTCTTGCATAAGCCCTTCTTTTTGTACGCATAAAATATTTTTAGAAAATAATTCTAAGGGCGTAGTCAAACCTCAGTGTCGTCTTAATCCAAATATGAAAGAGGTTGTGAAGGGAGAGGTGCATAAATTATTAGATGCGGGGATAATTTATCCGATTTCAAATAGTAAGTGGGTGAGTCCTGTCCAGGTTGTACCTAAGAAGGGTGGGATCACGGTAGTGACGAACGAAAATAACGATTTAATTCCAACGAGGGCGGTAACGGGATGGAGGATGTGCATCAATTACTGTAAGCTAAACGATGCCACTCATAAAGATCACTTCCCCCTCCCCTTTATCGATCAGATTTTAGAATGTTGATCTGGGCATAGTTTTATTATTTTCTCGACGGTCTCTCAGGGTATTTCCAAATCCCTATCGCACCCGAGGACCAAGAGAAGACAACATTCACTTGCCCCTTTGGAAATTTTTCCTATCGTAGGATGCCTTTCGGGTTATGTAACACACCTCCTACCTTTCAATGTTGTATGCTCGCTATTTTCGATAAATACGTAGAAAATATTATGGAAGTATTTATGGACGACTTTTCTGTTTTTGGCGACTCTTTTGATTTATGTTTAAAAAATTTGGAAAAAGTTTTACAACGCTGCGAAGAAACAAATTTAGTTATAAATTGGGAAAAGTGCCATTTTATGGTGCGTGAAGGCTTAGTCCTTGGCAATAAGATTTCTGCTAAGGGAATTGAAGTGGACAAGGAGAAAATTGAAGTAATTGAAAAGCTACCGCCACCTACGAATATCAAAGCGATTAGAAGTTTTCTAAGTCACGCGGGTTTTTACCGAAGATTTATTAAAGACTTTTCAAAAATTATTAAGCCTCTCACCCACCTTCTCGAAAAAGAAACTTCTTTTATTTTTGACGACTCTTGTCTTGCTGTGTTTGAATTAATCAAATCTAAACTTATAAATGCTCCAATTATGATTACCCCCGTTTGGTATTTACCCTTTGAAATAATGTATGATGCGAGTAATTTTGTGGTAGGTGCGGTTCTAGGACAACGAATTGCTAAGAACTTTCATCCGATTTACTATGCAAGTAAAACTCTAACATCGACTCAAGAAAACTACACCACAACTGAAAAAGAACTTTTAGCTGTTATTTTTGCGTTCGATAAATTCCGATCGTATATTACTCTCTCTAAGTTTATCGTTTTCACGGATCATTCCGCTTTGAAGTAACTTCTTTCTAAACCGGATGCCAAGCCACGTCTTATTCGTTTGATTCTCCTACTTCAAGAATTTGACTTGGAGATTCGGGATAAGAAAGGAGCGGAAAACCTAGCGGCTTATCATCTTTCTCGTCTTGAAAATCCTGAACTCAATTTTTTAAATGAAAATTTTATTAATGACACTTTTCCAGATGAAAGAATTTTAAACGTTTCTTCTTCTAAAAGAGTACTCTTCTCACTAACATAAGAAATTCTTTTCTGAGTTGAAGTATTACTTTTGGGAGGACCCCTTTCTATTTCGCATTTGTGTGGACCAGGTGGTTAGAAGATGTGTTTCCCAGGAAGAAGGTCAACAGATTTTAAAGCATGTTCATGAAGGTCCGACTGGCGGGCAATTTCAAGCGAACCACACCGCCCATAAAGTGCTTAGTGCTGGGTTTTATTGGCCAAGCATATTTAAAGATGCACAAATCTTTGTGGGCAGGTGTGATCGGTGCCAGCGGACTGGAAATATATCTAATAAAAATGAAATGGAACAAAATTATTTTCTTGAATACGAAGTTTTCAATCTAAGGGCATCGACTTTGTAGGCCCGTTTCCCTCAAGCTTAGGAAATAAGTATATTCTAGTCGCCGGAGATTATGTTTCAAGATGGGCGGAGGCCCAAGCTTTACCAAGTAATGATGCTCGCGTTGTAGTTTATTTTCTTAAAAAATTATTTTCCCATTTTGGTTTTCCTCGAGCGATCGTTAGTGATATGGGAACTCATTTTTGCAATGCTCAACTCGCTAAAGCTTTAACGAAATATGGCGTTACGCATAAACTATCCACCGTTTATCACCCCCAAACTAACAGGCAGGTCGAGGTAGTCAATCGAGAACTTAAAAGAATTTTGGAAAAAATTGTTTCTACTTCTCGTAAGGATTGGTCTTTAAAATTAGACGATGCTCTTTGGGCCAATCGGACAACATACAAGACCACTATTGGTTGTAATCCTTTCCGATTAGTCTACGGAAAATCGTGTCATCTCCTGGTTGAGGTAGAGCACCGTGCGTATTGGCCGCTAAAGTTTTTTAATTTCAATCCGCACTCGGTCGGCAAGCATAAAAAAAACCAACTTAATGAACTTGACAGACGGCGAGCGTATGCTTATGAAAATAATAAAATTTATAAAGAACGCACGAAACTTTATCACGATAAGAACTTGCGCCATCCTAAAACGATTAAACTTGGCGATCAAGTCCTTTTCAATTCTCGCCTACGTCTTTTTCCTAGCAAGCTTAAATCTAGATGGTCTGGACCGTTTACGGTCAAGCAAGTCTTTTCTTATGGAACTGTGTTACTCTCGCACCCGGATAAGGGTAATTTTAAAGTAAATGGTCATAGACTGAAAGTATATTTTTCTTATGATTCTGTGTCTCCTATAAAAGAGGATCTTCTTTATGACTCTTGAATGTTTATTTTCATGTTGAACTTTTATTTTATTTTATTTTGGAGTTCTTATTATTATAAAACTCTTTTGTTATTATTATTCAGACAATCTATTGTGAAAAAAAAAGAACACTCTTGGGAACTTGCCCAAATATTTTTTGCTTTTATTTTTATTTTGCTCTTCCTCCCGGTGGCCCAACAAGTACAAGTTCGTTATTGCCGCTCCAACGTTGCTGATATCAAGATGGATCAAGTCAAACCTGCTGATGATCAAGTGCATTAAAAATAAAGCATTGGGGAGCGACATCCGCCTTCGCCTCACAAACCCAAGGAAGTCCTGTTTTTGTTTACTTATCTACTTTACTGCATTTTTCTCTCCTTCTCAGTCTCCTTCTCTTTCTCGTTTTTTTGTTTCTTTCATTGAGGACAAAGAAGAATCTAAGCATGGGGGAGGGTTTAATTGTTTTCTTTCTTGTTTCCTTTCAAAAAAAAATGCTTTAAAACAAAATCACACAAAAAAAATAGTATAGTTATATTAAGCCTTTTAGGAGTATTATTATTTTTATTTAACTATATAAAAAAAACTAGAAAATTCAAAACCCAAAAAAAAATTATAAAATCAAAATCCAAAAAAATTGCTAAAATCTATTTGAAAATAAAAATAAAAAATTATTTTCTATCTTTATTTTTATGTTTCTTCTAGTGATGTGTAGGTCTGTGCGGTTTTGTATTTCTATGTAGATTTCTTTGAAACAGTTTTTAAAATTTTTCAGTTTAACATAACTTAGTTTTACTATTTTCTTATTCTTAAATATAGGCATATGTCTTTTACGTTGTAAGTTGGCAATTTGTAGTTATGTCTTTTTATTCAGTTAGTTGCTTACGAATGGTTGCTAGGTAATGTTATCCCTTTTTCATTTGTGGGGTAATACTTTCTTGGTGTCTATAACTTATCCCTTGCTACTCTCGAAACATTTGCGTCGTTTTTACATACTTTAGAAATGATTTAGGCCACCCTTTGACCCGTTTGAGCCTTTTTGCCCACCAAACAATTTCACCATTGCAAAAACTATTTTTGGGCCTTTTTCCATGATTCTTTGTTTTAGCTCCACCTTTCATTTCATTATTTCACCAAAGCCAAAATGCCCTTCCTAATTTCACACTAGACTATGAGCTTAAAATATTATTGTGTTGAGTTATCTTTTAAAATGAAAAGAAAAATTATTAGTTTGCATTTTGAGCTCTCTTTTATTAAAGAAAAAAAAAGTTATTATCAAAATGTAATCAAAAAAAGAAAATAAAAAAAAAGAGAGAGAAAAAGTTTATTTGTTGCCAAATTTTAAAAAGAGAAAAATTTTCATGGCCTTGTTTTGTAGTTTGAATTGGAGAAATGACATACTTGTCATTTCTCATTTTTATCATGTTTTTATGTTTATTTGAGCTCACCCTTGGTTTAGTGTGTTTTAACCATCATGTTTATCTTTGATTTTCAATTCCTAATCATTTACCTAAGCCAAGTATTTACGCCTAATGAAGTCCTTTTGATCTTTAGATGTAAATTCGTGTAGTGGAGAGAGTGTGAACGGACAAGCCTATGACCACCATCATTGACAGATTTCTTTGGAGTTTATCTTGAGGTGATTTAGGATTAATCGTTATTCTAACAACCTAGTAGTTCGTCAATGCGCCGTTTATTTAGAACCTCTACTTTTGTTTTTCTTATTTTCATTTATTTTGGATGACTTGTTTTAGGAATTTAGAAATGTGTAGTTCTTCTTTATGTTCTAATGAAATTTTTAGGTTTCCAGTTTCAAGTTTTCTATTGTGCACTTCTCACCCACTAGTTGTTAACATAGAAATTAGGATCGTTTAATTTTTCATGTTTTGGTTTTCTTAATCTATAAAACCTTAATTGCTTACTTTTATTTCATCTTCCCTAATTTTAATTTTCATTTGCTTGAGGGCAAGCAAATACTCTAGCATGGGGGAATTTGATGACTAGTTTTAGTCATCGGTTTTTGGGTAGTTTAGAATGAAAAATTCCTAGTTTAATTATATATTTTAGGTATTTTTATGCTTGTTATGTTTTATTTCTTATTTAAAGTCTTTTGTGTTATGATATAAAAATCTATAGTTTTATTATATGTATTTTTATTATTTTATGTATTATGTTATGTTATGTTTTGTTATAATAATTAATGTTATGTTATGATTAGTTTTAGTTATATGTTTTATGTATTTTCATTTTTTTGTTCCATGTCTTATGTTTATTTATGTTATGTTATAAAAAAATTGACTAATGTTTGTTTTGCTTTATTTGTAGGTTCAAGCCCAAGCTAAAGTACATCCTCCATTTGAAGCATCCATTCAAGCCTAAATGAAGACCAACCCGAGCCCTTGAAGATGTAGCCCGACCACTATTGATGCAGCTCACCATGCTAGCCGAGCCTCCTCTTTGAAGCAGCCCAAAGACCAACCCGAGCCTCTATGCAAGCAAACCCAAGCCCATGATGGTACAGCCCTTCTCCATGGAGCAGCCTGGCCTATCCAAGAGCAGCCCACCATGTCCTACCTGAGCCCACATACATGGTTTTCCTCCATAGTTCGGCCCACCTAGCAGCCCACAAGCATGGCCGGCCACCTCATGCTCTCCACCTCACTTAATTCCATGCATGCACCTTCCCATTCATGCATTTTCCCCCTTACATTGCCGGCCTCCTCCCTCTCTCTCTCCCCTTTTTTATTTTCTCCCCACTTTATTCCTCATTCATCTCCCCCTCTCCATTTTATATTCTCTATTTTATTCCCCTTTAATACAATACATTGAACCTTCTATTATCTCTCTCCCTCATTTAATGGCATGCATGAACCCTCTCCACATGCATGGCCGCCCACCCCCTTGTCCCCTCCTCTTCATTTCTTTCTAGAATCTTCCCCCTCACCTATAAAAGGAACCCATGTCTCAAGCTTTGGGAGGTTGGATTAGAGAGAGAGAGCAAGAGAGTTCAAGTGCAATTTTCTTCTTTGCTAAAGTAGATTTCTTTATCATTATTGTAATAGTTCTTTTTGTGTGTAATCTTGTCTTATTTACTATTGTGTACTCTTCTCTTTTTATAAATCAATGCAAATGAATTTTCTTCATTTTATTGTGGTTTTCCTTTCAATCATGCGTAGCTAATTTTTCTTTTAGCATTTGATCGTGAGGAGCCATGAAGTGAGATAAGGGTTATTTTTATTTCTTAGTTTTAATTTTGTCTGAATTATTATCGGTCCTTTTTTGATTTTTCTTTCGTCGACTCCGTATTTCCAGTATACGGTAGTAGGCATTTGATCTCATTTCATCGAAGTCGAGAGACTCATTGATTTGAAAGATCACTCAAAGAAGGAAGGAGTTGAACGCAACCCTAGAGATAGGATGACGTAAATCCTATGGATTGGAGTCAAATCCAATAGTGCGGGTCACTTTGGTAATGCGACTTTAGGCCATTTTGACTTGTAAAGAGATTTCGGTCAAAACATTTACAAGTTAGCGGATTTAATGCTCTAGCGAGATTACTTCCTAATATCGGATCTGTCACGGCCGAGTTTAATTTGCAATTTTAAATCTAGCTTTTTATCCCTCTTATCTCATTTAATGGTGAATCATTGATCAAATGCTAGATTTTTTATCATAAGTTTTCGTTAAAAAATTATCTTTAGTTTTAATTTAAAAATTCTCAAAACCCAACAATCTTTCGGTAGGATAATAGTAGAAGCGTGAGTAGCAGTACTTGACAGCCCCGTGTTTAAATATGACCTTGGTACTACAATTCAAAAGGTACACTTGCCTTTTCGGGTTGATAACAATCCCTCACACCAGCCCCGCCTCCTCCAGCTCTTGTTTCTCCTACTTCTATTGCTACTGCTTCAAATACACCATCTTCTTCAGATATTCTTTGTAAGATTGAGCAAATGTTGCTTGAATAGAGAAGATACTTTGATGATTCTTTGAAAACTATTCAAGACAAGGTCTCTGCTCTAGAGACAGAAATGAGTAGAGGATTTGCTGAGATACAACACAATACTGATTAGCTGAAGAAACTTTTCAGAATAGGTGGCAAAGCCTTGAACCACACTACTACTAGTGTTGGTGAGGTCATGAATAATTCTGTCACACTGGCAAAAAATCAAATTAAACTTGAGAAGAAAGCAAAAGAGCATGTCATGAAAATCTTTGAAGAAGTGGGCACCTTCAAGGATGACGCTATATAGAAACTTTGTGTAGAATTCAGAAAGGGGGAGAAGTTAGTGAAAGAACAAGTTGAAATATATGACACTAATGTCCAGACCCTCTGGACTGAGAAAATAAAGGAAATTAAAAAAGATGTGCTAACTCAGATATAGTCAGTAAAATTCGATACTTATGATACTACTATTTTGATGCATAATCAAATTTTCCAAGAATTTTAGGCTTATCCAAATATCATTCCTCACCATCTAAATCCACTTGCTGAAGGCCAGCCAGCTCTAGCTCAGATGCCATCTCAAATGCCAACCTTCTCTCCCAGGCCTGATGATGAAACTCAACCTCCAGAATCCTATTCTCAGGTATGGGAATCTGACATCCCTAAAGACTTACAAAAAATTCAGATCCCCAAAAGAAGGAAATATGGAGAGGGTCTCTCTGCTAGTAGATCCATTCCAAATCCTGAGGCAGAAAAGAGGAAAGCTTTAGAGTTTGCAAAGATCTGGTCCCCAACTTCTAAGTCCCTCATTCTAGAAACTCTCAAGCTTGTCATGGACTACAATGAGAACATGAATGTTCATTACATCTCCAAGGAATGGTAGTTGTATGAAAAGTCACTGTTAAAGAGAAGGATTTATGACAGAGAATTTGGAAGGAACAACCCTGCTCCTCCTCCAAAGCCTACAAAGTACATTCCAAAGCCCTTCAGCTACCAAAGAAGACAGCAAGATAAGAAGGACAAGCAACACCATTAAGTCTAAGCATTGAGAATTATGAGAGTGTGGATATGATCTGTGTAGAAATGATATTTTGGACAATCTTATTTATATAATTCTTAATTCTAATCATATGCTCTTTGATTTTAATCCTTATGCCTATTACAGTACTTTCTCTATTGCACATCTAGTTCTTTATATGTTTATATGATTCACCTTAGAGTAAAGTGTTTTGACTTCTATAAATAGGGAGAGATTGTTGGGTATTGTATCTACAAGAGCCCAGATTTGGTGAAGTCACCCTTGAACTAAGATGAATTAAGTTGTATTTGATGTCTTGCTTGAGTTATGTGTTTGCAGGACTATATTGACAAGTGTAGACCAATATCAATCTACAATGGGTCACCAAACACAGGACCATATAATGTAATCCCTCATTGTGTGATCCATGATGTTGACTCATGTGTAGCCTATCTATTGGGATACACTTAATGTTTCAAGCACTAAGATTGATTGGATAAAGATACGTTGCTGAGTTTATTGAAGAAGAGAAAATTCTTTTAAAGAAATTTTTTCTAAGTCTTTCACTCGAGTAGTATTTTATATATACTCGAGTTGAATACTTAGTTTATACTCGAGTAAGTCCATCTGTACTTGAGTAAGGGAATAAATCTCGAGTAGCCTTAATATAACTCTCGAGTAGCCAAGCCAATCACTCGAATAGATCATCTCTTACTCTCGAGTTAACAGGATTCCCTCCCTGATAATTTTTTGAAGTCATTTACTCGAGTAGTCACATTGGTACTCGAGTAGATTAGCCTTTTGTTTCGAGTTACAGAAGACAGGAATTCGTGTTGTTTTACTTCACTCGAGTAGTCAAGAAAATGTACTCGAGTATTTTATCTACTACTCGAGTAGCCCATGTTTAATACTTGAGTGATAAGTTTTTCATCCCTCAAAAATTTTTCTAAGTCCATTACTCGAGTAGTGATATCCATTTACTCGAGTAGTTTATCTACTCTCGAGTAGTCCAGTTCCAGCTCTTGAGTAACCCATTTTCTTCTCTTATAAATTATTCTAAGTCTTTGACTCGAGTTTTCCTTCTACCTCTCGAGTAGTTAACTTCTATCCTCTCGAGTAATAATTCTTGTACTCTAGTAGTTCAACTCCAAGTCTCGAGTAACTATATTAGCACTCGAGTAAGTCTTTGTGTACTCGAGTAGTTACTCATTATTTCTAGATTTTCTCCAAGTCATCTACTCGAGTAGTCTCATTCTACTCTCTCGAGTAATCTTATTAAGTACTCGAGTAGGTAATAGTTTACTCGAGTAAATCAGTCAATCTTTTTAGAAAATTTGCTAAGCCCAGATTTGACGGGAATTTTAAATGCCTTGACTTGATTGGTCCATGTGTACGTCATTAAGAATAAATATGACCGTTAGGGAAATCTTATATAAGGTCTTGTCATTTCGACTAACCCTAACAACAACAAGTGCTATCAAGATTTATTTTAAGAATTTGAATCTTATTTTTTTTCTGTCCAAAAATTGAAGCCGCCGCCGCCGATCTTCTTCATGCAATCGCTAGGGCTTTCAATCCAAGAGATTCAGATCAAGATTGACTTTCAGATCAAGATATCTTTCATTCCTCATCTTCTCTCAGATCTTGTGAGGTCAAAGAAATTTTCAGATCTAGTGTTTGCCGAGATTCTTCTTCAACCATTCTAATAGAGCCGCAAAGATCAAAGGAGAAGACCTAGGGTAACAGATTCGAGATCTGAGATTTACTGTTTGTATTTTCATATACTCTCAATTAATTTCTTGTAGGAGATTTCACTCCGAGTGTAGGAGCTCTTTTTATCTCCAAATTGTAGGAAGTTTTATTTTCCGAGTGTAGATCCGTATTATGGATCGAGATTGTAGGAACTTTGTTCCAAGGTGTAGGATTGGTTTTCAATCCAAGATAGTGGAGTAGCCGAGTCTAGTGCTTTGCTAGATCGGTGAGGTAAAGTGGATGTACCCAATGTTGGGGAACCACTATAAATCTTTTGTCGTCTGTGATTGCTTGGTTGATAATTGTGTGCATAGTTCTCTAAATTTTTATTCCGCAAAAAGACGCACTACTCACATATTCACCCCCCTCTAAGTGATTTAGGTAGACAACTGAACACTTTCAGGTTCTTATTACTGTGTTAAAAGCTTCCGCTAGAATGCTCTGAGTTAGGATACGTGTTTTTAGAGGTAATTTGGAATTAATACGTAACTCCAATAATTTTCTGTGGTATATGGCATGGGGTCCGACTGGACCTTCTATTATATTCCATGTGACGGATGGGGGTGTTACAATTTGCTTATTTAAATTCATGGACAAATTCTTTTAAGGGTTGGTGAGCACATGTATGTGCGTCATCGTTATAACATTAAAAGAACCCATGAATGTCAACGTAAGATGAAAATACACATGTTTGAGGAACCTGCGTGTTCCTATAATTGCTTTTTGCAATTTTGTTTGGTCGCTTAATGGTGTGTTGTACGACTATAGGTTACTAGGAGTAGCGCAGGGCAGTCAGAATGCCTGCTTTCTGAGGAAAGTAGTGCACCCAGTGATGTGCCTGAGACCCCGCCTTCTATTGAAACCATAAGAAGGGTAGTTTAAGTGGTGTTCGCTGTGACTAATACACAATATGGAAGGAATGTGTAACCCTTTGTCCCTGAGGTGGCGTCAACGCCGGGTGGTGTGATGGAGTAAATGGCATTAAGAAGAACTTTGGGACAGCAGCTGAACATGCTTTTAGTGCAGGGAGCACACTTAGTTGATGAATATTTACTGGCATTTCTTATGATAAGGCGCTACCCAGGCTTTGAGGTGGAGAACGAGCAGTCTATAGTCGATAGATTTTATAATGGTCTGCGTGGAGAGTTACGAGTTACACTGCTAGGACCAAAATTATTGGGATTTTGAGCCATGGTGGAGTCGGCTAGATCTTTGGAAGTAGATTTGGGGAAGACCCACTAGATGACGGTGTGTAGGGTGCCGAACTCTGTAGGTACTACAAGGGCTGCATACCGCAGAATGCGGAAAAAGAGGTCTAGAACATCTACTAGCAAAGCTACTTATGCTTGTCATGCTTGTGGAAAGGAAGGGCACCTTGACCGAGATTGTCATGATGGTGCACAGAAGGCAAAAAAAGCTATGACAGGAACAGTTATAGGACAGAGTGCCATAGAACGTAGTGGTATTCCAATGGAAAAGAAGACTGGACCTGGAGCAGCAATTGGGCGAGACCCAATTATATGTTATAACTGTGGGAAGTCAGGACACTTTGCCCGAGATTATTGGAGAGGATGTTAGAAGTCCGAGAGGAAGCTTAGGGGGTACAACCTTGGCCAGTAGGAGGCCATGAAGCAGGCTGGTGTGGTGATAGGTATGACTTAAATTAATAGCAGTTTAGATTTATATACTTGTTGACTTATGCATGTTAGCTTGTGACTGGTTGTGCTAGGCTTTGTATCAATCTTTGATTTTTCGGCGAGAGCACTGCTCGATATGGGAGCTTAACATTCCTTTTTTCCGAAGAGTTTGTATTGTGCATCGGAGTAACTTCTTCGATGGCAAGGGATAAATTGGATGTGTTGCTGCCTAACGGGTGTTCTATGTAAGACCCCCTTTTTTTCTTTTTAAACTACCGGGGTCTTAGGCACAGAATCGCCGCTTTGCGGTGACACCTTCACGTCCTGAAGGGTCATCACCACAAGGCGCCGATTCTGCCGGCCAATTCGATCACAGAAATGTAGCACAGTAATTGAAGTAAGAGTAAGTCCACTGAAGATAAATCAAATATATAGAATAAAAACTCCATGAAGGGAGTGTCCACAGAATAACAATAATCAGAGTACTATAAATGCGGGCTTATGCCCGTTACATCATGTCCTCACTACAATATCACTCAATGCGGAAGCAAACACTAGAAACTTCTCAGGGTCGAGACTCACGGTCCCGGCTGTATGAACTCCGGAGATAGACTGCCCCATCTCCAGGCGCACCGATCTCTGGGGCTGCTCCTCTGTGCTGGGCTCCACGATCCCCTAAATGATGCGGTTCGAAAACCGTTAGTCATAAAGACTAAGCCCTATCATCCCCTACCCCTTCCCCCATGGCTCCTAGGTACCGAGCGGGGAGGAAGAAAGGGAAGGTCATGAAGGTAGAGATTAATCAAGAAACAGATGGCAGTGGAACTAATCTAGCAATTTTATAATAATATGACAGAAAACAGAAAGTAAGAAAAGTAACCTCAACTTATGTGCGAAAGCGCATAAGCCAAGGGATCTTCTGCAAGGCTCCCATCGTATAGAGTGTCCCATACCACTTATACATTGGGGTGACGGTTATCAACCAACAGCATGTATATATATATTGAAATTAACCTTTGATTTATAAACTTGCCCACACAAGTCTATAGACAAAGGGGTCGTTTAACAGGTCCTAATGTATAATCGTCCCATACCAGTTATACTTTAGGTGTCAGGGTTAAATGAATCGATTATGCTATGTCATGCATGTGGGTATGATGAAACATGCAAGTACAACTCACACACATGACTCTGTGCACACAGACCTTTAGTTCCCCCTTCGGAGCCGTTACCTCCAAGGATACCTCCGTAGTGGCGGAAGGAAGCGGTGGGTTGGGCCTCGCCCACCTCAAAACCAGTAAAAGCACCACTGGTCTGACCTATCGTACGCCTCAACGCTTGGTGCACTAAGCGGACGCTTGCGTACTCTTGCCGGCTGGCGCACCGGACTTCTGTTGGCGAAGTGCTAATCACCTCGCCGAGTCAACGATATCGGTGTCGGTGCAATCGAACTCCCCGATATCGAAAACCCACCACCTTAACTTTTCCCTATTTTATGCACATGCAAGTTTAATCGTAAACACACAAAACAGAGCCGAAGCCCCCGGACCAAAACGTCCGTCTCGAAACCAACCGAGCCGAAGCTCCCCGGACCAAAACGTCCGTCTCCAAACCAACCGAGCCGAAGCTCTCATCAATCTTCCTGTGCCAACAGTGTTTGTGAAAGGTGCAGCCCTAGTTACTAAGTTACTCTTGCCAGTTTGTTATTACAGTTTACGTTAGCCCAGTACTGCCCCCGGTATTCCCCGTGAAGGGCTCTCAAGGGGCACTAGGAACCAAGATGGCGGCATTACGGCCCGAAGTTCCCTTTCGCAAGACACTTAATTTAATTGGTTTCTCACCTTACCTTTTTCCCTTTAAGAGTTACATTAAACTAAACCTAGGGTAGCTTGACTCTTCACCCTCTCCACACGGAAAGACGGTCTTCCGCCATACCCGCGTAACACCTAATCTTCTAACTACCATCAGTGCTAAACCAACCTCCTAGGGACTCACCTAGGCTACACGATAATCAAGATTACACGTAATTTACTTTTTCATCCAAATGCCACAAATTATTTATCAGAGGTCTATCCTAACAAGATTTGCCTAAATCCAAAATATTGGAATTTTCCTAATAAATCCGATAACTTATTTATTTATTCTTAAGGGTCTAATATCATCATTTTGAACATGAGGTATAACATTCTAGTTGATTCCAGCTATCACAAAATTAAGGTAAATAATAGTAGGCCTAATAATCAAGTTTCCAAAGTTTGATAGTTTTACAATGATTTTCAAGGGCCTAAACTTATTTAATCATTATTCCAGTTATTTCAAGCTTAATGAATAAACTACCTTAATTTGTCCTCCAAATAATTCAAATAAAATACAGGGTGCTGGTTTCATCATGAAAATAACTTTGATAGAATCCCATAATTTTCTTGATGGTAATTAAATCATAATAAATCAAATACTAAATTATAATCTAACATGCTTTGTGAATGAAGTGCTATAACAGTAACTCTAAAAATTCCCAAATAATTCCCAGTGATATAAAAGGGCCAAAAAACTTAAGTTCCAACTATCATACTTTTCCAGCAATTGTACAAGCCCTAGTTTGTTTTTATGCTCAAAAGCCCATATTAAAACATTGTGAATGAACCTCTAAAATTTCTCAACATAAAATTCTATAAAAAAATTCAGGGATCAATGTTCTACTAGTCAAGATCTAAATCCAGAATTTTAACTGATTATAATTAATTTAAAACTTCCAAATAATTGAAACAACAAATCGGGCTAATAATCATTTAACACATGAAGTATAATATTTATTAATCGTAAAATTCCAGGAAAATTACCATAAGTCTAAAACATCCTAAAACTCCCTCCTCCCGAGTTTCATAATTTTTGGATTAGATTTAGTGCTTAAAATAACTAAATTATATTTCTATCCTAATCCAAAATCTCAACTTTCGAGGTACCTATTTACCTCCAATTCCTTCACTATTTCCACCAGAGGGTTTTCATCATATCATCTCCCTCTTCTCCAAATTTCAAGGGCATACAAGAGCTTTTGCTCCTATGTCCTTCACAAATCTCAAACTCCCACCCACTGGATTTGAGCCAATCTCTTAGGGTAAAATCCACTCTAATCCACACCATGTTACCCAGGAGGGTAGACATAGACTCAACAAATCAGTGGCCACAACATCAGCCTCTTTTGAGGAGATTTGTCCACTCCATTTCCAATCGTACTTTTCCCCCAAAGTATCCCTCACCAAGACCTATCTAGTACTTGATACTTCCTTACTCAAAACTCGACCAATTGAGTTGAAATTTTGTATAGATCTAGGTTCAATAGCCAGGGACCACTCACCAAAATTTGGGAGGGTTTGGAGGTCATTTGACCACTTAAATATATTCCTCTAAGTTAATTAAATTAAAACAAAAACTTTAGGCAAAGTATCTCCAAAAATTCCCATTTTTGGTCTGCCATTAAGTATAACTAAGGTTAACCCCCTGCCCAAATTTCAGGTCATTTGGACAAGGGACGAAGAGTGGGCATCCATTTTAATTTCTGCCCAACCCTAGGTGCAACCCTCACTAAAACGGGTGCTGCGGCCAAACCGCTTACCCAAACGAGATGAAACCGATTTTAAATTAATCTAGACTCGAAGGGTCACAACTTTCTTGACTTGTCATTTTTCTTAAAACGGCCTCTAAGCGCCTCATTTCGCAGCCTCAAAATATACTCAGATCACGTATCTTTCCTCTATGTATTACATACTTAGTTTAATAATTATAAAATTGATTTTACTGTTCATCTTCTATATGAAGCCGAAAACAGAACTCAGAAAAACCATTTTTCCTGTAAGCTTTCCGTGATCCGTCACCGGCCGTTCGGTCACCTCCTTGGCCAGCCACCACCACCACCACCTCCGTTGAGGTGATGGCTATCGGTCGGCGGTGGTTTGCCCGCCGGAGATGGCAGTTTCCGGCAGACTCAAGAATATGTTTTTTCATGGTTTTCCATGAAAACGAGAGATGGGTCCGGCTCCGTTGAGCGCGAACTTCCTTTCTAGTGAAAGTCCACCTAGTGTCAACTACTTACACCTATGGGGGGGGGGGGATAGGTGTCTTTGCAGCGTATTTGCGGAATTAAGATTTTACCTGCACAAGAAAATAAAACAACACAACACAAAAAGTACACAAGCAATTTATAGTGGTTCCCCGATTTGAGTACGTCCACTTTCCCCCTTCGACCTATCTCCCAACCAGGGACGACTCGGTCACTTCACCAAACGGATTGAAATCCAATCCTTGCACTAACGGAAGGAACCCTTCCACACGTAGGAGTCAACACTCCCACAACACGGGTTGCACCCAACCCTACAACTTGAGACCAATCGGTCCTTTACAAAGAATTGAAGATAGCTTGTAAGAAATACAAACAACGTATGGAGATTAAGGTGTCCCTCTTCGTTCGATGACGTGTTCTTGAAGTCAATGAAGAGTCCACAACCCTAGATCTCACTTGGAGAGACTCTCCCCGAGACCGGCGGCGGTGACGAGCGGCATCGAGGCTCTCGGTGTTGGTGGCGGCAACTGAAAACAGCAACAAAGCTCTGGAGATCCAATCTTCTTAGCGAAGTCGGCAAGGTCTACCAACGGTCACACGAGGATCGATCGTCTCGATCGATTCGGACGGGGAAAGATTTCCCTATCTCAAATCAAGAGACAAAAGATCTCTGGATAGACACGTGAGACGCTGTGCAGGACTTGGCTTCTATCACCGAGGATCTGGAGGAGATCGAGATCTGCTTCGGTGAACGGCAGCGGCGACGGAGGCAGAGCAAGATCGCAAGATTAGGGTTAGTCGGCCGCTCTTTTTCGTATATCGTCTGTGTGTGTTACTGTACACAAATACCAGAGTATTTATACAAAAGGTCAAGAGATGACCGTTGCGGGCCCCACCAGCAGTAAGACCAAAGTCCGGTTCAAAATCCTGCTGATAACGTGGACCGGTCCAGACATAATCGGAAAAATACCCAAGTCAAATTCGGCGAGAATCGTGGGTGATTCTCGACGAATCGGCGAGAATCACTTATGATTCTCGCCGAATTCTACTTAGACAATTCTGGCTGCACAGGTTATAGAGGCCGGGGAGAATTGGCGGGAATCACCTTGGATTCTCGCCGACTCGTCGAGAATGCAAACTCATTCTCGACGAATCGGCGAGAATCACTTGGTGATTCTCGACGATTCTGCCTTAGATGATTTTTCTGACTGCGTCGAGACAGCCGGCCCAACCCGGCAAGAATCAACTAGTGATTCTCGACGACTCGTCGAGAATCACTGGTGATTCTCGACGAATCGGTGAGAATCACTTAGTGATTCTCGACGATTTACACTTAGACGATTCTCGTCTTTCAACCCGTGAGATGGTCTTTGGCCCATCCTTGCTCCTTGTCTGCTCTTGCTTTATCATAGCCCTGTACTTGAAATTAAGTACACCCCAATAGAGAGAGTACACATAGGCCAACACACTGATCTGCTTAACGAGGGATTACGTTGCACAGACCCGTGTATCTTGACCCACTGCACCCTGACATTGGTGTGTACTTAGCATGGAATAACTGCAAGCACAACTAGAAATATTTCATCAAATACATTGTCTATTTACCTTAGCTTGTACAGGGGCTTCTTCAAATCAGGTACATTGTGTATATAATACCCAACATCTAGGAATCCTAAGATCTACCCATGAAAGAAGAAGCAGAGGAGGACCTTGTTCGCGGTTTGGAGGTGAGATGAACGACGGGGTGCCATGGCGTAGTGATGGCGTAGCCAAACTCCTCCTACAGCAAGAACAAAGATCTGATCCGTTTGATTGAGCGTGTAAACTTCTCCTCTTGCTCCAAGTGGGCTTTTATAAGTCAGGAAGTGGGGAGATGAAAGGGTAAATCCTTAATGTTCATGAATGTTCTCCCCTAACGTTTCGGTTATGATGCAGGGCAGTTGAAACCCTGGAAAACGAAGAGTGTTCGCCAGGTGGTGATTTCCTATTGGATCAACATTTCCTTATTTATTTAAATAATTAAAGAAGGAAAAGGCCCATAAATACTCCGGGTGTAACTTCCCATAATCAGAATTGATTACAATGTCGGTTACCGAAATTTCCAGTCTGGCTGACGTTTCGGCCTTGGTCACGGGCGTGACACATAGGTCACGGGCGTGACAGGCCCGGATAGCCAATTCTGGGTTCGACGATCGTCGAACTGAGATCGACGATCATCGAAGGGTGGTCACGGGTGAGACACCTGGGTCATGGGCGTGACAGGCCCGGGTGGTTAATTCTGGGTTGACGATCGTCGAATTGAGATCGACGGTCGTCGAAGGGTGGTCACGCTCTAGGTTCACGGGCGTGACACCTAGGTCACGGGCATGACAGGCCCGAGTTTTAATTTCGACGATCTCCTTACGGAGATCGAGGATCGTCGAAGGATTCACACCCTAGGTCACGGGCGTGACACCTTGGTCACGGGCGTGACATGCCCGGGCTGCAAGTTCGACGATCGTCTCACGAAGATCGACGATCATCGAAGGAGTCATGCCCTAGGTCACGGGCGTGACACCTTGGTCACGGGCGTGATATGCCCGGGCAGCAAGTTCGACGATCGTCTCACGGAGATCGACGATCGTCGAAGTAGTCACGCCTAAAGTCACGGGCGTGACGGGTCGGTCACGGGCGTGACCAACCTGTGACCCGAAATCTCGATCGATTTATTTCAATTTTTGGGCTTCCTAGGGTTCTGTCACGACCAACCGACTCCTAGGGGTCTAGCCGGAAATGGGATGTTACATTCTATGCATGCGGATAGAGTTTCTTGGGTGTAGACGCGGATTGGGAGTCAAGAGTTTGACTTGTAAGCGTCGCTACTGCTGATAGTGGAGTTTGATGTGATCTTTGGTATGGACTGGCTCACGGAGCAACATGCGTATATTGATTGCAACCATAAGGTGTTTAGATTGGGACTAGATACGGATCGTGTGACGACGTTCTCAGACATGAAGGGGTTGAGCAAGATGTTGATATCTGCTCTCCAGGTGGTTAAGGCAGTTCGTAGTGGTGCAGAGCTGTTTCTCACTTTAAGTGGATGGTTCGAAGCCCAAGCTTGGTCAGAAGAGCATCCCAGTTGTATCTGAGTTTCCTGACGTATTCCCTGAAGATCTCCCTAGAGCTCCACCTCAGCGAGAGATCCACTTAACCATTGAGCTAGTGTCAGGTTCCAAACCTGTGTCCCGCTCTCCATATCGATTAGCGCCTAAGGAGATGGTGGAATTGAAAGTACAAGCTTCAAGAGCTTTGGAGCAAGGTTATGTACGTCGAAGTTCGTCACTTGGAGACCGTCGGTCCTCTTTGTTTAGAAGAAGGACGAAAGCTTACGACTCAGTATTGATTACCGGGAGTTGAATAAGCTAACAGAGAAGAATAAGTATCTGATCCCAAGGATTGATGATCTGTTCTACCAGCTGGTGGGGTCGACTATGTACTCAAAGTTGTATCTGAAATCCGGATACTATCAGTTGAGGATAAGGGAAAGTGACATTCCCAAGATGGCTTTCAGCACACGATTTGGGCATTATGAGTTCACCATCATCCATTTGGGTTGACGAATGCGCCCTCTGTGTTTATGGATTTGATGAATTGAATGTTCAGATAATACCTGGACTAGGTTGTGATAGTCTTTGTCAAAGATATACTGGTGTACTCGCAGTGCAAGGATGATCATTTTAAGCATCTGCTTATGGTGTTGGAGACATTGAGGAGGAACCAACTATGTGCCAAGTTCTCCAAGTGTGGGTCTTTGCTATCCTCGGTAGAATTCCTTGGTCATTTAATTAGTAGGTGAGGGAATCACTATAGATCCAGCATAGATGGTTGCTATATGGTAGTGGCCTGTATTGTGTTCAGTAGCGGAAGTCTAGAGTTTTCTGGGGCTTGCCGGTTACTACAGGTGCTTCGTGGAGAACTTCACATGGATAGCGTTACCCCTCATGATGTTGACAAGGAGAGATTAGAAGTTTGTCTATCGCTGGAGAGAACACAAGCTTTTGAGGAACTGAAGAGTCGCCTGACCACGATGCCTATTCTCTATGCGCTATGTGGGGCAGAAGGCTTTGAGTTTTACAGTGATGCTTCAGGCAGTGACTTAGGTTGTGTGCTGCTAAAGCATGAGAGCGTGATAGCATATGGCTTGCGTCAGTTGAAGGTACACGAGAGGAATTATCTGACTCAGGAATTGGATTTAGCGGCCGTGATATTCGCTCTGAAACTTTGGAGGCTTTACGTATACAGTATGAAGGTCGATATCTATACCGATCGTACGGATCTGAAGTGTATTTTGCATCAAAAGAATTTAATCATGCGATAACGGAGGTGGATGATGTTCTTGGGGGACTACACCTTCAAGGAACACTACATGCCTGGATAAGGTAATGTGGTCGCGAATGCGTTAAGTAACAGAGCTTTCGCGTAGGTCAATTGGTTGTCGATGCATGACATGAATGTTTGGTTCGTGAGTTGGAGGCCTTGGAAACCTCTTGAGCTAACACGAAGTTTAGTCCAAAGCAAAATTGTACTAGACAGAGGTGCAGTGCGACCTCGCTGATAGGATTTGATTAGCTCTAGTCTTGGATAACAATATGAATCAGATCATGTCTGAGGTATTGGATGGGTTAAATTCCTAATTTACAGTTAATAATGGACCGTTATGGAGGGAAAGTTGTTTGTGCGTCCCAAGTGTGGGTTAACTACAGGAGGAAGTGAGGTACAAGGCTTATCATGTTAAGTACTCGATTCACCCGCAGTGCACGAGAATGTATAAAGCCATGAAAAAGTTGTTCTGGTGGACAGGACTCAAAAAGGACATAACACTTTAAGAGGCAAAGTGTCAAGCGTGCACCTTGGTGAAGGAGAATGCTAGAAGCCAGGGGATTTCTAAAGTCACTGTCTCTACCGGAGTGGTAATTTAATGACATCTCTATGGATTTTGTGCATGGTTTGCCGAGATCGTACAAGGGGAACGAATCCATCTGGGTGGTCGTTGATCGTTTAACGAAGGTGTCATATTTTATACCCAATATGAGGATGATTAAGTGGAGAAGCTGGCGAAGCTTTACGTGGATAATATATTACATTTTCTTGGTGTACCCCGGAGCTTAATTAGTGACTGTGATGGTCGGTTCACATCCAACGATTGGAGGCTCATTCATCAGTTGTTGGGTACCAAGCTGAATTTCAGTACAACTTTTCACCTGCAAACAGATTGGCAAACTGAAAGGGTGAACAGGAAGATGGAATACATGCTTCCTATGCGTGCGTTGGATTTTGGGAAAAGGTGGGAAGACCATCTTTACATGATAGAGTTCGCATACAATAACAGCTATCAAGCCAGTATTGAGATGGCGCCTTTTGAGGCTCTGTATGGGAGGAGGTGTCGTATATCGTTGTCTTGGGTAGAAACAGAAAAACCAAAGATGTACAAGCGAAGGGACGTTAAAGATGCTACGCCAACGATATGGTTGATTCGGTAATGGTTACTGATTACTCAAGATAGACAGGCCAAGTATTACAACGCCAAGCATCAGAACGTGGAGTTTACGGTGGGCGACTGGTTATACCTCAAGATAAAGCTGTTTAAAGGCGTATCAAGGATTCA
Organism: Platanthera zijinensis; assembly: GCA_039513925.1. Taxonomy (NCBI): domain Eukaryota; kingdom Viridiplantae; phylum Streptophyta; class Magnoliopsida; order Asparagales; family Orchidaceae; genus Platanthera; species Platanthera zijinensis. The sequence goes on along the minus strand of CM077091.1, from coordinate 31,439,223 downwards.
ATGCTTAAAGAAGCTTAGTCCGAGGTATGTTGGGACTTTTGAGATCTTGGAGCGGGTTGGTGAAGCCGCCTATTAGTTGGCTCTTTCGTTAGAGCTGAGTGGTTTTCGTGATGTGTATCACATCTCGGTCCTATGCAAATGCTGTGAAAGAACCAGTGCAAGTGGTTGATGTAGATCGATTATCGGTCGATAGTGGGCTAACCACGAAAGTTAGACCCATTCTGATCATGGTTGCGGAGGTCAAACATTTCGGTCGTGAGGAGCTTTCGTGGGAGCGAGAGCAGACCAAGCTTGAGGAGTATCCCGAGCTTTTATACTCTAGTACTTTTTGATCTTGTGTACATTTCCATTCTCTAATTTCGGGATGAAATTCTTTTCAGGGGAGGAGAATTGTAACGCCCCCAAATCTCGGGTATGAGTGGGATGTGTCAACTGAGCAACATGGCCTGGAACATGGGCGTGATAAAAGCCATATCCTGCTCTGTGCTTGACGGGTTGTGTCGACTGAGGCATACAGGCGGGGACACAGGCATGTCCGAAGCCGTGCCTAGCATACGACCTGTGACACCTACGTGTTACAGGGCCATGTCCTGTTCGGGCATGACGGTTTCTGTGTCGATTGAGGCACACGACTTTTGATACGGGCGTCTCCAAAGTCGTGTCAGGCACACAGCCTGAGACATGGGTGTGTCCAGGGCCATGTCCTGTTTTGAGATCGACGATTTATCGTACGAAAGTGAGACACGGCCTGTGACACGGGCGTGTCACATGCCGTGTGCGGGCCTAGTTAGACGATTTTAAGGGTGAATCGTGGCCATTCCTTTTATTTCAAAGGGATCCGACGGCCCAGCAGCTCTCCTAATGATATAAGGCTGGGAAAAGAAGGTTTAGGCCTCATTTCACTTGGTCCTTTCTCTTTCTAAGAGGTAGAGAGAGGGGAGAGCAAAGGGAGAAGAAGAATGAGGAATCTCACCATTGTTGAAGCTTCAGAGCTCAAAATCGCGAGCCAAGTCCAGATCCACAGAGACAAGTCCGTTGTGGTGCTTTTCATCCAGCTAGTTTTCCATGGCACCGAACCAAACCTCTAGGGTAACAATTCTCTACTTGGACATGTGAAGTCCTCTTTCTTTTTGCATAGGAAACTCTCTCTCGCGAGTGGGCGGTGAGTCTGAGGTATTCCTTTGGGTAGATATGGTTTATCCCTATCGTTTTGCATATAGAGTCCGGAATCAAAGTATGGATATAGGCATGGTGTGTGAAGCCTATCCGGACATGTTGGTATGGATCAGTGATGTTTTCATTATGCATGTATTGCCAGAGAAGACTCTATACCGTTTGTTTTTCGGGTTTCTACACGGTAGATTATAGCAAGGAGCCTTGGGGATTAACCCCAACAAGCACCCGAAAAACTGGGGAGAAGCATATTTCTGCCAGGTATCGCACGATGTTAGTAATACCGCCGGCGGTAGCTCTGTTATTGTGAGGCTGTGTGCTCTGGGAGCCCAGTTTGTTTGGTCTGCGAGCCAACCTTGTGCATAACTGGTTTATGTACTATTGTATGATCGATACTTCTGGATTCTGGGAAGCTCTACCCGCGTCAATGACTTAAATTGACATGGGGATGTGAGCAACGGGTTGAGTGGAACTGTACCCGCTCTATGTGGTTCGGTTTAAGAGGCCTACCGATGGCATAGATAGGGCGGGTCTTAGGGTTCGGCCGAAAGAGACTTATTAGCTGACGATGTTGCCGTCCTAGGGGCGGTGGTGGACCGAGTTCACCGAGACTGTGCCCTGAGAGCACGAGGTGTGTGGCCGTGTGTGCCTATGCCTGTGGTTAAGTGTGCTTAAATTGTACTTTCACTATATTGTTTTGTTATACTAATGTAATGCTGGGAAGGAGCACCACCAACCCGAGTGAGGGGTGGGGTCGTTATAATTTAGTCAGCTAATGCTGACCGTTGCCTTGTTTTACCACCATGTGGTGCATTGTTTTGATGCAGGAACAGGTGAGCCTAGTGGCAAGTAGTGGGCTGGAGCCCTCGTTGCTGTGCTGGCCCTTGAAGGCCAAGGAGAAGTGTTTTCTTTATATTACTGTCATGTATGGCCGGCCTGCGAGCCGATGCATATAAAACACTTTTGTTAAGTAAACTATTGTAAGGCCATAAGGCCAAATCTTGGGTGTATGTTATTTCATTCCTAGCGTGGTTATAGTGGACATTCATGTTTTAATTTTATGTGTTCTTATAACTGTGTTAAAAGATTCCGCTAGAATGCTCTAAGTTAGGATACGTGTTCCTTTGGCAGTAATTTGGTATTAATACATAACTCCACTAATTGTCCGTGGTATATGGCGTGGGGCCCCGGCCGGACCTTCTGTTATATTCCATGTGACGAATGGGGGTATTACATCAAGAAGCAATCAAGTGTTGTTATATCAACTACAGAGTAAGAGTACATTTCAGCAGGTAGCTGCTGTGCTCAGTTGTTGTGGATTCAGCATCAGCTCCAGAATTATGACCTCAAGATAAGTAGAACCCCTCTATATTGTGATTTTACTAGTGCTATTTCAATTACTAGGAATCTTGTCTCACATAGCAGGACTAAGCATATAGAAATTAGGTATCATTTTATTAGGGAGCATGTGCAAAAGGAACTATCAGTCTTGAGTTTGTCCCCACAGACAAGCAAGTGGATGGCATCTTTACTAAAACACTAGATGAAGCAAAGTTCAACACCTTCAAGTTTGAGTTTGGTATGTTGAACCTAGTCTTGCTTCAGTTACTCCCTATAGTTTTAGTTTTGGTGCCAGATGTATTCTTCTTGCAGGAGATGAAGACCTTAAGTGGTAAGAAGACCAAAGTGTCCATCAGTAAATGATGGCAAATGTGGCTTCTATTAAGGGGAGCAAGTCCAACAGTTGTAGGAGTAGAACCAACCTCATATAAAGAGGTAGCTAGCAGCTGCATCAAGGGCATCAACTACAATCAGATAGGGGGAGAACTAAATCAAAACAAGCCAGCTCTTCCCTGACTATTCTTTAGAAGTCAAAAAGGGGGAGAGAAAGAAGAAATTGATCAAGTGGCATATCAAGTGGCTTTAAAGATTGATCAAGTGTGGCATCATCAAGTGTGGTATCTGAGGCTGATCAAGTGGTATCAAGTTCAGGGGGAGAAAGAAAAGCTGCAGTTTAGGAGGACAAAGAAATGTTCCCATGCAGCATTCAAGTGGTATCACAAACATTGCAGCAAAACAGGGGGAGTAGTGGATGCTCGCCAAACAGGCAAGAAATGTGGTAACCTTCCTAGATCTATTCAATTATAATAACACATTTTATTGCTACATATTTTGTGTGTGTCATTGACTATGAAATGCGAAAAATCTAAATAAGGGTTTTGACTTCTTCAAATATTGGGAGATTGTTGGGCCCATTGATCCAACTGGCCCAGATTTATAAGAAGTCAAATAAGTCAATGATACACACTAGCTGTATTTGATGTGTGTTCGAGTTTATGCATGCAGGCCAGTCCCTATTAAACTAATTGGACAGGTGGACACCAAGCAAGCTTGTGGTCAGGAAGAATTTACACTAAGTTCACAGATGTTGAGTGGAGCAAACTCACTCAACGCCAGCTGCCATAAGAAATAAAGCTGGATAGGAAAATACTACCAAGTCCAAATGCGTTGATTGAAGGCTATTCACTCAACGCCAGGTAAGTAAAAACATTGAGTATAGTCAGCCAAACAATTGGCAAGCTGAAAATGTGGCTAAGTCCACAGGCATTGAGTGAAGTCTACTTACTAAACGTCATACAAAAAAAAGCTATGAGACTGGCTAAGACAGTCAAAGCCTAAAAAGAAACAACAAGAAAGTGGCTAAGTCTACAGCCGTTGAGTGAAGTCTACTCACTCAATGCCATACTCTATAATTGTTGAGTATTACTTAGATAGTCACTGCCAAAGAAAATCTATGTTGATATTTGACTAAGTATACATCCGTTTAGTGAAGTTTACTCACTCAATGCCATGTGATAAAAAGCGTTGGCTGAACCTTAGTCAGTCAGAGATTGTGCTTTCACAAAAATTTGGCTAAGCCCATATGCGTTGAGTGAAGCTTTCTCACTCAATGCCAAGTGACTAAAATCAATTCTAAGTGTTATGGCATTGAGTGTAGCATACTACCTCAACTCCAAGTGACAAAACTTCAGTTACGAAGTTTGGCATGGAGTGAAGCTCATTCACTCAACGCCTAGAGATAGAAAATGTTTCTAAGTTTTTTAGAATTGAGTGAAGGTTGCTCACTCAACGCCTAATGATATAAAACTTTTCGAAGTGTTTTAGCTTTGAGTGAAGTTTGCTCACTCAATGCCTGATGACAAAAACATTTCTAAGTGTTTTGGAGTTGAGTGAAGGTTGCTCACTCAATGCCTAAAGACAGAGAAATTTTTCTAAGTTTTTTTTGCGTTGAGTGAAGGTTGCTCACTCAATGCCTAGTGATAGAAAATCTATAAGTATTTTTTGCATTGAGTGTAGCTTACTCACTCAACGCCTAAGTTAAAGTTGCTTGATTTTACTTAAGTCCACAGATGGTTGACGTCAGCAAGAGTCAGCAAAAGTCAACAAAGTCAATGCAGTTCAAATTCGTTACTGAAAAGATGTAATATGCCTTTAATAACGCCGGCGGCCAGCTGTTGTCATATTCTGCAAATGGAAGGTGGTAAATCTGCAATTAAGGCGGGCCCACAGCGCAAAGAGCAGTTGATCGACAATCAATAAAAGGGAAAGATTGACTGTGTCGAAAGAAGCAATTAGGGTTTTCTGAATACGCATAGCGGCGGAATTTCGTCTTCTTCCTCCTCATTAACATCGACCCTGAAGTACAAGTTTTAATTTAGTGGACCTAAAATCAGAAATAGATAGTTGTTGCAATTCTTATCATCGATAGGAAGTTAGAATCGATTTCTGATTGAGAAGAGAAGCAGAGCATTCAGATTCTGCTTGTCCAGATAGCTGTTTGAAGAAGATATAAAACCTTCAGATCTATTGTCTTCAACAGCAGATCAGAATCTTGATTCTGAGTTACTTCAAGCACAAACAGCCCAATACTGAAGATCTTTTCAACTTGTTGCTGTGAAGAAGACAGGGCTGAAATCTGCTCAGGCCAGGAAGATAGACACAGAGAAAACCCTGAGGTGTCTAACTATTTAACACAATTTATATTTTTTGTAGGATCCAGTCTTGGATCCGAGTGTAGGATTCTGAGTAGAATCTGAGTTGTAAGCCTGTGTTATAAAGGCTAAGTGTAGGATCCATTTTAGATCTGAGTGTAGGGCTGTCCTCCCTGCCTGATTTGTAGGACTTTTGAGCCTGAGGTAGGTGGTTGCTTAATCACTGAGTTGTAGGGCCTTGTTCCTGAGCAGTAGATTTTTGAGGAGACTGAGTGGTCCTCCGGGATCGAGTTATAACTCTTAAGGAGCCCAGTTTTGGGAAGAGCCTTGTCTAACACACTGTTAGAAAGACGGAGAGGGACAGTGGACATACCCATAAACTGGGGAACAACTATAAAATTACTGTGTCTTTTAGTTGATGTTCTTGAAAGCTAAACTAACTAATCCCTATGCACAGCAAAATCAGGAATAGGTCTAGATAATTTAAAAAGTGACCTAAGAAAAGTTCACCCCCCTCTAGGTGTTAGCTGACCTTGAAAACAAAGTCTTTCATATATGACACTACCCGATGGTTTTGTATCTCCAGGTGAAGACACTAAAATATGCAAGCTATAGAGGTCCATTTATGGATTAAAAAAAGCTTCTCGAAGTTGGAATCTTCACTTTGATGAAAAGATCAAAGAGTTTGGTTTTATCAAGAACGAGGATGAACAGTATGCTTTCAAGAGGATTAGTGAGAGCATTGTTATCTTCCTGATATTATATGTAAATGACATACTACTGATCGAGAATGACAAACCGACACTATAAGTTATTAAGAATAACTAGGGAACTGCTTTTCTATGAAGGACTTGGGTGAAGTGTCTTATATACTTGGTATTAAGATCTATAAAGATAGATCGAAGAAGTTGATGGGTTTGACTCAAAGTACATACATTGATAAGGTGTTGAAATAGTTCAACATGCTTGAGTCCAAGAAAGGATTCTTACCCATGTCTCATGGTGTGAGTCTCTGTAAGGAACCGTGTCTTAAATCTTATGAAGATAAGGACTGCATGAAGTTGATTCCATATGCTTCAGCAATTGGGTCAATCATGTATGCAATGATATGTACTTGACCTGATGTCTCTTATGCCTTGAGCATGACTAGCATGTATTAGTCTGATCCCGATGAAAGTCACTGGATTACTGTCAAGAATATCCTAAAGTACTTGCGAAGGGCTAAGGATACATTCTTTGTATTTGGTGGAGAGGAAGAGTTCGTTGTAAAGGGTTACACAGATGCTAGCTTCCAAACTGATAGGGACGACTCAAAGTCTCAGTAAGGGTTCATATTTTGCCTAAATGGAGGGGCTATTAGCTGGAAGAGTTCCAAGTATGAGACAGTTTCTAATTCCAAAACTGAGGCCGAGTATATCGCTGCAACAAATGTATCGAAGGGGGTTGTATGGATTAGGAAATTCATCGGGGAGTTAGATGTATTTCCTAGTAATGTTGGTCCCGTAGTTCTCAATAGTGACAACAACGGTGCAATTGGACTTGATTTGGAACCTAGATCTCATCAGCGCTCCAGCTTATACTTCGGCGGTTCCATCTTATTCGAGTGATTGTTGATCGAGGAGATGTGAACATTTGCAGAGTGCCGACTGAAGAAAATATTGCTGATCCACTGACTAAGCCTCTAGAGCAGAGAAAGCAAGATGGTCATGTTAGAACTATGGGTATACGATACCTTAATGATCAACCCTAGTGGGAGTTTTGTGAATTGTATATTTGTCGGTTGTTGTAAAAATTCATATGATGAATAGTGTACTATGCATTTCATTTTATTTTTATGGTAAGTTCTTTTGTTATGTAAATTTATTTCTATTGTGATAGATTAATTTAAGGTAATAAATGCCCTTAGAATGTTTGTTTCTATATGAGTCAAGTGGTGACTTGAATGCGAGAGCCTATGTTTTAGAAGCTTCATTCATAAATGGTCCCTGGTCAAGTATCATCATAGAAGCTAAGGGTGATGATGATGTATTAAGACTAGCATACGCATTAACTGATGACCGGTTCTCACAGGTCATGATATTGTGATATCAATTCATCATATGGGTACTTGTTAGTGAACAAGTTATACTGGATAGACCCACCATGAGAATACTTTGTGGATAGTTATATGAACGTGTCATAAGTATGGCTCAAGTGGCAATGGTGTTTGTGGTCCTTTGACCTAAAGTCACAACATTCATCGAGTGAGGAAGAGCGTGCTTTGATGCTATCAAAGTCCAGTCTTGAGAAAGTTGGATTATAAAGTTTGTTATTGGGTACGTTATAAATCATTTGGGTGTTTGCGTGTGAGCAGAGATGGGATTTGTTGGGTATTGCATCCACACTTACCCAGATTTGCAAGAAGTCACCCTTTTACTAAGATGAATTAAGTTGTATTTGATACTCTGCTTTAGTTATGTGTTTGCAGGATTCTTTTGCTAAGTGTAGACCAATGTCAGTCTACAGTGGGTCATAAACACAGGACCATACAATGTAATCATTCATTGTATGATCCAAGGTGTTGACTCATTTGTAGCCTCTCAATTGGGATACACTTCATGTTAAGGAACTTGGATCAATGGATGAAGTCTTGGTGATGAGTATTTTTCAAAAGTAAAATTTTCTTAAAAACAGAAATTCACTAAGTCCATTACTCGAGTAATCATTTAGTTCTCGAGTAGTAGATATTAGACTTCTCGAGTAATCAGTCGCATTACTCAAGTACTATCCATTAGTTATCGAGTAGTACTAACTTAGTTCTCGAGTAGACTCTTTCTCTACTTCTCGAGTATTAATTTGATATCTCAGAAAATTTTCTAAGTGTAGTTCTCGAGAACAACCCTTTGTTCTCGAGAAATTCTATTTTTTGTTCTCGAGAAATTTTATTTGTCTCGAGAAATCAACTCCTATTCTCGAGTAATCTTTTCCGGAAGTCTTTGTTCTCGAGAAGCATCATTCTACTTCTCGAGTAGAGCTTTAGTTCTCGAGAAACAACTCCTCTTCCCGAGTGATTTCAGAATCTCTTTCTCGAGTAACCTTCATTCTTCTTCTCGAGTAATCAACTCTACTTCTCGAGTAATAAATCTTACTTCTCGAGAAATACCTTTCCACTCGAGAAATGAAGGTAATTTTCTGCAGAATTTCTGTTAAGTCCAGATTGATGTGTTTTTCAAATCACATGATGTGATTGGTCCACGTGTACGTCATTAAGACTAATTATGACCGTTAGAGAGATCCTATATAAGATCATGTCAACCGACTAACCCTAATACCAAGAAAGAAGAGATCTATACGCTGTCATATTTTCTCAAGTTCTCTGAATCCTCTCTCTCTCTCTCTCTTCCAAAACAAGGCCTGCCACTGCCGCTGATCTTCATCGTACAAGAGTTAGGGTTTCCAATTCAAAGGATTCAGACAAAGATTGATTTCCTGATCGTGATAGTTTCTCTTTCTCCATCATCGTTCCGATCGGGTGAAGTCAAAAGGAAATCTTCAGATCTCATTTTAGCCGTGAGTTATTCTTAAACAAATCTGATAAAGCCGCAACTCTCAAAGAAGAAGATCCAACCAAAACATTTCAAGATTCGAAGATCATTATTTGTATTTTGAATTTTTATATTATAAATTCTTGTAGGAGATTTTTCTCTGAGTTGTAGGAAGTTTTACCTTCTGAGTGTAGATCCGTTTGGATTGAGATTGTAGGAACTTGGTTCCGAGACATAGGATTGATTTTCAATCTGAGATAGTGGAGTAGCCGAGTCTAGTGGTTTACTAGATCGGTGAGGGAAAGTGGATGTACCCAAGGTTGGGGAACCACTATAAATCTTTTGTCATTTGTGATTTCTTGGTTGATTTGTGTGCAAGATCGCTATTTTTTTTCCGCAAATAGACGCACAACTCATATTCACCCCCTCTAGGTGATTTAGGTAGACAACTGAACTCTTTCAATTTGTATCAGAGGGAGATTGATCACTAAAAGGTTAACACCTTGATCAATTCCTTCTTCAGTTGTCTCATGAGAATCTTCCAAGCATGGACAAGGCTAAAGATTTTGTCAAGCTTTCTTTGTGCACAAAGAACAACTTTCCCATGTGGAAAGAATGGATCAAATTTTCATTGAAGCTGTGGATCCCAGGATCTTCATGATTATTGAAGAAGGTCCTTACATTCCCTTGACTATCTCCACAATAGATCCAACAAAGCAAGTTCCAAAGAAATTGATGGATCTAGATAAAGACGAGATTGAACTTGTCTCCTTGGATAAGAAAGCTAAAAATATAATAGCAAGTGCAGTCGATTAATCAATGCTGCAGAACCTGATCCACTTTCAGTCTGCTAATGAGATGTGGCAGTCTCTTGTTCACTCTAATGGAAGGAACATAAGAAGTGAGGGATGATAGGAGATCCCTCCTGAATCATAAATACAAAGCTTTCTGGCAAGGACCTAAAGATACCATTGTAGATACATTTGAAAATTTCATCAAGATAGTTGACGGCCTATGAGTGTATGGCCGGGTCTTCACTAATGGGGAGCTAAATGACAAGTTTTTGAGGTCACACACGAAAGAATGGGACAACAAAGTGTGTGCAATCAGAGAATTTGGCAAGTTAGCTGAAACAGATCCTCAGAATCTATTTGGCAAGTTAATGTCCAATGAACTACAGATAAACTCAAGAAAGGCTGAAGAAGGGAAAAGTTGACTCTCTTCAAAGGAAAAGTCCCTTTCTTTAAAGGTAGTCAGTTCAAAGAAGGGCAAAGCTGCCTCACCAGCACCAGCTTCAGAAGAAAGTGAAGTGGAATCATCTGAGCCAAGCACTTCAGGCTCAGAGCTATCTAAAGGAGAGTTCTCACTACTCTCAAGACAGTTCAAGAAATTCTTGAATAAAAAGAAGCAATGGAGAGGCAAGGATGCCTCATACAGAAGATCACGATATGACGGTGATCGACGAAAGAAAGACTCAAGTAGCCATGACAGGTATAATTCTAAACCTAACAAACATATTTAAACTGACATAGTTTGTTATTGTTGTAACAAGCTAGATCATGTCATTGCTGATTTCCCCACAAGAAGAAGGAGGGTGGAAAGAGAGAAGAAAAGAAGTCCTCATACAATAAGAAGAGGACTGAGAATAGCCTAATAGCAAAGAATGGCAAAACACTTAGTGACTCCGACTCATCTGAGTCGAGTGAAGAAGAAGAAGCCTACTTTGGGCTCATGGCTCAAACATACGATGAATAAGATCCCCAGGTCACTAGAAGGTAAACTCTCCACTCCTCTTTCTGAATCTGAAGTTTCTGAGCATGATCATGAGGATAGCTCTTTCTAACGATGAGTCTGAACTCATGGCCCAGTATAAGGAGTTGATCAAGGCCTACGACAAATGTCGAAAGGTCGTGAAAACTCAGGCAAAAGAGATTAAGTTTCTAAAAGATGTAGAAAGCTCTCTGAGAGAGGAAGTCGTTAAGATGGACTCACTTAGAGCAGACTTAGATACTGCAGTCAATGAGTTCAACAAGGCTATCAAGAACCTTGATCTGAAGGATGAAATCATCAAGGGGTTGGAAGAATTACTTGAAGACGAAAAGAAACTTGTTGAAGGTTTCTCTAAGCCCAAGGTAGTTCTTCCTCTTGTTTCTGAGTTCTCTACTCAGGCCAAGGTGCTGGGCCGGGCCATGTAGAAGCTCATAGAAAATCTTCTAGGAGGAATAAGGCTCAGAGAATGAATAAGGCCGCCAAGAAGGCCTTGGCAAAAGAAATTGGGAAGGCCCCTCAAGATCAGACTATCTTTAAGAAAGTCATATTTCCAACTAATGAGTTTGATCTTGACTCATCCTACGACCACTTGACTAGGCCTACTTATGTAGAGCCAAAGTCTCGTTACCAAGGATGGACTCACCCCAGAAACTTTAGTGAGTGTGTCTTTAAGGCACCTTATGAAGAAGTCATTATTCAGGACTATGGTTCTTATGATCATGGTCATAACTTCAAGAAAGCACCAAAGGTAAAATCCATTATGGAAAAGACTGTGAAGGAGAAGAAATCATGTGATTGCCATCATCATGAAGCCTCCTCCTCCAAGACTGCAACCCCTACTAGACCACTATCCCAGAAGGTCAAGTAGGAGTACTGAAGGATCAAGCGCATACCCAACTGCACCAAAAGCCCGGACTGTTGGAGAGGGCGCTACTTAATTTCTTAAATAAGTAGCAAAGCGCCACGGGTCAAGTGAAGGAACGCCGGACCCAACAATCCCCCCCGCATCCAGCACAACCCTTCGGCTCAGAGGTGGGGTTACCACATGACCCACACGGCTCAGAGGTTGGGTTACCACATATCCACGGTTGCCTGACCCACCGGACCCACACAGGTAGAAGGAAAAAATCAGGATTTAATAGCCCCCCCGGTCTTGAACCCATGACCTCCTCTGATACCAATTGAAGGATCAAGTGCATACCCAACGACACAAAAAGCCAGGACTGTTGGAGAGGGCACTACTTAATTTCTTAAATAAGTTGCAAAGCGCCACGGGTCAAGTGAAGGAACGCCGGACCCAACAAGTACCTAAGCCAAAGATACAACATGTTCGACTGTTGGTGCTGTGGCAGAATTGGTCATTTTGACATCGATTGTTGGTTTAATATGAGAAATTTTGCAACTCCTCAGGTTGGCAATATGAGAATGACCACTCATAATGCTAATCCTCGTAGGGGGAGTGTTCTAACACAAGACCAAGGACCCAAACATGTTTGGGTTCCTAAGGCAAACTGATTATGATTACAGGGATGTCCAAAGGCCACTAAAACGCTTATCTGATATTTGGACAGTGGATGCTCTCGGCACATGACCGGGACAAGAAGCCTACTTCAGAACTTCTCTCCAGTATTGAACGGACCAAAGGTTTTCTTTGGAGGTTCAGACCGAGGAATCACTAAAGGCTACAGTATGATCACTAACGGTAGTGTATCCTTTTTTGATGTAGCTTATGTCGAGGGATTGGAACACAATCTCATAAGCATAAGCCAACTATACGACAAAGGATATATAGTTGAATTCCATGTTGACAAGTGCTTGATAAAGTCTGTTGACAATATGGAAATGATTCTATCTGGCACTCGAAGCAGGAATATATTTAGTTGAAATTTCATTTGTATAGACTCTTCTACGCTAGTGTGCCTTTTAGCAAAAGATAGCGCATCTCTTGGTGACCAATGACACAAGAGACTAGTACATATTAATTTTAAAACTATTAATAAATTATTTTCCTTGAACTTAGTACGTGATGCCCCGAATATCAAGTACGACAAATATAGACCTTGTCATGCATGCATAAAAGGCAAGCAAACAAGGGCTACTTCTAAAAGCGTTATTGGCAAGGATTCTAATAGATGCTTACATCTACTTCATATGGACTTGTTCGGTCCACTGCAAGTTAGAAGTTTAGGAGTCAAAGATTATATATTGGTTATCATTGATGACTACTCGCGCTTTGCGTGAGTGTTCTTTCTGAAACACAAGTCAAATACCTTCGATATCTTTACAAATTTTGTTAGGCAGATCCAGAATGAATACAATTATTCCGTACTAAATATCAGAAGTGACAATAGAACTGAGTTTAAGTCTGGGACCATGACAGAATTTTGTGAAAGACTAGGTATCTTTCATGAGATTTCCTCTCCTCATACTCCACAGCAAAATGGAGTAGCTGAGAGAAGGAATAGAACACTCATAAAGGCCTGCAAGACTATGTTGAGTGATGCTTCACTGCCAGAGTACTTCTGGGATGAAGCCATCAACACTGCATGCCACGTGCAAAATCGAGCAATCATAATAAGAACCACGATAAGACACCTTATGAACTTCTAAAGGGCAGGAAACCAACTGTCTCATATTTTAGAATTTTTGGTTGTAAATGCTTTGTGCTTAACAATGGTAATTATCACACTACCAAGTTTAGCGAAAAGAGTTTTGAAGGTATTTTTGTAGGGTATAGTAGCCATAGTAAAGCATACAGGATATTTAATAGAAAAACTCTGGTTGTAGAAAAATCAATACATGTTGTATTTGAAGAGACAAGCTTGCTGCAAAGCAACTCTTCTAGTGTGCTTATTGAAGATGCATGTGCAAAGTTAAAAGAAATTAGCTTGGATGAACCAAACAAAGACAAAGGTGAAAAATTCATCAAGATCACCACTCCAACCCCTATTGGAGAGGTAGATGATCAAGATGAAGATGTAGTCCAAGTTGATGAAGTCACTCCAGTTGTTGAAGTTCCAAATGCAAGGACTCTAGAGCTCAGACATCTGAAGGATCACCTAATGGACCAAATTATAGGAGATCCCCGAGATGGTGTCAGAACTCATAGAGGTATAACTAACGAGAATTTATATTTAAGTTTTCTCTCACAGGTTGAACCAAAGAAGTTTGAGGAAGCAAACTCGGGCGCATCATGGATCTTGGCCATGGAAGAAGAAGTGAACCAGTTCAAGCGCTGTAAAGTTTGGAAACTTGTTCCTGAGACCCAATGGTAAGAAAGTCTTCGGGACAAAGTGGGTCTACAGGAACAAGATGGACAAAAATGGAACGATCATAAAGAACAAATCAAGACTCGTCGCCAAAGGATATCATCAAGAAGAAGGAATCGACTTCGACCAGACATATGCTCCAGTGGCTAGGCTGGAGGCAATCCGGTTATTCTTAGCATATGCTGCACCAAAGGGATTCACTATCTATTAAATGGACGTTAAGTCCGCCTTCCTTAATGGTGATATAAAGGAAGAAGTGTACATGGAGAACCCCCAGCTTTTGTTGATTCTAACCATCCTAATTATGTTTATCTATTATTTAAAGCGCTGTATGGTTTAAAACAAGCTCCTCGAGCTTGGTATGAAATGCTATCTACTTTTCTTCTTGAGAACAAGTTCACAAGGGGAAAGATAGATAAGACATTATTTCTTAGGAAAATAAAAGGCAAGATTTTGCTAGTGCAAATCTATGTCAACGACATTATATTTGGCTCTACTGACAACAACCTCTGCAAGAAGTTCTCAAAACTTATGCAAGGGAAGTTTGAAATGAGCAGCATGGGAGAATTGAAGTATTTCTTAGGGCTTCAGGTGAAACAATCTAAAGATGGAATTTTCATCTCCCAGACTAAGTTCACCAGAGAGCTAATTAAGAAATTCGGAATGGAGAACGCAACCTCTATGAGGACTCCAATGGGTTCAGCCATGTCTCTGGACAAGGATGGGAAAGGGAAACCTTTTGATGAAACCAAGTACAGAAGCATAGTTGGATCCTAGCTATACCTTACTGCTAGTAGACCAGACATACTGTTCTCTACATTTGTCTATGCTAGATTCCAAGTGAATTGTAAGGAATCTCACTACGCTGCTGTAAAGTGGATTTTGAGATACCTTAAAGGTACAACAAATCTTGGCTTATGGTACCCGAGAAGTAATGACATCGAGCTGATTGGTTTTTCAGATGCTGACTTTGCTGGTAGTAAAGATGACAGAAAAAGCACTTCCGGGATATGTCAATTCCTTGGAAGAAGACATATTTCATGGAGTAGAAAAAAGCAAAATTGTGTCGCAATCTCAATGGCCGAGTCAGAATATATTTCTGCCGTCAGTTGTTGTGCACAGTTGCTTTGGCAAAAGAATCAGCTGGAAGACTACAACATGAAGGTCAAAGACATTCCATTGTTTTGCAACTCCTCCAGCGCGATAACAATTGCCAACAACCCAGTCTCGCACAGCCGAACAAAGCACATCGAGCTACGATATCACTTCATCCGGGAGCATGTGGAGCAAGGGGATGTAGATCTGCAGTATGTTCCAACAAATAGGCAAGTTGCAGATATTTTCACGAAGCCGTTGGACGAGGCAGGGTTCAACTTCTTCAAAACTGAACTTGGCATGCTCAACAAGGAAGAATAGACAAGGTGGAATCATTTCAAGGCTCAGAAATCAAGGACAAGTCAAAAGGTTAGAAATTTCTCTACGTGGACTTCATTTCTCGAGATATTGAATGACTTCTCGAGAAGTAACTTCTAATTACTCGAGTACTTTCCTTCTTCTCGAGAAACAAAAAATATCACTCGAGTACTATTACTCGAGTAATAGCCTTCTTCTCGAGAAGTAAATAACTCACTCGAGAAATATAATATGACTTCTCGAGAACTGGTCATTCATCTCTCGAGAACGAAGTCTCCACTCGAGAAATGACTCTTCACTTTTCGAAATTTTTTGAATTCTTCTGTTTCGCTCTAAGCTTGATTTCTGCCCTAATCTAAGGATTAATTTAGACCTAATCATCATTACTATACTTAAATAAATAGAGAACTTTAGATTTCATTAAATCTACACGATTTAAAAATCCATTTCTCGAGAAATTGTTTCGTCTTCCACCGCTGAACAAGAGTTTTTGTCGCCGTCGTCTTCCCTCTGCCGCTCATCTTTTTCTTAAAGAATCCATGGCACCGTAATCCAAGACCGGTGTTGGAAGTGAGTTAGTTGTTGCTGGGATCGCAGAACTATCAGACGACTTCAAAAATTTATTGATACTTCTCGACATCGCAGGTTTGTCGTTTATTCTTCAAGAACCCTGCAGAAGACTGTTTCCAGAAGTTGAAGAATTCTTCAAGAATATCAAAGTAAGAAGAAATGGACAAGTCCTGAAATCTAAGGTTAAAGGTATTAAGATCAAGTTGAATAAGACCATTGTCTCTCAACTGTTAGGAATGCCAGTTGTAGATGAAGAAGATGATCTAGCTGCCGATGAAAATGCCTGGGCTTGTAGTTATTGTGGAATCTCTACTGAAGCCAATTCTGTTAGAAGACCAAATTTGAATGCAGAGAGCAAACTGCTGGTAGACATCATTGGAAAAATCCTCTGGTACAAGACAGGTTCTATAGGATTTATATCTAATGACTTGTTTACAGTTCTCATAGCCATAGTGTGCAGGAAGAAATTTCAATTCGGAATGATGATTCTTGATAAAATAAGGGAGAGCATTAAGGCTCCAAATTTTGCAAGAATAATATCTCTAATGCTTCATGAGATAAATCCTTAAGTTTTTGATACTTCAAAGGGTATTCCAATTCATCATATGAAGAAAGTTTCCATTTTCTCCATTCAAAGATGGGATGTCAAATTAAAGAATCCAACTCAGGTTGCAAAGGATCTTGAAGCTGCT
Source organism: Platanthera zijinensis (assembly GCA_039513925.1). Classification (NCBI taxonomy): domain Eukaryota; kingdom Viridiplantae; phylum Streptophyta; class Magnoliopsida; order Asparagales; family Orchidaceae; genus Platanthera; species Platanthera zijinensis. The sequence goes on along the minus strand of CM077091.1, from coordinate 31,422,820 downwards.
GCTTCAGAGGACAGGACAACATCCCCCTCTCATCCTGAAGATGATGGCACAGCGGGTGCAGCATTTGAGGGGGAGCCTGCTTCGTCTTTGTAAGATAGAATACCTTCTCCTCCTGTAGATTCAGAACAGCTAGAAAGGATTCCCTCCTCCTCTCCAATAAGATCTCCTCTTCTAGCCACTTCAACAGAATTCCATTTAGATGAACAAATTCAAGAAACCATTCTTTCTACAGCAGAAGATATTAATAGGATGGCATAAGAACTTACTGATAAAGAGCCACCTCAGGTACGAACTATAGATAAAGCTCCATCATCTGCTCCTTCTCCCTCATCAACTCTAGCAATGCAATACACTCCTATTCATACACCATCTCCAACTCCTGCTGCATCACTAGTTCAATCACCTAAGTCACCTCATGCTGACTCTCAAGATGCTGAACAAGAAAAGCAAGAATCTATCCTCCTTTCTGATGATGACAAAGGTTCTCCAGAACCAGTTGATCCACCCTTGAGAAGATTAGACTTCTCTCTTCATGTCTTCACTGATGAAGAAGAAGTAATTGTTCTTGCTCATACCACAATAGCTCAAAGCTCTGTAGTTATTGAAGATATTGTTCCTTGGGCAGCTCCTCCTCCTCCAGCTTTTGTTTCTCCTAATGCTGTTACTTCTTCTGCTTCTACCAATTCTTCTGATATATTAAGTAAAATTGAACAGATATTGGCTGACCAAAGAAAGCACTTTGATGATTCCTTGATATCAGTGCAAAATCAAGTTACTGCTCTTGAAAAAGAAATGAGCAGAGGATTTGCAGAAATTCAACATAACACAGATCAACTGAAAAATCTCTTTCAGATTGGTGGAAAAGCCTTAGACCACACTATTACAAGTGTTGGTGAAGTCATGAATCAATGCATAATCCTGACAAGCAATCAGATTTTTCTTGAGAAGAGAGCAGAAGAAAATGTTATGAAAGTATGTGAGGAAATTGGCACTTTCAAAGATGACTCCATAAACACTCTATGTGTAGAAATCCGAAAGGAGAACCTAGTAAAAGAACATGTAGACAAACTTGTAGAAGATTTCACTAAAAGTGCTAATGCTCTTTGGACAGAAAAGTTAACAGAAATTAACAAGGATGTGCTTGCTCAAATCCAGTATGTAAAGTTTCATACATATGATACAACAGTTTGGATGCACAATCAGATCTTTCCAGACTTTCAAGCAGATTCAAACATTATTACTCATAATCTCAATCCACTTGCTAAAAGTAAGTCTGCTCAGATGCCCGCTCCTGCTCCTATGCCTATCTTCTCTCCTAGACCTTCTAATGAAACCATTCCTCCAGAGTCTTACAATCAAGTATGGGATGACATGATTCCCCAGGACCTACCTAAAGTCCACATTCCAAAGAGATGGAAATATGGTGAAGGTCCCTCTGCCTCTAAATCATTTCCCAATCCTGAGAAAGAGAAGAGGAAAGCTCAAGAGTTTGCTGAATTCTTGAGCCCTACTTCTAAGACACTTATTCTAGATACTCTGAAGCTTATAATGGACTACAATAAAAGCAGAGATCTACATTACAATTTTACTGAATGGGAAATGCATGAAAAGTCTCTCATGAAGAGAAGGATATATGACAGAGAGTATGACAAAAACAATCCAAAGGCACCTCCAAAACCTCCTAAGTATTATCCTAAGCCATTCAGTTATCTAAGGAGGCTACAAGAAAAGTATGACAAACAACATACACAGCAATAGAGCCAGAACAGAACTTTTGATTTTTGAGATAATGGATTGAATGAATGTAGACATGAAATCTAAAACTATTTTGATTATATAAACTCTACTTTTAATAATTATGTGCTTTCCTTAGTTCTTGCATCTCATTCTGTTCTTAACTTTTCATCTCAAATTCTTTTTATTATGATATAATTCACCTTAGTGTAGAGGGTTCTGACTTCTACAAATAAGGGGAGATTGTTGGGTATTTCATCCACAATTACCCATATTTGCAAGAAGTCACCCTTAAACTAAGATGAATTAAGTTGTATTTGATACTCTGCTTTAGTTATGTGTTTGCAGGATTATATTGCAAAGTGTAGACCGATGTTAGTCTACAGTGGGTCATAAACACAGGACCATACAATGTAATCCCTTATTGTATGATCCAAGGTGTTGACTCATGTGTAGCCTCTCTATTGGGATACGCTTCATGTTCAAGCACTTGGATCAATGGATGAAGTCTTGGTGATGAGTATTTTTCAAAAGTAAAATTTTATTAAAAACAGAAATTCTCTAAGTCCATTACTTGAGTAATCCTTTAGTTCTCGAGTAGTAGATATTAGACATCTCGAGTAATCAGTCGCATTACTTGAGTACTATCCTTAGTTCTCGAGTAGTACTAACTTAGTTCTCGAGTAACTAAGTTTAGTTCTTGAGTAGACTCTTTCTCTACTTCTCGAGTATTCATTTGATATCTCAGAAAATTTTTTAAGTGTAGTTCTCGAGAACAACCCTTAGTTCTCGAGAAATGCTATTCTTTGTTCTCGAGAAATTTTCTTTGTCTCGAGAAATCAACTCATATTCTCGAGTAATCTTTTCCGGAAGTCAAAGTTCACGAGAAGCATCATTCTACTTCTCGAGTATAACTTTAGTTCTCGAGAAAAAACTCCTCTTCCTGAGTGATTTAAGAAACTCTTTCTTGAGTAACCTTCATTCTTCTTCTCGAGTAATCAACTCTACTTCTCGAGTAATAATTCTTACTTCTCGAGAAATACCTTTCCACTCGAGAAATGAAGGTCATTTTCTGCAAAATTCTTGTTAAGTCTCGATTGACGGGATTTTCAAATCACATGATGTGATTGGTCCACGTGTATGTCATTAAGACTAATTATGACCGTTAGAGAGATCCTATATAAGGTAATGTCAAACGATTAACCCTAATACCAAGAAAGAAGGATCTACACGCTGTCATATTTTCTCAAGTTCTCTAAATCCTCTCTCTCTTTCCAAAATGAGACCCGCCGCCGCCGCTAATCTTCATCGTGCAAGAGTTAGGGTTTTCGATTCAAAGGATTCAGACAAAGATTGATTTTCTGATCGTGATGGTTTCTCTTTCTCCATCATCGTTTCGATCGGGTGAAGTCAAAAGGAAATCTTCAGATCTCGTTCTAGCCGTAAGTTCTTCTTCAACAAATCTGATAATGCCACAACTCTCAAAGAAAAAGATCCAATAAGAACATTTCAAGATTCGAAGATCATTTATTTGTATTTTTGTATTATTAATTCTTGTAGGAGATTTTTCTCCGAGTTGTAAGAAGTTTTACCTTTTGAGTGTAGATTCGTTTGGATCGAGATTGTAGGAACTTGGTTCCAAGGCATAGGATTGATTTTAAATCCGAGATAGTGGAGTAGCCGAGTCTAGTGGTTTACTAGATCGGTAAGGGAAAGTGGATGTACCCAAGGTTTGGGAACCACTATAAATATTTTGTTATCTGTGATTGCTTGGTTGATTTGTGTGCAAGATTGCTATTTTTTTATTCTGCAAATAGACGAGGAAATCACCTTTTCACCACCTTCTAGGTGATTTAGGTAGACAACTGAACTCTTTCAGGATTTGTCCTCCTATATGACATGAGTTGCATCCATGGGCCCCTTGATGGAATGGGACTGAGAAATGCATGGTCATGATTTGTTGAGTCAATATGTGATATTGGACTCACCAATTTCTAGAAGTCCATTCGAGATCAGGAAATTAGGATTGAACAATTATGAGGGTGACACAGTCTATACCTCTAGTTCTATCTGGATGTAAGGGACGAAGGGACATGACAACACTGATACATTGGTCACAATGGCTTTGGGTTTCTAAACTCTTATTGGTTGGGGATCAATGATGCATTGCTATATGCCGCTCATTGTTTGTAAAGCATTTATTTGATACTTTCAAGAACAAGTGGGAGACTGTTGGTGCTACCATGGTGATATGGAAGTTATCAAGCATGTAGTATCACTGCCAACGCAGTAATGAGCCTATCAGGGTCGCACATAAGAATGTTTGGATAATTTCGAAGATTGAATTATGTTCGTCTTGCTCATGTGATGAGTGAAGGACCAAGCACTTACATGAGATGAGTAAAGGACTGAACTCAGCCATGTATTGAGTGCATCGAGACCACTCAAAGCTTTTGTTGAGCAAAATGTTGATTCGTCGAGTTAACGTTGAGAGTGTTGAGACCACTCAACGATTCATTGAGTCAATCGTTGATTCGTCGAATGATGGCGTTGAGTGTATCAAGTGTACTCAGCTAGTCGTTGAGTGTGTCGAGACAACTCAATGCTTTTGTCGAGTAAAATCTTGACTTTTCGATTAGGCGTTGAGAGCGTTGAGATCACTCGATGCCTTTATAGAGTCAAATGTTGACTTGTTGAATTAGGCATTGAGAGCGTCGAGATCATTCGACGCTTTCGTCGAGTTAAATGTTGACTCATCGAATTATGGTGTTAAGTTTGTTGAGTTCATTCAATGATTCGTCGAGATAGGTGTTGATTCGACGAGTCTGGTGTTGAGGCATTGAATGCACTCAATGATTCATCGAGTCAAGTGTTGATTCATCGAATATCGACATGTATACTCAATGATTTGTCAAATTAAGTATTAATTCGTCGAATATCGACATGTATACTCAATGATTAATCGAGTCAAGCATTGATTCATCAATACTCGATGTGTATACTCAATGATTTGTCGAGTCAAGTGTTGATTTGTCAAATATCAGCGTGATACTAAACGAATTCTGTTTCATCCGATTTATTTCCTCTAAGTCCAGTTCGATGCGGTCTATTGGTATGAGTTGGCTCGATACTTTGTATATAAGGGTTATGTACAGTAAACCAAGTGTGAGATGGAGAGAGAGAGTTACATAATTTTTCATTTTGACTTAATCCCGAGTAGGCTTTTCTCCCTCCCGATGAAACTGTTACTCCAAGGACGATTTTGCCGATCTCGCCGCCGCTTGTTTGCCATCCAAGTACTTCGCCGGAAAGTCTTTCCTGGGCATTAGTATTCATCTCTGTAGCCTCTTCTATTACAGACCTAATAGTCTGTAAAGACGCAGAACATTATCTTATGACCTAGATCTTTTATGACAAGAGTTTAAGGGTTCTCCCATTCGTGTGGATCACTTATAGAGGTATGGACACTATTCTACGCTCGGAACTCAGGACATTACCGTTCGTTGGAATCATTCAGAGCTCCTTGGTTGAGTATTGACTCAATCCCTCAAAGGTAAAATCTTTTTTACCACACTTTACTTCTTGATTAATGTTCATCGCAAGATCCGAACTATTTTGGGTTTTCTTGTTCCATTTCTGCTGCGCACAAGTGTTATGACGTATAGAAAAACCCAACAAAGGAAAAACTGCTCGGGATCTTCAAGTGGAGTTACCTGTATCACAGAGTGCTCCGACGATGTCTAGCTCTAGGGCGGAGGCTTCTAGATCTGGAAGAAGGGGGATCGATGCTCCTAATATGCCTGAGATTAAAGTTAATACAGAAGAAGCAGCGGGAGTGTTGTATCAGGGTCAAGCCTTGCAGAGGTCCATGAGGACAATAGTTCCATCAGCTCGGTATAGAAACGGGAACATGGTGATTTTCGTCTCAAATTTCTTTGTAGGTCCCTTATATGAACTAAGACTTCTTGCTTTGAGAACGCCACTTGAGTCAAGGAGTGGGAGCATGTCATGAATATGGAGATGAATGCCCTCAGGAAGAATGAGACTTGGTATCTTGTGCCCAAAGTCAATGATATTACTCCAGTGACGTGCAAGTGAGTGTACAAGCTAAATAAAAAGGCTGACAGAAGAATCGAGCGGTATAAGGCTCGCCTTATGGCTCGGGGGGGGGGGGGGGTTATCTCAATAGTATGGGGAGGGTTGCCAGAAGACGTTTAGTCTAGTGACCAAGACGACTTCGGTACATGTGGTGGTTGCCTTGGCGGCTTGACAAGGGTGGAAGATTTGGCAACTCGACGTGAAGAATGCTTTCCTTTACGATGAGATTGACATGATTATCTTCATGGTACAAACACCGGGTTATATATCTAAAGAACATCTTGGGCACGTATGCAAGATGAAGAAGGCCCTCTATGGTCTGGAGAAAGCGCCTCGGGCGTGGTATTAGAAGATCGCAGAAAATCTCTAGTTTTGCGGTTACTTTGCTTCATAATCTAATTCTAGTCTATTCATTAAGAAGCAGACGGAGCTTTAGGTCCTCATTTTGTTGTACGTTGACGATATGAACATTATAACGAACTCAAAGGAGGAAGTAGGTAGGCTCTAGGCTGAAATAAATATTCAGTTTAAGATGAAAGATATGGGTGAGCTCAACCATTTCCTTGGACTCGAGGTGGAGAGGCAGAAGAACGACGTGCTTATTTACCCGAAGGGCTATGCAGAGAGGATCATCAAGAGATTAGACATGGGGTAAGGGAAGAGCAATTCTTATGCTCTGGATGTTGAGTTGAAACTTTGGCGGGATGAGGGAAGGGTTCTTCAAGGCTCTTTAGTGTTCCAAGATCTTGTGGGGAGTCTTATATATCAGACTATTACTAGGCCGGATATTGCTTATGCGGTGGGATGGGTTAGTTGATATATGGCGGAGCCTCAGAAACCTCATCTGGTGATGGATAAAGGAATTCTGAAGTATGTCAAGTCTACCTCAAAGATGGATCTCTTTTCTAAGAGGGACATGGCTTCAGTCTGCATGGCTATATGGATGCTCAACAGAATCCTATCTCAGGAAAATCTTCCCTACAACTCAGATCCAAACTTGGATCCTACCTCAGAGCAAATTTTCTCCTATTACTCAGATCTAAAAGGATCCTACAAGGTGGAAATGGGTTGGTGAGTTGGTCTTGACATAAGAGATATTTCTCTATTCCAATCTCTCTGGACTGATATAAACTCAGCCCAACTTCAACTCCAGGAATATATTTCCCGCGTCTACTTTTTTGGACTAAGAAACCCTTAGCCCTAACTCCTTCTCAGCACCAGAGATTTCCTGCTGGTAGTGAGAAGTAACTGCAGCTAGACTTACTGCTACCTGAGATGAGAGAATCTTGTCCTAACTTCTTCTCAGCACCAAGGATGCAGATCTTCAGGTTGCTTTGGCTTGTGCTAGAAGAAACTTGCAAATCTTCTGCTCTGCACCTTTTTAAACTGTGAAGTAACTACAGCTAGGATTTCTCCCTTTGCTGCAACCTGAGCAGAGATAAACTAAGCTCTGACTATAGAAACCAGATGCCTCTGCCTCTTCTTGTTTCTCAAGGACCTTCCCTGAACTTGCTAGTGAAGATAAAAGATTTATCTGTTATGGTTATTATTCACAAAACTTCTGCTTCTTCTTCTCCCTCAAAAAGAAAGATTTCTGAACTTGCTGGTGCCGGTGTAAAAGGCACCAGCTAACTTGCTTTAGATCTCTGAATCTGCAGCTAGGGTTTCTCCCTTGGCTGCTTCCTTTTTCTCAGAGATTATCTCTGAACTTGCTGATGTGGATGATAAAGACAACATCTAACTTTGTTGAGCTTTTTGACCCGCTGACTTGAACTTTGTTTTTTTCGCCTCTACAACAATGGTGAGGAAGAAGATGAGGGCCAACTGTCTTTTCCAAAAGCCGTTTTCTCTTCCTTGATCTCTGCCTTTTATTCTTAGCCCATCAATGGCTCTTTTGACCTGTGGGCCCCACTGAGATTGATAGCTGCAAATTTGCTTTTGCATTAATTGCAGTACTATAGGCACACGACTACATTTGTCGTGTGATGTAGCTTTCCAGCCACCAATTTGAATTTTGTTGACTTGTTGAATTTACTAACGTCACCATCTGTGGACTTAACCAAAATCAAGCATCAGTAGTATAGGCATTTAGTGAGTAAGCATCACTCAATGACAAAACACTTAGAAAAAATTATTTATATCTCAAGCGTTGAGTGAACAAGTTTGACTCAACGCTTTTGGCCTTAGACAATTATTCTGTCATTAGGCATTGAGAGCATTGAGTCCACTCAACGCTTTTTGCCTTAGAAAATATTTCTGCTACTTGGCGTTAAGAGAATTGTGTCCACTCAATGCTTATTGCCTTAGGAAATATTTCTGCTACTATGCATTGAGTGAGCCTTCATCACTCAACGCCACATTACTTAGATAGATTTTCTCACTTGGCATTGAGTGAGTAAGTTTCACCCAATGACAAACTACTTAACAGATATTCTTTTGTTATCTAGCATTGAGAGAGTAAGCTACACTCAACACATTTGGACATAGCCAAATTTCTGTGAAATCACATTTTCTGACTGACAGGGTTCAGTCAATGCTTTTTATCACATGACATTGAGTGAGTAAGCTTCACTTAGCGCCTGTGGACTTAGTCAAAGTAATTACAAAGATTTTCTGTAGCTTTGACTAACTTAGCAATACTCAACGAATTTGATGTTATGGCATTGAGTGAATGGACTTCACTCAACGCCTGTGGACTTAGCCACATTTCTGCCTGATTCTTCTTAGGCTTTTCATGTCTTACACCTTCTAGCTATATGACGTTGAGTGAGCACACTTACCTCAAGGCATGTGGACCTAACCACATTTTCACCCGTTTCTTCTTAGGTTTTGCCTGTCTCACAGCTTTTAGATGTATGGCATTGAGTGAGTAGACTTCACTCAACGCATGTGGACTTTGCCATATTTTCAGCTTGCTAATCGTTTGGGTGACTATACTCAATGATTTTACTTACTTAGCGTTGAGTAATTAGACTTCACTCAATGTCTGTGGACTTAACAAAATTCCTGCACCTTGCATTGAGTGAGCTTGCTACACTCAATGCTTGTGGACTTGGGCGAATTCCTGCCTGTCTAGCATCTATCTTTGTGTCCACCTTTCTGCCTTGTGACCACCTATCATAAACACTTAGACAAATTGTCTAAACTTATTCCATGGAACTTCCTGTACATGATGAGCTTAAACAACATCAAATACAACTCTGCTCTTAGTGTTGATGGTGATGCCTCTTCAAATCCAATCTAGGGAACATTGTGGGAAATGGACCCAATAATCTCCCCCTATTTGAAGAAGGCAGAACACCCAACAATACGAAGAAGCATTAATATAATAAGCGGATTAATTTCATGTAGTTGTAGGTTATATCTGCTACATCTACTAGCTTATGCTATATGAATTTTAGCATATCAATTAAATGTACTCCATTTAACTGCATTAACTCAACAAGTTAAGTCAACGCAACCTCATACCACTTGAACTATTGCTCAAGTAATATGCACTCTCCTTTATACCACTTAATACTTAAATAGAGCACCACTAGAAGCACTGACTCAAAATGACCTGATCATGTTAAGTATTGCTTCCACATATTACCCTTATGTATTTCCATACATCTCTCCCTTTCTGGCTTCTTCAATAGGTATATCTATTGAGGGAGGTGATGGGATCAAGGGAGAATTTATCTCTTGATCCTAGCCAGAGTCCCATGTTGATACCACTAAGGAAATTAGCATAGAGATCAAGCCACTTGATTAGGATTCATACCTTTTGTGTTTATACCATAGATTGTAGTCCACTTACTGATGTTGTATCTACAGAATCAGCATCCACTTGTGGTGATATCATTGATATACCACATCACTGCATCACTTGAACTAGCTGCTAACATAGTTCCACTTGAGCAGAATGTTCCTCATCTCCAGTAGCAGGACTGTCTTCTCAGCAGTAGCAGTCCTTCTCAAACACAGAGTAGATTATAACTATGTCATAAATAATCTCCCCCTTAGTCTGAGCATTGTCCTTGGACAACCTGATCAGTATTGAAGATCTCTGATCCACTGCAGTAGCTGTTTGCTCCTTCTCAATCAGGAGGCTGATCCTGTTTCAGTAAGTGCTGAGCTTGCTCCCCCTCAATAGGAGCATCATTATCATCATCTTTATTGGACACATGAGTCCATTTATGTCTTTATACCACTTAATGGTCTTGATATTGCATCAAGGACTTATCTACCTACAAGAAAAATAAATCCTGCAACATAAACTAAAATTTGGAGCAGCTTAAGCTATCCTAAGTTCCACATACCCAATCTAAACCTAGAGGGTGTTGAACTTGACTTCATCTAGTGGCATGATAAGAATGTCAACCACTTGTCAGCGAGGACAAACTCAGGATTGAGTTCTTCCTCATGCTACCATATTTATTGATACTTAATCTACATATGCATAGTCCTGCATTGAGCTGATGCCGGATTTATAGCAACAGTGCACAATAACTCCCTTGCACCTTGCATAGTCTCTTCTTGCAGAGCCAGATCTTCTCCTTTTCTTTAGCAACAGACTTGCATTTGGATTCAGCTTTCTGATTAGCAGTACAAGAGGGTTCAACCCATTGAGTACTATCTTGATCATCACATTGATCTTCCCTCTTGATCACCACACTGGATACCACACAGTCCTTCTTGAATAGGAGGAATGTTGTCTGCATGCTATTCTAGTTCCAATGTACTTCTAATTCCATTGGCAACCCAGACAGCCTACTGCCCCTTGATCATTTCCTTCTTGGGTTGATACCACTCCAATAGTGTTCATACCACTTGACTAGAGACCATATCTCTTGAGGTGATATCACTGACCCAACTCTCCTATTCCACTTGATACCACGTGATCAATCCCTTCTTAGTTTCTGAATGGTTAGGGATGAGCTAGTATGTTTTGATTCTCTTCCCCCCTAGTTGACTGCAAATGATACCACTAGTGCAACTGCCAACTTTCTCTTCTCATGAGGCTTGACAACATCCCTATATTTCCTGCTTAAGTGCAAGAAGCATTGAATCCTAAAATGTCTGCTCAGCTAGAAATCCAACTACAAGATGATCAGAATAGAGAAGATGGTACTCAATGTGGAGATTCAAATGTTGCTCCTGAGTTCAGCCCCTATGTAGAATAGCTACAGATGACAAAGGGAAAATCGAGAGATGAAGTAGAAGAAATTCGTTTAAGTAAGAAGATGTTTAGGGAAGAGATGGAAAAGAGACCTGATTTCGAGAAATGGGGCCCAGAATCAAGGACAATCATTTTGGCAGTCTGGGAGCAAATAAAGTCAAATTGGACTGATAGAGGAAAACACTATAGCTCTCTGGAATAGAATTAAATGGAAGAAAGGGAAAATATTCGGAAGGGACAGTGTTGGGGCTGCGGTCCGGAATCGCCCCCGCGTTGCGGCACTATGCGGTAATGGCTTAACTGGTGTTGGAACCAGCAAAGCCGATTCCACCTAAAGCTCGGAACTACTGAGGCAGCTCGTGCTTACTCCCTTGGGATCACTCTCCAGGCGAAGAACTAGACCGGAGGCTTCAGTGAGGAGGTCCCACCTCTTACCCGGAAGAGACTAGAACTAGAGCTCTTCCCCTCCCTAGCCAATACTGAGCTAGGTGCCTTAGAAAAGATAAGAGGAGTCCAGGATGCTTGCTTCTCTAAGGCACCCTACCGGTCTATTTATAGGCCTCCAAACTGGGACTGCTAATAACCAAACTATGCTGCTGTGAAAATACCAGAATACCCTTGGCTGGGTCTGCCAACAGCTAAACTCCGCTGTCTTAAAATACTAAATGCAGCCCACGCAGGGTAAAATAGTAAAAACACCTCCGGGGCCCAGAAAGTGGGCCCGACCTTACCTGAACCGGCCCTGAAACCAAGACGACCCTTCTCTCGAGGCACCTCTCACTAGGGTCCTCTCGCCAGGCCGAACCCTCTCGACTTGCCTGGGCCCTCTCGCCACGGAGCTTCTCTTCTGAGCCCTCTCGACTCGCCTAGGCCCTCTCGCCACGGAGCTTCTCTTCTGAGTCCTCTCGACTCGCCTAGGCCCTCTCTACTCGGAGCTTCTCTTTTGAGTCCTCTCGACTCGCCTAGGCCCTCTCTACTCGCCAGGCCGAACCCTCTCTCCTCTCGGAGTTTCTCTTCTGAGTCCTCTCGACTCGCCTAGGCCATCTCTACTCGCCGGGCTGCGAGCCCGAGGTTGTACACAATCCCTGCTCTTTTCGAGGTTGGCACAAGCTCGGAAAGATTGTCCAACCGAGGCTTGCGATGGTACAGCCAATTTATTGAGGGAATCTTTTGGTGGGCCCCTTGCCTGACCTATAAATATAGAACCTCCCTCCCCTCAAGGGGGTGTTTACTCTCTTTCTCCCTCCTTAACGCTTGTCCATATGTCTCTCAGCCAAAGTGTTCGGGACCGCATCGCGGCCGTGCGCCAGCGGAATAGAGCGACGACGGTGGGTCTGAACAAGATCCCTGCCCGTGCTCCTCCCTCGCTACCGCTATCCGCTTCTCCTCCTAAGAAGACGAAAACTCCTGAGCCTCATATTCTGGCTGAGGAACCCTCTCGCACCTATCCAAGGGGGTCGACGCCCCCGGCCTCTGTTAGCCTCAAGGGAAAAGAAGTATGTTCTTCCAACCCCTCCTGGTTTCTTGTCACTGCCCATTCTTTATTTGTTGTCTATTCTCAGAGATTTTTGGAGGCCTCTCAATGTCCCGAGACCATCCGTATAAACATTTCCGAACTCCCTTCTCAGCGCCTCTCGCCCCAGGACTCCCCTCCTTCTACGCCGGTGACGAAGAGGGATGACCCTTCTACCGCCTCGGACCGCACTCGCCGATTTGGTAAGAGATCTTACCACTGACTTGTTCCATCCTTGTTATTCCTTCCGCCACTCTCAGCCAATATTGGTCTTCTGGTATTCTGGCAGGTGCGAGTGGGAGGCCTGCCGAGAGCACTCTGGCCGCCGACTCTCCGACTGAGGGTTATTCTGGGCGAGAAGCCTTCTCGCCTCCTCCGCTAGTAGACGAGATTGACGATTATCTGGGCGATCCCGCGGACCCCATAGAGATGAAGCGAAAGGTGGCCGAGATGCTGCGGAAACATGCGTTGCTCATCCAAGCACTGGAAAAAGGAAAGAAGGCCGCAGACCACCGAATTGATTGGCTCGACACGGAGGTGGACCAGACTGATCCTCTAGCAATTCTGAACGATGTCGATCAACAGCTTCGTCTCGCCCGGCGCGGTGTTGCGGCTACTCGCGCCTTCCACTTCCCCCATCGCCCCCCCTGCGTGAGAGGCCGTGGAGGACGATGGAGGTGGGACAAGAACTGACGGAGCCCGAGCGTTCTTTCCTCCTGCAGTCGCCTCTCTCTTCTCGTCTTCCGCCCAATAACTCTCTTTTCTTATCTTGTAATAAGATTGACTGGTATAGCGCCTGCTGTGCGCTCTTTGAACTCGCCACCCGCCATGTGCGGGATTAATTAATTTCATAATTTGTCGGTTTTAATTGTCACTACTGCTTCTTATTGGATATTAATTAATTTTTATTCAACATTATTGACTTTCATCATTAGCTGTCTGCCCCGCTGTCTTTTCACCGCTCTTTTCTCGAGAAGGCCGCTCACCCGGCGTTCCGCTGCCCGAGGCCCGGAGGGCGAAGGGTCGGCTGACTCTTCCCCTCCCCTGACGCAACCCCCTTGCCCGTACTTCCCCACTGGGGAAGGTTATAAATACTCCCCCCCTGCCGGGGCAAGAGGTACGCTTTCTTTAGACTTCCACTCGCGAGTAACCTTCTTCCTGTGGCTCGCCTCGCGCTCCAGCTCCTCCAGCTTCTTGCGCTAACTCGCTCGTCTCTCACTCGCCAGCCACCTCCTTTTCTTCTCGTCCCGCGCTCATAATGGTAAAGAAGAGGTCCAAAGAGAGTGAGGGGCGCAGCCGCTGCGGAAAGCGATTCACCGATCATGACTTCCCCCCTGGTCGCCTCCTTGCCGACGATTATGAGACCTTTCGGAGTGATTATCTGCCAGAAGGCTTCGAGTCGCGCCCTCCCCGGGTCGGAGAGAGCATCAACACTTTCTACCCGGGAGAACTCGCCTTCCCAATTTCCCAATTTGAGTCTGGGCTCCGGCTTCCCTTTTGGCCAGAGGTAAAACAGGTCCTGAAGTACTTCAGCGTTGTACCCACTCAACTGAACCCGAATGCCATCTCCGTCATCATTGCATTCGCCTGCTATATGCGGAGGGAAAGGATAGATTTTAGCCTTACCGTCTTCCGTAAGATGTTCGTGTACCACGCCAATCAGGACGGAGTGTCCTTCTTCACTGGACTGAACCTGAAGGTGTGCGAGACCCCCAAAGAGAACCACCACTGGCTCACCCGCTTTGTATTCATTCGCGAGAATCTAGGCGGAGTTCCTCTCGCGCCGGTGTCTCCTGCTGAAATCTTCTACACCTCCCCTCAGGTGGGCGGCACGGACAGACTTCTCTTCGAATACCTTGCAGGGAAGAATTTTGAAGTCCGGTATCTGAGGAGAGGGCTCACCTCTCTACCCCCCCCCCCCCCCCCCCCCCCGTGCTCCCTGGAGAAGGTACACTTCGAACTTCTCTTTTCATTATCCCTCACCTCTTTCTATCGCGAGAGCTTGTCTTCTGACGTTAGTTCTCTCTTTTCTTCTCAGGAGAGAGGATCGTGCCAATGCATCCCCCCTATCGAAGCGCTATTAAGCCTTCCCCCGATGTGGCTCTCGCCACTATGGCGGCCGAGGCGGCCAGAGAATCGCTGGCCCCTCCCCTCCAAAAGAGGGTGGCCGAGGATTCCGCGCCGCTCCGCCTTAGCCCCTCGAAGAAGAAGATGAAGATGAAGACCAAGAAGACCGTCTCCTTCCCCTCTGGGAAGGGCAAAGCTCCTGCCGATCTCGCGGGGACGCCGGGATCACTGAGCCCAATTTCCGTGGGGTCTATGTCTCCCCACTCGCCTCCTCTAACTTCTCCACGTAAAGCGGCCTCGCTCCCCGAGGGGGCAGCCCCCTTCGCTCCCCCGGCGAGTTCATCCTACCCTACCCCTCGATCCCCCTCTCGCGAGGGGACTTCTCAGATTCCTCCACCTTCCAGTCACCTCAACTTCGACCTGGGGCCGGCGGTCCCTGACGGCAACAATGACCCCTCTCTGATCTGGGATAAGGGGTCCTACCGAGTCTCCATCTCCACCCTCCTGCCCTCCTGGAGAGAGCAGGCTGAGCCCAGTGCTCACGCTTTCTCCTTGGGCTTCGGCCTATATGGAGGCCTTACTCCCGATCCACTCGACGCGGCCACTACGTGAGACCTGGTCCTGAGGACGGCACACTCGCAGCTGCGCACTTTAGAGCTGTCGCACCGCCTCTCGCGGCGCCTGATTTTCAACACCAAGAGCTGGAAGGAGATACACGCCAAGCTGGAGGCCGAGTGTGAAAAGTCAGGGGATCTCGCCCAGCGGCTAAAGGTGTCCGAAAGCCTTCTGGCGAAAGCTAGCGGCGGAGTGGTAAGTCGATACCCCGCCAATATTCTACGGACATTTGCCCCGGTACCCCCTTTCTTTTTTCCTCTTTTACACCTCTTCCTTTCTCTCGCAGGATGCCGAGACGGCCGATCGGCTATGCTCGGGGGTGGAAGAGCTGGAGGCCGAGGTAAGAGAGCTGAAGGCGGAGAACGCCAGGCTTAAAGAAGCTCCCCTTCCCCGTTCGCAGGCCTCCCCACCTCCTCTCGCGCGCTACACCCACGATGATGTGGAAGAGTTCTGTAAGGATGCTAATGAAAGTGAGGCTAAGATCTATCTCAACTCTAGAGGGGGGTGAATAGAGTATTTTAAAATAATTTTTCACAGTTGAAATAAATAGCACATATAAAATTCAATTTATGATATAGTGTAAGGTGCTAGTAAGAAGTTAAAAACTAAGAAATAAAAAGCACAACACACAGCAAACAAATCACACAAACAAACCAGAAGACACAAGGAATTATAGTGGTTCCCCAAAAACCTGGGTACATCCACTCTTCTACCACCCTTGGTAGGAATCCACTCAGGATGAGTTGATCAGGTGTCCTGACACCAATGAGCTTTTGATAAGGTGCCCAAAAACCAAAACTAGATTTTTTGATAAGGTGTCTTGCCACCACTGAGTTTTGACAAGGCTCTCAGAACCAGACAGAACTTTTGAAGGGAGTTCAAGAACCCTTTTACAGCAGGAAAAGAAAAATAAGAGTGAAGGGTGTCTTCTCTGTTCTCAATCAAATGAGAGAAGCACAAGTGGATTGATGATGTCAAAGCTCCCCCTGAGATGTAGAAAGGTTCAGGAAAAGAAGCTTTGCTCTAGGGTGATAGGTCTTCAGAACTTTGATCTCCAGCACAGGATGGTTTCAGCAAGAAGGCTGAAGGTAATGTGTCTGGAGTTCTGAGATGAGATTGTGAACACTTTTCAGTCAGCAAGAAGATGTTTTGAGTCACAGTTCTTCTGTTGTTCTTCTGCTATCAGTATTCTCTATTCAGTGTGTTCACTTTTCTTTCTTGTGTCAATCTCTGTGTACTTCTTGTGTATTCTATATCCTTTTTTTTAATGACACAGAAGAAAGGAATAAATATTTTCTGACGTTTCCTTGTCCAAAATTAGCCGTTGGGAGTCATAAATGTCTTCCAAAAACAGTCTTGTCTTCTAGAGGAAAGTCCAGCAAACATTCTCAGAATAATTCCTTGAAACTTGCTCCAGAAATAAAGACAAACGGCTGGGAGATCTTCTGACATAAATGCTGATAATTATTCAAAAACATTCCAAAGAACAGTAGCATTTGAATTCCTGAAAGCGTCGATCTCTCCAAAGAAAATGTCGATCTGAGCTCTACGATCGTCAAACTGAGCTCAGAGATTAAATGGACAAGCAGACAGAAAATGTCGATCTGAGCTCGAAGATCGTCGAACCGAGCTCAGAGACCTGAGAAATAACTTTAAGGAGGGATCGTCGAACTGAGCTAGAAGATAGTCGAGGGGAGTTCGACGACTCTGCAGAAGCTAGCCAAAAGCAGATAGTCGATCTGAGCTCGAAGATCGTCGACCGGAGTTCGACGTTTTATAGAAGATGAGCTCAGAGAGCGTCGAACGGAGTTCGACGATTCGTCGACCTGAGCTCGACGAAAAATGCCTTAGACTAAGCTCTTTTGCCTTGATCTTGGAATGGTCCTGGGGGCAGCTTCAAACCTAAGTTCTAAGCCCTAGACTCATTCTAATGTTGACCTTTTCAACTATACAACTAGGTCAACTGGGATCCTAAGACAACATAGTGATCCTTACCCAAATTAGTAATAGGGTGTTCCAACAATCTCCCCTATTTGGTTATGATTACTATTTACAGACAATCAGGAAATAAAAAGCATACAACAAAACAAAAGCTAATACAAAATGCAGAACAAAACAGATCACATATAAATAGCAGCAGATATCCAAAGGTGGATGAAATGTTTAGCTTACACAGTTTACTTCCTTTCAGATCCCTTTTTAAATAAAATTTCTCTATTTGGATTCTGACTTTCCTTCTTTGACCTTCTGTCATCCTCTGCACCTAGAGAAGTTTGAGATTTGGGCCTTGGAACAACAGCCTCTGGGTGCAGCTTCATATAGTCTTCTGGATTGAAAAATTTTCTTGATGCATATCTTTCCAGTTCTTTCTTTCTCTGCTCTGATAAGGTAGTTATGTTTGAAGTATCCTTGCCTTGTTCTCTGGCCTTTTTTATTTGATCAAGGGCAGCCAATTCTTTCATTCTGGCTGTCCAGAATACAGGGTTGTTCTCAGGATCTTCAAAAGGAATAGGAGGTTCATATCTGTTGATGATTTCAGAGACAGTAGAAGGAGTCCTGGAAACAATTGTGTCTTTCAGCTTGTAAGGAAAAGGACCTGAAGAAGGGTCAGGATGACCTTGTCCTTCCCTTTGATAGGATCTTTGTTCTCTTTGATTTCCTCTGTAATTACCCCTTCTGGGTTGATATCCTTTTTGATGCTGTCCCCTTTGATATGATCTTTGATAATACTGGGAAGAACTGTGCCTGGAGACTGGAGCTTGAGGGGCTGAACCTGAGCCAGAATCTGGAGGAGGAGGAGGAGGAGGCTGATATTGAGAAGATCCTTTTTCATATTTGTCAAGCTTCCTCTTCTTCTTCATAGCTTTCAGTTGATTTTTGGAATATTGCATCCAAGGCTCAGAGATGGGGCAGTCATGCAGGATGTAGTATGGAATATCATTTGAGTCTTTGGCTTTGGCAGGAGGGACTGACATCATTGCTTTACTTCTGGCTTTCCTCTTCTTGGCAATAGTTCTAGCAGAATCATCAGAATCAGTCCTGTATTGGTCACTCTCAGAACTTTGATGTTGATCATACAGATCATCAATTCTTCTGATAAGCTCTTCTTGAGCTTTAAGCTTTGCAGAAACATCAGGAGCAGTGGCCTTAGTAGCAACAGAAAGAGGCACAGTGGCCTTAGTAGCAATTGAAAGAGGCACAGTGGCCTTAGTATCAGCATCAGAGATATCCACAGCCTTCCAGGATTTGATGTAGGAATCAATATGGCTTGGATCACAGGTAGCTATAGGCACAATGGCCTTAGACAAATCTTCAGCAGAAGTTGCAGGCAGACAACTGAAATGGACTGTATCAAATATAGATAGCAGCCTCTGCAGATTCAGTGCAAAAGCACATCCAAGAGTTGGAGCTGAAGCAGGCATAATATCAGCAGCTGGCACATCCACTTCTTCATAAGGCATCTCCCCCTGCCTTGGTTCAGAGAGAGATGAATCAAGGCACACAGAAGATGTGATAGCCAGGGAGGAGGAAAAGGAGGCAAGCTTGGTAGACAGCTCCTGTACTTGCTTCAGGAGTGGAGCCAGGGAAGACTCCAGTAGAGATGTCAGCTTGGAGCTAGCAACTCATACAGCCTGTCTGCCAAGCTAGGAAGATCTACATGCTCAAGTGGGGCTTGAGCAGAGGTAGAGGCAAAGATGGATGGAGGGATGGTGGCTGAAACTGAAATTGTGGAGAAAGGTGGAGAGGGAATGGTTGGTTCAGAAGATGGAATAATGGAGATAGAGGAGGTTGAGGTGGAGATAGGGGAAGTAAGAGATGGTGTGAAGGAGGGTTGAGAGAGAATGTCATGGAGCATTTGTTGAAAGTAGGAAGTTGAGGGTGGCTCAGGAGGAGTAGAGGGTGAATCATCCATGAAGGAATCATCTGTAAGTGAGAAGGAAGGTAGGGTGAAGGTTGAATAGGAAAAGAGAGGATGAAATTCCTCTGAGGTGGATAAAGGAGGGGATGACATAGGTGAAGAAATGGTAATTGGGGATGAGATGATTATGGTGGTGACTGGTGGTGAGGAGGTGACGACTTGGGTGGATATGGCTGGAGGAGGGGAAGAAGCAGGCATCTCTTCTGCTGAAGGAGTGACTGAAATAGTCCTTGTGCCTGAAAGAAGTGTTGCAGCAGCCCTGGAGGGGTTTATGATCTGCCTGTCCCATTTACTGAAGAGGGCACAGGAAAGCCTCTTGGATGCATTGATAAACATGCCAGAGGAGGTTAATAGATCAGGGCACCTGTTGTGCAGAAAGACCCCTAAGATTCTCCCATAACTAACTGCATTCTTGTTGATCTTCTTCTTAATCAGAGTGAAGAAGATGGAGCCCCAGTCCAGGTGTTTCTTATCTAATAAGGCTCCCATCAGGCAGAACTGATATCTGGAAATGGTGTCATGGGCTGAATGTTTGGCCAACAGCACCTTCCCAACTACAGCAGCCAGGAATTGATATTCTATAGCCAGATTTTTCTTCAGTAGCTTATTAGGGTTTACTGCATTGTGACCCATCCTATCTAGCATGGTGTCAAACTCTTCTCCAGACAGTTCAATGGAGTCTTCTCCAGTACTGAGTTGAAAGACTTCTGTTAAAAGAGCCGGGGATAGAAATACCTGAGTCCCCTTAATGGTGCCGACAACAGAATTCTCAGACTCGTCTGTTGCGGTAAAACACCACTCTTTAATTTCTTCTGAGGCGATCTTCATCCTTGTAGTCATTATTGGAGTCAGCTGTTGTTCTCTAAATAAGTTTAGGATGTCCTTGAAGCGCTGGTCGCTTCCGTCGAAAGAGTTTATGTCGATGTCAAAACCTGTGTCGAACTTCATCTTAGCAATAGCAGCACTTGAGTCAGCCATATTCACCTGCAACAGAAAACCAAAAACGACCAAGCGTAGAGAATTTGGAGGGAAAAGAAAGAGAGTTGCAGAGTATGAAAGCGCAAAGGGAGAACGACGGCTGAAAGAAAGATTTTATATTAGGGTTCGACGCGAAAAAGGAAAATCGTGGAGCTTAGTTCGAAGAAGCGTCGAACTCAGCTCGACGATTTGGGCTACAGAGGAAAATGAAGAGACGCCAATAGCGTCGAACTCCGTTCGACGATATTGAGAGCGTCGAGCTCCGCTCGACGACCAAGATCAGACAGAAGGAAAGCCTAGAAAAAGCGGCGGCGCTGAACTCAGATCGACGCCTCAAGAAACGTCGATCTCCGTTCGACGTTTTCTGGGAAAACGTCGAGCTCAGTTCAGAGCCAGAACTTATTCTTCAGACACAAAAAGAGAGGAAATTTTTGGCCTAGTCTTGGTCTGTTTCAGCTTTTCAAAATCTTGTAATTTAATTAAGGCTTCCTCCATCTAACATGCCTAACTGATTTAGGAAGAAACTGTGTTTCTTTTCATCCAAAGGTTTGGTGAAAATATCTCCCCTTTGCAAATCAGTAGGAATATATTGAAGTTCAATTTTATTTTTCTCGACATTATCTCTTAGAAAATGATGCCTAATTTCTATGTGTTTTGTCCTACTATGGAGGACTGGATTTTGTGCTATAGAGATAGCACTGGTATTGTCACAGAAAATTTTTGACTTCTCTAAGTTGTAGCCATAGTCTAGAAGCTGATTCTGTATCCACAATATTTGGGAACAACAACTGCCTGCAGCCATATACTCAGCTTCAGCAGTTGAAGTTGACACAGATGTTTGTTTCTTACAGAACCAAGAGACAAGTCTATCACCAAGGAACTGACAAGTTCCACTGGTGCTTTTCCTGTCTATTCTGCATCCAGCATAATCAGCATCTGAGAATCCAGTTAAATCAAATGCTGAATCTTTTGGATACCAGAGACCTAGATTTGGACAACTTTTAACATACCTGAGAATTCTCTTAACTAAGATTAAATGTGACTCTCTAGGGCTAACTTGGAATCTAGCACAAATACATGTGGCAAACATTATATCAGGCCTACTAGCTGTAAGGTACAATAAGGAGCCAATTATTGCTCTATATGTTGTCTGATCAACAGGTTTCCCATGTTCATCAGCATCTACTACAGCATTTGAGGGCATGGGTGTTTTCATACATGATGCATCAGACATACCAAATTTCTTAACCAGCTCTTTTGCATACTTGGTTTGAGAAATAAATATGCCTTCAGCATGTTGCTTGACTTGCAGTCCTAAGAAGAAGGACAGCTCACCCATGCTACTCATTTCAAATTTAGAGTGCATAAGCTTGGAAAACTTTTTGCACAATTTTGAATCAGTAGAACCAAAAATAATGTCATCTACATAAATTTGCACTAGTAGGGTATGAGACTTATGGGTTCTAATAAAAAGAGTTTGGTCTACTCTCCCCTAACAAAATCATTTTCTAGAAGAAAGCATGCTAGGGTCTCATACCATGCTCTAGGGGCTTGCTTGAGACCATATAATGCTTTATGCAATTTGTAAACATAATCAGGGTGAGTTAGAGAGATAAAACCTGGAGGTTGTCTAACATAGACTTCCTCTTTGATGTCCCCATTGAGAAATGCACTTTTTACATCCATTTGATACACTTTGAAACCTTTGTGAGCAGCATAGGCTAGGAATATCCTGATGGCTTCCAGCCTTGCAACTGGTGCAAATGTCTGATCATAGTCTATTCCTTCTTGTTGAGAGTACCCTTGAGCAACTAGCCTTGCCTTGTTTCTGACTATAACTCCTTGATCATCCAGCTTGTTCCTGAATACCCACTTTGTTCCAACAATGGGATGATCCTTTGGCTTAGGCACTAGTTCCCAAACCTTGTTCCTTTCAAATTGATGCAACTCCTCTTGCATTGCAATGATCCAGTGTGGATCTTGCTCTGCATCTTGAATGGATTGAGGCTCAATTTGAGATAGGAAGCAAGTGTGCATCAGGTTTTGGTTGACCTGACTTCTAGTTTGCACACCAGCTGAGATCTCTCCAATTATCTGGGTGATTGGATGATCTCTTGTTGTTACTAAGTCAACAGGGAGTGTTGACTGTTCACCAGCCTGTTTTGTTGTCTCCTCTAGTGGAGCAGCAACTGGCTCTTCAGGATGATTTTCTTCAAGATGTTGAACTTCTTCTTCATCATCACTGCTCTCATTCTTTTCAGCAACTTGCAGTTTGTTCAAGTCTTCAGCTAGAGAATGTACCTGCAGAGGTTCTATGGTAGAGGCATTCTTCTCCTTGAAAGACATGTTAGCTTCATCAAAAATAATATGAACAGATTCTTCAATTTTACAGGAAGATTTATTATAAACCCTATAGGCCTTGCTGATCATGGAGTATCCCAGAAACACTCCTTCATCAGCTTTAGCTTGGAATTTTGCTAGATATTTCTTGTCATTATTATGAATAAAACAAGTGCAACCAAAAACTTTGAAATAGCCTATTTTAGGTTTCTTCCCTTTGAGCAATTCATAGGAGTCTTGCCCTTCAGCTTGTGTATCAGGCTTCTGTTCAACACATTGGAGGTGTTCACTGCCTCAGCCCAAAAGGAAAGAGGTAAGTGAGCATCTGCCAATAATGTAGTTGCAGATTCAATGAGTGTTCTATTTTTCCTTTCAGCTACCCCATTTTGTTGAGGAGTTCTAGGAGCTGAGAAAGTGTGCCTGATCCCTTCACTCTGACAGAACTCTTGCATGAGAAGAGAATCAAACTCTGTCCCATGATCACTTCTGATCAGGGCAATGTGAGTGTTGAACTCAATCTGAATGCATTTGAGAAAATCTGTCAAACACTTGAAGTTATCAGACTTCTTCCTCAGAAAGAATACCCAAGTGAATCTTGAGAAGTCATCTACAACCACTAAAGTATAGGACTTCCCTCCTAGGCTTTGCACAGATATGAGTCCAAAAAGATCCATGTGCAACAGGTACAAAATCCTAGGTGAATCACTCTTATTAATTGATTTAAAACTACTTTTAGTTTGCTTGCCTAATTGACATGCCTTGCAAAGTCCTTCCTTCTTGTAGGGACCAGAAGGTAGTCCTTTAACAAGGTTGTCTTTAGATAGCTTAGCAATGGTTCTAAGGTTAATATGCCCTAGTCTCTTATGCCATAAAACATTAGATTTTGAAATGGAATTAAACAGGCAAATATCTACCACTGGTGAATGAAAATCCACTAAGTAAATGTTACCTCTTCTGTTACCTGTCAACACAGCTGTGTTGTCCACTGACTTGACTTTGCATATGGCTTTGTTGAAGGTCACTTGATATCCTTCATCACACAGTTGACTGATACTTATCAAGTTGTGCTTGAGTCCGTCAACATATGCCACCTTCTTGAATGTGACTGGGCCAATTTTGACTGCACCATATCCTTTTGTAGTTCCAAAGCTTGAGTCTCCAAAATTACTTTGGGTCCAAGCTTGGCTTTGAAGGAAGTGAAGTTGTCCTTGTCCCCTGTCATGTGCTTTGAGCACCCACTATCCAGATACCATTGATGGTTTGATGCTGGATAGGTCTTCACCTACACAAAAACAGCTTATTTGTTTTTGACCCAGTTAACCTTGGGCCTAGGTTGATATCCCTTGAATTCTGAAATAAAGGACATCCCAGGTTGATCCTTATAACCTTCAGGATGGTATCTCCTAGAAGGTACTATCCATTCAGTATAGGGATTAAAGCCTTGGGATGTGGAGCTTCTAGGATTGAATCTGAATGTGCCATTGAAGGTGTGTTCACAACCTGAACACTGTTCGACGATCGTCGAACTGAGGTCGACGATCTTGGGTCAGATCGTCGATCTCCGTTCGAAGATCGATTATGCTGAGGTTCAGAGTTTGGGTATCGTCGAGCTGAGGTCGACGATCTGTAGTTAGATCATCGAGCTCTGTTTGACGATCGTCGAGCTCTGCTCGACGCCATCTGTTGAACTGAGTTCTTCTCTGACAGATCTGCATTCTTCCTGGGTACCTCTATTACTCCCTTTCCTTTGTCAGAGATAAACTTGATTGGAGTTGTCAAAATTATAGGTTGGCTTGATGAAGCACCCAAGCCCAGTGTGCTATTGAATCTAGAGTTCACTGTGCTTGTGATGTCCATCAGTCTGATACTTCTCCCATTTAGGGATTCTTCAAACTTTTTGGCTTTGATAGTTCATTTTTCAGTGAAGCTATCTCCTCCCTACAACATTCTAACTCCTCAGAGAGTTTGAGGTTCTTTGAGTTTAGGACACTATGCTCAGATAATTGATTCCTGAGAGAGATTATCTCCTTCTCAGATTTTAATAGATCTAGACACAGTGTCTTAAATTCATCTTTGAAGTCCTCAGAATTAAAATCAAAAGAGTTGATTACCTGATCCTCATCTGGTTGACTTTCTGAATCTGAATCTGATTCTTCATCAGAGTTTTGCTGTGATGCATTTATAGCCATCATGCAAAATTCTTTTTCATCTGCATCATCCTCATCATCACTGGAGCTGGATGAGGCTTCAGATTCCTCTTCAGTCTCACTCCATGTCTCAGCAACAAAGCCCTTCCTTGTATGTTTGTTCTTGTTGGAGGAGGCTTTGTCTGAGCTATTCTTCTTGTAATCTTTTTCTTTTCTTCTTTCTCTCCTTTCCCTTTTGTCCTTATTCTTGTGTTCTGGACAGTCAGGCACAATGTGGCCTGGTTTCCTGCAACCAAAGCATATGATTTCTTTATTGTTATTTGATTTATCATACCTTGGTTTATCATGACCCTTGTATGGTCTCTTTCTGAAGTCTTTTCTGGCCATCTTGTAGAATCTTTTGGCCAGTAGACTTATGAGCTCATCATTTCCTGTAGCTTTATCTTCAGGCTCCTCTTCTACAGCTTTGAAGGCTATGGTCTTTTCTTTCCTTGCAGCTGGAGAGATAGCCTTTTGTTCTTCTTCTATATTTTTAATGAGCAGCTCATAGGATTTGAGCTTGCCCAGGAGAGCTTCAGTAGTAATCTCATTTAAACTTCTGGCATCCTTAATTGGCCAGATTCTTGAATCCCAAGTGCTGGGGAAGCACATCAGGATTTTGTCATTCAGCTCAGTCAGCGAGATTTCTTTGTCTAGGGTTTTTAGCTCATTGACAATTAGACTTAGTCTATTGTACATGTCAGCCACTGATTCAGCTTCTCCCTTTTTGAAGTTCTCATATTGGCTTATCAGATGAGATCTTCTATCTTTCCTTTCATCAGCAGATCCTGAGACAATTTCAGAGAGTTTGTCCCAGATTTCTTTGGCTGAGTGGCATTCAGCTACCTTCTGAAAGATTTCATCAGACATTGTTTGGGCTAAGATGTTCATAGCCTTAGCATCTGCAGTCTTCCACTTCTTTATATCTGCATCTGTTCCAGAAGGAGGTGGGACATCATTTGTACTTGAGCTTGCTGGTGGAGTTGGACAAACTGTCAAGACAGAATTGAAAATGTCTTCATCAATAGAATTCATGTATAATCTAATCCTTGCCTTCCAGAGTGCAAACTTAGAAAGGTTGCACACTGGTGGTCTGGAGCTTGCATAATCTTTGTTCTGTGCCATGTCTTTAAATAAAAAAGAAGATGTAGAGTAAATAATCCCCTTAAGAGATTGATCTTATCAAGGATCTTTTGGTTCAGGTGTTAGCCTGTATGAGCAACCAACCTGCCTCTGATACCAATTGAAAGTGAGGCTAAGATCTATCTCAACTCTAGAGGGGGGGGTGAATAGAGTATTTTAAAATAATTTTTCACAGTTGAAATAAATAGCACATATAAAATTCAATTTATGATATAGT
Organism: Platanthera zijinensis; assembly: GCA_039513925.1. Lineage (NCBI taxonomy): Eukaryota > Viridiplantae > Streptophyta > Magnoliopsida > Asparagales > Orchidaceae > Platanthera > Platanthera zijinensis. The sequence continues at coordinate 31,396,849 of CM077091.1, read as the reverse complement.
GTAAGGTGCTAGTAAGAAGTTAAAAAACTAAGAAATAAAAAGCACAGCACACAGCAAACAAATCACACAAACAAACCAGAAGACACAAGGAATTATAGTGGTTCTCCAAAAACCTGGGTACATCCACTCTTCTACCACCCTTGGTAGGAATCCACTCAGGATGAGTTGATCAGGTGTCCTGACACCAATGAGCTTTTGATAAGGTGCCCAAAAACCAAAACTAGATTTTTTGATAAGGTGTCTTGCCACCACTGAGTTTTGACAAGGCTCTCAGAACCAGACAGAACTTTTGAAGGGAGTTCAAGAACCCTTTTACAGCAGGAAAAGAAAAATAAGAGTGAAGGGTGTCTTCTCTATTCTCAATCAAATGAGAGAAGCACAAGTGGATTGATGATGTCAAAGCTCCCCCTGAGATGTAGAAAGGTTCAGGAAAAGAAGCTTTGCTCTAGGGTGATAGGTCTTCAGAACTTTGATCTCCAGCACAGGATGGTTTCAGCAAGAAGGCTGAAGGTAAGGTGTCTGGAGTTCTGAGATGAGATTGTGAACACTTTTCAGTCAGCAAGAAGATGTTTTGAGTCACAGTTCTTCTGTTGTTCTTCTGCTATCAGTATTCTCTATTCAGTGTGTTCACTTTTCTTTCTTGTGTCAATCTCTGTGTACTTCTTGTGTATTCTATATCCTTTTTTTTAATGACACAGAAGAAAGGAATAAATATTTTCTGACGTTTCCTTGTCCAAAATTAGCCGTTGGGAGTCATAAATGTCTTCCAAAAACAGTCTTGTCTTCTAGAGGAAAGTCCAGCAAACATTCTCAGAATAATTCCTTGAAACTTGCTCCAGAAATAAAGACAAACGGCTGGGAGATCTTCTGACATAAATGCTGATAATTATTCAAAAACATTCCAAAGAACAACAGCATTTGAATTCCTGAAAGCGTCGATCTCTCCAAAGAAAACGTCGATCTGAGCTCTACGATCGTCGAACTGAGCTCAGAGATTAAATGGACAAGCAGACAGAAAACGTCGATCTGAGCTCGAAGATCGTCGAACCGAGCTCAGAGACCTGAGAAATAACTTTAAGGAGGGATCGTCGAACTGAGCTAGAAGATAGTCGAGGGGAGTTCGACGACTCAGCAGAAGCTAGCCAAAAGCAGATAGTCGATCTGAGCTCGAAGATCGTCGACCGGAGTTCGACGTTTTATAGAAGATGAGCTCAGAGAGCGTCGAACGGAGTTCGACGATTCGTCGACCTGAGCTCGACGAAAAATGCCTTAGACTAAGCTCTTTTGCCTTGATCTTGGAATGGTCCTGGGGGCAGCTTCAAACCTAAGTTCTAAGCCCTAGACTCATTCTAATGTTGACCTTTTCAACTATACAACTAGGTCAACTGGGATCCCTAAGACAACATAGTGATCCTTACCCAAATTAGTAATAGGGTGTTCCAACAGCTAACATAAGGACCGCAGAGCTCATTCTCAAGATGATGCGAGAGCTAGGTGTTGTAAAAGACGGCTGCGAGGACATCACTGCTCGAGACCTCGTGCCCGAGATCTATGACGAGGACGAGGATCCCTCAGCGAGTGAGAGGGGCTAGGGCCTTCTTTTTTCTTTCTTTTGTTAAGATTGTAATACTTCATATTCCATTGTCGCAGGGTGTTAGACGCTGTTATGACTACGTTTAAGTTCTTACTTTTTTGCTCGCCTCTCGCTTATCTCTTATCTTGTGAATGCGTTGTCTCAAAACGTTGATATGACTCATGTGCATGTATATATATATATATATATTTTCGCTCGCGCCTTTTTAAGGCCAGCCCTTTCTTTTATATCGGGATTGCTCGAGGAACCCTCGAGATTGTTGATAGGCGAGAGAAAACTGCCTTTCCTCTCGCCTAACTATTCCCTGTGGGCTTGGCTCCTGGGGTGAGTTGGTGAGCCTCTATGGTTTTATATGAGTGAGAGGAGTATTTCCTCGCTCTCGGCTCGCGGGATGGCTCCTCTCGGCGCGAGTGGACAGGGAGGGTCTGCTATCCTCCCTCTCTCCCCTTTTCTCCTTCCTCTTTTTTTCTTTATGCAATGACTTCCCCCGAAGCATCCCTTTTTTGCTAAGGGGAATAGATTTTCCTGATCAGCCGACCTCCGTTGCTGCTGGCGGACATTAACACGAAAGCACAAACCCTTGTTTGCGGAGGGCCCTAGAGCGTTGAGTCCCTCCTCTTCTCTCTCCTCCAACCACCGAGTAAGCCTACAACCCTGCCAGCTTGATGGGAGCCTGGTCAGCGGGTCTGCTCGGGGTCTCCTCTCCTCTTTCTCCTCCAACCACCGAGTGAGCCTACAACCCTGCCAGCTTGATGAGAGCCTGGTCAGCGGGTCTGCTCGGGGTCTCCTCTCCTCTTTCTCCTCTAACCACCGAGTGAGCTAACAGCCCTGCCAGCTTGATGAGAGCCTGGTCGGCGGGTCTGCTCGGGGTCTCCTCTCCTCTTTCTCCTCCAACCACCGAGTGAGCCTACAGCCCTGCCAGCTTGATGAGAGCCTGGTCAGCAGGTCTGCTCGGGGTCTCCTCTCCTCTTTCTCCTCCAACCACCGAGTGAGCCTACAGCCCTGCCAGCTTGATGAGAGCCTGGTCAGCGGGTCTGCTCGGGGTCTCCTCTCCTCTTTCTCCTCCAACCACCGAGTGAGCCTACAGCCCTGCCAGCTTGATGAGAGCCTGATCAGCGGGTCTGCTCGGGGTCTCCTCTCCTCTTTCTCCTCCAACCACCGAGTGAGCCTACAGCCCTGCAAGCTTGATGAGAGCCTGGTCAGCAGGTCTGATCGGGGTCTCCTCGCCTCTTTCTCCTCCAACCACCGAGTGAGCCTACAGCCCTGCCAGCTTGATGAGAGCCTGGTCAGCGGGTCTGCTCGGGGTCTCCTCTCCTCTTTCTCCTCCAACCACCGAGTGAGCCTACAACCCTGCCAGCTTGATGAGAGCCTAGTCAGCGGGTCTGCTCGGGGTCTCCTCTCCTCTTTCTCCTCCAACCACCGAGTGAGCCTACAGCCCTGCCAGCTTGATGAGAGCCTAGTCAGCGGGTCTGCTCGGGGTCTCCTCTCCTCTTTCTCCTCCAACCACCGAGTGAGCCTACAGCCCTGCCAGCTTGATGAGAGCCTGGTCAGCGGGTCTGCTCGGGGTCTCCTCTCCTCTTTCTCCTCCAACCACCGAGTGAGCCTACAACCCTGCCAGCTTGATGAGAGCCTGGTCAGCGGGTCTGCTCGGGGTCTCCTCTCCTCTTTCTCCTCCAACCACCGAGTGAGCCTACAGCCCTGCTAGCTTGATGAGAGCCTGGTCAGCGGGTCTGCTCGGGGTCTCCTCTCCTCTTTCTCCTCCAACCACCGAGTGAGCCTACAACCCTGCTAGCTTGATGAGAGCCTGGTCAGTGGGTCTGCTAGGGGTCTCCTCTCCTCTTTCTCCTCCAACCACCGAGTGAGCCTACAGCCCTGCCAGCTTGATGAGAGCCTGGTCAGCGGGTCTGCTCGGGGTCTCCTCTCCTCATTCTCCTCCAACCACCGAGTGAGCCTACAGCCCTGCCAGCTTGATGAGAGCCTGGTCAGCGGGTCTGCTCGGGGTCTCCTCTCCTCTTTCTCCTCCAACCACCGAGTGAGCCTACAGCCCTGCCAGCTTGATGAGAGCCTTGTCAGCGGGTCTGCTCGGGGTCTCCTCTCCTCTTTCTCCTCCAACCACCGCTCTCATCCTATGAAGGAGGGCGTCCTGAGGTATAGTGTTAGCATATTCAAAAGAGGGAGGGTTATTAACGATATGCTCAAGTAAATTCAAAGGACTTTTATTACTATGGGTAAAAATGTTTCAGATCATCGCCACTGCGGGCGCAGTCCAGGGGTATCCCGTCCACATCCTGGAGGTGATACCCCCCTGACTTTAAGACTTCTTTCACTATGAAAGGACCTTCCCAATTGGGGTTGAGCTTCCCCACCGAGGCTCCCCTTCCTACAGCATCTACCTTCTTGAGGACCAAATCCCCTTTTTGAAACTGCTTGATTCGGATGTGCTTATCGAAGTACAGGGACATCCGGCGCTTGACCTCCTCCTGCCGGACTGTTGCTAGCTCTCTGAGCTCTTCCACGAGGTCGAGAGAAAGCCTCTGCTCCTCTCCATTATCTAACTGCCACCTTTGCTCTCCTTCTCTATCTGTTGTGACCCTGGGCGATTCAACTTCAAATTCCACAAGTATGACGGCCTCGGAGCCATGAGAGAGCTTGAAGGGCATTTCTCCTATGGCCGTGTTAGGTGTAGTTCGCAGAGCCCACAGGACAGAGGGGAGCTGTTCCACCCAGCTCCCCCTCAAGTTCTCTACTTTCTTCTTCAGGAGGTTCACTATAATCTTGTTTGCTGCCTCGACCTGTCCGTTGCTTCGTAGATGGTGGACCGAGGCAAACCGAAGGTCTATGCCGAGCTGTGCACAAAAATCCACAAACTCTCTGCTAGCAAATTGCGGCCCGTTATCGGTGACTATGGCTAAAGGAAGCCCGTGCCGGCAAATAATCTCCCCCCATACGAAATTCCTCACCACCTGTGAGGTTACCTTTGCCAGGGCCTTAACTTCTAACCACTTTGAGAAGTAATCCACCATGACCAGTAGGAACCTCCTCTGACCACTGGCTTGAGGAAACGGTCCTACCAGATCCAATCCCCATATGGCGAAGGGCCAAGGAGAGGTGATCATTCGCAGCCTTTGCGCTGGAAGGAGCTGCAAGGGAGCAAACTCTTGGCACTTTCTACACCTTTTGGCGAGCTCTTCTGCATCTCTTCGTAGGGTAGGCCAAAAATAGCCTTGCCTTAGCACTCTCCCTTCCAAGGTTCGACTTCCCGAATGGCTCCCGCACTCTCCCGAATGGACCTCTTCCAGCACCCTTGGTGCTTCCTTCTCGGATACACATCGGGCTAACAGTCCAGACAGCGTTTTTCGATAAAGTACTCCTTCCTTCAACAAATAGTATGCAGACTTGTATCGGATCCGTTTCTTCTCGAGATCCCCCTCAGGCAGTCGTCCCGACGCCAGGAAAGTCACAAAGGGATCCATCCAAGACCTCTCCTGGTCGATCTCCATCACCTCCCCCTCTTCTATGGAGGGTCTGAATAGCTCGGTCATGGTCCCTCCAGCCTGAGGGCCATGCTTCGCGAGCAGGTCTGCCCGAGCATTCTCCTCTCGAGGAACATGCTGAATGGAGAAGCTGTGGAACTGTCCAACTATGCCTTTTATCTTTACTAGGTACAACTGGAGAGTCGGCTCCCTCACCTCGAACTCTCCGCTGATATGTCGCGCCACCACCAAGGAGTCCGTGAAGACCCTAATATCCTGTATACCCAACTCCCTGGCCAACCGAAGTCCGGCGATGATGGCCTCATACTCCGCCTGATTATTGGTGAGGGTGAAGTGTATTTTCAAAGCTTGCTCAATCCTAGTCCCCTCAGACTCACCAGGATGACCCCTCCCCCGAAAGAATTCCTACCAGAAGCTCCGTCTACTAGCATCTTCCATGCTGCTACGGGAGGTACCTCCATTTCTCCGGCCTCCAGTACGTAGTCCGCCAAGAAATCTGCCACCACTTATGCTTTAATAGCTTCTCGAGGAACGTAGGAGAGGTCGAATTCACTGAGCTCTATCGACCACTTGGCCAACCTCCCCGAGTGTTTGACCCCCTCGAGGATACGGCGAAGGGGGTGATCCGTCACAACCTGGATGGCATGGGCTTGGAAATAGGGTCTGAGCTTCCGGGCTGATACAATGAGAGCGAAGGCCAACTTTTCAAGGATGGGGTACTTCAGCTCTGCCTTCTTGAGGACTCTGCTTACATAATAGATTGGGAACTGCCTCTTCCCTTCTTCGCGGACGAGGACTGAGCTGACCGCCCCCATCCCTACCCCGAGGTAGAGGAACAAGGTCTCCCCTTCCCTCGGCCCCTGAAGTAGCGGCGTCTGAGTGAGTTGCTGCTTTAGAGCCGTGAAGTCTTTCTCACACTCAATGGTCCATTCGAACTCCTTCCCTCCCCTTAGGGTTCGAAAGAAAGAAGAGCACCTCTCTCCCGCTCTGGAGAGGAACCTGCTCAAACCGGCTAGTTTACCAGTGAGACGTTGGACTTCTTTGACATTCCTAGGAGATCCCAGCTCCAGTATCGCCCTCACCTTGTCAGGGTTGGGCTCCACCCCTTCAGGGTGAGGAGATGTCCTAAAAACTTCCCTCGGCTGGCCCCGAACACACATTTCAGAGGGTTAAGCCTCATATTATACTTTCTAACGGTTGCAAAAGTCTCTTGTAGGTCTAGGACATGAGACTCAAGGTCCCGACTCTTTACCATCAAGTCGTCCACGTAGACCTCGAGGTTCCTCCCCTTCTGCTCCCGGAAGATCCGGTCCATCATCCTTTGGTAGGTTGCTCCCGCGTTTTTTAGCCCAAAGGGCATCATATTATAGCTGAAGCAACCATCCTCCGTGACGAAGGTGACATCCTTGACGTCCGGAGGGTGCATGCGTATCTGATGGTACCCTGAAAAAGCATCTAAAAAACTCATTAGTGAGAAACCGACGGCTGAGTCAACCAGCGCGTCGATCCGAGACAGGGGGTAACAATCCTTAGGACAAGCTTTATTTAAGAGAGAGAAATCGATACACATCCTCCACTTGCCCTCCCCCCTTTTCACCATTACAAGGTTGCTCACCCATCCCGGATACCTGTTAGCCGATATGAATCCCGCCCGGAGCAGCTTTTCTACCTCTTCTTTGATGGGCCCGGCCATCTTGGAGGCGATGGCTCTCTTCTTCTGCTGGATGGGGCGAACCCCGGGGTCGAGGTTGAGACGATGGCACGCCACATCCGCGTCGACCCCCGACATGTCTGCTGCACTCCAGGCGAAGACATCAATGTTTTCTTCTACACACTTCCGAATTTCTTCCTGGTCCTGCGAAGTAAGCTCGCCGCTGATCTTTATCTTCTCTTTTCTCCCATCTTTGGTGAGGATCTCGACCTCCAGAACTTCTACCGCCGCTCTCAACCTTGAGGGTTCTTCCTCCTCCTGCTCTCTCGGCTCTTCCTCTAGATCCTTCGACCCGCACCCCACTCCTGAGACTTCCACAGCAGCCACCCTCTCCTGGGCCTTTCCTCCTTCTCCCTTCTCCAACCCCTCTCCTTCATCCATCCCCTCCTCCACTACAAGACTTCCTTCCACTCCTGCTCCTGCTCTTCCCAGCTCCTCTCCTCCAGCCACCTGCTCTCCAGCCATCACTGGCTCCACCGCAATACCCCTCTCCACTACTATCTCCAACTCCTCTCCTCCAGCCATCTGCTCTCCAGCCATCACTGGCTCCACCGCAATGCCCCTCTCCACTACTATCTCCAACTCCTCTCCTCCAGCCATCTGCTCTCCAGCCATCACTGACTCCACCGCAATGCCCCTCTCCACTACTATCCCCAACTCCTCTCCTCCAGCCAACTGCTCTCCAGCCATCACTGGCTCCACCGCAATGCCCCTCTCCACTACTATCTCCAACTCCTCTCCTCCAGCCATCTGCTCTCCAGCCATCACTGGCTCCACCGCAATGCCCCTCTCCACTACTATCTCCAACTCCTCTCCTTCAGCCATCTCTTCTTCCGCTACCAGATCTACCTCCACTCCTACTCCCACTCTTCCCAGCTCCTCTCTCTCCATCCTTGCTCCCAGCTCCTCCGCATCCTCCATCCACGAGATGGTGTTGACCGCCGTTACGTAACACTCCCGAGCCGCTTTCGGGTCCCCTCTCACCCTGATCTGGGTTCCCCCCGAATTGAGCTTCAGGCACTGATGAAAAGAGGGCGGAACGCATCTAAAGGCACTGATAAGAGGGCGCCCAAAGATCGTGTTGTAACTGCTGGGAGCGTCCACTATCACGAAATGACAATTCCTGGACAACCCTCCCAAGGTCACCTGATGTCCTACTCCTCCCTCAACCTCCTTCCTTTCTCCTGAAAAACCAAACAACAGCCCATCCGCCGCCAACACCCTTCGGGACTCCACCCTCATCTCGTTGAAAGACTTCTTGAAGATTACATTAACGGAACTCCCATTGTCCACCAGAATGCGGGATACCGTGAAGTTCTCGATGGCAGTCCTGATCACCAGCGCGTCACAGAAAGGGTCCTCGTGGTCAGGTAGGTCCCTTCTGGAAAACGTGATTTTCTCATTCGGGGGCGGGGTTTGCGACGTCGAGGCAACGCTCCGACGATACATAGTGTGAAGACTGGCCTTGCGGGTGGCCTCGATCCCCACCCCCCCATGAATTAATCCAATCCCCCCTCGATCTCCTGTATCTAAACGGTCTACACATCGATCTTCCTCCCCAGCTCCCGGCACCTCTACTATCCGCACTGCCGGTTGTCGGTCTTCTCCTCCTTTTCCTCTCTTCAACTCCAAGAACTCGGGACATATTGCCGTCGCGTGACCCTCCTCCTCGTGGAAGTCACAATAGGGCAAAACTCCCTCCCCACGTCTCTCTTCTAGGGGATTCCTCCTCCTCCCTGCTCCCGCTCTTCCACAGTCTCTTCCCCTTCCTCTCCCTCTGCCTATGGCCATAGCTTGCTGAGGTGGGAGTGGGAGCGGCCTCAGACCATGCCCCCATCCTAGCGGGTGAAACCTTCCTGGTCCTTGATAAAAGTTTCTTCCCCCCTGCGGAGGACCTCTCCCAGGTCCTTGAACCGGGCCTCCTGGTTGTCTCCACCCCGGCTCCGGGTGCACGGGCCCTCTTAGTTCCTCTCTCCTCCTTCCTTCTGGCTGCCTTCCCCCTCCAGGCTCCCTCTGCTCCACTTCCGTCAACCTTGCCAACTTCCTTGCGAATGTCGGGTTTGCCGCCTCCATGGCTATTTCTTTCGCGGCCTTCTCCATCAACCCTTCGAAGGACAACGACGCCTTCCTGGTGAGGCTCATCTTGAAGAAGCCTTCCCTTAGCCCCACGGTGAAAGCCATCTGGAGGGCGAAGCCAGGCACCTCCTGAATGTCCAACATCTCCTCCTGGAAGCGGTCAATGTACTGAGCCAAAGACTCGTCTGCCCTTTGCTTGATCAAGAAGATGGACTCCGGGTTCCTCTTCCTCTTTTTGGAGGTTGAGAACCGCAGCTGGAAACTTCTGCTCAGGTCCTCGAAGCAATAAATAGAACCAGTTGGGAGTTGGTGGAACCAATCCCTAGCCTTATCCTTCAAAGTGATGGCGAAGAGGTGGCACTTGAAGGCGTCCATCATGGGTCTGATGGAAACTGCGTCTTCAAACCACTACAAGTGTTGGAGGGGGTCATCCTTCCCCACGTAGTAGTTCATTTCCGGCTCACGGAACCCTTCTGGAACGGTTGCCTAGAGGACCAACTCGCAAAAAGGAGATCCTCTTGCCAGTGACTTCGCCTGATCCACTCGCGCCACGAGGTCCACCGGCGCGGCACTCGCCGGACTAGGGAAGAGCTCCCTTCCTTCCACCTCTCGCCGACTTCCTTCCGCCATTACCTCTTTTCCTGGCCGCCTCCCAGGTGCATCTTCACCTATCCTCACTGAGTCGGTCCCTCCCCTGGGCGCGAGATCTGGCACTTGAGGAGGGGGGGTCTCGCACTCGCCTCTTTGTGCGAGTTTTTTGAGGAGATCCATGATCCCTCCAATGGACGACATGAACTCTGTCCTCCCAACATACTCCTCCTGGCTGGGGGACCTCTCGCCTCCTCCTCCCGCATCTCCCGCCATGAGATAACCCCTCGTTCTTCTGCACAGGCTGCAGCTCCACGCTCACCGCACCAAAAATGTTGGAACCAGCAAAGCCGATTCCACCTAAAGCTCGGAACTACTGAGGCAGCTCGTGCTTACTCCCTTGGGATCACTCTCCAGGCGAAGAACTAGACCGGAGGCTTCAGTGAGGAGGTCCCACCTCTTACCCGGAAGAGACTAGAACTAGAGCTCTTCCCCTCCCTAGCCAATACTGAGCTAGGTGCCTTAGAAAAGATAAGAGGAGTCCAGGATGCTTGCTTCTCTAAGGCACCCTACCGGTCTATTTATAGGCCTCCGAACTGGGACTGCTAATAACCAAACTATGCTGCTGTGAAAATACCAGAATACCCTTGGCTGGGTCTGCCAACAGCTAAACTCCGCTGTCTTAAAGACTAAATGCAGCCCAAGCAGGTTAAAAGAGTAAAAACACCTCCGGGGCCCAGAAGGTGGGCCCGACCTTACCTGAACCGGCCCTGAAACCAAGACGACCCTTCTCTCAAGGCACCTCTCAATAGGGTCCTCTCGCCAGGCCGAACCCTCTCGACTCGCCTGGGCCCTCTCGCCACGGAGCTTCTCTTCTGAGCCCTCTCGACTCGCCTAGGCCCTCTCGCCACGGAGCTTCTCTTCTGAGTCCTCTCGACTCGCCTAGGCCCTCTCTACTCGGAGCTTCTCTTCTGAGTCCTCTCGACTCGCCTAGGTCCTCTCTACTCGTCGGGCCGAACCCTCTCTCCTCTCGAAGCTTCTCTTCTGAGTCCTCTCGACTCGCCTAGGCCCTCTCTACTCGCCGGGCTGCGAGCCCGAGGTTGTACAACTGGCTGCCCCGTCCCCGGTTGAAATCTTTGATATAAAGATTAGTGGCGCCGTCCTCCAACAGTCTGGGCTTTTGGTGCGAGTGGTTGTGCTATGTCCTCTCAATTGGTGGAGATGCGGGGTACGGGTTCGAAACCCCGAGGTCGTTTCCGGGGGGGGGGGGATTGTTGGGGCTGCGGTCCGGAATCGCCCCCGCGTTGCGGCGCTATGCGATAATGGCTTAACTGGCTGCCCCATCCCCGGTTGAAATATTTGATATAAAGATTAGTGGCGCCGTCCTATAACAATCCGGGCTTTTGGTGCGAGTGGTTGCGCTAAGTCCTCTCAATTGAGATGCGGGGAAGATACTACTCTAGAGGGGGGGGGGGGTGAATAGAGTAATCAAAAATTGCACTAGCAAAGTTGACTTTCTACTCAACTCCCTTGGAGTTAAATGCGGAATGAAGGTTATAGATATTTGAGATGAAACCCTAAAGCCTAACACAAGTGTTGTGCACAAAAGGCAGCCAACTGTAATTACAGTTAAGGCTTGAAAACCTAAACAGCAACTAGCAATCCTAGTTAAGATCTAATCACAGCCACAATGCAAGTAATTAATTAAAGCAATCCAGACGACACAAGGAATTTATAGTGGTTCCCCAAACAACTTGGGTACGTCCACTCTTCTACCAACAAGGTAGGAATCCACTCAGGTTTTTGATTAGGTGCCCTGCCACCAACAAGATCTGCTTCAGGTTGATCCAGAAACCCTTTAGACTTTTGATCAGGTGTCTAAAAACCAACACAGGTTTTTGATAGGGTGCCCTGCCACCAAGGGATACTTTTGAAGGGAGTAATAACCCTTTACATGAGGGGGAAAGGAGGTTAAGGTGTCTTCTCTATTTTACAATAGATTAGAGAAGCACAATAACTTGCACTGAGCTAGAAAGCTCTAAAAGAATCAAGGCCCCCCTGGCTAAAAGAACGTCCAGGTGAAGTCTTGCTTTAGTGCAGAAACACTTCAAAAAATACTGAAGGAAAAAGCTACAAGAAGATAAATAATATGAAATAAAATTTCTTCTTTAGGCAGCTATCTTCTTCTTCTCCTTCTTCAAAAGGCTCTGAGTGAAGATCTTCCTGTAAGCAGGAGAACTCAGGTTGAAGAAGAGTGAAGAACTAAAACTTCTTCTCAGTTAGATGTGAATGAGCTGAGAGCAGTTGGAAGCTGTAAGTTCTTAAGCTTGAATGTAGCTGTTAGCTTTTGAACTCCTTTTTCCTGAATGAACTTGATTTTTTCTATATGAACTAGTTTAATTCTTTCTTCAGGGAGTTCTTTATATAGCAGCAGCAGCAATGACTCTAACTTGAGTTTGAATCTTGTCTTCTACTGAACTCTACAAGCTGGGCTGCAAAAAGCATAAAGCAAAACAAATACTGCAGGCAGATATCCTATAAAAGGATAAAGCTTTCTAAGAAGCTGTAAATTACTCTGATGAAATAAAACTATAGAAAGTCACATCAAAAAAGACTCTTTACAGCCAAGAAAGACTTTTTGAGTCTAACGGCTATAAAGGACAGCCTGACAGATAAAGCAGAAAACATATCTCAGCTATAAGACAAACAACTTTGTCAGAAAAAGATTAGCTCATGCATAAGGAATGGAACTGATATTGCATGGAAATAATATCACAATTTATTCAGATAATCTTTTATAAAATATGCCAAAATAAATATGAAATTAATCACATCATAGAAGACGACAAAAACTACTCAAGACATACAGCAAAACGTCGAATGACCCTCAGAGATCGTCGACCGAAGCACGGAGATCGTCGACCTATCAGACAGATAGTAGAACGATCCAGATAGTCGAACTATCAAAGAAGATAGTCGAACTACCTCAGCAGATAGTCGATCTATCAGAACAGATAGTCGAGCTATCAGATAGCCGATCTATCAAGACAGATAGTCGAACTACCAAACAAAGCAGATAGTCGACCTATCAAACAGATAGTCGACCTATCACAGAAAAACAGATAGTCGACCTATCAACAGATAGTCGAGCTATCAAACAAAACAGATAGTCAACCTATCAACAGATAGTTGAACTATCAGATTGTTGAACTATCCAAGCAGATAGTCGAACTATCAAGCAACACAGATAGTCGACCTATCAACAGATAGTCGAACTATCAAAGCTACACAGATAGTCGACCTATCAACAGATAGTCGAACTATCAAAGCAACACAGATAGTCGACTTATCAACAGATAGTCGAACTATCAAAGCGGACAGATAGTCGACCTATCAACAGATAGTCAAGCTATCAGATAGTTTAACTATCCAGGCAGATAGTCGAACTATCAAAGAAAACAGATAGTCGACCTATCAACAGATAGTCGAGCTATCAACGCAGACAGAACGTCGACCAACTGATAGACGATCGTCGATCAGCCAATAGACGATAGTCGAATGGCGTTCGACTATAGTCGAACGAAAAACAACTTAACCAAATTTACATCTGGAAAAGTGACCTCTAAAACTAGAGCAACAAACCTTTGACCATAGATAAATCTTGGATCAAGCAACAGAAAGAGAAGACTAAACTCAAATCAAAACCTAGGGTTCCAACAATCTCCCCCTATTTGAGTTAAGTCTCTCAACAATTAAAACATACAAAACTAATTACTGAAAGTAAAATAAAATGTATAAAGAGAAATAACTAAGCATATATCATCAATCAAACAGATAAGCAATTAACTGTCAATCAATGAAAAATTAAGGTGCTTCAGAGTTAGATTTAGGATTAGAAGAGCTAGAAACAAAAGTAATCTTTCTTGAGGGATCTAGAGCTTCTTTTCTTGATAGCTTCAGGTCTTGTTCTCCAATGATTTTCAATTCTATTGTTCTTGGGACCACTGCCTCAGGATGCTTTTCCATATACTTTGAAGGATCAAATATCTCAGGTCTAACCTGGAACTTGTCGAGCTCCTTCATTCTGAATTTTAACATTGTGGTCAATCCTGCAGTGTCCTTTCCTTCTGCTTTTGCTTTCTTAATTTACACTGCTCCAACGAGTTCAAGAAAATGAGCCATCCTAAAATTAGGATCAAGCTCTGGGCTTTCATAAACATTCTCAGAAGAAGTATCAACTAGTTCTTTATCCTGAATAACTAGATAAGAGAGGGGAGCAGACTTAGCAAATATCTTGCTACAATTTTCAGATAAAATAATTTGCTTACCTTTTGAAACATCCTTCTCAGAGTGATCTGGCTTAGGAGAGGTAGAGCTTTTAAGTTCTTTGGACTGAGGAGGAGAAAATGTTGGTCTTTGATACACTACCTCCTTTACCTGTTCCTTAACAGCATCAGGTCTTTGATAGCCAGTTTGACTTTTACCTTGGTATCCTTGTGAACTTCTCCTTTGAGCTGACTGAGATGGATTTGATTTTTCGGACTGAGCAGCAGGTTTTCCAGATAAGTTTCCTGAGGCTCCTGCACTGGGAGGTGGAGGAGGAGGACCTCTAGGATTCTATCTAGGGACAGGAGAGTCATACCTCTTTGACATTTTCCTTTGCTTTTGCTGGTTCTTAGAAAATAACATCCAATGCTGGAAGTCTTTTGACTTAGGATCAATTCCTTTCAGTATATAATACGGGGTATCATTATCTGGATTAGCAGGAGGAGGATCAACAGCTTTCCTTTTCTTTTTACCAATTCTTTTTCTTTTTGACTCAGCAGACTCATCAGAATCAATTTCATCTTCAGAATTAGAAGAGATGGGGAGATCATAGGGATCAAATGCATCTTACATAGCCCTTTCCTTTTCCTTTAAAGCAGCTTTCTCTAGTTCTTCTTCTATGGCATCCTGTGCCAATAGAGCATCTAAATCCAAGCCCGGGGAATCATCCCATACAGTAGATTTTTCAATTTGGGCATCTGCAACTTTTTCTTGAAGATCAGAAACTGTCATAGTGACCAGTTCTGCTTGCACTTCTGGCTGAGCAACTTCAGAAATTTGAACGGCTGGTTCTGGTTGAACTTCTGGAGCAGGTTGGATAACAGGCTCTTGGACTTCTAGAATTTCTTCCAATTTATCTGTAGTATTATGAATAAAATTTTTCTAAATGTCATCTAATCATCCCTTACAGATATTCCCAAACTATCATATCAGTTATCAAGTCTAAAAAGTAAGTAAAGGGAATACCTTCAGAATCGACCACAGCGTGTCCTAACTCCCATAAATCATCTAGAAAGGAAGTGATAATTCCTTCTAGGTACAGGGCAACCAAGGGAGTAGAACATTCTTCTAAACAAGCTTTAACAATGAATTCAGATTTCAACAAAGCATCAGAAATTTCTTTTTCAGATAGAGAAGGAGGAGCTGAATCTTCTATTGCTTTCTCTGCCACTGCATGATGATCTGCTGGAGGGGAGGCCAAAGGGTGCTTAGAGACATCTTCATCAAGCATCTCCCCCTGCTTGATTTCAGTAGAAACTAAAACCAGGCCCCTATAAGAAGAGGGCTCAGCAGACTTTGAGAGTTTTTGAATAGCAACAGTCAGAGAGAAGATAGAGGAAGCAAGGGGAGCAATCGCCTCTTCAATCATAATTTTGATTGAGGGGGTAATTAACTCCACAATGCTAGAAATAAATGCTGGAGTTATTTCAAAGGATGATGATGATGATGGTGGGGTAATTTCAGAGGATTGAAGATCAGCAGGGATGGTATATATATGATGAGATGGAGAAGGAACTAGAGATGGAACTGGAGATGTATGAGTGGATGCAGGGTGATCAATGTGATCAGAAGAGGGAATTGGAGAATGAAGAGGAGTATAAATCTCAAACACCAACAAATCAAAACTTGGATGAGAGATCCCAGCAAGATGAGTCGGGAGAGGAGATGCAGGAGGAGATGCAAGAGGAGAAGTAGAAGGTCGTACTTCAATTGAAGTTGAGGGAACTTCAACTGAAGTAGACGGCAAAACAGATGAAGAAGATGGAAGGGATGGATTTGCTGACCCAGCTGCTAGAAGGGGGGGAGTGACTGAGATAGTCCTTGTGCTCTCAGATGTAACTGGAGCAACCCCTGCGGGAGCGGGCTTCAGGAAGGTCCTTTTCCATTTTGAGAACAGGGATGGATCCATCTTCTTGCTGGCATTGATGGAGGTGGCAGCTGACACTAACAGATGGGGGTATTTCTCCTTCAGAAAAATCCCAACTACCCTTCCCAGGGTAACTTCTTTCTTGACATTCTTTTTCCTGATCAGATCAAACATAACGCCTGCCCAATTAATCTGTTTCTTATTTACAATTGCACACATCAGTGCAAATTGCTGCCTTGTAATATTATCGTGGGCGGAGTGCTTTCCCAGTAGCACTTTTCCAACTATTTCAGCAAGAAACTTGATCTTAAACGGAAAATTTACTTTGAGCAGCTTAGAGGGAATGCCTTCGGCATGTCCCAGCTCAGTTAACATCCTTCCGAACTCAGGAGTATCTTGCTCATACTCTTCTTCCCCATTAATCAATCCAAAAATTTCAGTCAAAATAGCGGGAGTCAATGTTACCTCTTCTCCGCTAATGGTTCTAGTCATCGAATCATCAGTTGAAGACGAAGTGAATGCCAACTCTTTGATCTCTTGAGTGTTTATCTTTATTCTGTAGGACATGAGTTTCTCTAACCCTTGATCTTTGCACAGATTAAGAATTTCCACTATTCCTGGTTCGCAGCAGCTGAAGGCATCGAAATCTACGCTGAACCCTGCATCAAACTTCACTACTGCTAGGAGCGCTGGAGCAATCGCCATCAAAAGAGCTGGAGAAGACGAGAGAGAGACGGCAAGGACGGAGCGGCAGAAAACGCAAGACAAAGAGCAAGCGGGAAGACGGAATGCGAAAAGACGCTCTCCGTCGACGATAAAAGCAACTATCTCTTAACCTAGGTCGACCATCGAATTTATATTAAAACAACGATCGTCGATCTATTTAAAAGATAATGGAGACGATGGTCGAATGGTCGTTTGACGATAGGTCCTGAAGCAGAGTAGTCGATCAATGTTCGACTATTTCTGTCTTCACAAACAGCAAGCTGTCGTCAACCATAGATCGACGATAGGCTCGACCAGTTCGACTATCTTCGAACGCCGGTTGACGATCTTCAAGCAGATAAGCTATCTTCAACCATAGGTCGACGATAGGCTTAATCCGATCGACTATCTTTGAACGTCGTTCGACGATCTTCAAACAGGTTTCAACAAGGCAGACGTCACACTTAGTCTCTTCCATTAATCATGCCTAGTTGAACCAAAAAGAACAGATGCTTCTGTTCATCTAAGGGCTTGGTGAATATATCACCTCTCTGAAGTTCTGTGGATATGAACTCAAGGCTGATCTTGTTCTTTTCCACACAATCTCTCAGGAAATGGTGTCTAATCTCAATGTGCTTCGTTCTAGAGTGGTTCACTGGATTTTGTGCAATGGAGATAGCACTTGTACTATCACACATGATTTTAGTGTTCTTGTGTGAGTACTCATAATCCAAAATTTGGTATTGTATCCACAAGATCTGTGAACAACAACTAGCAGCTGTTATATATTCAGCTTCTGCAGTTGAAGTTGAGACAGAGGCCTGCTTCTTACAGAACCAAGAGACCAATCTCTCTCCCAACAACTGGCAAGTTCCTGAGGTACTTTTCCTGTCAACTCGACAACCAGCATAATCAGAATCAGAATATCCAATTAATTCAAATTCTGACTCAGCTGGGTACCAAAGTCCTAGATTTGGACATCCCTTCAGGTATCTCAAGATTCTCTTGAGAAGAATCAGATGAGATTCCTTGGGGTTGACCTGGAATCTAGCACAAAGGCATGTAGCAAACATTATGTCTGGTCTACTTGCAGTTAAATACAATAGGGAACCAACAATGGCCCTATAATTCTTTTGATCAACAGGCTTTCCCTGATCATTAGAATCAATAACTACATTAGTAGCCATAGGTGTATGCATTGCTGAAGCATCTGCCATCCCAAACTTCTTTACCAATTTCTTGGCATATTTGGATTGGGAGATGAAGATGCCATCAACATCTTGCTTTACTTGGAGACCAAGAAAGTAAGACAGCTCACCCATACTACTCATCTCAAACTTAGAATGCATCAAGTTGGAGAACTTTTTGCATAGTTTGGGATCAGTGGAACCAAAAATAAAGTCATCCACATACACTTGAACTAACAGGATTGTGTCCTTGTGGTGCTTGACGAAGAGGGTTCTATCAACTACTCCACTAACAAAGTTGTGCTCTAACAGGAAACTAGCTAGAGTCTCATACCAGGCTCTTGGTGCTTGTTTTAGTCCATAAAGAGCTTTTTGCAACTTGAATACATGTGAGGGCTGAGTTGAAGAAACAAAACCGGGTGGTTGTTCAACAAATACCTCTTCCTTTAGCTCACCATTAAGAAAAGCACTTTTGACATCCATCTGAAAAACCTTAAACTTCATATAGGCTGCATAGGCTAAGGAGATCCTTATTGCCTCTAGCCTTGCAACAGGAGCAAAGGTTTGGTCATAATCTATACCTTCCTCCTGTCTGTAGCCCTGAGCTACAAGCCTAGCTTTATTCCATACAATGATTCCATTTGCATCCAACTTGTTTCTGTACACCCACATGGTGCCTATGATCAGTTAGCCTTTAGGTCTTGGAACCAAAGTCCATACTTTACATCTTTCAAACTGATTGAGTTCCACTTGCGTAACAATGATCCAGTGGGGATCTAGCTCAGCATCTTTAATGGTGAGGGGCTCAATCTGTGAAAGGAAACAAGCATGCATCACATCCTGTCTTAACTGATGTCTTGTTTGAACACCAGCTGATATGTCTTCTATCACTTGAGATGTAGGATGATCTCTAAGTGTAACAACATCAGCAGGTGGGATGTGATCTTCAGCAATAGTTGGGATTAATTCCTCAGGAGGAATTTGGTCTACTATTGGTGGTATAGCAACAAATTCTGCAATGTCTTCATCACTGTCTGATTCAGTGATATGAAGAGTTGAAAGATGGTGGATTTCTTGAGTGACATCTTTGGTAGATTCTTGTACCTGTAATAAACTTGAGGAAGGGGAAGTTTCCTTCTCCTTGTAAAATATTTGGGATTCATCAAAGGTCACATGAACAGACTCTTCAATTTTAGAAGATGATTTATTAAATACCCTATAAGCTTTGCTTACTTGGGAATATCCAAGAAAAATTCCCATTGAAGCTTTTGCTTCAAATTTTCTAAGGTATTCTTTATTATTATTATGAATATAAACTACACAGCCAAAAACTCTAAAATAATTTATTTTAGGTTTCTTTCCTTTAAGTAACTCATAAGGAGTTTTACACTTAAGCTTGTGTATCAGACTTCTATTCAAGACATAGTTGGCTGTACTAACAGCTTCTGCCCAAAAGGAAAGAGGCATATTAGCATCTGCCAACAATGTGCCAGCAGCTTCAATTAGTGTTCTGTCCTTCCTTTCAACTACCCCATTTTGTTGGGGAGTTCTAGGAGCTGAGAAGCTATGTTTGATACCTTCTCTCTCACAGAATTCTTGCATGAGAAGAGAGTCAAACTCAGTACCATGATCACTTCTGATCAAGACTACATGAGTAGAGTACTCAGTCTGCACACATAATAGAAAATCTGTAAGGGCTTTGAAGTTATCAGCCTTAGTTCTCAAAAAGAACACCAAAGTGAACCTAGAGAAGTCATCCACAGTGACTAGGGTGTAATAATTCCCTCCTAAACTCTGTACATTTATTGGGCCAAATAGGTCCAAATGTAATAAATACAGGATTCTAGGAGAATCACTTTTATTTACTGATTTAAATGAATACTTGGTTTGCTTGCCTAGTTGACAAGCCTTGCATAGGCTCTCCTTCTTGTAGAGGCAAGAAGGTAAACCTCTAACAAGGTTGTGTTTAGATAGCCTAGATATATTCTTGAGGTTAACATGGCTAAGCCTTTTATGCCATAAAGTATTATTATTTGTTACTTCATTAAACAAGCAGATTTCAGAGTGAGTTGAGTTAAAATCTACTAAATAAATGTTACCTTGTCTAATACCTACTAATACAACATTATTATTTAAAGTAATATTACAAAGAGAGTTAGAGAATGATAACTGGTATCCAGCATCACATAACTGACTTACTGAGATTAGATTATGCTTCAGTCCAGTTACATAAGCAACTCTCTTGAATGTTACAGCTCCTATTGTCATCCTGCCATAGCCTTCAGTTTGACCACAGCTTGAATCTCCAAAGATTACCTTTGGGCCAAGCTTTGCCTTGAACCTTGACAGATGTTCTTTATTTCCTGTCATATGCTTGGAGCAACCACTATCCTAATACCACTTATTTTGAGTGATAGGATAGGTCTTCACCTGCAAATAAATCAATTTAAACATTGTGGACCCAGGTAACCTTGGGTCCCTTATTTTTCACATAAGAAAAACTGGAAATAAATGAATAAGCAGGCTGAGGGTGATAACCTAATGGGTAAGATCTCCTAGGTGGGATTCTCCATGCAGATGATGGATCAATGAACCTAGGGTTTCTATTCATATTCGGGTTTCTAAAGTTCTGGTTAGAGTTTTGAAATTCATGTTGGAAGTATCGATCGGCGTCCGACGATTGGTACCCAGATCGTCGATCTCCGTTCGACCATTGGTCCTGCGATCGTCGAGCAGCGTTCGTCGCTCTTTGTAATTCCTTAAATTTCTGTTTTCTTTTCTCTCTTTTAGCTTTATTTAAAGCTCTATTAACTTGATTAACTTGCTCAGTGTTTTTTATTCCACTAGATGAAATAAAATTCACTGGAGTTGAAAGTTGGTTTTTAAGAATGATTGGGGGCTCACTAGAAGATGCTCCTAAGCCTAATTTGTTATTGCCTGACCTAGTGTTAGACATGCTTGTTATTTTAAGCAACTTAAGGCTTCTACCATTCAGAGACTCTTCTAACCTTTTGGACTTAGCTAATTCATTCTTAAGGAATTTTATTTCTTCACTAGCATTAGTGAGTTCTGCTGTTAACCTAATGTTTTCATTAGCAATCAATTCAGATTCAGCTAGTTTAATTCTAAGCTCTTTTATTTCTTTTTCAGAACTAATTAAATCTAAACATAAAGATTTAAACTCAGATTTAAATTCAGCAGATGTAAAGTCATAAGAAGACAATACCTCATCTTCAGTTGGCATTTCTTCATCAGAATCGAAATTCTCTGCAGCTGAGTGATTGCTGCAGGCATCAATTGCCATCAGGCAAACTTCCTTTGCCTTCTTTTCTTCCTCATCCTCACTAGAGCTTGAGGAGGAAGATTCCTCATCAGAATCACTCCAGGTATCAGCAACAAAGCCTCTCTCCTTCTTTTTGTTCTTGTAGGAGGATGGCTTGGAATGCTTCCTGTGCTGATCCTTGTCTTTTCTTTTATCTTTATTCTTTTCCTCTGGACAATCTGGAAGAATATGTCCAGGCTTCCTGCAACCATAGCAGATTATTTCTTTAGAAGGAGTATGATCATACCTTGGTTTATCTTCATACTTTGAAGATTTCTTTCTGAATTCCTTCCTTCCCATCTTGAGAAACCTTTTGGCAAATAATGCCATCAGTTCCTCATTAGACTGGCTTCCTTCAGAAGCTTCAGCAGCTTTGAGAGCAAGGGTTTGCTCTTTTCTTGTAGGAGTTGGGGTCTTTGCTTCAGCCTCAGCTTCCTTGGACTTCAGCACTTGCTCAAAAGACTTGAGCTTGCCGAGAAGGGCTTCTGTTGAGATTTCATTTGTGCTTCTGGCCTCCTTGATAGGCCAGATCCACAGATCCCATGTGCTAGGGAAGCATATAAGAATCTTATCATTGACCTCTGTCAAGGAAATATCCTTATCAAGGGTCCTCAGCTCATTGATGATTGAGCTGAGCCTTGTGTACATTGCTTCAACTGATTCAGCATCAGTTTTCTTGAAATTCTCATACTGGGAGATAAGGTTGGACCTTCTGTCCTTCCTTTCATCAGCTGAACCAGCTACAATCTGGTTCAGTGTATCCCACATTGCTTTAGCTGAAGAGCAGTCAACAACCTTCTGGAATACTTCATCAGACATTGTCTGAGCCAGAATGTTCATTGCCTTAGCATCTGCTATCTTTGCCTTTTTGTATTCATCATTGTAGTCTGAAGGAGGCACTGCACTCATATCAGATAATGATGAGGCAGTAGCTGCAGTAGGTGCTCTTGGTGGTCCTATCAAAATAGAAGCAAAAATACTTTCATCAATAGAGTTCATATATAGTTTAATCCTTACCTTCCAGATGCCAAACTTAGCCAAGTTGCATGCTGGAGGTTTGGTGCTAGAGTAATCCTTGGACTGGGCCATGATAGTGAAAGTGAATATCTATAAACTTTGGTATCTATTAGGATCTTGTGACTTAGGTGTTAGCCTATTCAGTCAGTCAACCTCCCTCTGATACCAATTGAAAGAAAAGGGGATAGATACTACTCTAGAGGGGGAGTGAATAGAGTAATCAAAAATTACACTAGCAAAGTTGACTTTCTACTCAACTCCCTTGGAGTTAAATGCGGAATGAAGGTTATAGATATTTGAGATTAAACCCTAAAGCCTAACACAAGTGTTGTGCACAAAAGGCAGCCAACTGTAATTACAGTTAAGGCTTGAAAACCTAAACAGCAACTAGCAATCCTAGTTAAGATCTAATCACAGGCACAATGCAAGTAATTAATTAAAGCAATCCAGACGACACAAGGAATTTATAGTGGTTCCCCAAACAACTTGGGTACGTCCACTCTTCTACCAACAAGGTAGGAATCCACTCAGGTTTTTGATCAGGTGCCCTGCCACCAACAAGATCTGCTTCAGGTAGATCCAGAAACCCTTTAGACTTTTGATCAGGTGTCTAAAAACCAACACAAGTTTTTGATCAGGTGCCCTGCCACCAAGGGATACTTTTGAAGGGAGTAATAACCCTTTATAGGAGGGGGAAAGGAGGTTAAGGTGTCTTCTCTATTTTACAATAGATTAGAGAAGAAAAATAACTTGCACTAAGCTAGAAAGCTCTAAAAGAATCAAGGCTCCCCTGGCTAAAAGAACGTCCAGGTGAAGTCTTGCTTCAGTGCAGAAACACTTCAGAAAATACTGAAGGAAAAAGCTACAAGAAGATAAATAATATGAAATAAAATTTCTTCTTTAAGCAGCTATCTTCTTCTTCTCCTTCTTCAAAAGGCTCTGAGTGAAGATCTTCCTGTAAGCAGGAGAACTCAGGTTAAAGAAGAGTGAAGAACTAAAACTTCTTCTCAGTTAGATGTGAATGAGCTGAGAGTAGTTGGAAGCTATAAGTTCTTAAGCTTGAATGTAGCTGTTAGCTTTTGAACTCCTTTTTCCTGAATGAACTTGATTTTTGCTATATGAACTAGTTTAATTCTTTCTTTAGGGAGTTCTTTATATAGCAGCAACAGTAACGACTCTAACTTGAGTTTGAATCTTATCTTCTACTGAACTCTGCAAGCTTGGCTGCAAAAAGCATAAAGCAAAACAAATACTGCAGGCAGATATCCTATAAAAGGATAAAGCTTTCTAAGAAGCTGCAAATTACTCTGATGAAATAAAACTAGAGAAAGTCACATCAGAAAAGACTCTTTATAGCCAAGAATGACTTTTTGAGTCTAATGGCTATAAAGGATAGCCTGGCAGATAAAGCAGAAAACATATCTCAGCTATAAGACAAACAATTTTATCAGAAAAAGATTAGCTCATGCATAAGGAATGGAACTGATATTGCATGGAAATAATATCACAATTTATTCAGATAATCTTTTATAAAATATGCCAAAATAAATATGAAATTAATCACATCATAGAAGACGACAAAAACTACTCAAGATATACAGCAAAACGTCGAACGACCCTCGGAGATCGTCGACCGAAGCACGGAGATCGTCGACCTATCAGACAGATAGTCGAACGATATAGATAGTCAAACTATCAAAGAAGATAGTCGAACTACCTCAGCAGATAGTCGATCTATTAGAACAGATAGTCGAGCTATCAGATAGTCGATCTATCAAGATAGATAGTCGAACTACCAAACAAAGCAGATAGTCGACCTATCAAACAGATAGTCGACCTATCACACAAAAACAGATAGTCGACCTATCAACAGATAGTCGATCTATCAAACAAAACAGATAGTCGACCTATCAACAGATTGTCGAACTATCAGATAGTTGAACTATCCAAGCAGATAGTCGAACTATCAAGCAACACAGATAGTCGACCTATCAAGAGATAGTCGAACTATCAAAGCAACACAGATAGTCGACCTATCAACAGATAGTCGAACTATCAAAGCAACACAGATAGTCGACTTATCAACAGATAGTCGAACTATCAAAGCGGACAGATAGTCGACCTATCAACAGATAGTCGAGCTATCAGATGGTTGAACTATCCAGGCAGATAGTCGAACTATCAAAGAAAACAGATAGTCGACCTATCAACAGATAGTCGAGCTATCAACGCAGACAGAACGTCGACCAACTGATAGACGATCGTTGATCAGCCGATAGACGATAGTCGAGCGGCGTTCGACTATAGTCGAACGAAAAACAACTTAACCAAATTTACATCTGGAAAAGTGACCTCTAAAACTAGAGCAACAAACCTTTGACCATAGATAAATCTTGGGTCAAGCAACAGAAAGAGAAGACTAAACTCAAATCAAAACCTAGGGTTCCAATAGACAGGAATGCATGCATTTTGCCTACGGATGCAATTGAGCCTATAAAATACATTCCCAATCCTTACAGTTATTTTGAAAGGCTGAAAGTCAAGAGAACTGAAGCAGACAAGGCAGACAATAAAGGGAAGAAGAACGCTAGTGCTGAAGATAAGGCTGTCAAGAAGCCCAAGGGAAGTGGCATAGTTATAAGGGAACCTGAAACATGAAAAGTTACTTGTTCTGCTTAAAGGGCTCAAGGAATATGTCATGTTTTGTACTATGAACAAAAACATTTTTTCCTTCTAAGATAAATGAAAATCATTTTTGATTATGTTCATTATTTTCTCTAAGTTATGCAATGTGTCTTTTACTGTATGTGATGCATATTTTTGTTAATGTATAACATTGTCTTAGGTTTTGACTTCTTCAAATAGGGAGAGATTATTGGTTCCATTGTGCCCAATATCCAAGATTTATAAGAAGTCAAACAAGTAAATGGTATACACATTGTTGTATTTGATGTTGTTCAAACTCATCATGTGCATGATGTTTCTTGGAACAGGTTTGGACAGATAACCTAAGTGGCTAGGACAGGTGATGTCAAGGCAAGCTTATAGAAAGATAGAAAATCTGTCAAAGTCCACAAGCGTTGAGTGAAGCAAGCTCACTCAACGCCAGATGACTAAAAGCTGTGAGTACAATATGCATAGTCAAAGCCAGGCTATTGGCAAGCTGAAAATATGACTAAGTCCATAGGCGTTGAGTGAAGTCTACACACTCAACGCCATATAGCAAAAAGCTGCGAGACAGGCTAAGGGAGTAAAAGCTTAAGAAGAAACATGCAGAAATGTGGCTAAGTCCACATGCATTGAGTGAAGTCTATTCACTCAATGCCATAACTTCATATTCGTTAAGTATTGCTCAGACAGTCTAAGCCACAGGAAATCTATATGGATATTTTACTAAGTCCACAGGCATTGAGTGAAGCCTATTCACTCAACGCCTTGTGATAAAAAGCGTAGAATTTTGTCTAAGGACAAAAGCGTTGAGTGAAGCTTACTCACTCAATGTCACATCAATATAACTGACAGATTCTGAAAGCATTGAGTGAAGAAGCTACACTCAACTCTTCTTTAGTAGGAGAATTGGCTAAGTCTAATAGTGTTGAGTGATGATCATTCACTCAATGCCTTATGACAAAAAACTGTCTAAGTGCTTTGGCATTGAGTGATGGTCACTCACTCAATGCCTAATGACAGAATTTTTTTGTAAGTGTTTTGGCATTGAGTAAAGCTTACTTACTCAATGCCTAGTGACAGAAAAACTATCTAAGTGGTTTGGTGTTGAGTGAAGCTTACTCACTCAATGTCTAGAGACAGGAAATTTGACTAAGTGTTTTGGTGTTACGTGAAGCTTACTCACTAAATGCCTATACTAAAGATGTTTGATTTTGGCTAAGTCCATAGATGGTGACGTCAGCAAAGTCAACAAGTCAATAGAATTTGAATTCGTTGAGAGAAAGCTATAGTACACGACAAATGTCGCTGCTTGCCTTTTATACAGCTATTAATGCAAAAGCTAGGTACTAGCCAACCAATTCCAAGTGGTGCCCACTACTCAAAGAGTTGTTGATGGGCGAATAATAAATTAAAAGGTAAAGATCGATGAAGGAAAAAAAGCTTTTTAAAAACACATAACTGGACTTCATCATCCCGCTCGCCATTGTTGCATAGCTTGGAGAACAAGTTCAAAGTGCTGATTTTAGAGCAAAATGTAAGTCAGTCTGTGACTCACAGATAGTTAGCTATTTAAGAAGATATTCATTGAAGAATCAAATCATCTTCAACAATAAGATCAGAAAGTCCACTTTCTGACTTAAGTTGCAGCAAAGGGCCAACCTAGCTGTAGTTACTTCACAGGTACAACAGAGCATTTCTTGAAGATAAATTTCTAGAGCTGTGAAGAAGAGAGGTTTGATTTTCTGGTTCAGTTAAGATAGGTGTAGAGCAGCAGATCTGCAAAGTTGCTTCCAGCTCAAGATTCTTGGTTCTACGAAGAAGTTAGGGCCGAGTACATCTCAGCTTAAGAAGAAGAAAGCTAAGAGAAATTTATATGTTATTAGAATCATCAACACCCAAATACACCCTATAGGATCTTAATAGATCTGAGTTGTAGGCCTAAGTATATAAAGGCTAAGTGTATGATCCAAGTGTTGATCTGAGTGTAGGATCCAAGTGTGGATCTGAGTGTAGGATCACTTGGTGATCTGAGATAGGATTCTGTTGAGAGTCTGAGTGTAGGGCTTTAGCCTGAGTATAGGATTCAAGTTTGAATCTTAGCTATAGGATCCTGTTTAGATCTGAGATAGGTGATCATTTGATCACTGAGCTGTAGGGCCTTTGTGCCTGAGGTAGGGCTTTTGAGCTTAAGATAGGAGATTCATTCTCTCTGATTATAGGACCTTTGGATCTGAGGTAGGATCTAGATTTGGATCAGAGGTAGGGACTTTGTGCTTGAGCTGTAGGAGAGTCATTCTCTCTGAGGTAGGATCCTTTGTGGATCTGAGTTAGGGCTGTCCACACAGCCTGAGTAGTGGGGACTTTGTGCCTGAGGTAGGTGATCTTTGGATCACTGAGTTGTAGGCCCTTGTGCCTGAGCTGTAGGTCTTGGAGGAGACTGAGTAGTCCTACGAGATCATGGTATAAGCTCTTAGGAGCTGAGATTGGAGAAATGTCTTGTCTAACAAGTTATTAGAAAGGTGGGAGGGAAAGTGGATGTAGCCATAATTTAGTGAACCACTATAAATTTTCTATTTTGTCTATGTGATTGCCTTGAAAGCACAACTAACACAATCACATCACTCACATAAGTAATTAAGTTAAAAATAAAGCAAAAGAGACTAACAATCTATTCATCCCCCCTCTAGGTAATTTAGCTATCCTTGAAAGCAAAGACTTTCAAATGGTATCAGAGGGAGGTTACTCAAAAAGGACTTAACAATCTGAGTGATCTCCAAGGATAGCTACAAGTCTTATGCTTGTGAGTAAAGTAGTGAACCATAAGGAGTGGAGCTCAATGAAGCTTCAAGTCTGTAGAGCAGAAAATACCTACAATGGGTCGTTGGCAGCTGTTGTAGATAATAAAGACAATCCTGCTACCAGGATAGGAATCAGAGCCCCACTATCCTCAATGTTCAGAGATTGTGGTAATTTTCATGTCTATCTAGATGCAAGTTTAAAGATCAGGGCTCCTCTTTCACTCACAGACAGTCATTCAGAAGTGGATGATGATGAGGAAGTTGACTGCATATATTATGGGCTGATGTCAATGATAGAAGAAGAATCCCGTCAAGATCAGCCTGGTCCAGATCAGGTTCACTCCCTATCTAGCACATTCTCAGTATCTATGTATGAGACTAATAAAGACTCTGATGCATCTACATCAAGTGATGATTAGGAACCTGTATCAGAGGAAGATGACAATCAATTGATTGACATGTCTGGTGCACTTCTGAAGGCTTTCAAAAGAAGCAATAAGTTGGCTAAAAACCAGGCTTAGGAGATTGCTTCTCTTCAGCTAGCTACTTCCCAGCAAGATGAGACAACAACCCTTCTGGAATAGAAGGCAGGGGAAGTTAGCCAACTAAAGGCTATCTCAAATCTCCAAATTGAGACTTCAAGCCAGAAGCACAAGATCATCTTGGATCTTGAAGAGAAACTCCTAAAGGAGAAAAATGTTGTAGCTGATTTGAAAGAAAAGATAGATCTTAATTTACACTTGAATAATATATATGTTATGTAACATAAAAGGCACAACACAAACATAAAGAAAAGACCAAGAAATCCAGAAGACACAAGGATTATAGTGGTTCCCAAACTCAGGGTACATCCACTCTTCTACCACCCTGGTAAGAATCCACTAGCAGGTTTTTGATCAGGTGACTGTCAACACAATATCTATTTTCTAAGGGAGATATTACAACCCTTTCAGCTTTTGATTAGGTGCCAAAAAACCAAACTCAAGTTGTTTGGAAGTGTGAACCAGGCTAACTTTTAAAGGGAGTTAAAACCCTGTACAGTGGGGTGGGAAAGAAAGTGATGTTAGTCTTCTTTATTCTTAAAAGAACTTTGAGAAGACTTTGTGTGGATTCCAGCTCTTGTCAAAGCTCTGCCTGAGATGTAGAGTTGTTCAGGATTGAGAAGCTTTGTTCAGTAGTGTGTAGGTATTCATCTCTGATGTTGTTCTCCAGTAAGCTTCGATACTGATATTGTATTTGTTGTCTATTGAAAAGCCTGGAGCAGATGATGAAGAACAATATATGAAAGAGAGCTATGTTGTGTTCTTCAGAATCTCTATTCTGACTACTTCTTAGTCTTGTTGTCAGTCACTTCTTGTGTATCTGCAAACCTCCAATCTGAATATATTCCCCCGAGCCATATTCAAACATTTGAATTAACTCTATCTTGAAATGGCCGAAGCATTCTCGAGAGAGAAAGATGCTTGGGGAATTAAGCATATTAACTGTTGCTGTTGAACGACTATATCCTCTAAGAATGGTTAGCATTTAAATCTGAGAGATATTAAATGCCTAAATCAATAATTAATTCTGATAGCTGTTAAAGCCTCTGTCTGTAAAACTGCATAGGATTCTTCAACCTCAGTCTGCTATTCGTCGACCTCAGTTCAGAGATCATCGACCTGAATAACCTTTGCGTGGAGCTAAGATTCTGTCTTGAGATTCAGCTATTGTCGACCGGAGCTCAGAGATCATCGATTTCAACTAAGAGATAAAACTCTGAGTTTCGTCGACCTGAGTTCGACGTTCATCGAACGCAGCTTGAAGTTTGTCGAGCTCATTTCATGCCTTTGTCAAAACTGATTTCTGCAAGATTTCTTTGGAGTTCTTTTGAGGCAGACCTGGAAATAATCCCATGACACTGACTATACATTTTGGGTCAATCTAACAACATCCTAATAATACTCCTTGCCCAAATCCAAACTAGTGTTCCAACAATCTCCCCCTATTTGGGTGAGGATACTATTTACACAAAAGGAAAACAAAGCAAATTTAAAATATGTGCTTTGAGAAATAAAATATACAATAACAAAGTTTTGAAAAATAAATATGAAAAACTTCTGATAGGCTCTGTAGCTTTTCTTTGCTTATCTTTAACTTAGCATATTTCAGATATGTTGCTCCAGC
Organism: Platanthera zijinensis; assembly: GCA_039513925.1. Lineage (NCBI taxonomy): Eukaryota > Viridiplantae > Streptophyta > Magnoliopsida > Asparagales > Orchidaceae > Platanthera > Platanthera zijinensis. Next base: position 31,367,328 of record CM077091.1, on the reverse strand, counting down.
TGTATTCAATAATTTCCTTGATATCATCCCCCTGATTTCTGAATAATTGAAACTGCTGCTGCTGTATCCTTTAAAGCAGTCTCCCCCTATACAACAACCCCTGTACTGAAGGGTCTTTTCATGAAATAAGGGGTTAGGAGTTCTAGACCCAGATTACCTTGGGTCCTGATTCTTTTTCATAATAATTAGATATAAAAGAACATATAGGTTAATCTTTGTAACCTAGAGGGTGAAATTTCCTAGAAGGTATGGACCACTGGGTAAAAGGATTTTTGAATATTTGAGTTTGATTATAATTTTTAAAAGGATAAAAATTTCTTTTCTGAAATTTTGAGTTCGACGAAAAATAATTTCGTCGATCTGAGTTTGACGAAGAGTAGTGAGATCGTCGATCTCTGTTCACAGAACGATAACACCTATTTTCTGTGTTCCACGTTCGTCGATCTCGGTTCGATAAAGTAAATTTCTTTCGTGATCATAATTTCCTGACAAGTTAAAATCAAAATCTCTGTTCGGAGTTCGTCTACCTGAGTTCGACGAAGAGTGTTGTTTTCGTCGAGCTCTGTTCGACAAATTATGTTGAACACAAATTTTCTGAAAATTTTTAATTTTTTTTGGTCAAAATTCAGTTATTTTGTCTTAATCTATTATCTTTTCTTTGCCTTTAACTGATTCTAAAGAAGCTAATTGTTCAAAAATATTTTTTAAATTTTCTTTAAGATTTTTGTTTTCAGAAGATAGATTATACACTTTATCTCTGAGAAGTTTTATTTCCTTCTCAGATTGAATTAAATCATTGCATAAAATTTTTAAATCTTCTTTAAAATGTTTTGAGGAAAAATCAAAAGAAGAGATAACCTGATCCTCTTCTGATTCACATTCTGATTCTTCAAAATCTGATTCATCATCAGATTTGCTGCAGGATGCATTTATTGCCATCAGGCATAACTCTCTTACTCTTGACTCTTCTTCGTCTTCAGTTGTACAGGATGAAGCTTCAGAGTCACTCCAAGATTCAGCCTTTAATGTTCTTTCTTTTGCCGATCCAGCAACCATTGCTGTGAGGTAGTCCCAGATTTCATTTGCTAAAGTACATTCAAAAACTTCTTGAAAAATTTCATCAGACATTGATTGAGCAAGGATGTCCATTGCTCTTGCATCAATAATCTTTAGTAATATCTAGGCTTCTGTCCATTGAGGTGATGGAGCAGCATTCATGCTTGTTGTTGCTTGAGATTGAAATGGACCTGTCAAGATAGAATTGAAAATTTCTTCATCAATAGAGTTCATAAAGAGCCTAATCCTTGCCTTCCATAGTGCAAGCTGATTTAGATTGCACATATGAGGTCTAGTGCTTGAACATTCCACATTTTGCGCCATGATAAACTCTTAATAAATATAAGATCTATCAGATCATTTTGGTTCAGGTGTTAGCCTGTACAACCAAAGAAACGACCCTCTGATACCAATTGAAAGAAAAGATAGATCTTAATTTACACTTGAATAATATATATTTTATGTAACATAAAAGGCACAACACAAACATAAAGAAAAGATCAACCAATCCAGAAGACACAAGGATTGTAGTGGTTCCCCAACTCTGGGTACATCAATTCTTCTATCACCCTGGTAGGAATCCACTAGCAGGTTTTTGATCAGGTGACTGCCACCATAATATCTATTTTCTAAGGGAGATATTGCAACCCTTTGAGCTTTTGATCAGGTGCCCAAAAACCAAACTCAAGTCTTTTGGAAGGTGACTTGTTAACCGGGCTAACTTTTGAAGGGAGTTAAAACCCTGTACAGTGGGGTGGGAAATAAAGTGATGTTTGTCTTCTCTATTCCGAAAATCACTTTGAGAAGACTTTTTATGGATTCAAGTTCTTGTCAAAGCTCCCCCTGAGATGTAGTGTTGTTCAAGATTGAGAAGATTTGTTCATTAGTGTGTAGGTCTTCAGCTCTGATGTTGTTCTTTAGCAAGCTTCTAGACTGATATTGTATTTGTTGTCTCTTGAAAATCCTAGAGCAGATGATGAAGAACACTATATAAAAGAGAGCTGTGTTGTGTTCTTCAGAATCTCTATTCTTACTACTACTTAGTCTTGTTGTCTGTCACTTCTTGTGTAACTGCAAACCTCCAATCTGAATATATTCCCATTAGCCATATTCAAGAATAGTTAGCTTGTGGAATTAATCACATTTACTGATGCTGTTGAACGATGATATCATTTAAGAATAGTTAGCATTTAAATCTGAGAGATATTAAATGACTTAATCAATAATTTATTCTGCCAGCTGTTAATGCCTCTCTCCGTAAAACTACACAGGATTCGTTGACCTTAGTCTGCTATTCGTCGACCTCAGTTCAGATATAGTCGACCTAAATAATCGTTCATCGAGCTAAGATTCTATCTTGAGATTCAGGTATCGTCGAATGGAGCTCGGAGATCATCGATCTCAACTCAGAGATAAAACTCTGAGTTTCATCGACCTGAGTTCGACGTTCGTCGAACGCAGCTTGAAGTTTGTCGAGCTCATTTCCTGCCTTTGTCAAAACTGATTTCTGCAAGATTTCTCTGGAGTTCTTTTGAGGTAGACCTGGAAATAATCGTATGACCCTGACTATACATTTTGGGTCAATCTAAAAACATCCTAATAGTACTCCTTGCCCAAATCCAAACTAGGGTTCCAACATGATTTCTATAAGCCGAAAGTTGTGTTGCCACTAATTGACTCCTTTGCCTCTCAAAAAGTAGAGAGATGTTTAGGGTCTAAGTGGAATTACAGAGTTGACCTTTCCAAAGGGATTGACAAAGCTCCTATTGAGCCTCAGTCAACCTTTCACAAGGTAATCCTCCCTTCTATCAGTTATGACCAAGGCTGCATGCATGGTCACTAGAAGAATGAGAATTCTTCTTATAAGAGTACAAGTGTATCTTATAAGGGAAGATGGAAGGGTAAGGATGAATGCCTATAAGGCTCCCCATGAAGAAATTCAAATGGCCCAGCTTGGACCATTTGTATTTAGTGCAATAGCCCCTTCACTAATGAGTACGGCAGTGGACTTTTCTCAAGATCTTCTACCACACACTATAACACCCCTGATTTTCCAATAATATTATTTGAATTGGTATCGTCATATTTATGACGTCAATGCGTTACTTTTTTTTTACGTCATGTTGACGGTGCTGCACCATTAGTGTGTTTTTGCATCCGTTGGGTCTGGTTGACCAGATTTTGGGATTTTGATTGAATTGAATGTTTTCCTTGATTGAAAAGGATGATGTTTTAAGGTTTTGGACTTGTCCAGTTTTATTGCGAACCAAGCATTTTGGATTCTCAGGGCGTGTTTGGATCCTTGGGATGATTTTTGCTTGTGTAAGCATTTTTTGTTATTGTCTCAAGAATGGTGCGTCAGATTCTAGGGTTGTCTTTGTCGTTAAATTTGTTTAATTCGACACGCGTTTGGGCCTCCATTTTGATCTCGTGTTTCCTTGTTCAAACTATTTGAATATGATTATTATATTAAAGCCTTATGCTTGATTTGATTCTCTGGGAGCCCACCTTAGGGTAGGTTTTCGTCGATCAAAGGCGGGAGAAGAAATTTTTTTGGGTGCTGTCTGGAGTTTGATGAAGCATAGATCGGAGTTCGATTAAGCGTTGAACGGTCATGTGTTCGACGAACTTCAAGCAGAATTTGTTGAACGGGTTTGTGTTCAAAGAAATTCGAGCAGAATTCGTCGAATAGAGTTTTTCCTTTGTATTCGACGAACTTCGATCAGAATTCGTCGAACGGGTTTTGGGTTCGATGAACCTCGAGCAGAATTCGTTGAACGGGGTTGTTCTTCCCTCTTTTTCTCTAGAAGTCCTGCAGTTCTTGAGAAATCCCCTTATTGTCCTCGAGAAGAATCTCCTTGTTCTCGGGAGATGCGGTCTAGTACACGAGTAGTCTTGAGTTATTCTCGAGTAATGTTTACCCATTACTCGAGAAGTTTTCTTATTTCTCGAGAAGCTCTCGAGAAATCTTCCTCTTGTTCTCGAGAAGACGATGGTTGTTCTCGAGATGTCCAGAAGCCCTTCTCGAGTAGTCAATAGTCTTTTCTCAAGATAGTCCATTTTAGTACTCGAGATGTACGTTTTTGTTCTCGATAAGTCTTGTCTTGTTCTCGAGAAAACCCAAACCTTTCTCCCGGAAATCCCGGTTCAGCCGATCCCGATTTGTTTTCTTAAGTACAGCTATTTTAATATTACCCTTAGTATATATATACCTACTTCTTCTTCCTCCTTAATTTAGACCAAATTTACTGTTCATCTCCCGAACCAGAGCGGCGTGAGCAATAGAGAGAAAGTTTTTTTTCGTTATTCTTCCGGTGTCCGTCGACGGTGCTCCGGTGCTCAAAATCTTTAACCGTTCGTAGATTCTAAAAGCTCTCAGCGAGAGCTTCGTCATCGTGGTAAAACCTTCCCCTTTTCTTGAGTTTTTCACATTATGGTTTTTTTACCCTAAGCTCTTCTTTTGGCTATTCTTGTTAGATTCTGACTTCCCCCATCTTCTTTAGCCCGATCTACGACAAGGAGCGATTTGAAGAGTTTTTCCGACGAAACCAAGGCAAGTGGTGGTTTCTCCCCTCTTCCCTTCTTTCTCCCGATCTGCTGAAATTCTAACTTATTTTGTCATTATCAATAATAACTTGCCGATTATAATGCTGTCTTAACCCTTTGTTTAAAAACACTTGTATTATCATGTTCTAGATTTTGCTAATCTAACCTTGTATAGTGGTATATGTTTTGATGATGTGATTGAATCTTGCTCTTTTAATCGTCCCTTAACTATTATGTAGGTCATCTTAGAGTATATCTTGGATGGTAAATCCTTCCTAAAGGTGTATCAACCACTTCTTAATCAAGAAATGCCTAATAGAATCCGATGTGTCAAGTCTTGAGATTTATATCATGGTTTTCCTTTGTTGCGGGTGTTAGTGGATGAAACCACCGCCCCAAGGTTTTTTCCCTTTATTAGTACCTTGTGGAACTCTACCGATTGTTTGGGCATCTGCGGTTAATGGTGGAGTGTATAAGTCTCACCCGCAGTTAGACAGATGTTATATCTGTGAGGGTGTGTCCCGATGAGCGATCACCTCGCCTGTGTTTTTGGGTAGAGTTGACCACTTGTGGATAATAAAGTTTTGAGAATTCTTTCTTATGATTTAATCATGCTTTCCACCTTTTTAGCCTTATGCATCTAGTGTGATTGGTTGTACATGACAATTCACGTAAGTTCTATTTTCTAATTTTGGCGCTTTACTTCAGTACTTTTTGTCTAGGGTTGGTACCCCTTTTGACCTTTATTTACTTTTGGCTTACTTTTCTGCTACCGTTTGTATCCTCTTGCTAAGGTAATCTGTCTTTGGAATGCCTCAGGTTCTGAGCTTTAGCAAGTAGTGGAGCTAGTTTTGAATTTCCTGAGCAGCGGTATTGGCTGTGGTTTTCACCTCGCCGTTGTGAGGTAGCTTGTTGTTTTAGTTTACTTTACCTATTTCAGACATAGTTTTACTTGATGTGGGTTCGTGTTAGATTGTTGACGCCCACATGATAGTTTATTTTGGATACCTTGCTAGCTGCTAGTTGTTTTCTTTGCGATGAATTGGATTACTTGCTCTCTGAGATGTTTTATGCTACGACTGAATGTTAGATATTTTTAACTTATAAAACCCTATTATTAGTATATCATACATGCCATCCCTTTCAAAATTAAGTCACTACTTTCTGGTTAGCGTAAAGAATTTTAGCTATACTTATTATAAATCTAGGGTATTGTATAACATGAGTTGTCCATCGAGGATGTTTACACTCATGTAGGATGTTTAATCTCATAAAAAGAAGTATTTTCCGCAGCATATAACTATTTTTCTCATGGACTAGATGAGCAACTAATCTGAGGGATACAACTAACTGCTTAACTTAAACTGGATTTTTCTCTAAATAACTTAAAAATCTTTCTTTATGTGTCAAGTAGGAGTTTTGCCTGAGCGTACGCAGTTATCCCTACTGACGTGGCATCATGATAAGAATTTTCCCTTACTCGGATATATCATTAAAGGAAGTAAAAATTCGGATTGTGACAGTTGGTATCAGAGGGAGGTTGGTTTGACAAGTTGGTCGAACCAACCAATCTATTATAGATTTGATTTCTTTCATTTGCATACATACCGATGTGCAATCAGTACGTCTTAGCCGAAGCATAGTCACTACACTCATTGCATGATAAGAAGTATACGGGGCATATTATGTAGTATGGGATGCATAATATGTGTTTGTATATGGATCAACCATAGGTGAAAACATGTGACGATTATGTAGTATGGGATGCATAGCCACCATCACATGGGTGCCCATTAACATGTTTTCTTTTCTCGTTGCATGCGATGTTATGTAGTATGGAATGCATAATATTTCATGTGTACGCCGCTCATAACAAGCATTAACACCTTTTTAAGGATGCATATCACTCCATACATTGCATATCACCACATAAGCACGCGTGCTAAGTTAAGGTTTACATGATGACACATGTACACACATGACTTTAAATAAGAATAAAGAATCCATGCATTCATATCATAGGCACATGAGTCAATAGGATGAGAGCATATCATCCTAAGTAGGACATAACATCATTGTAAATTCCCAAAGCAAGTTTGCAGCATAAGCAAGTGTCTTTTAAGTATGGTCTGAACAAAGTTGTGTGGCCTAGTCGTAATCTGGGATTTTGATGAGTTATTCGTTGTCTTATAGAAATCCCGCCAAAGCATCCTGCGATGAGGTTGACTCCCCATTTGGAGGGTGAGTTGTAAGGTGCGCAAAGAAATGCGTTGATCGAGAGTTTATGTCAGAGCAACGAGGCTCTATCGAGGCAAGTAGATGTGATAATATCGCAAATTCAGACTTTGTTTTCCGCCGCTCCCACGCAGCAACCCTTAGTGCAAGATCCTGCCATGGATCAAGCCGTTCACGTTACTCCTCCTCTGGTTCCCCAGTGACGCTACAACCATAGATGAATTTTATCTCACATTTCCAGCGATTGGGACCTCCCACTTACGACAGGAGAGCCGAATTTTTGGTTCTGGATGATTGGATCATCGCTATGGAGGAAATGTTCTCGTATTCGGGGATTACAGAAGCCCAAAAGGTAATGATTGCAGCCTATCAGCTAAAAGACCTGACAAAGAATTGGTGGATTTGGGAGAAGGAGAGCCTGAATGAAAGATGCTCGTGGGAATCTTTTAAGAAGATGTTGTTGAAAAAGTTTCTACCCTCAGTCGAGCAGGACCGTTTGAGGAATAATTTCCTGCATTTGAAGCAGAGACAGCTCACAGTGAGTGATTATGAGATTGAGTTTAGTAAGTTGAGCATATTTGCTCCTGATTTGGTAGCTTCAGAGGAGGGAAGAGTGAAGCGCTTCCTCGGAGGACTAAGAAGCAATGCCCAACAGTGGGCATGCGCTTATAGAGCTGAAAGTTGTACTAAAGTAGTGGACGCTGCTCTGAAAGTTGAGGCGATTAAAACGCCAAGAATCAAGGTGTCGCGGCGAGAAAAGAGAAGAGGAAAGGTGATGAGGATGGAAGCTCTAGGGCATTTGGCCCTTATTCAAAGAGGAAAATAGGAGAAATATGTAGCTTCTGTGGTCGATCCGGCCACCCTTACGAAAGGTGTTTCAAAAGGAATGCCACTCTGAAGTAGTAGAAAGTGCTCTCCATCCAAGGTGCACCCAAGGGAGATCTTGTATGCAGGTTCTATACAAAGAAGGGACATGATATGAGTTATTGTTGGTCGAAGGTTAAGGCTTCCTTCTAGTTCGGGCAGAAGGGGCACCTGAAGTATTCATGCCACCAGGCTCAGTCCCCACTGCAGCCTGCCCCGCTTTGGGCTCTACTACCGCCACCAAATGAGGACAAATGGAAAGGAAATCTAAATGTGGTTACTAGGGAAGAAGCTGAGACCTCTACCCAAGTGATATCAGGTTAGATTCTAGTTTAACTTTTACACTACCTTGTTTGCCCTAGTTTTTTTTTGTTTAGTTATGTATGCTACGATTTTAGGGGAGTTTAAGGTGAAGAATAGGTGGGCGTGCGTTCTTTTAGATTCGGGTGCCACCCATTCCTTTGTGGCACGGAGTTTCGTAGATAAACATCGTTTGAACGTGGATCAATTAGGAAATTCCTTCAACGTCAAGCATTCCTCCAGAGATCTGGTGGTATCAAATCAAGGAATTCATAGATGCCCTATTTGTTTAGGCGATTCCTAGCTTTTGCGGATCTGATGGTGTTGGAACTGGCAGATTTCGACGTGATTTTGGGCATGGACTGGTTGTCTAAGTATGATGTAGTCATCCAGTGCAAGACAAAGAGACTGGACTTCAAGATGGAAAACGGCCTACCTATGAGTGTCTATGGTTTTCAGGGCAAGGGTACCCTCTTTATTTTTGCGGTATGTGCTTGACGAGCTCTAGTTTCTAGTTGCGAGGCGTATCTTGTTTTTATTTTTGCTTTGGAAACATCTTTTGTTACACCATGTCTTGAGGATATCTCGGTGGTCCGAGAGTTTCAAGATGTCTTTCCTGATTGTCTTCCAGGACTTCCACATGAAAGAGAGGAGGAGTTTATGATAGACCTCGAGCCAGGTACTTGCCATATTATTAAGGCCCCATACCGTATGGCTCCGCATAAGTTAGAAGAGTTGCGCACTTAGCTAGATGAGTTGCTGCAGTGTGGTTTTATTAGGATGAGTTCTTCTCCGTGGGGTGCTCCTGGTTTGTTTGTAAAGAAGAAAGATGGTTCCATGAGGCTCTGCATAGACTATTCAGAGTTAAATAAGGTAACTATCAAGAACATAGATCCATTGCCTCAGATTGATGATCTATTTGATCAGTTGTGGGGATGCGCTGTGTTTTCGAAGGTTGACCTTCATTTAGGCTGCCACCAGTTAAGGGTCTGTGAGGCTGATGTAATACGGACTGCTTTTCGTTCTCGGAACGGGCATTTTAAGTTCTTGGTGATGTCCTTTGGACTGACAAATGCACCCTCTTCTTTCATGGATTTAATGAATAGAGTGTTCAAAGATTTCTTGGACCATTTTGTGATTGTGTTCATAAATGACGTCCTCATGTATTCCCGCAGTGTTGAGGAGCATGCTAAACACTTACGCTTAGTTTTTTCAACCCTGAGGGAGCACAAACTCTATCCCAAGCTGAGTAAGTGCGAATTCTTGTTACCCCAGGTGTCTTTTCTGGGCCATGTTGTGGGCAAGGACGGTATTTCTGTAGACCCGACCAAGATTTCTACTATGATAGAATGGAAGAGTCCTTCTACACCTAAGGAGATTAGGAGCTTCTTAGGCCTGACTGGTTATTATAGAAGGTTCATGGAAGGGTTCTGTTGGGTACATTAGAAAATGTGTACCTGATTTGAAGAAGTCCAACATAGCTCAATGATATACATCAAGGTGTATTTGATGTTGTTTTAAGTTGACATGTGCAGATGAAGAAGTATTAAAGAATGCAGAAAAATATTCTAAGTCCATGTGTCGACACCTGAAGAAACAGTGTCGACACTTCAGAATATTTGTGTCGACACTTGACCATATCTGAGTCGACACAGAGAAAGATAGTCGACCTCGACACAGAAGGAGATAGTCGACCACATTAATGTCGACACTGAGAAGCAGCGTCGACTCACAGAAAGATAGTCAACCACATTTGTGTCGACACTGGGAGGCTTTGTCGACACAATGAGACAGAGTCGACACACATTGGCAGAAGTCGACAATACTTGTGTCGACACCAGAAGACTAAGTCGACACATTTTGGCAGAGTCAACAATTGTTGTGTCGACACCTGAAGGCAGTGTCGACACATACTGAGTTCTGAATCTACAACAACTGTGTCGACACACAGGACTTGTGACGACACACTCCAGAGTCAAGACCAAGTTATTTTCTGAAGAAGCTGTGTCGACTTAAAGGGCAAACTTGTCGACATCTTCAAAGACTGTGTCGACACCAAAGTCACTTGTGTCGACACATATAGACAGTTGGTCTCGACACTTTCTGACAGTCTGTCTCGACACTTTTCTGTCCAAGACTAAGGCACAGGATTTGTTTAAAGACTTGACAGCTGTGGGTTACAGCCAGTTAACTGATGCTGTCAGACTTGTCAGAAAATAGTTAGAAATCGGATCAGCCGGTTACCATGAAGAAGGTCTATAAATAGACAGATTCAGAAGGAAGTGAAAAAGAAAAGAAAAGAAAAAAGGGGCATAAAGTGAAGAAGGATTACAATCCAATTGAAGTATCAATTCAAGAAAGTGCTAGGCACTAAAGAAGATCTTCATCAGAAGATCTAAGAAGACGATCTCAGGATCGATCTAAGAATAGTTCTAACAAGAATTCAGAAGTATCATCAAAGGTGTTGGATAGAGAGGGATCCACCCATTTTGAAGAAGAAGAAGGAAGCCTTCAGTGGTTTCTCAAGAAGCTATTTGGAAATCAACTCAGTTAAGTACAGATTCAAGAAGCTTTGAAGAAAGCACAGATTCAGTTGATTTCTTCAGCTGATCAAGAATTGTCTTGTCCTCTTCTCTCTCAACAAAGGCAAGACATTAAAACTTCTTTTCTAAATTTCTGTAGGATCTGTTTTACACTGATCTGAGTTATAAGCCTGTGATATAAAGGCTGAGTGTAGGAGAGTTGATCTCTGAGTGGTAGGGCTGTTTGCTTGAGTGTAGGAGAAGGTTCTTCTCTGAGTTGTAGGCCTTATGGCAAGGATGAGGTAGGGCTGTTGTGCCTGAGGTGTAGGAACCATTTTGGGTTCTGAGTTGTAGGAACCTATCCAGGTTCTGAGCTGTAAGATCTGCAGATCTGAGAATAGTGGAAGTTTGGCCGAATCTAGCATACTGCTAGATAGGTGAAGGGGGGAAAGTCGATGTACCCAAACCTTGGGGAACCACTATAAAACAATGTGCAATCTGTGATGATTAAATTTCTGTGATTGCTGTGCTGGATGTTTTAATTCTGTAATTGAATTCTGCCTAAAAGTATAAACAAGCAATTAGAACCTATTCAGCCCCCCTCTAGGTGTTTAGGTTGTCTTGAAAGTAAAACTATCAAGTGGTATCAGAGGGAGGTTCCTCAAAAAGGACTTAACAGTCTGAGGTAGATCTGAAAGGCAGAATCAAGATTCAAGAAGATGGGTTCTGGAGAAAATCACAAGGAGTTAGGGTCAATGAAGTTACCCATCTGCAGGAAGGAAATCTTTGGAATTTGGAAAGAAAGAGTCAGATTGTTCATGGAAGCATCTGACCCAAGAATATACATCGCAGTTCAGGAAGGACCCTTCATTCCAATGAAGGTATCAGTTCTTGATTCAAATATCCAAACTCCAAAGAGTTATTCTGAAATGACCAAGGATAAAATCATTTTGGCAACCATGGATAAAAGAGCACAGAACATTATTGTAAGTGCCATAGATGATTCAACATTTCAGAATCTGATTCACTGCAAGACCTCCAAAGAAATGTGGGACACTTTGATTGTCTACATGGAGGGATCTGAAGAAGTAAGGTAGGATAGGAAATCTATGCTCAACCAGGAATATGAAAGTTTTAGACAAGGAAAATCTGATAGCATAACTGAGTGCTATAAGAAATTCTATAGAATTGTGAATGAGCTAATGTCATATGGAAGAGTCTTCAGTACCTATGAACTGAATGACAAATTCTTAAGATCCTTAACAAAGGATTGGGACACAAAGATCTGTGCCATAAGAGAAGTGGCTAAATTGGCAGAGATCTCTCCTCCCACCTTGTTTGGAAAGCTGCTATCCTATGAAATGCAACTTATGGTGAGGAAGGAGGAAAAGAATTCAAGAGGAGAGCATAGAGAAAAGACTGTGGCATTCAATGCAGAAGCCATCAGAAAGAATAGGAGGATATCACCATCCCCTCCTAAGGAAATTGCAGAAGTCAGTTCTGAAAATTCAGATAATCAGGGTTCAGAAAGTTGTGATTCAGATGCAGACTTTGCTGCATTCACAAGGCAATTCCAGAGGTTCTTGAAGAAGAAGCAGTGGAAGTCTAAGCCCTCCACTTCACAGCAAGTTGATGACTATTATCAGAAGAAAAAGTCATCAAGGAAATAAAAGAGCAGATCAAAGCCCAGCAAGGCTACTACTTCAAAGATTGTATGTTATTGTTGCAATAGACCTGGACATGTAGTGGCTGACTTTCCTGATAAGATAAAGGAGTCTTCAGACAAGAAGAAGACTCATAAAAAGGGTAAGAAGGAGAAATCTTTTGTTGCAAAGAAGGATAAGAGCCTAACAGATCAGTCAACTTCAGAGTCAGAATCTGAAGCAGAAGCATATATTGGACTATATGCTGCATCTGAAGAAGAGGAGTTTCTGCAGTTGCTAGACTCCATCTATGATCAAGAGGATCATCAGTGCATGGGACTGATGGCAGGATCAGAAGAGGACATATGCCAGAATCAGTCTGGTCCTAATAAAGTACAATGTCCTTCTATGAAATCTGTTTGTAGTATAAGTACAGAATCAGCTATATCTGCATCAAGTGATGTAGATGCATCTGAATCTGAAGGAGATGTCTATCAATTGATAGATAAGTATGGGGACTTGTTGCAGGCCCTTAAGAAAAGCAAGAACCTGGTTAAATCTCAGGCTCATGAAATTGCTAAACTAAGGTTAGCTGCAACTGAGTTAGAGAAAGTAAATGATCAGAAGTTAAATGAAATTGCCAAGCTGAAGAATATAACTATTATTCAGATGGGCACAATTAATTATACCAATGATCAAGTGAAGAGTCTGGAGGCCAGACTAAGAATTAAAAAGGATTTAGTGGCTAGTTACTCTAAGCCAAAGTCTGTCTTACCCTTGATAGATGAATTTGTGAATCAAAAGGGTAAGGCAGGATTAGGATTCAAAGGTAACTGTAGGGCTGGCCGATTCAAGAGGAAAGGCAAAGCTCCTGTCAAGCTACTGAACTTTTCAGTCCCTATTAAGTTTAGAAAGGTGCAAGTGCCTTCTAACCAATATGATCATGAAAATATTCATGGTCATATTAAGACTAATGTTCTGAAAAACAAGGGTGTAAATGCCAATAGGCCTACCCTTGTTCATAAACCCAATGGTTATAAAAAATCAGTGGGTGAATCTGCTGCAGCACCAGCAATGGACAAAAATTCTTTTGTCAAGGATGTATCTAGAACTAGATACAATAAGTTTGAATGTTGGTGCTGTGGCAAGAGAGGCCATTTTGCACTAGACTGCTGGTACAACACAAGTGTTAGAAAGAACAATAGTTTACCTGTTAGAAGAGATAATGGTAGCTTTGTTTATGCTAACCTGAACCAAGGACCCAAGACTTGCTTGGGTTCTAAGGGTAAGTAAATCTGTGTTGCAGGTGAATCCAAGTAGCCATGCCCCTATATAGTACTTGGATAGTGGTTGTTCCAAGCACATGACTGGAACAAAGGGGCTACTGAAGGAGTATTCATCTGTCAAAGATGGACCTAAAGTGATCTTTGGTGGATCTGAAAAAGGAGTCATCAAAGGGTTTGGTAACATTTCTTCTAACCTAATTACTATCACCCAAGTGGCTTATGTAAAAGGTTTGAAACATAATCTAATAAGCATAAGCCAGCTGAGTGATTTAGGATATGACATTTCATTTGTTAAGGATGGATATCATATCAAAAGGTCAAGTGATCAAGAGATCATTTTGACTGGGTATAGGAAGAGAAATGTATATTGTCTTAATTTTGTATGTGAGAATAAGGCTTCTCCCATATGTCTTGTAGCTGATGACAATGCTTCTCATTGTGTTAAGTGGCACAAGAGATTGGCTCATCTTAACTACAAGACAATTGGCCAACTCTTTAGAAAAGAGTTAGTGAGGAATGGTCCTCAAGTTAAGTGTATAAAGGAAGGGATATGCTCAGCTTGTCAAAAGGGCAAGCAGACAAAATCCTCCTTTCAAAGCCTTGAAAACAAGGATTCTGTGAGGTGCTTATACCTCTTGCATATGGATCTTTTTGGTCCTATGCCAGTTCATTGTCTAGGTAGGAAGGTCTACACTTTTGTGGTTGTAGATGACTATTCTAGATTTACATGGGTGTTCTTTCTGAGATAGAAATCTGAAACCCCAAGTGTCTTACTTAATTTTGTGAAGCAAATTCAGAATGAACTGAATAGTATAGTGGTCAAAATCAGAAGTGACCATGGTACTGAGTTTTAATCTGAAAGCATGATAAAATTATGTGAAGACTTTGGGATTTTCCAAGAGTTCTCTTCACCTAGAACACCTCAACAAAAAGGAATTGCTGAAAGAAAGAATAGAATATTAATTGAAGCTGGTAGAACTCTATTGAGTGACACCTCTCTACCAGAATATTTCTGGGCTGAGGCAGTAAACACTGCTTGTCATGTGATCAATAGGGCTTCTATCACCAAGAGCCACTAATGAGTTGTAAATATACCTATATTTTCATATTTTATTTAAGTCAATTTTGTTTATTTTTTGTCTTTTTTATCAAGTTTTATTCAATAAATTGCTTATTTTTGTAAATTTTATTTCTAACTTAGCTTTATTTTTATTCCAGAGAAATTCCAGAAAAATTCCAGAAAAGTCAAAAAAATTGACTGACACGCCCGTATCAATTGACCGACACGCCCGTGTCACGCCCCCCCGACGATCGCCGGCCACAGGTTGTCAGCTCGACGTTCGGCGATGATCAAACCAAGCTCGACACGCCCCAAGACACGCCCGTGTCAAGGTGTGACACGGGCGTGACTTAGCCACCTGGCCCGACGTGACGCGCGCGACTTTGCGGCCGGACCGCGCCCAGATCGACCTCCCCGACACGCCCCAGTCACGCCCGTGACTGACACATGTCACGCCCGTGACCTAGGGCGTGACCGCCACGTTTTCAGCTGAATTCAACCTTCCAGTCAAGTCACCCGATCAGCTCATGAATAGTGTCGATACGCCCCCCTGTCACGCCCTAGTCACGGGTGTGACCCACCCGAAATTTTGACTATAAATAAGAGCTTCTAGGAAGCTTATTTTGTCCATTTTTTTTGACCACTTTGCTTAGGGGAGGTGCTGCCCAATTGGATTCCATACTTATGTAAGGAGAATTTCTCCCCCCTCTCTCTCTCTCTCTTAGTTTGTATTAGGGTTTTTACTTTAATAAAATATGAATTTTTCTCTCTAAATTAGTATGAATAATCCATTTGAATGCGCCTACTTAAGCTTTCATTACTTAGTTAGACTTAGGATTTATCGGCATTTCTAGCCGTTGTGCCGTCCGTCTAGTTTTCATTTTCCGCACTTTTTAACTTTAGCTTTTTCTTCTTTATCATTTTCATTCATATAGGTTTTATAAAAACCCCCCTAAAAGTGTTCGTTTTTATTTTTTTAACTTAGGCACTTAGGAATGTAAAACTTATCGTTCCTTTTTAGTTTTATTCTCACTTTTTTGGAGGTTTTATAAAAACTTACGAATAAAAATGTAGTCGTTATAATTTTTCGCTCACTTCATTTTAGTTTTTTAATTTCAAAACTTTTAGTCCGGTTAATTCTTATTTCATCTTTTTATGCATTTCTACCGCATTCTAGCGGTAGAAATGCAGTTGTATTAATTTTTCGAGTACTTCCATTTTGCGTTTATTTGCAAAAAAATTTTTGCTCAGGTTAATTTTTATTTTCACTTTTTATGCATTTCTACCGCATTCTAGCGGTAGAAATGCAGTCGTTTAAATTTTCTGAGCACTTTGTTTTTCTTATTTCTGCAAGTGTGTGTGCGTGTATGAGTTAGGTTTTACTGCTCTATTTCATTTCTGTAGAGTGCATGCGTGCGTATGCATTTATTTTCGCCTACTCATTAAGAGTTAAATGGCGCTCTGCTTTCATTTCCCGCCCACTCGTTTGAGTGGGACTTGTCTTTTTACTGCTTTCATTTTCTTCCTACTCACTTGAGTAGGAAAACTTTGTGTGGGTGCGTGTGTTTTCTTTTCTGTAGAGTGTGTGTGTGTGTTTTAATTTCAAGTAGAGTGCGTGTGTGTATGAGATAAATTTACTCCCGCCCACTCATTTGAGCCGGGACTTGCAATTTTATCGCTTTCTCAATTATGTAGAGTGCGTGCGTGTAGGAGATAATTTTACCGCTTTATTTATCGCTTTCTTTAATTAAGAAGAGTGTGTGTGTGTGTTCATTTATTTCCCCCTACTCATTTGAGTAGGGCTTGCTTTATTTAATTTTCTTTATGGTTTTGAAGTGTGCGTGAGTGCCTGCATCAATTAGCCTTCAATTTATCTAATTGTCCTATTTTTCGTGTTTTCTCTTATAATTGTTCAGTGCTTAATTTAACACTCACGCTTCACCTAAAAACATAAAGCCGTCCCCATACCGATGAGTGGCTAATCTCTTTTAGCCTTCGGCATCGAAGAGCATTGGGACATATAAAATGATTTGAAATAATTAAAAAACTTTATTTTTAATTTAATTTAAGGACTTAAGGTTTACCCCGGGTTAACGACGCATAGGACCACATAATCGATGTGTGGGATCTATTTCTGTTATCCATACGCGACGCCAAGAGGCTGCACGTATGGACCGATCCCCCTTGGGTAAAGAGAACTGCGCACGCCCCCTCGAAAGAGGAGAAGCGTAGTTCTCCCGGATTGGGTTCCCCACCCAATAGCGGGGTTCTTAGCATAATGCGGGCGTTAAGGGGAATCCTTCGTCGGACTAACATTCGGTCGAATAGCCTTAGGGCCCAGGTGAGCGATATCCCTAGACCAAGGTGAGCTCATGTTCTTGGAACCTCCACGGCCAAGTGCCTTTTTTTAATTTAAAAACAAAGTTTAATAATTGTTAAGAATTATTTTAGTCTTAATCCGATTCGATGCCGAGCGTTAACCCGTCATCGAACTAACTTAGCAAAATTCTGCTTTCTTTCTTTCCGTTTTAATTAAACTAAAAAATCCCACCTTACTGTTAGTAAGATAATAGTGTTCCTGGAAGAGTAGATATAATCAACGCGTCCCCGAGAATAATACGACCTCGGTATTTTCCCGAATACCGAGTACTACTTGCGATAGGTGCGCTTGCCTCCTCTCGTTAGAAACTCGATCTTCTAACCGGCCCGCGGAATCTGACCATTTCGAACCAACCACAGTAGGTCTCTGTTCCGCGGCCATCAAGTTTTTGGCGCCGTTGCCGGGGAATCTGGTTGTTATATTGAATCCGGGACTCTATTAATTTTACTTTATTTTCAAATTAAAAATTTATACAAAAAAAAATATATCTTTCCCCCTTTTCGTTTTTTTTAGGGTGTATGACCCGTGGACAACCTTCGAGTTCTGAAAATCTTGAATTCGACCCCGAGATCGACCGCTCTCTTGCGCGTATCCGATCTCTCCGTCAAATTCCCTTTTTAGACCCCGCAGAATCTATCGGAGAACCCTCTTCTTCTTCTATGGCCGACCCGAATAATGCCCAACCGGTCGAGCGTACTATGTCTTACTACGCTCGGCCCAATTTGGATGATACGGGGTCGAGTATTGTTCGGCCAGCTGTGGCCAACAATAATTTTGAAATTAAGTCAAGTGTGATTCAAATGATCCAAAATGCCGTGCAGTTCGACGGACTGCCGGATGAGGATCCCAATAATCACTTGTCTAATTTTCTTGAGATTTGCGATACTTTTAAAATTAATGGCGTCACTGATGGCGCCATTTGTTTGCGCCTTTTTCCGTTCTCTCTTAAGTCCAAGGCTAAGGCGTGGTTACTCTCCCTCCTGCGGGGATCTATCACGTCCTGGGCGGAATTGGCCGAGAAATTCCTTACGAAGTATTTTCCGCCCGCGAAAACTGCAAGACTGCGGGCGGACATATCTTCGTTCATCCAAAACAACTCCGAGTCTCTTTACGAGACTTGGGAACGCTTTAAGGAGTTTCTCCGCCGGTGCCCGCACCACGCTCTGCCAACGTGGTTGCAGGTACAAATTTTTTACAATGGACTGAATAGTCAGACGCGTCAAATGATTATCGCGGCTGCCGGGGGCACTCTGAACAATAAGACCCCCGAGGCCGCCCAGGCCCTTTTCGAGGAAATGGCGGTGAATGCCTAGCAGTGGAACGTCCCGCGGGCGCGCCCTAAGCAGGCGGGCATTTTTGAAGTGGATGCCACTGCTCAGATAGCCCTCCAAGTGGAAAGGCTAATTAAGCAGGTGGCGGAGATGTTTGTTGCCTCCTCCACTCCGCCTTGTTTTCTCCCCCCCTCTAACGTCTGCGTAGTCGACGAATTCGTGGACTACATGGGAAATCCGGTGCGTCCCTCATTTCAAAACAACCCTTATAGTAGCAACTATAATCCGGGTTGGAGGAACCATCCGAATTTCTCCTGGAGCAACCCGAACAACACGCAGCGTCCCCCTCCCCCTCCTTTTGCGCCAACGTTTCCTCCTCCCCTCCTATGAAGCCATCCCCGGTGGAGAAAAATTTTAATCGTTATGTCGCGTCCAACGAGTCCAATATCCGGAACATCACCGGATCGCTAAAAAATTTAGAACTCCAGGTTGGACAGCTGGCGCGACTTATGTCGGAACGCGCCATGGGGGCACTGCCAGGGAACACGGAGCCCAATCAAAGGGAAACCGCCAACGCTATAACCCTCCGTAGCGGTAAGGAGGTGGTCGATCCAAAACGGATCGATCCTCAGATACACATTTCACCTCCGACCCCTCTTCCCTCTTCTTCGATTACGCAACCCTTACCGATTTTTAACGACAAAACTATTTTAAACAAGGCGTTGCCCTACCCGCATAAGTTAGATAACGAGCGAGTAAACGCACAATATGAAAAATTTATTTTATTACTTAAACAAATTCATATTAATGTTCCTTTTTGCGAGGCTATCTCGCAAATGCCTAAATATGCGAAATTTTTAAAAGAACTACTTTCTAATAAACGTAAAATCGAGGATATTTCGCATATATCTCTCAACGCTGTCTGCTCTGCCGCTCTTACTAGTAAATTGCCCTTAAAACAAAACGACCCGGGACGGTTCTCCATCCCGTGCCTTTTTGGCGATGTATTAGTAAAATACGCCTTGGCAGACTTAGGCACGTGAGCATTAATTTGATGTCGTTCTCGCTCTTCCTGCGTTTAGGATTGGGTACTCCTGCTCCTACCAATATGCGCATCCAACTAGCGGATCGCTCGGTTAGGTTCCCCATCGTGGTTGTTGAGGATGTCCTTGTCCGAGTAGACAAGTTCACCTTCCCGGTGGACTTCGTCATCTTGGACATCGAGGAAGACGCCAACGTACCAATAATACTTGGTCGCCCTTTCCTCGCGACCTCACGTGCGTTAATCGATGTAAGTAATGGTCAACTTCTCCTTCGGGTAGGAGACGACCAAGTTACTTTTTCTATTAACTCCTCTTTGGAAGACTCGTCGCCGAGCGACGATTTCTGCTATTCTTTAGATTCTTTTTATGGAGATTGTTCTTCTCCGGTTTTCGAGTCCGAGTTTTTAAGCGAAAATATTTTTTCCCTCGAAAATCTTTATTGCGATGAGGACGCGTCTACGAACATGCCTTTTGAACCAATTAGTTCGAAAGACATTTGCACTAAAAACTCACTAGAAGAACCGCCCTTCCTAGAACTCAAACCACTACCCGAATCCCTAAAATACGCCTTTTTGGGGAAAAATGGTACACTCCTGGTAATCATTTCTTCGTATTTAAGCGATTCGGAGACCTCCGATTTATTGTAGGTTTTGCTTAAACATCGCCACGCAATTGCATGGCAAATTTCTGACCTAAAGGGGATTAACCCTTCTTTCTGCACTCACAAAATTTTCTTAAACAATAATTGCCGCAAAACCATTCAGCCGCAGCGGCGTCTTAACCCAAACATGAAAGACGTCGTGAAAGCTGAGATAATTAAATTATTAGATGCGGGGATTATTTATCCCATTTCTGATAGTGCATGGGTTAGTCCCATTCATGTCGTGCCCAAGAAGGGCGGTCTAACCGTAGTGGCGAATGAGCACAACGAGCTCGTCCCAACTCGTACTGTTACGGGTTGGCGTGTGGTCATCGATTATCGCAAACTTAATGATGCCACCCGCAAGGACCACTTCCCACTACCGTTCCTTGACCAGATTCTCGAGCGTCTTTCCGGTCATCCATTTTATTGTTTTCTCGACGGTTTATCGGGTTTTTCCAAATCCCCATTTCCCCGAGGACCAAGAGAAAACAACTTTTACTTGCCCCTTTGGCACCTTCGCCTATCGAAGAATGCCATTTGGCCTCTGCAATGCGCCGGCTACATTCCAAAGATGTATGCTAGCAATTTTTGGTGAGCTAGTAGAAGATATTATGGAAATATTTATGGATGACTTTTCTGTATTCGGATGCTCTTTCCCGGATTGTCTTCGTAATCTTGATCGTGTCCTCCAGCGATGCGAGGACACAAATCTTGTTTTAAATTGGGAAAAGTGTAACTTTATGGTTCGAGGAGGTTTGGTCCTCGGCCATAAGATTTCGATTAAGGGGATAGAGGTCGATAAGGCCAAAGTAGAAATCATAGAAAAACTTCCTCAGCCGACAAACATAAAATCCATTAGGAGTTTCTTAGGCCACGCAGGCTTTTATAGGCGCTTTATTCAAGATTTTTCAAAAATAACAAAGCCGCTTACTCACCTCTTGGAAAAGGAATCACCTTTTGTCTTTAGTAGCGATTGCGAGTCTGCTTTTAATTTTATAAAACAAAAACTTATCAATTCTCCAATTCTAGTGGCCCCTAATTGGTCCCTTCCGTTCGAAATCATGTGCGACGCTAGTGATATTGCCTTAGGAGCCGTTCTAGGCCAATCCGTAGAAAAACATTTTCATCCTATTTATTATGCTAGCAAGACGCTCACTTCCGCGCAAGTAAATTACACGACGACGGAAAAGGAACTCTTAGCCGTCGTTTTCGCTTTCGATAAGTTTCGCTCGTATCTTACGCTATCTAAAGTTATCGTTTTTACCGATCACTCCGCCCTTAAATATCTATTAGCTAAAACCGACGCGAAGCCCCGCCTTTTTCGATGGATTCTCCTCCTACAAGAGTTTGACTTGGAGATCCGGGATAAGAAGGGCGCAGAGAATCTAGCGGCAGACCACCTCTCCCGTTTAGAAAATCCGGGTGCGGAAGCGCTCGTCGAATCTGAAATAAATGACAGATTCCCCGAGGAACGCCTTCTCGCCATTCGTTCGTCTTCGTCATCTTCGCCTTGGTTCGCAGATTTTGCGAACTACTTAGTCGCGTGGGTACTTCCAAAAGATTTTTCAAGTCATCAAAAGAAGAAATTCTTTTCCGACTTGAAAAATTTCTTTTGGGATGACCCTTTTCTTTTCCGTATCTGTGCGGACCAAGCGGTTCGAAGATGCGTCGCGGGAGTGGAGTGCACACAAATATTGAGGCACTGCCACGAGGGTCCGGCCGGGGGGCACTATCAAGCCAACCGGACCGCTAGGAAGGCGCTTGAGGCGGGCTACTTTTGGCCCACTCTCTTCAAAGACGCGCACAATTTTGTGCGCGCATGCGATAGCTGTAAGCGGTCGGGTAACATCTCACGACGAGACGAGATGCCCCAAAATATGTTTTTAGAATGCGAAGTTTTCGATTTATGGGGCATAGATTTTGTTGGCCCCCTACCTCCTTCTTATAAAAATTCTTATATTTTAGTGGCGGTCGACTACGTATCGCGGTGGGCGGAAGCGCAAGCTCTCCCCACCAACGATGCGCGAGTCGTCGTTACATTTCTAAAAAAATTATTTTCTCGCTTCGGAACGCCTCGCGCTATTGTTAGTGATAGGGGAACGCATTTCTATAACGCTCTAATGGCTAAGACGTTAGCTAAATACGGAGTCACGCACAAGCTTGCCACCCCCTACCACCCCCAAACAAGTGGCCAAGTTGAGGTAGTAAATCGAGAGATAAAACGCATATTAGAAAAAACCGTTTCACTTAATAGGAAAGATTGGTCCGCTAAGCTTGACGACGCGTTATGGGCGTATCGTACGGCATACAAAACCGCTACCAGTTGTACCCCGTTTCGATTAGACTATGGCAAAGCGTGCCATTTACCCGTAGAACTGGAGCACCGTGCACTTTGGGCATTAAAACTCTTAAACCTCGACTCTAACTTAGCCGCTCAGAATAGAAAACTGCAACTAAACGAGCTCGATGAATGGAGTGCGAACGCTTACGAGAGTAATAAGTTCTATAAGGAGCGTTCTAAGTTTTATCACGATCGAAAAATTAAAACCCCCAAAATTTTTTCTCCGAGCGATCTAGTCCTTCTTTATAATTCACGTCTTAGGCTTTTCCCGGGTAAGCTTAAATCGCGATGGTTCGGCCCCTTCAAGGTTGAAGAGGTTTGGCCATATGGGACCATACTTATCTCCCACCCCGAAAAAGGCACTTTTAAGGTGAACGGTAATCGGTTCAAGCCTTATATAGCGGGCGACCCTGTGATCAGTAGGAGCGAAACCATAACCCTTCTCCATATATAAACCCGCCACTATAGTCAAGCTACGCGACTATAAACAAAGCGCTCCTGGGAGGCACCCCACGTCTATCTTTTTACGTTTTTATTTATTATGTTTTCTATTTTTCTAATAAATGCAGGGTTTCTAATGGGCTTCCCCGAGCGCGGATCAGGGACGTTTTCTGCCCCCCTCTTTTTCCTTTTTCGTACATATACCTGCTGTCTTGTTCCTCATGCTTAGCGTACAACATTGGGGACAATGTTGGATCTAAGTATGGGGGTGTTTTCGTATTTTCGTACTTTCTTTTTCACTTACAAAACAAAAAAAAACAACAAAACAAAAAACAAAAAAAAACAAAAAAAAACAAAACTTCAAACTTTAAAAAATATATATAACACAAAAATCAAAAAATCTTTTAAATTTTGAAGTTTCATTTTTGAAACTTTGACTTATTTTTAACTTTGTCCGCGAGATCCGGCTCATCGAGCCATCCACATAACGAGTCATCTCGCGGCAGCACTTTTGTATATTTTTGTAAATATTCTTGTAAAAATTTTTTGTAAATAATTTTTTACAAGTACTTTTTGTAAATATTCTTTCTCTTTCCCCTCTCCCTTTTTCCCTCTCATCCTTGTGAATATTTTTTTTCTTTTAACCAAATTTTTGTAAATAGAATGAAAACTTCATTAAAAATACACAAAAAATTCACAAAATTTAAAAATACACAAAAAATTCACAAAATTTAAAAATGCAAAAAAAATTCACAAAACTTAAAAATCCAAAAAAAATTTCTTTTCGCATTTTTTCTTTCTTTTTATTATGTATATATTAAAGATATAAATACAAAAATACAAAAAAAAGAGCATAACTTCAAAAAAAAAAAAAACAAACAACAAAAAAATTTTATGTAAGTTTTGAAACAAATAAATCAAACATTTCATTCTTGAGTTTCTTGTTATCCAAAACTTTCGTTTTGAGTTTATTTATATGCGAATTTGATCTATTCTTTGTTCACTATTCGTTTGTTAATTATAGATCGATAAATCTAAATAACTGGGGTTAAGTTTTAAAGAATTTATTATACTTTGTTAAAAATAGGGGACTCGCTTTAGGCACTACTTCTAATTTTTCATAGATAGGAGCATGTGTACCATATTAGAAAATAACGACTATAGAATTCATTTATGCTTGCTTTTAGCTTTCTGAAAGATTGGAACGTACAATTTATAAAGGTTGCTCTCAATTATTTTTCAATTAAAAATCTAGTTCTCTTTTCTCCCCTTACCTATCCTATCATAACCTACTTGGTATGATAAAAATTTATTTCCCCAAAAAGAAAAAGATCTTATGTCAATGGGAATAAGATTTCATTCCGTAAACATAGGCACCCAATAATTTAAAAGATTATACGTTACGGAGTAAGAGGATAAAATTCATTACTCCAACACATATACATTGGGTTATTCTTATTTATGAAGAAGAAAAAAATTTTATGTTAAGGAAAATAAGATTTCGTTTTCCTTTAACATCCAAATAAAAAAAAAATTGGAGGTTCGAGAAAAAATAACCTCGCCTCAAAATCCAAGCATCTTCATAAACCAACATCAACCCCCCCCCCCCTAGCCAATTTCATGACTCTAGAATTAATTCAAAAATCTTTTGATAGCATAATTCGTAAATTGCATTATTTCCGATAACACTCCTATAAGCTAAAGTTCGTATAACTCCAAACTATTTTCTGTTAATCTAACCAATACAACTATTGCTTTCTATTTGATTACATCAAGAAGTCTTTTGGCCAAAACTTTTGCCCTGTTTAAATCATCTAAATAATTTTAGGACTTAACTCTTATACCCCGTATATTTTTATTTGATCTCTCTTATAATTAATTTAGCGGTAGCAGAACTTAGGGTTTTTTATTATTCCTTATAAGTTCACCTCAAACTTTTGCTCTGTAATAGCAAAAGCTTAAGTATGGGGGTGTTTGATGAGTTGTAAATATACCTATATTTTTGTATTTTATTTAAGTCAATTTTGTTTATTTTTTGTCTTTTTATCAAGTTTTATTCAATAAATTGCCTATTTTTGTAAATATTATTTCTAACTTAGCTTTATTTTTATTCCAGAGAAATTCCAGAAAAATTCCAGAAAAGTCAAAAAAATTGACTGACACGCCCGTGTCAATTGACCGACACGCCCGTGTCACGCCCCCCCAACGATCACCGGCCACAAGTTGCCAGCTCGACGTTCGGCGATGATCAAACCAAGCTCGACACGCCCCAAGACACGCCCGTGTCAAGGTGTGACACGGGCGTGACTTAGCCACCTGGCCCGACGTGACGCGCGCGACTTTGCGGCCGGACCGCGCCCAGATCGACCTCCCCGACACGCCCCAGTCACGCCCGTGACTGACACATGTCACGCCCGTGACCTAGGGCGTGACCGCCACGTTTTCAGCCGAAGTCAACCTTCCAGTCAAGTCACCCGATCAGCTCATGAATAGTGTCGACACACCCCCCTGTCACGCCCTAGTCACGGGCGTGACCCACCCGAAATTTTGCCTATAAATAAGAGCTTCCAGGAAGATTATTTTGTCCATTTTTTTTGACCACTTTGCCTAGGGGAGGTGCTGCCCAATTGGATTCCATACTTATGTAAGGAGAATTTCTCCCCCCTCTCTCTCTCTTAGTTTGTATTAGGGTTTTTACTTTAATAAAATATGAATTTTTCTCTCTTAATTAGTATGAATAATCCATTTGAATTCGCCTACTTAAGCAATTTTTCGTTCATCTTTTTGTATTTCTTTTATGTTTTCATCTTTTTAGCTTTCATTACTTAGTTAGACTTAGGATTTATCAGCATTTCTAGCCGTTGTGCCGTCCGTCTAGTTTTCATTTTCCGCACTTTTTAACTTTAGCTTTTTCTTCTTTATCATTTTCATTCATATAGGTTTTATAAAAACCCCCCTAAAAGTGTTCGTTTTTATTTTTTTAATTTAGGCTCTTAGGAATGTAAAACTTATCGTTCCTTTTTAGTTTTATTCTCACTTTTTTGGAGGTTTTATAAAAACTTACGAATAAAAATATAGTCATTATAATTTTTCGCTCACTTCATTTTAGCTTTTTAATTTCAAAACTTTTAGTCCGGTTAATTCTTATTTCATCTTTTTATGCATTTCTACCGCATTCTAGCGGTAGAAATGCAGTTGTATTAATTATTCGAGTACTTCCATTTTGCGTTTATTTGCAAAAAAAATTTCGCTCCGGTTAATTTTTATTTTCACTTTTTATGCATTTCTACCGCATTCTAGCGGTAGAAATGCAGTCGTTTAAATTTTCTGAGCACTTTGTTTTTCTTATTTCTGCAAGTGTGTGTGCGTGTATGAGTTAGGTTTTACTGCTCTATTTTATTTCTGTAGAGTGCGTGCGTGCGTATGCATTTATTTTCGCCTACTCGTTAAGAGTTAAATGGCGCTCTGCTTTCATTTCCCGCCCACTCGTTTGAGTGGGACTTGTCTTTTTACTGCTTTCATTTTCTTCCTACTCACTTGAGTAGGAAAACTTTGTGTGGGTGCGTGTGTTTTCTATTCTGTAGAGTGTGTGTGTGTGTTTTAATTTCAAGTAGAGTGCGTGTGTGTATGAGATAAATTTACTCCCGCCCACTCATTTGAGCCGGGACTTGCAATTTTATCGCTTTCTTAATTATGTAGAGTGCGTGCGTGTAGGAGATAATTTTACCGCTTTATTTATCGCTTTCTTTAATTAAGAAGAGTGTGTGCGTGTGTGCATTTATTTCCCCCTACTCATTTGAGTAGGGCTTGCTTTATTTAATTTTCTTTATGGTTTTGAAGTGTGCGTGAGTGCCTGCATCAATTAGCCTTCAATTTATCTAATTGTCCTATTTTTCGTGTTTTCTCTTATAATTGTTCAGTGCTTAATTTAACACTCACGCTTCACCTAAAAACATAAAGCCGTCCCCATACCGATGAGTGGCTAATCTCTTTTAGCCTTCGGCATCGAAGAGCATTGGGACATATAAAATGATTTGAAATAATTAAAAAACTTTATTTTTAATTTAATTTAAGGACATAAGGTTTACCCCGGGTTAACGACGCATAGGACCACATAATCGATGTGTGGGCTCTATTTCCGTTATCCATACGCGACGCCGAGAGGCTGCACGTATGGACCGATCCCCCTTGGCTAAAGAGAACTGCGCACGCCCCCTCGAAAGAGGAGAAGCGTAGTTCTCCCGGATTGGGTTCCCCACCCAATAGCGGGGTTCTTAGCGTAATGCGGGCGTTAAGGGGAATCCTTCGTCGGACTAACGTTCGGTCGAATAGCCTTAGCGCCCAGGTGAGCGATATCCCTAGACCAAGGTGAGCTCATGTTCTTGGAACCTCCACTGCCAAGTGCCTTTTATTAATTTAAAAACAAAGTTTAATAATTGTTAAGAATTATTTTAGTCTTAATCCGATTCGATGCCGAGCGTTAACCCGTCATCGAACTAACTTAGCAAAATTCTGCTTTCTTTCTTTCCGTTTTAATTAAACTAAAAAATCCCACCTTACTGTTCGTAAGATAATAGTGTTCCTGGAAGAGTAGATATAATCAACGCGTCCCTGAGAATAATACGACCTCGGTATTTTCCCGAATACCGAGTACTACTTGCGATAGGTGCGCTTGCCTCCTCTCATTAGAAACTCGATCTTCTAACCGGCCCGCGGAATCTGACCATTTCGAACCAACCACAGTAGGTCTCTGTTCCGCGGCCATCAGCCACAAAAAGACTCCCTATGAGATTATGAAAGGTAGAAAACCAAATCTATCCTACTTCAGGATCTTTGGTTGCAAATGCTATATACTTAACAATGGTAAGTCATATTTGACTAAGTTTGCTGCCAAATCCCAGGATGGGATATTTGTTGGGTACAACACAAATAGTAAGGCCTATAGAATCTTCAACTTGACTACTCAAGTTGTTGAAGAATCTGTGCATGTTGTGTTTGATGAAACAAGATTAATCAACTGTGAGTTGTCTTGTAGATCAAATGACTCAATAGGTATAAGAAAAAGAATGGACAAGCTCTCCATTGCTGAAGCTTCAAGGGAAGATGGAGCATTGGAAAATGAAGGCTACTGTCCAGGGGGAGTACAAGACACAATAGAAGATGAAGAAAACCAAGAGGTTTAGCATAATGAAGGAGCTGGAGATGTTCAACCAGAAGGGAATCTTCCTCCAGCTACAAGACATTTAAGAGACCATCCAGCTGATCAGATAATAGGTGATCCAAGACAGGGAGTGCAGACTAGAAGCAAAAGTCAAAGCACAGTTCTGCATTCAAGTTTCCTGTCACAAATGGAGCCTAAGAAGTTTGAAGAAGCTATCCAAGACCAGCACTGGATTGATGCTATGCAAGAGGAGCTGAATCAATTCAGAAGGTGCAATGTCTGGGAGCTTGTTCCTAAACCAAGAGGCCACAATATAATTGGGACAAAATGGATCTATAGGAACAAGTTGGATGAGAGTGGAGTAATAGTGAAAAATAAAGCAAGATTGGTTGCTAAAGGATACAGGCAGGAAGAAGGGATTGACTTTGATCAAACCTTTGCCCCAGTAGCAAGGCTGGAGGCAATCAGAATGTTCCTTGCCTATGCAGCCTATCAAGACTTCAAAGTATACCAGATGGATGTGAAGTCATCATTTCTGAATGGTGATCTTAAAGAAGAAGTATATGTAGAGCAGCCATCAGGTTTTGTAGATCCTCTTAAACCTGATTATGTTTATAAGCTTAGAAAAGCATTGTATGGGTTAAAGCAAGCCCCAAGGGCTTGGTATGAAACCCTGTCTACTTTCCTTATTGAGAATAAATTCTCAAGAGGAAAAATAGACAAAACTCTATTCCTTAGGGAATCCAAAGGCAAGATCATCTTAGTTCAGATCTATGTTGATGACATAATCTTTGGATCTACTGAAAATAACCTTTGTAAAAAAGTTTGCCAAACTTATGCAAGGGAAGTTTGAGATGAGCAGTATGGGGGAACATAAGTTCTTCTTGGGACTCCAAGTAATACAGACTGATGATGGCTTGTCCATATCCCAGTCAAAGTTCACCAAAGAATTAATTAAGAAGTATGGTATGGAGTCATCCTCCACTATGAGAACTCCTATGGGAACAAGTATGCCTATATGCAAAGATGATGCAGGTAAACCTGTTGATGAATCTTTGTATAGAGGAATAGTTGGCTCACTACTATATCTCACTGCTAGTAGACCAGATATTATGTATGCAACATGTGTCTGTGCTAGGTACCAAGCCTGCCCTAAAAAATCTCATTATATTGCAGTCAAAAGGATTCTGAGATATCTTAAGGGCACACCTAATCTAGGCCTTTGGTACCCTAGGAATAGAGATTTTCTACTAACAGGTTATTCAGATGCAGACTTTGCAGGCTGTAGAGAGGATAGAAAGAGTACAACAGGTACTTGTCAATTCTTGGGAGGAAGTTTGATATCTTGGAGTAGTAAGAAGCAGACCAGTGTGGCTATATCCACAGCTGAGTCAGAATATGTTGCTGCTGGCAGCTGCTGTGCACAACTATTGTGGATACAGCATCAGCTTAAAGATTATGGTATTCAAGTAAGTAGAACACCTCTTTTGTGTGATTCTAAGAGTGCAATTTCTATTGCTAATAATCCTGTTTCTCATAGTAGAACTAAGCATATAGAAATTAAATACCATTTTCTTAGAGAACATATAGAAAGACAAGACATCACATTGGAATTTGTTAAAACAGATTATCAAATAGCAGATGTATTTACTAAGCCACTGGATGAAACAAAATTCAATAAATTTAAAATTGAATTAGGCATGCTGACCATTGATTAGTTTATCAACAAACTTACAAGTAACATATTAGATTATCAAGTGGTCTCAAGTGGTATTGACAAAAACAGAAATTGGCTAAGTAAAATAGTGTCGACACATTCAGTGATAATGTGTCGACTCAGTGAAGTCATGATGACTAGTTAGAGAATATGTGTCGACATAGAGAATTTGTGTCGACACTTAAGAATCAAATAGTCGACTCATCCAGGAATGTAGTGTCGACTTCACCAGAATAGTGGTGTCAATACTTACAGATTTTATGTCGACACTTATCCTAAGAGTCGACACAGAATTTCTGATGCTCTACTATGTCTCTCAGGTGTCGACATATCCACACTTGGTGTCGACACATAGTAGATAGATTTGTTGTCGAGTCAAATGATGTTTGTGTCGACACATTCCATCTGTGTCGACACATATAGACTGTTTTTGCCCGCCTTTTGATCTTCTTTCAATAGAAGGTATAAATAGGTCAAGAACTTATTCTGTCGACATGCTTATAAGGTTTTCGAGACTGAAACCCTGTGTCATCATTCTCTCTCTCTCTTCTCTCAAGCTTTCTCGTCTGATCAATGGCGCCAAAGGTTGCAGATAACGTCAATGAAGGATATGAGTTGGTGCGCAATGGCTTTGCGGATGCCCCAATAGAAGTTCAAAGGATTGTCAATCTAATTTCTGAGTCTGGATTAGAGTTTCTAGTTTCTGAACCGACAAAGATCTGGAAGAAGGAGGTGATTGAATTCTTTACCTCTGCATCAGTGGATTCAGATGGTCTCAAGATCAAAGCCACTGTTCATGGGTCGATAGTGAAGATTACCCCAAGAAGTTTAAGGAAGATTCTCCAATTACCAATAATTGAGAATGAAGAAGAAGTCCCTGCTTCTAAGTCAAGGGAGGCTCTCCAATGGTGCGGATTGGATCCCACCCTGAAGATTAGAGCTGCTTTCAACAGGAAAGGGATGAATCAGCAAGGGAAATTTTTGTCTGAAGTAGTTGGCAAGGTGATTCTGTGCAAACCAGGGGGACATGATATGATTTCAGCCTATATGTTCTGCCTAATGACCAGAATTGTGTTTACAATTCCAATTGATTGGTCAGCTGTAATCTTTGACAAGATCAAGGAAGGAATCAAGAAGCCAAATCTGGCTAGAATTATGAGTTTATATCTGACTGGAGTGATCCCTGAGGTAATGCAACAACTGCCAGGAACAAAGATCAATCACATGAGAAAGATGGACATGAGATTGTTTTCTAGGTGGGATAGGGTGTTGTCTAAGGATGTGCCTGATGAGAGCAGGCAGGACACCCCGGTGAAATCCCCTTCTCATGCTCAAGATACTCAGCAGCTTTAAGAAGAACTAGTGAGAAAGCAGGTTGAAGATCAGCCTGAATCTACTACAGCCCAGAAAGAAACTATACCTGCACAGATGTAGGGGGAGCAAGCTCATTCTCCTGCCCAGAATGTATCTACTCCTGACCAGGTATAGTTGCAGGGGGAGCTGGTGTATTTTCCTACAAAAGACATTTCTAAAATTTCTATTTCTGCACAGGTGCATGGGGAGCAAGTGTACTC
Source organism: Platanthera zijinensis (assembly GCA_039513925.1). NCBI lineage: Eukaryota > Viridiplantae > Streptophyta > Magnoliopsida > Asparagales > Orchidaceae > Platanthera > Platanthera zijinensis. Next base: position 31,336,245 of record CM077091.1, on the reverse strand, counting down.
ACCTGCCCAGGACATTACCAATACTGAACAAGTACAGGGGGAGAAGATGTCTGACCCAGTGCAAGAGGCAGAATAAATTGATATCTCCAAAGATTTGAATATTGAAGATCTGAATGACACATCTTCTGTTCAAGCTCAGAAGGAATATACTCTAGATGAGTTATTTCCTAATGTTGATATTGCTACTGATAAAGTAGAAGAGGGGCAAGATATTGAGAAGGCCCTAGACATGGAGATAGAGCAAGAAGCTGAGATCGAGCAAGAGGTTGAGAAGGAGAAAGAAATTGAGGAGGAGCAAGTGGTGGAGGGGGAGTCTATGCATGTTGAGGCTGAACAACATGGCACTGAGATAGATATTCCTCCTCCTCCTCAAGAAAGAGTTCAAATTGATAGTTCATCTGAATCTGAGACTGAAGAAGCCAGAATGGCTAAGAAGAGAAAACTTGTTGTCTTCAAGAGAAGGAGCAAAAGTTATAAGCAAGCTCTACAGACTACAACTCAACAATCCCATTCTGAATTTAATTATAACAAGTTTATGCTTGATTTGCAAGTTAAGTTGGATGAACATAGATTGGCTGTTGAAAAATATGTTGATGAGAGCAATAAGTCCCTTCAATTTGACTTGGCTCAAGATATAAAGTCAATTAGATTTGAAGTCAATATGCATAAGAAGGAGATGACAGATTGCTTCCATAAGGGAGGTAATGCTGTAGTATTCTTGGCAAAACAACAGCAATCAATTATTACCAAAGCAGATGATATAGCACTGAAGCAAGGCTATGTTCTTACAAATCAGATAAACATGAATGCCAATCTTGAAGACTCTCACAATGTGATTCTTAATGAGTTGAAAAGACTACTGAAGGGTTGACTGCAGCAAGGGGAAAGGAAATGGAAGAATTTGATAAGAAACTTCAAGATGCTATTGAATCAGTTAAAACTGCTATCACTAGCTCTCAAAAGGACATATCTGACAAGCTTCAAAAGTTAAAACCATTTTTAAAGAGGGTGTGAATTATCTGGATGGCCAGATCAGATTTCAGAAGGAAGATCTAAGAGATCATATTACCAGAGAAGTCATAAAGGGGGAGAGGTTATTAGTTCATGCTGGCTCAGAGCACACCAAATGGGTGACAAATAGTATTCGAGCCACATTGGGATATCCACCTTTGTGTGATGATGCTATGGTGGCTGAGTCAGGCATTCAAACAGGTCTACTTGAAGGCAATCAACCTGAGATTGCCCAAGTCATTTACCCTCCTCCAGATTTTGAAATGATTGATCAGCAAGTTCAGGATATGTATAGTCCTCCAAATGAGGTTACCAAGGTTATTATTGAAAAAGTTGATAAGCCTGATGGCAACTTGAAAGAACATCAAGATGCTCTACTATCCAAGAAAAGATTTAGAGAGCAGGCTGAACTTAAGCCAGATTTTGAGCAGTGGAGCCCTACTTCAAGAAATATTATACTCACTGCATGGAAGGCTATAAAAGACCAAGTTCATGAAAGAGGAAAGTGGTATAATGAAATGGAATGGCAAAAGCATGAAGCTAGGCAAGAGGCAATAGTACAGTTCAGAAGAAAAGCCAAGCTGGGTAGGCTGTCACCAGATGCTCAGGAGCCGAGCAAGTATTTTCCAAAGCCATATCATTACTTTGAAAGGCAAAGGCTCAAGGAAGAAGCACAGAAGAAGGCTGATCAAAAAGGCAAGAAGCCAGCTGAAGTTGCTGAAGCTCCTGTGAAGGATCAAATCCAATCTTGCAAAGGGATTGTCATAAGAGAGCCTGATCAGTCTTAATTTTAAGTTCTTTCAAAAGTATTTTGTAATGTTTTGATTAAATCATTCAATGTAAAAAATCTGTAATCAAACATTACTAAGTTATAAACAAAATATTGTTTGGAATCATATAATGTTCACTCTGTGATAGATTGTTCATATTTTGTTTTTTATTAAGTATTCCTGTTATGTCATATATCATCATATTATACTTTTTATAAATGGTGTATATCATTGGCTTTAAGGGTTATGACTTCTCCAAATAGGGGGAGATTGTTGGGTACATTGGAAAATGTGTACCTGATTTGAAGAAGTCCAACTTAGCTCAATGATATACATCAAGGTGTATTTGATATTGTTTTAAGTTGACATGTGCAGGTGAAGAAGTATTAAAAAATGCAGAAAAATATTCTAAGTCCATGTGTCGACACCTGAATAAACAGTGTCGACACTTCAGAATATTTGTGTCGACACTTGACCACATCTGAGTCGACACAGAGAAAGATAGTCGACCTCGACACAGAAGGAGATTGTCGACCATATTAATGTCGACACTGAGAAGCTGCGTCGACTCACAGAAAGATAGTCGACCACATTTGTGTCGACACTGGGAGGCTGTGTCGACACAATGAGACAGAGTCGACACACATTGGAAGAAGTCGACAATACTTGTGTCGACACCAGATGACTAAGTCGACACATTTTGGCAGAGTCGACAATTGCTGTGTCGACACCTGAAGGCAGTGTCGACACATACTGAGTTCTGAATCTACAACAACTGTGTCGACACACAGGACTTGTGTCGACACACTGCAGAGTCAAGACCAAGTTATTTTCTGAAGAAGCTGTGTCGACTTAAAGGGCAAACTTGTCGACATCTTCAAAGACTGTGTCGACACCAAAGTCACTTGTTTCGACACATATAGAGAGTTGGTCTCGACACTTTCTGACAGACTGTCTCGACACTTTGCTGTCCAAGACTAAGGCACAGGATTTGTTTAAAGACTTGACAGCTATGGGTTGCAACCAGTTAACTGATGCTGTCAGACTTGTCAGAAAACAGTTAGAAATCGGATCAGCCGGTTACCATGAAGAAGGTCTATAAATAGACAGATTCAGAAGGAAGTGAAAAAAAAGGGGCATAAAGTGAAGAAGGATTACAATCCAATTGAAGTATCAATTCAAGAAAGTGCTAGGCACTAAAGAAGATCTTCATCAGAAGATCTAAGAAGATGATCTCAGGATCGATCTAAGAATAGTTCTAACAAGAATTCAGAAGTATCATCAAGGGTGTTGGATAGAGAGGGATCCACCCATTTTGAAGAAGAAGAAGGAAGCCGTCAGTGGTTTCTCAAGAAGTTGTTTGGAAATCAACTCAGCTATGTTCAGATTCAAGAAGCTTTGAAGAAAGCTCAGATTCAGTTGATTTCTTCAGCTGATCAAGAATTATCTTGTCCTCTTCTCTCTCAATAAAGGCAAGACATTAAAACTTCTTTTCTAAATTTCTGTAGGATCTGTTTTACACAGATCTGAGTTGTAAGACTGTGATATAAAGGCTGAGTGTAGGAGAGTTGATCTCTGAGTGGTAGGGCTGTTTGCCTGAGTGTAGGAGAAGGTTCTTCTCTGAGTTGTAGGCCTTGTGGCAAGGCTGAGGTAGGGCTGTTGTGCCTGAGGTGTAGGAACCATTCTGGGTTCTGAGTTGTAGGAACCTATCCAGGTTCTGAGCTGTAGGATCTGCAGATCTGAGAATAGTGGAAGTTTGGCCGAATCTAGCATACTGCTAGATAGGTGAAGGGGGGAAAGTGGATGTACCCAAACCTTGGGGAACCACTATAAAACATTGTGCAATCTGTGATGATTAAATTTCTGTGATTGTTGTGCTGGATGTTTTAATTCTGTAATTGAATTCTGCATAAAAGTATAAACAAGCAATTAGAACCTATTCACCCCCCCTCTTGGTGTTTAGGTTGTCTTGAAAGTAAAACTATCAGGTTCTCTATGCTGTCTGCTAGTCTAACTAGACTTACATAGAAGAACACCGTGTTCATTTGGAGCGATAAGTGTGAAGAAGCTTTCCAAGAATTGAAGAAGAGATTGTGTACTGCTGCAGTTTTAACTTTACCTACTGAAGGAGTCGAGTACGCTGTGTATGTGGATGCATCACACATTGGAATTGGTTGCGTCTTGATGCAAGAAGGGAAGATGATAACTTATGGATCAAGACAATTAAAGATTCATGAAAGGAACTATCCTATGCATGATTTGGAGTTTACTGCAGTAAATAATGCGCTGAAGCTTTGGAGACACTTATTATATGGCATGCCGTGCAAGATCTACACAGACCATAAGAGTTTGAAGTATGTCTTCACTTAGAAGGAGATGAATTTGTGCCAGCGTATGTGGTTAGAGTATGTGGCTGATTATGAAGTGGAGATCCTGTATCACCCGGGAAAGGCTAATGTAGTAGCCGATGCTTAGAGTAAGAAGATCGCCAAAATCTTCAATCTATTTGTGCAATCCCTGGTGGAAGAATTCCTGTTGATGGACATCGAAGTTGGGAGTAGTACTGGGCTTGCTAGTTTGGAAGCAGAAGAGCTCTTTTGGATTTCCCTTACCAGAGTGCACCAGAAGGATGATCCTGATTTATTGCATCTCCAGAATAGAACTGAGAAGGGAGAGCTACTTGATTTCTCTTTGGACGAGTTAGATACTCTGAAATATCGGGGTAAATTTTGTATTCCCGCTTTTGGTGATATTCGGGCTAAGATTTTCAAGGAAGCTCATGGTTCCAGTGTTGCCTACCATCCAGGTTCCACCAAAATGTATAAAGATTTGAGGCAAATTGTTTGGTAGTCAGGAATGAAGAATGATATATCAAAGTTTGAAAGAATGTTATACGTGTCAGCATGTTAAGACAGACTATGGAAGTCCTGGTGGTAAACTGGCACCGCTTGATATTCTAAGTTAGAAATGGGAGAGTATTTCGATGGATTTCATCACTAGTTTACCAAAATATCCCCGTGGGTACGATTCTGTTTGGGTGATAGTTTATAGATTGACTAAGTGTGCTCACTTTGTGCCCTTTTAGATTGGGTATTCTATAAAGATGATAGCTTAGTTATATCTCGATGAAGTCATCAGGTTACATAGAGTGCCAGTTAGCATTTTATCAGATCGAGACTCCATATTTACGTCTCATTTTTAGAAGAGTTTACAAGAGGGGTTGGGTACCGATTTAAGGTATTCCACCGCCTATCATCCGCAGACAAATGGTCATACGGAAAGGGTGAATCAGATCCTGGAAGACATGATAAGGTGTTATATATTGGATCATGTTGGTGCTTGGGATGAACGCCTCAGACTCAAGGAATTTGCTTACAATAATTATTATCAAGAGAGTCTACAGATGACCCCGTTTGAGGCCATGTACGGAAGGCATTGTAGGACACCTTTGTTTTGGGCTGAGGTTGGTGAGAGACCGCTGCTAGGTCAGGAATAACTTGAAGAGATGAATTATGCTGTGACTCATATTTGAGAAAAGCCCTGTATAACACAAGGGAGTTATGCGAAATATGATAATCGATGAAGGGTTGATCTTGAGTTCGACGTTGGGGACATGGTTATTCTAAAAGTCTCTCCGATGTCAGGTGTTAAAAGGTTTGGAAGGAACCACAAGGTAGACCCCCGGTATGTGGGACCTTTTCAGATTCTTGAGCGCATCAGAGTGTCAGCTTGCAAACTGGATTTACCTGGTATCTTCCCTGGTGTCCATGATGTGTTCCATGTGAGCCAGTTGCGGAAGTGTATTCGTAGTGATCATCAATTCCTTGACTCGATACCTCAGATTCAGCCCAACCTTTCGTATGTGGAAGAGCCTGTCCGTGTTTTGGAATCTCAAGATCGAGTGTTATAGAGAAAGACAATCCCCATGGTCAATGTTCTTTGGAGAAATCAAGACGTCGAGAGCGCAATATGGGAATTGGAGTCGGCGATGAGGGAATCTCATCCTCACCTCTTCTCTTAGTTTCTGGTATGTCTCCCTATTTTTTGGTGAATGTTGGGTTTTCTCATTTTGGTTTGATTTTGAAGTTGTGATAAGTTTCGGGATGAAACTTCTATTTAGGGGGAGTGACTGTAATGCCCCCGATTTTCCGATAGTTTTATTTGAATTGGTATCGTCATATTTATGATGTCAAGGCATTACTTTTTTACGTCATGTTGACGGAGCTGCACCGTTAGTGCGTTTTTGCATATGTTGGGTATGGTTGACAGGATTTTGGGATTTTGATTGAATTGAATGTTTTCCTTGATTGAAAAGGATGAAGTTTTGCGGTTTTTGACTTGACAAGTTTTATTGCGATCCGAGCATTTTGGAGTCTTAGTGCATGTTTGAATCCTTGTGATTATTCTTGCTTGTGTAAGCATTTGATGTTAGTTTCTCAAGAATGGTGCATCGAATTCTAGGGTTGTCTTCACCGTTAAATTCATTTAATTCGACGTGCGTTTGGGCCTCAATTTTGAGCTCGTGTTTCCTTGTTCAAACTATTTGAATAAGATTATAATATTAGAACCTTATGCTTGATTTGATTCTCGGGGAGCCCTCCTTAGTGTAAGTTTACGTCGATCAGAGGCGGGGGACGAAATTTATTTTGGCGCTGTCTTGAGTTCGACGATCGTCGAACGAAGTTCGATGATCGTCGATCGGAGTTCGACGAAGCGTCGAACGACGTTCGCACGAAGCTATGAACGGTTCTGGGTTCGATAAACTTTGAGCAGAATTCGTCGAATGGGTTTGTGTATGACGAACTTCGAGCAGAATTCGTCAAACGGGGTTTTTCTTTGTGCTCGATGAACTTCGATCAGAATTCATCGAACGGGTTTTGGGTTCGACGAACTTAGAGCAGAATTCATCGAACGAGGTTGTTATTCCCTCTTGTTATCAAGAAGTCTTGCAGTTCTCGGGAAATCACCTTGTTGTTCTCGAGAAAAATCTTCTTGTTCTCGGGAGATACGGTCTAGTACTCGAGTAGTCCTGAGTTGTTCTCGAGTAATGTTTACCCATTACTCGAGAAGTTTTCTTATTTCTTGAGAAGCTCTCGAGAAATCTTCCTCTTGTTCTCGAGAAGATGATGGTTGTTCTCGAGATGTCCAGAAGCCCTTCTAGAGAAGTCCATAGTCTTTTCTCGAGATAGACCCTTTTAGTACTCGAGAAGTACGTTTTTGTTCTCGAGAAGTCTTAGCTTGTTCCCGAGAAAACCCAAACCTTTGTCTCGGAAAGCCCAGTTCAGCCGATCCCGGCTCATTTTCTTAAGTACAGTTATTCTAATATTACCCTTAGTATATATATACCTTCTTCTTCTTCCTCCTTCATTTAGACCAAATTTCCTGTTCATCTCCCGAACAAGAGCGGCGTGAGCAAGAGAGAGAAAGTTTTTTTCGTGATTCTTCTGGTGGCCGCCGACGGTGCTCTAGTGCTCGAAATCTTGAACTAATCATAGATCCTGAAAGCTTTGAGCGAGAGCTTCATCATCGTGTTAAAACCTTCCCCATTTCTTGAGTTTTTCTCATTGGGGTTTTTGGCCCTAACCTCTTCTTTTGTCTATTCTTGTTAGATTTCAACTTCCCCCATATTCTTTAGCCCGATCTACGACATGGAGCAATTTGGAGAGTTTTTCTGGCGAAACCAAGGCAAGTTGTGGTTTAACTCCCCTCTTCCCTTCTTTCTCCCAATTTGCTGAAATTTCTAACTTCTTTTGTCATTATCATTAATAACTTGTCGATTATAGTGCTGTCTTAACCCTTTGTTTAAAAACACTTGTATTATCATATTCTTGATTTTGCAAATCTAACCTTGTATAGTGGTATATGTTTTGATGATGTGGTTGAATCTTGCTCTTTTAACCGTCCCTTAACAATTATGTAGGACATGTTAGATTTTATCTAGGATTGTAAATCCTTCCTAAAGGTTGATCAACTTCTTCTTATTCTAGAAATGTCTTATATAATTCGATGTGCCAAGACATGAGATTTATATCATGGTTTTCCTTTTTTGCGGGCGTTAGTGAACGAAACCACCGCCGCAAGGTTTGTTTCCTTTTATTAGTACCTTGTGAAACTCTACCGGGTGTTTGGGCATCTACGGTGAATGGTGGAGTGTATGAGTCTCCCCCGCAGTTAGACGAATATTATATCTATGAGTGTGTGTCCGGATGAGCGACCACCTCGCCTGTGTTTTTTGGTAGAAATGACCACATGTGGCTAATAAAGTTTTGAGAATTCTTTCTTATGATTTAATCATGCTTTCCACCTTTTTAGCCTTGTGCATCTGGTGTGATTAGTTGTACGTGACGGTTCACATAAGTTCTATTTTCTGATTTTGGCGCATTACTTCTGTACTTTACTTCAGTACTTTTGGTCTTGGGTTGGTACCCTTTTGACCTTTGTTTACTTTTGTCTTACTTTTTTGCCACCATTTGTACCCTCTTGCTGAGGTGTTCTGTCTTTGGAATGCCTCAGGTTTGGAACTTTAGCAGGTAGTGGAGCTGGTTTTGGAGTTCCTGAGCAGCAGTATTGGCTATGGTTTTCATCTCACCGTTGCGAGGTAGCTTGTTATTTTAGTTTACTTTACCTCGTTCAGACATACTTTTACTTGATGTGGGTTTGTGTCAGATTATTGATGCCCACATGATAGTTGATTTTGGATACCTTGCTAGCTGCTAGTTGTTTTCTTTGTGATGAATTGGATTACTTGCTCTCTGAGATGTTTTATACTAGGACTGCATGTTAGATATTTTTAACTTATAAAACCCTATTATTAGTATATCATACATACCATCCCTCTCAAAATTAAGTCACTACTTTTTGGTTAGCGTAAAGACTTTTAGCTATACTTATTATAAATCTAGGGTCTTGCATAGCATGAGTTGTCCATCGAGGACGTTTACACTCATGTAGGATGTTTAATCTCATAAAAAAGTATTTTCCACAGTATATAACTATTTTCCCTATGGACTAGATGAGCCACTAAGCCGAGGGATACGACTAACTGCTTAACTTAAACTGGATTTTTCTCTAAATAAATTAAAAATCCTTCTTTATGTGTTAAGTTGGAGTTTTGCCTGAGCGTCCGCAGTTATCCCTCGTTAATGTGGCATCATGCCACGTATTTTCCCTTACTCTGATATATTGTTAAAGGCGGTTAAAATGCGGGTTGTGACACATACTCAGAACAAGGGCAAGTCTGTCAGCAAACCAGACTTGGGCATTTCTAGAGACATCAATAGTATGTCTTCCATAAAGAAGATCACTGTTGGAAGACTTCAAGAAAAACCAAGCTCTTCTACTACAAGACCTATCTTAAGTCAGATAGTGGCTGAGAGAAATAAGAATATGGAAGCTGCACTTCATTTTGTTCTATCTTCAGCTAACCAAATTTCCAAACCTGATCAGAAGATAAGGTATAATATCAATGAGTGCTGGTGCTGTAGCAAAGTGGGCCATTTTTCCCTAGATTGCTAGCACAATCTAAGAGTGCCCAGAGCTAATGTTAGTCTTCCTATTGATGCGTGGAATTACGGCAAGCGCACCGGTCGCACAAGTAATAAAGTTTGGGAGTAAATCCCCGAGTGTCGGTCTCTTGAGGAACACAGTAAGGGATGAGTTAATGTTGAGGAGGACTTGAGATTGAAGTCCTCGGGGCGAAGGTAACGATGGGGTTTTTGATGGTTGTGGAAAATAAAGTAAAAATCTAACAACTACTCCTATGCAACGCCGCTATGCGATGCTTCGCCAGGCGGGATGGAAGACTAGTCGGGCCGCAATGCACCGAATCGCTAGGCGGATGGGTGAGTAGGCAAGCGTATGAGGTGGAGAGAACGGCGGAAATACTACTATGCAGGCCGCTATGCACTGCTTCGCCAGGCGGGATGGAAACTACACGGGCCGCTATGCACCGAATCGCTTGGCGGATGGAAGAGTAGGCTAGCGGATGAGGTGGTTAGAACGGCGGAATGAGGGTCGTGTGCACCTCTTCGCAACGCACGCCACTAGCAATTGCTAGTGTGGCAAGGGTGGATAGATGGAGGATGGAATATAGCGCACCTCAAGCAATAATAACAAAATCACAATAACTCACATAGATATGAATAAGTGAAAATGCTAATCAATAAAAATACTTCATCAATACAAAGAGTTAAGCTAAGCTATCAAATACAAGAGGAAGAGGTGTGCGAATCGACCGAATCCGAAGCCTTATTGAGGGTTCACGGTTGGAATCCCGGGTTGTCAATCTGAGTCCAAGCTCGGTCCTCAACTGCGTCCGGGGTAGAGGAGGCTGTCACTCACTCCCAATGGACCCGTCTTCTTCGTTGAAATGACCCATAGATTGCGGCTCCAGCTCCTCCTAGCTTGATGAAGAAAGCTAGGTCAAAACTCCGCTTGAAGCTTGGGGATGAAGGAGGAGGCCGAGAGGAAGCTCCGGCTATGATTTGGCGTTGAAAGCTTGCCCGGAGCACCTCCCTATGGTGGAAGATGAAGGGAAATTGCGGAACCCTTCGTCTGGGACGAAAAACGGCGGAAGAATGTCGAGCCATCTGGAATAGGGCGAAACCTGCGCTATTTATAGAAAACAGAATTTAAACAGCGCGCACGATCACTGGCGCACGACCAGTGGTCGTGCGCGATATAGTCAGTGATCGTGCGATATGGAGGCAGAAAAGTGGAAAAAGATATAATGACTGCGCACGACCGGCAGCGCACGAGCAGTGATCGTGCGCGGTATGGCTGGTGATCGTGCGATATGCTGGGACAGAACTTTCACAGGAGAGGTCATGACTGCGCACGACCGATGATCGTGCGCTAAAGAGGTCGATGGTCGTGCGTGGGTAAAAACGCACGACCATTGACTCCTTTGCCAAAAATGGGGAAAGTCCGATGCCAGACGCCCACACGATCCCAGAACCTGCAGGAAAACTGGACGGGATGTCGATCATGGCAGTCACAGACATAAATAATATGCAAGCAAAAAGGGAAATACACACACACATAGAAATAGGCTAAAAGAGTGCACAAGACGTGGAAAACCGTAGCGAACCAAAAGGAATGCAAATGACGCAAAACGGTGTGCAAAGACAAGAAAATAAGCCTAGATGAGTCCGAAAATAGGTATATAAAGAGGACTCATCACACCCCCAGACTTAACCATTTGCGCGTCCCGAGCAAACAAAACCTAAGCAGACGGGGAAAATGAACTAGCTAACAAAGAAATTGCAAAACAGAGTACCATGCGAAGTCGCATGCTCGCGTGCATAAAAATAAAGTAGAGGAAATTTTTAAGTATACAAAATATTTTATATTTTTCACAATGCGTATCAAAAATTTATTATTACTCAAAAGTGGAATCACGGTGAATCATCCGGTCCTACGCAGGAAGAAAGTAGACAGACCACTAAGGTGAGCATTGCCGAAGACCGGGGCTCAAGATTACCCCCAAGGGAATCCACCAATGTCGGAAACCATAAGCTTGCCCGTTCGCACTCTCTCCACGGCACTAGTCAACTCAAGCGCATGTCCGTAGGACTTCAGGTAATAATGGGGCTTGGGTTACGGTGAGGAAAACAAGGATAAACATGAAGGGTATGCACCTAACCCAAATGAGCTAACGTACAAAACTAGTACCCGCTGCCCACAAAATAAACACGGGTGCACCACACCCCCAGACTTAACTTTTACTAAATGGGTGTGTGCACCGCCTACTCCAAATCCAAATCATCTCAAATAAAGATTTTCAATCAAACTTTTTCTTTTCACTTTTCATTTTCACTTTTTCTCTTTTTCAAATATTTTTCTTTGTAAACTTTTTCTTTTCACAATATACAATTTCAGCAAATAAAACTTGGGCGCGCTTCCACATTTTCACGAATAAAAAAAAAATACCACATCACAACCCAACATGAAAATATAAAACACTAAGCTCGACTTGGGTGTGCGACTAGGATCAGCTATGAGGCTTTGGCGAATATAGTGGAGCTGAATCAAAAGAAAGGGTAGGCACAAAGGGACTAGCAAGGGCGATGTTAGGAATGGGTACAAAGCTCAACCGGGCCAAAAGGTTGCCTACATCATGCTCACGCTAGACTAACCATGTACCAATGCTTCAAGAATAGCTTGGGGCAAGTTCTTAGCAACCGAGAAAGATAATCCTTCCTCCCGACTCAAGCAATACGAGTCTAGTGGCGGCTACACACATTCCTACGCTACCGTTTGATTCACACCGGATTCACCAACTTTTGAGTAGAATAAGAAATATGTACGCAAATAGAAAAATATAAAACTATAAGCATACAGAAAAATTAAATCTACACAAATTTCTATACAAAACGAGAGCAGTTGACGAGAAACACAGCAAGGCCAACATTTTACTCCGTCGCACAATCCTAAACTAGCACATACATTTTCCAAATCTAACAAAGACACAAGTTCAACTCGCAGCACGCTAACAGCTAAGCTCGCGCTCAAGTGGGTGCAGTGGTGTGCGATGTAATGAACTAATCAAAATAAAACAATAAATGCTTCTAGCATGCACATGAAATGTGCACGTGCAAAAGGTAACAAAATCTGCTCTCCCCCAGACTTAAACTAAACAACACATCAAATGATAGAGAAATTAAAATCAGAATGAGCTAAGGGAAGAGGTTACCCAATGGTCAGCTAGTGAGCATACCAGAAGACGCGTGGAAAGTAGCAGCAGGCCCGCCGAACGAAGAATCACAACCCCGCCAATGCGTAGTTTCCATGAATACCTGCAGGGGTGAGCTCCGCAAAAACAAAAGAAAAATATGCAAAAAGAAATACTAAACTAAGCTAGACATAAAAAGTAAAATGCAGAAATTTAAGATAACTACTGGGGTTATTGTCATCCCAGCACGACTTATTAAATTCTATACAACTCTAGCTAATGGGCCTATGAAAAGAAAAATGAACAGGTAACTGTTCCATTATCCGTTGCGGTAGCAAGTACCGATACGGAGAAAGAGCAGTTACCCCTCTACCTAGATAATAATACCTGAAAAGCTCGGGTAGAGGAAGCAGGAAATAAGATGAGGAGGCGACCTGGTCCTCGCTCATCTCATCACAAAAAAAATCCTTGCCTAGCAAGGGGTCATCCCACACAGGTGTGTAGGAGTCAACGGCTTGAGCACAAGGCTCATCGTCATCCCAGCACACTAGTGGAGAATCAACCTGCACAGGCTCAGATATGGAAGGGGAATCAAGGAATAAAAGAGAAGAAGGACAAAAACAATCAGAAATCGGGGGAGTGATCCCGGTGTCACTCCCAGCAGGATCCAAACAATGATCATCGTCAGTGTCATATGAGTCGTATTGGGGAGAATCCGAGAACTCGAAGTCCGCGGTGGAAAGGGGGACCGCATCGTTAGATAGGGGGGTGCAAACCTCCGCATCCGAAAGGTGATACTCCTCGTCCCACCGGGGTGCGAAGAAGTGTTCTGAAGATCCACATTCTCCGTCGGAGATACTAGAATCCTCATCCCACTTCGGCGCAACCTCGGGCACCGAATCATCCACAAATACGACATCATCAGCCGACTCACAAGAAAAAGGAGTAGAAAACTCCGGCAAATACTGCGTAGGGGCAAAGCTGCTCACAAAATCAGGCATAGAATGCGCAGGCCCCTTCGCAACATCATCCGCAGACGCCACCCTGTCGACGACCGGAACACTCTCCTCGTCCCATACAGGATCGTCCATGAGTTCCCGATCCACTCCTTGCGGGCTAACATCCGAGTGAGAGTGATCACTCAAAGGGAGCTCGTAAAAAGGGGTTGAGGATCCCATGAAGGAACTATATGCGGCGAGAGATTCTTCCGTAATCTCAACGGGCAAAGATCGAGCAAGGTGCGCCATGTCAGTGTATGGGCCAGGCAACACCCTGGTAGGCCCATCCACAGTAGTCTCCCGCGAACAGGGGACTGCTGCGGATGCGTCCACAGAGGTAGAAGGCTTGCACAAGCGAGGGCAATCCTTCAACATATGGCCCACACCTTGACATAGAATACACCGAAAACAGTGCTCGGCATTAGAAACAGCCATGGCATCGATGCAACTCCGCAAAGCGTCAATAATACGGCACTCAGAAGCAAAATCCATCGCGAACAAAAATATTTACCGGAAATTACTACACACAAGAATAAAATAACTCGGATCTGCAATATTAAAAAAAAAGAAAACAAGGAAGGGACAAGAAAAATAAAGTAAACAATTTCAAAAACTAAAATAAAGACAAAACGGGGTATGAACAAATGGACAAGGGCGACTATCTCGCATCTACCTCTTCAAAAACTCAAATGACTGTGTTCCCCGGCAACGACGCCAAAAACTTGATGCGTGGAATTACGGCAAGCGCACCGGTCGCACAAGTAATAAAGTTTGGGAGTAAATCCCCGAGTGTCGGTCTCTTGAGGAACACAGTAAGGGATGAGTTAATATCGAGGAGGACTTGAGATTGAAGTCCTCGGGGCGAAGGTAACGATGGGGGTTTTGATGGTTGTGGAAAATAAAGTAAAAATCTAACAACTACTCCTATGCAACGCCGCTATGCGATGCTTCGCCAGGCGGGATGGAAGACTAGTCGGGCCGCAATGCACCGAATCGCTAGGCGGATGGGCGAGTAGGCAAGCGTATGAGGTGGAGAGAACGGCGGAAATCCTACTATGTAGGCCGCTATGCACTGCTTCGCCAGGCGGGATGGAAACTACACGGGCTGCTATGCACCGAATTGCTTGGCGGATGGAAGAGTAGGCTATCGGATGAGGTGGTTAGAACGGCGGAATGAGGGTCGTGTACACCTCTTCGCAACGCACGCCACTAGCAATTGCTAGTGCGGCAAGGGTGGATGGATGGAGGATGGAATATAGCGCACCTCAAGCAATAATAACAAAATCACAATAACTCACATAGACATGAATAAGTGAAAATGCTAATCAATAAAAATACTTCATCAATACAAAGAGTTAAGCTAAGCTATCAAATACAAGAGGAAGAGGTGTGCGAATCGACCGAATCCGAAGCCTTATTGAGGGTTCACGGTTGGAATCCCGGGTTGTCAATCCAAGTCCAAGCTCGGTCCTCAACTGCGTCCGGGGTAGAGGAGGCTGTCACTCACTCCCAATGGACCCGTCTTCTTCGTTGAAATGACCCGTAGATTGCGGCTCCAGCTCCTCCTAGCTTGATGAAGAAAGCTAGGTCAAAACTCCGCTTGAAGCTTGGGGATGAAGGAGGAGGCCGAGAGGAAGCTCCGGCTATGATTTGGCATTGAAAGCTTGCCCGGAGCACCTCCCTATGGTGGAAGATGAAGGGAAATGGCGGAACCCTTCGTCTGGGACGAAAAACGGCGGAAGAATGTCGAGCCATCTGGAATAGGGCGAAACCTGCGCTATTTATAGAAAACAGAATTTAAACAGCGCGCACGATCACTGGCATACGACCAGTGGTCGTGCGCGATATAGTCAGTGATCGTGCGATATGGAGGCAGAAAAGTGGAAAAAGATATAATGACTGCGCACGACCGGCAGCGCACGAGCAGTGATCGTGCGCGGTATGGCTGGTGATCGTGCGATATGCCGGGACAGAACTTTCACAGGAGAGGTCATGACTGCGCACGACCGATGATCGTGCGCCAAAGAGGTCGATGGTCGTGCGTGGGTAAAAACGCACGACCATTGACTCCTTTGCCAAAAATGGGGAAAGTCCGATGCCGGACGCCCACACGATCCCAGAACCTGCAGGAAAATTGGACGGGATGTCGATCATGGCAGTCACAGACATAAATAATATGCAAGCAAAAAGGGAAATACACACAAACACAGAAATAGGCTAAAAGAGTGCACAAGACGTGGAAAACCGTAGCGAACCAAAAGGAATGCAAATGACGCAAAACGGTGTGCAAAGACAAGAAAATAAGCCTAGATGAGTCCGAAAATAGGTATATAAAGAGGACTCATCACCTGTCAAAAAATCTATAGGAAGATGGGTTGTGTTTCGGACTAACAAGAACCTAGGACCCAATAAAAATTTGGGTCCAAATGTAAGATAATTCTATTTTGCAGGATAGTCCAAGTGCCCATCCCCTATTTGGTACTTAGACAGAAGATGCTCCAGACTTTGGACTGGAATAAGGAAGCTTTCTTTAGGATCTCACACATGTAGATGGATGTGGATAGTCTGATCAACAAGTTAGATGCTCCTATTGAGGGGGAGCTAGTATAGTCTGATATGTTGGAGTAGTTTGTATCTTATCAAAAAGTTTGACTTCATAGTACAGGGAAGTTGCTGCCAATCAAGAATCTGCTTCAAGTCGTCATTATAAAGATAAGTAGAACTCATTTATTTTGTGATTCTACTAGTGTAATCTCAATTGCTAGGAATCCCGTTTCTCACAGCAGGACTATGCATATTGAGGTTAGGTGTCCTTTTAATTTAGAGAGCATGAGGAGAAGAAATACATTAGTCTTATAACATATCTCATCTAAAAAGCAAGTGGCTCACATACTTACTAAGCCACTAAATGGAACTAGAGTGAACACCTTCAAGTTGGACATAGGTATGTTGAGTTTAGTTCAGCTTAAGCTGCTCTCCACAAGATAATACATTGTGTGTATGTTGCAGGTCATGTTAATCCCTGCAGGATTTATTAGTCTAATAAGACTAAGGATAAAAAGGAAAATCAGATGTTTGCGGCTAAGTATCGGGAATTAATACCAGCCATTGATCAAAGAATTTATCTCAAACAGGTACGCGCCTCTTCCACTTCTAAAAAGTAAAATAACACTATAAATAGAAGGAGGCATGCATAAAACAAACCATACTATTCCTTGCCCTTCACTGTCCGATACTGCCGAGACGATGGAACTATTTCGCTCGCTCTTAGAAATTCGCAAGCAAGATGGCTCGCAAAGGACTTGATTTCCTATTTGAAGGCTTAAAGTTTGTTCGAAATGGATTCACAGAGGCACCAGAGGAGGTGCATTACGTTCTCCGTCTACTTCAAGCTTCTGACCTAGATTTTGTCTTGACGGAACCTTGTTTGCTTTGGAAACGGGAGGTCCTATAATTGTTTTCCAATGCCAAGGCAGATGCATCTGCGGGAAAAATCAAGACTTTGGTAAGTGGAACAAAGATCAAAATCACCCCAAGGAGGCTTAGCAAGGCACTCCAATTGCCAAAGTTTGCATAGGATGATGACAAAGATGACCTAGTTATTCCTGATGTCAAAGCTGCAATGAAGTGGGTTGGTCAATCTAAACACACCAGTGGTTCAATATTACGTAAGGAACTGAACCTAAGGGGAAAGTTCCAAAACTGGATCTCACGATAAAATCTCAAAGAACTTGTTTGAGATGATGGCCAGGATCATCCTGTCAAAGAAAAATAACTGGGGAAGGTTTCTATTTGGTAGGATTGTGGACTGCATTGCTGAACCCAATATGGGAAGTATATTGTCCATATTCCTTCTGCAGCCTGTTTCAGGGATCCTAGAAACGAGGCTAGGAACAAAGATTCATCATTTGAGGAGGATGGACATCAAAATGCTTGAAGGTGGTGAAAGATCTTATTTTCGAGGTAGCTAGCAACCTAGAGGGGGGTGAATAGGTTTGTCTAGTTCTTTTGATAGTCTTTTTAATATCTTATTGTTTTATTTTAGCTTTCAGCTTAATGTGATCTAGAGCTTGTCCTTAACACCTGCAAGTAAGAAAAGAAAAACAAACACAGAAAAGCACACAAGGATTTTATAGTGGTTCCCCAAAATTATGGGTACATCCACTCTCCTCCAACATTACTAAATTCCTATTAGTCAAGGCACTTCTCCAAATCAATGCTCCAAGGATCTTACACCTCAGATCTCTTAGGATCTCTCAATCTCCTCCAAGAATTACACCTCAGCCACAAAGGCGTACTCTCAGTGATACATGTATCACCTACCTCAGGCAATTAAGACCTACCACTTAGGATGGAGGATAACCCTACCTCAGAGCAAACTTGCTCCTATAACTCAAAGAGATACACTCTCCTACAGCTCAGGAAATACTGCCCTACTACTCAGTGAGTAAAACTCACCTACCTCAGATACCCCAGGATCCTACACTCAGAGAGGAGCCCTCTCCTATAGCTCAGGCAAATTTGCCCTACCTCAGGCCCAAGGCCCTACGGCTCAGATCTAGAAGGATCCTATACTTAGAAATAGTTTAATTAACTTTGACACGGAGAAATTTCACTGTGTCAACAACTAAAGCAGAGAAATTTCTGCTCCAACTCTCCTCACAACAGAGAAAAGATTTGTTGGACGAACTCAGAAGTTAACTTCTGAACTTGCTGCAAAAGACTAAAGATCTGTTGATCTTGAGTCTTAAGTTAGCTCACTGAACCTACTTAATGATGAAGGTTCTTCTTTCTTCAGAACTGATTCTGAATCTGCTGTGACAGATGAAGACTTGCACAGCTAACTGAACTTTTCTTATTGGAGAGCTTCAAGCTTTTCACATGCAGTAATGGCGAGGAAGATGAAGACGGATGCTCACTTTTGAAATTGATAAAAACCCTAAAAGTTATTTTTGTCTTGGCCGCATCTCATCCTTTTGTAGTTCACCGATCAACGACTCTTAGAGATCGGTGGGCCCCATCTACAGCTTCTAGCTACGCCATGCTTTAACGGAAGAAGACGTATAGTAGCTTAACGATAAGTTTTGTCGTGTACTGTAGCTTCCCCGTACCTGATTTGACCTTAATTGACTTTGTCAATTTTGCTAACGTCAGCACCTGCAGACTTAGCCAAAATCGAGCATTAGTAGAATAAGCGTTGAGTGAAATAAATTCACTCAACACCAAAACACTTTGACATATTTACTGTATCTTGGCATTGAGTGAGTAACCTTTACTCAACGCCAAACGACTTAGAATATAAATCTGTTTCTAGGCGTTGAGTGATTTAGCTTCACTCAACTCCATCTTGCTTAATCAGCTTTCTGCTATTTGGCATTGAGTGAGTGAGCATCACTCAATGCCAAACTACTCAGACCAAATTCTATCTCCACTAGGCGTTGACAGCATTGAGTGAGCAACCTCCACTCAATGCTTTTTACCTTAACCATATTTCTGCCTCTGCAGCATCTTAGGCATTGAGAGCGTTGAGTGAGCACGCCTCACTCAACGCTTTCTGCCCTAGCAAAATTATATGAACTATGATCGATGAACTTAATTGAGTTCGACGAATTCTTAACATAGTTAAACTTATAGCCTTTTTTCTGTATGGCATTGAGTATGTCTTCATCACTCAATGCCAAAACTCTTAGCCATATTTTTCTTTAGTAGCATGTCATTGAGTGACTTGACTTCACTCAACGCCTATGGACTTAGCCACTTTTCAGCTCATCTCAACTTAAGATAGCACTACTTTAGCCTATCTCATAGCATTTTGATGTATGACATTAAGTGAGTTGACATCACTAAATGCCTATGGACTTAGTCATTTTCTCATCTTGCCACTATTTAGGCTTTGACTGTATAGGCTTCACTTAGCGCTATAAGTCATCTGGCGTTGAGTGTGAAAGTGTGGGGATAATATACTTACTACTCTAGAGGGGGGGGGGGGGGGGTGAATAGAGTATTCAAAAATAAAGAGACTCTAAATACTTCTCTTGAGCTATTTGCGGAATATAAAAACTAAAAGCTTTATACTTAAAGCCTAACAGAGTGTGGTGAAAAACAGAGGATGCTAACTGAAGTTTCAGTTGAGCATATGTCCTAACACAGCAACTAGCAACCTAGTTATATCTATCACAACCACAGTGCATCAATTAAAGTAAACAACCAGACAACACAAGAGCTTTATAGTGGTTCCCCAATTGGGTACATCCACTCTTCTACCACCCTGGTAGGAATCTACTACAGGTTTTTGTTCAGGTGCCCTGCCACCACAAGATCTGCTTCAGGTAGATCTAGAAACCCTCTAGGCTTTTGATCAGGTGCCTAAGAACCAAACATACGGGTTTTTGATCAGGTGCCCTGCCACAAAAGGTTCACTTTTGAAGGGAGTAATAACCCTTTTAGAGGAGGTTAAGGGAAATAGTTGAAGGTGTCTTCTCTGTGTTCAGAGAAGCTAGTGGATTGCTCTAAATATATCAAAGCTCCCCCTGGCTTAGAGAATGTCCAGGAAGAAGCTT
Source organism: Platanthera zijinensis (assembly GCA_039513925.1). Taxonomy (NCBI): domain Eukaryota; kingdom Viridiplantae; phylum Streptophyta; class Magnoliopsida; order Asparagales; family Orchidaceae; genus Platanthera; species Platanthera zijinensis. Next base: position 31,316,234 of record CM077091.1, on the reverse strand, counting down.
TGCTTCAGGGTGTAGGATCTCCATATTACTTGAGTAGACTTTCTGATGCAGCCTTGAAGAAGACTCTAGCTTTTGAATGACTGTTCTTCTTCAGTAGCTTTTGAAATCTACAGCAATGATGTTCAACAATCTTCTTCAGTAGCTTTTGAAATCTACAGCAATGATGTTCAGCAATCTTGGAGTGATCTTCTTCTTGAAAGCTTGAGCACTGAGAATTGACTTTCCTGAAGAGAGGATGAACTCAGGAAGAAGAAGATCTTTTCTTTTTTTCTTGAGAAATCTGGTTCTGTGTCTCTTTTTAATTGTATTGTGTTATTGTGTTTTGTATTCAACCGACTGTACTGATAATATAGAAACTTCTCTTCTTTGAATAATGCCTCGAGCCCTGCACTAAAAGACTTTCCAAATAATACAATAAAACAAAAAAAGAAACTGCGCCAGAAATCTTCTCTATCATTCCCAAAAAAGAATTAAGGATATTAAAATATCATATCAGATTGACTTTATAAATTGGCACAGGAAGCAAGGCATAACAACTATATTAAAGCTGTTAGAAAAACACGATTTCCCTTAATAAAACAAACAACTTTATTCTGCCAAATCTCTCAATTAATGCACAAGGAATATTGTAAATAAGCAAAGGAATATAGACATTAAATTAAGCAAAATATCTGAATAACATGTCTTAAACATGAGGAAATAAATTAATAATTCAAATGAAAAGAATAAAGATAATAGCAGACAGAAAACGTCGACCAGAGAATGAAGATCGTCGATCTGAACAAGCAGATCATCGACCTGAAGAAAAACTATCTTCACAGAAATAGTCGACCAGGGCAACACGATCGTCGATCTGAGCAAGCAGATCGTCGATCCCACTTCAGAGTTCATATGACTCTGAGATCGTCGATCATCAATCGAAGATCGTCGAGCAAAGTTCGACTATCGTCGAACACAAAACTACTAACCCAAATTCTCATTCCAAACCTTTCTCAACTAGCCTAGCCTGAGGGTAGACTAACATTTAGTCTAACCATTGACCATAGATAAATCTTGGGTCAATTGCGTCTAATAGAGATGACGTATCCCAAATAAAAACTAGGGATTCAACAGTCTCCCCCTATTTGGGTGATGTCACTCAAAAAACAAAAAATAAATAAATCTAATACAAGCAGATAAGAAAAAAAACAACAATAGATATATCAGCAAGCATATTTGAATAAATCAGATTAGTCAAAACAAATAACACAGTCAATTGTCAATAGAGTCTGAAGGAAGAATAGAAGTAGCAGGAGAGAAAGTAATTTTTCTTCTTGGATCAGATGCATCCTTCTTTGATAGCTTCAAGTCCTGTTCTCCAATAATCTTTAGTTCCCCTGCTTTAGGCAGAATAGCTTCAGGGTGTTTTTCCATATACTTGGAAGCATCAAAAACCTCTGAACTGACTTGAAATCTGTCCAATTCTTTCTTTCTATATTTTGACATGGTAAAAAATCCTGTAATGTCTTTTCCTTCTTCTTTAGCTTTCTTGATTTGTGCTGATCCAACCAATTCTAGAAGTCTAGCGATTTTATAGTTTTGATCAAGCTTTTGACTTTCATAGGCATGTTCATCAGAAGGATCCAATCGATTTATAGTCTTGAAATTTACTTATTGAGTTAAGAAACTCTCAGTTTGCACTTGAACTGGCTTGACATTTATATCTGCTGGCTCTTGAATTATAAGACTAGATGGAGGAGCAAACTAAGCATACTTTTTTCTTGATTTATAAGAATATATAACTCTTTTTCCTTTGAAATTTACTGGTTTGGCCTGAGCAGGTTTTTTCTTTGAAGGTGATCTAGAGGCTGGAGGAGGAGAGAAGGTTGGTTGTTGATATACAACTTCCTTAACTTGCTATCTTTGAATGTTTGACATTTTAGACTGCCTCTGATCACTAGAACTGCTTAGAGGAGGCTTCCTTCCCATTCTCTAATAGGTATAGGACTGAGTTTGCCTGGCTGAAGGAGCAGAAGATCTGGGAGCAATATTTCCTGAGGCACCAGTAGAGGGAGGAGGAGGAGGAGGACCTCTCTGAATTCCCTTAGGAGGAGGAGAGTACTTCCTGCTCTTCTTCCTTGCTTTCTGTTCATTCTTAGAGTACCACATCAAAGCCTCAAAATTTTTAGCTTTAAGATCAATTCCTTTCAAAATGTAGTAGGGAATATCATTATCTGGATTAGGAGGAGCTGGAGCTGTGGCTTTCCTTTTCTTTTGAGAAGACCTTTTCTTTTTCTTATTACTATCAGAATCATCAGAATCTTCATATTCATCCTCAGAATGTGAGGGTTGAGGTTCTGCATACAGATCATCAATTTCCTTTAATATAGCCTCCTCTTTCTCTTTAGCTTGCAGAAGAGCTTTTTCTTTTTCTTCTTCTAGAATGTCTTGGGCAAGGAGAGAGTCCAAATCTTGACCTGGGGTATCATCCCAAAGGGTAGAAGGCACAACAGTCTCAATTTTTGGAACTGTTTCTTGAGCAGCAGAATTCCATTTAGCTTCTAAGAAAGATGTTATAATTCCTTCTAGATATCTAGTAGCAACAAGAGTAGAAATCTCCTCAAGATAAACTTTGAAAGAAAAATCTGCTTCAACTATTATTTCAGAAATAACAAAGCTATCCAAAAACTGAAGGCACATTGGTTTCTGGTAGCACACAATGGCCTGAAGAGGATCAAAAGAACAAGGGGAGGGGATAGGATTATAAAGGTCTCCATAGGATGACTCATCATCTGAGTCAAGGAATGCATCCAGTTCCTCTTCCAAAACTACTAAAGCATCTGAATCTTCAACTATCCTCTAAACAGAATCTGGAACAACTGCATCTGGAGCTGAAACAACTGCATCTGGGATTGGAACTAAAAATCTTTCTAACTCTAAAAATCTTTCTAACTCCATAGCAAGGCCTGAATCATCTTTATCAAGCATCTCCCCCTGCCTGGGTTCAGTGATAACTAAACCCAGGCCCCTAGATTAAGAAGGGACTTTGAGGGTGGAAATGGAGGCAATAAGAGAAGAGATAGATAGAGCAAGAGAGGCAATGGCCTCAGCTATCCTGGCTTTGATGGAAGGAGTTATGAGGTGAAGGACAGTTACAATGAATTCTGGTGTGATTTGAAATAAATGAGGAATGATGGAGGGGGAATCATCAGAATTAATATTCTTCTGAACTGGGGTTTCAGTATTTGGAGAATGAGATGGTAATCAGCAGCTGGTGAGGGATGATTTGAGGTAGCTGGAGAATGAGATGGAGAAAGCAGATTGAACAAAGATTCTAAATTTAGATTTGGAATCTCAGTTTTGTGAGCTGGTGTATGAGAAGAAGGTGGAGATGGATGGTTCACGGTAGAAGAAGGAATGTCAATGGAGTTGGATGGCAAGGAGGAGGAAGCAGGGATTTCTTCACTAGGGCGGGAAGCGGCTTCAAGTGCCCTTGTGCCCTCAGATGTTTAAAGGGCAGACCCAGCCTTTGAAGGCTTCTGAATAACCCTTTTCCATTTAGCAAATAGGGAAGAATTGACCCTTTTGCTGCCATTGATGGCTGTAGGAATAGAGCCTAATAGCTGGGAAGCTTTCTTGGATAGAAATAACCCGATCAGCCTTCCTTGCGTTACCTCTTTCTTGTTGTTCTTCTTCCTGATCAAATCAAACAACAGACCATCACAGTTGATTTCTTTCTTATTCACGAGAGCTGACATCAAGTCAAATTGATGCCGATTGATGTTATCATGGGCGAAATGGTTTTCAAGAAGCACTTTTCCAACTAGATCAGCCAGAAACTTGAATCCAACAGATAAGTTTACCTTCAGGAGCTTGGATGGGATGCCTTCTGCATGACCCATTTCCAACATCATCCTTCCGTACTCAGCAGAATCTTGCTCATACTCATTAGAGCCATTCTTTAACTCAAAAATTTCAGTCAGAATTTCTGGAGTAAGAATTACCTCCACGCCGCTGATTGATCCTTTCATCACTTTGTCATCAGAAGACGATGTATAAACCTATTCCTTGATTTCTAATAGGTGCAGTTTGAGCTTTGAGGACATGAGTTTCTTAAGACCTTTATCTTCACACAATTGCAACATTTACTGAAAAACTTGTTCGCAGTTTCTGAAAGACTCGAAATCAACACTGAAGCCTGCATCAAACTTCATCACGGATAGGGTTGCAGAGGAAATTGCCATTTGATCGATGAGAGTACCTGAAACAAGAACAAACACACAGAGAGAGAAGAGAAAGCGCGGGACGAGAGCTCAAAACAAGCTTGGAAGCAGAATACGAAAAGGCGAGCTCTGTCAACGATCTTCAGACCTAAATAGACGATCGGTTTGAGATAAGCGGGCATCGTCGATCTCTGAATGAGGATCAAGAGAATCGGTCGTCGAACGTCGGTCGACGATCGATTTCCAAAGCAGAGTCATCGATCATCGATCGACGATTTCTGTCTCTAAATGCAAAGAGCTGTCGTAGACCTACGGTCGATGATTTAGCTCAACCTGTTCGACTATCTTCGAACACCGTTCGACGATCTCTGAACAGATTTCAACTTAGCAGATTTTTCACTTAGTCTGATCCATTCATCATGCCTAGTTGATTCAAAAAGAATAGATGTTTCTGTTCATCTAAAGGCTTTGTGAAAATATCACTTCTTTGAAGATCTGTGTGTATAAACTCAAGATTTATCTTATTATTGTCAATACAGTCTCTAAAAAAATGGTGTCTAATGTCAATATGCTTTGTCCTAGAATGGTGCACAGGATTTTGTGTTATGGAAATAACACTGGTATTGTCACATATTTTGGTGTTTTTTTGTGTGTGCCTGATGACTTGTTTTAGTCATCCTTTTTTGGGGTAATTTAGTGGTCAAAAGTCCTAAGTTTTGTTATAATTATGTGTTTTTGTATGCTTGTTATGATATTATTTATAATATAAAGTTTTATGTTATGTTTTGTTGTTATTTTATATTTTATGTTTAGTTTTATTTATATTATTATCTTTGTTATAGTTTGGGTTTACATGACTAATGTAATGTTATAATGAATAAAGTTATGTTTATTTTGTTTTATTTCTTATAACTAGTTAATAGTATGATTAATGTTATGCTTTATGTTTAGTTTGATTTAAATTTATATCATGATATGTTGTTATAATAAGTGTCTAATGTTTTAATTAATATTGTGTAGGTTCAAGCCCAAGCACAAGTCCAAGCCTCCTTCAAGTCCACACCATGCAGCCCGGCCACTATCTAAAGTATTTGGTACAGCCCGGCCACTTATCCAACATAGCCGAGCCTACAAGCAGTCCTACCCGAGCCTTAGAGCAGCCCATACAGCCCACCAAGCAAAGCCGAGCCCTCAAGAGTAGCCAATTAATATCCCCATTCATGTGGCCGACCACTCTCATGCATGCATCTTGCCACCTTCCTTCTCTTTCTCTCTTCATTATTTCATCCTCTCTCCTCATTATTGCATGCATGCATTATTCATCCCCTTGAAATGGCTGAACCCCCCTCTCTTTATCTCTTCTTTATTCCATGTTCTCTCTCCCTTCTACACACTTCCATTCATCCCCCCTTCTTTATTTTATATTTTTATTTTTCATTCCCTAAAATACAATGCATGCATGTAGCCACCTCTCTCTCCTTCCATTTATTATCATACATTACATCCATGCCTCCTCTCTCCCCTTCATTTAATACAATGCATAAACCTCTCCACATATGTGGCCGGCCACCCCTATGTCTCCCTCATCTAGAACTTTCCTCCCTCTCCTATAAAAGGAACCCCTCCCCCTTTGTTTGAAGTCAAGTAGTTTTAGTCTAAAGTAGTTTTGGGTGAAGATTTTGTAGAGAGTTAGAGAGCAAGCTTCCATTTCAAGTATTTATTTTCTTGTTGTTTTATTTCATTTCTCCAAGCAATAATGTAGTATTTTTTGTTATTTTATGTACTCTCATTTCTAGTTTAATGATAATGCAATTTTCCTTCCTTTTGTTTTCTTTCTTTATCATGCTTAGCTAGTTCTTTTTGTGCCCGATCACGACAATCTTTGCAATGAAATAACATATCTTTATTTTTATGTTTGCATTTATTTCTTTCTATTTTTGATCCTTCCTTGACTTATTTTGTGTCGACTCTGTATTCCGGCATACGGTAGTAGGCATTTGATCTCAATTCATAGAAGTCGAGAGACTCATTGATTTGAAAGATCACTCAAGGAAGGAAGGAGTTGAACGCAACCATAGAGATAGGATGACGTAAATCCTCCGGATTGGAGTCAAATCCAATAGCGTGGGTCACTTTGATAATGCGACTTTAGGCCTTTTTGACTTGAAAGAGATTTCGGTCGAAACGTCTATAAGTTAGGGGATTTAATCCTCTAGCGAGATTACTTCCTAATATCGGAACCGACACAGTCTTAATAGAATTACAAATGCTAAACTAATTTCTTTCATTATTTTATTTCAAAGTGAATCGTCGATCGAGCACTTTTCTCGTAATAGTTTATTTTCTCTTTTTAACTTAGTTTATTTTCTTTCTCAAAACTCATTAATCGTTCGGTAGAATTATAGAGTCGTTGTGAGTAATAGTACTTGTCTGCCCCGAGTTTTTATACGAACTTGATATTTTTCATATCCTATGCTATATTTCGATAGGTACACTTGCCTTAATCGAGTATAGATTGGAGAATACGATTTTCTCTATCAAGTTTTTGGCTCCGTTGCCGGGGATTTTTTTGGCAATATTAAGAAAGCTTCGAGTTTATTACTTCTACTAAAATTTAAAAATTCAAATAAAAAAATAATAATAATATTATTATTATTAGTATTATCCACCCACCTCATCTTATTTCTACCTAACCTAAAATCTCTCGAAAAGGGTAAGGGGCTTTAAGCGCCACCATTTTACCTAGTACCTTGCAAACCCTTCACCGGTAGCCCTTGGGAAGTTCGAGAGCCAATCCACTAAAAAAAAAATCTATTTTCAAAAATATATATATCTAAAAAAAAAACAAATCAAAAAAATTAGTTTTTCTTTTTCTTTTTGGTAGCAGTTTTTTTATGGTATTGTCGTATTTTTGCGCTTTTTGCGGGTCGCCCGACCATTTTTATTCTGAATGTCTTTCGGGAACCCCTCCCTCTTTTGATTTTAATTTTTCTGGAGAAGGTCAAAGTGGCCAATTTGACCCTTACTCCGATTTTTATCCTACTTGGGAAGGCGGGAAACCCGTATTTTCCTTATGATTTTGCCCCGCAAAGCACCGCGCCTCCTACTTTTAATTTTAATTCTCTCAATAACGTGGGTATCTTGAATTGCAAACTTCTATTGATAATATTAGTTCGCATTTCAAGACCATTATGGATTATCTTTCTCGTGAGGCTGCATCTTTTTCTTCGTCTTCTTCTCCGTCTCCTCCAATTTCTTCATGTAATAAGTCACTGGATATCCCGGACTTGTCTTTTTCCTCTCGAGGAGGATAACAATTCGGATATCCCGGATTGTTTCTTTCCTCCTTTGGAAGACACCTCTATGGATATTCCGGTGTGCTTCTTACCTGTTGAGGACGACGAGACGTCTCTTATTTCTCCATCTGAAGATGTTGGTGATTCCATTACGCTTTCAAATTTAACTGTTCCAAATTTTTCTAGTTTTAGCGAGTCTTCTTCTTCTTCTTTTCCTTTAGATATTTTTTCTTTAGTTATTCCTTCCCTTTCTTCTCCCAAAATTTCACAAGACTCTCCTTCTCCTTGTGAAATTTCCGATGATGAAATTTCTTCTTCTACTCTTTTTATTCCTCTTTCTATTTCTTCTTCTTTTTATTCTTCCTCTTTTGACGACCCATTCTTTCCCCTCTTACATATGGTGGAGTTCTTCTATAACTCCATCCGTTCATTTTTGGGCGTCATTCCCTTGAAGATCCCACCACATGTCAGTGCGATTCTTCAATTTTTCTCTTTTCTAGTTTAAAGCTCATACTTAGGGAGTTACCTCTTCACTTTAGTTTTTATTTTCCCTTTAGCTAACAAATAACGTCAGGCTCAGCCGACGTTAAACAGAGAGCGCTCTTGGGAGGCACCCCTTGCTTATCCTTTTAGTTTCTTTCTTTTTGTGTATTTTGTTTTGCAGGAATAAAACCCCCGACAGTTCGTTTGGCTCCGTCATTTCATCTCTTCCTTAGGCCCGAGCCGGTGTCCAGCTCAAGCATGGGGGAGCGACATCTGTATTCGGCCTCACGACTCCGGGGAAGTCGTTTTCTTTTTGTCTTTACTTTATTATATCCCCTCTCCCCTTTCTTCTTCCTTTTTCTTTCTTATTTTTATTTTTCATTGAGGGCAATGAAAGGTTTAAGCATGGGGGAGGGTTTTATTGTTTTCTTTCTTTTAAAAAAAATGTTTAGTATAGTTTTTTTTAAGTTTTTTTTAATACTGCTTCTTGTTAGCCTTATCAAAAAAACAAAAAAATTTAGAAAAATCAAAATTCCAAAAAAGATAATATTTCAAAACCCAAAAAAAAAATGAAAAATGTCAAAAAATCAAAAAAATATAATAAACCTCATGCTTAGATTTTTGTTATTTTCAGAAATTTAGTTTGAGTTAGTTTATAAGCATTTTTTATTTGCTAATCTTTATTTCATCATATTTAGTTAAATTTAACTTTTAGTGATTTTTTTTTGAGAATCATCTTTTGGTTTAATTTGCTTAGAGTAATTTATTTAGCACTTTTTCTCTTTTATTTTAAATAGTTTCAATTTTGTAGTAATTTGGCTAAACAATTTTGGATTTTAATTATTCTTACTTCATGCTTTTAGATTCTTAGGAAATCTCAATCTACTAGTAGTTGCTCTCTAGTGTTTTAGTTTATTTTCTAAAATTTTATTTAAACCCATCATTTTTTCTTTTATTGTTAGATCATATGTCATGGGAATAAGAGGATAAAATTCATTATTCCTTGGTAAACATATGCAACTCAAAATAAAAAATGAAGAGAGGAATTAAAAAGTTCATATATGTCGGGGGAAGTGATAGGATGTTAGTCTATCATTTCTTGGTATTACATATATATTATTCAAAAAGTAAAAAAATACTGTGTGGAGTGTGAAAAAAAATGATGATCACCTCCAATCAAAGACCTCTTCATGTTAATTTCCTCCCCAAACCCCTTAGCCAATATCATTTTCTTAGTCTTTAAATTAAAATATGTGGAGAGCATAAGTAGTAGGTTGTCTTCTTCCTTAAGTTTCTTTTAAGTCATGGTTTTTATAATCCCAATCTAACTTTGTTTGCACTTTACTCCATTTTGAATGCTAGTTAATTTATTAGAGAATTTTTGGCTAAATATTTCTCTCTTTTCACTTTAATTTCATAATTTAGGACTTGATTCTTAAATCCCTAAATTTTATTTTTGGCTAGATTTTGGTGTTAATAAATTTTTAGTTTATTTGAAAATTATATAATGTCTTATAAATATTTCTCTTCCTTTTGCTCTGGAATAGCAAAGGTCTAAGCATGGGGGAGTTTGATGACTTGTTTTAGTCATCCTTTTTTGGGGTAATTTAGTAGTCAAAAGTCCTAAGTTTTGTTATAATTATGTGTTTTTGTATGCTTGTTATGATATTCTTTATAATATAAAGTTTTATGTTATGTTTTGTTGTTATTTTATATTTTATGTTTAGTTTTATTTATATTATTATCTTTGTTATAGTTTGGATTTACATGACTAATGTAATGTTATAATGATTAATGTTATGTTTATTTTGTTTTGTTTTATTTCTTATAACTAGTTAATAGTATGATTAATGTTATGCTTTATGTTTAGTTTGATTTAAATTTATATCATGATATGTTGTTATAATAAGTGTCTAATGTTTTAATTAATATTGTGTAGGTTCAAGCCCAAGCACAAGTCCAAGCCTCCTTCAAGTCCACACCATGCAGCCCGGCCACTATCTAAAGTATTTGGTGCAGCCCGGCCACTTATCCAACATAGCCGAGCCTACAAGCAGTCCTACCCGAGCCTTAGAGCAGCTCATGCAGCCCACCAAGCAAAGCCGAGCCCTCAAGAGCAGCCCACTAATATCCCCATTCATGTGGCCGACCACTCTCATGCATGCACCTTGCCACCTTCCTTCTCTTTCTCTCTTCATTATTTCATCCTCTCTCCTCATTATTGCATGCATGCATTATTCATCCCCTCAAATGGCCGAACCCCCCACTCTTTATCTCTTCTTTATTCCATATTCTCTCTCCCTTCTACACACTTCCATTCATCCCCCCTTCTTTATTTTATATTTTTATTTTTCATTCCCTAAAATACAATGCATGCATGTAGCCACCTCTCTCTCCTTCCATTTATTATCATACATTGCATCCATGCCTCCTCTCTCCCCTTCATTTAATACAATGCATGAAACCTCTCCACATATGTGGCCGGCCACCCCTATGTCTCCCTCATCTAGAACATTCCTCCCTCTCCTATAAAAGGAACCCCTCCCCCTTTGTTTGAAGTCAAGTAGTTTTAGTCTAAAGTAGTTTTGAGTGAAGATTTTGTAGAGAGTTAGAGAGCAAGCTTCCATTTCAAGTATTTATTTTCTTGTTATTTTATTTCATTTCTCCAAGCAATAGTGTAGTAATTTTTGTTATTTTATGTACTCTCATTTCTAGTTTAATGATAATGCAATTTTCCTTCCTTTTGTTTTCTTTCTTTATCATGCTTAGCTAGTTCTTTTTGTGCCCGATCACGACGATCTTTGCAATGAAATAACATATCTTTATTTTTATGTTTTCATTTGTTTCTTTCTATTTTTGATCCTTCCTTGACTTATTTTGTGTCGACTCCGTATTCCGATATACGGTAGTAGGCATTTGATCTCAATTCATAGAAGTCGAGAGACTCATTGATTTGAAAGATCACTCAAGGAAAGAAGTAGTTGAACGCACCCCTAGAAATAGGATGACGTAAATCCTCCGGATTGGAGTAAAATCCAATAGTGCGGGTCACTTCGATAATGCGACTTTAGGCCTTTTTGACTTGGAGGAGATTTCGGTCGAAATGTCTATAAGTTAGGGGATTTAATGCTCTAGCGAGATTACTTCCTAATATCGGATCCGTCATGGTCTTAATAGAATTACAAATGCTAAACTAATTTCTTTTGTTATTTTATTTCAAAGTGAATCGTCGATCGAGCACTTTTCTCGTAATAGTTTATTTTCTCTTTTTAACTTAGTTTATTTTCATTCTCAAAACTCATTAATCGTTCGGTAGAATAATAGAGTCGTTATGAGTAATAGTACTTGCCTGCCCCGAGTTTTTATACGACCTTGATATTTTTCATATCCTATGCTATATTCCGATAGGTACACTTGCCTTAATCGAGTATAGATTGGAGAATACGATTTTCTCTATCAGTACCCATAATCCAAGAGTTGATTTTGAATCCACAGAATCTGTGAATAGCAACTAGCAGCTGGTATATATTCAGCCTCTGCAGTTGAAGTTGAAATAGAAGTCTTCTTTTTGCAAAACCAAGAGACTAATCTCACCTATGAACTGACAAGTCCCTGTGGTGCTCTTCTTATCAACTCTATAGCCAGCATAGTCAGCATCTGAGTATCCAATAAACTCAAATTATGATTCAGCTGGGTACCAAAGTCCTAAATTACGGCATCCCTTCAAGTATCTTAAGATTCTCTTGAGATGAGTCAAGTGAGATTCCTTGGGGTTGACCTGAAATCTAGCATATAGGCATGTGGCAAACATTATATCAGGTCTACTTGCAGTTAGATATAATAGGGAACCAACAATGGCCCTATAATTTTTCTGATCAACAGGCTTGCCCTTATCATCAGAATCAATAACTACATTAGCAGACATAGGAGTGTGCATTGCTGAAGCAACTGCCATCTCAATCTTCTTTACCAATTCCTTGGCATATTTAGATTGGGAGATGAAGATGCCATCAGCATCTTGTTTCACTTGGAGACCAAGGAAATAAGACAGCTCACCCATACTACTTCATCTCAAACTTAGAATGCATTAGGTCTGAGAACCTTTTGAATAGTTTGGGATCAGTGGAACAAATATAATGTCATCCACATAAATTTGAACTAACAGGATTTTGTCCTTGTGGTGCTTAATAAAAAGGGTTCTATCAACAATGCCTCTAACAAACTTATGTTCTAATAGGAAACTAGCTAGAGTCTCATACCATACTCTAGGAGCCTGCTTAAGTCCATACAAAGCTTTTCCCAACTTAAAAACATGTGAGGGATAAGTTGAAGAAATTAAACCATGGGGTTGTTCAACAAATACCTCTTCCTTTAACTCACCATTTAAGAACGCACTCTTTACATCCATCTAGAACACCTTAAACTTCATGTAGGCTGCATATGTTAGAATGATCCTTATTGCCTCTAGCCTTGCAATAGGAGTAAAAGTCTGATCATAGTCTATTCCTTCTTCCTATCTGTAGCCCTGCGCTACAAGCCTTGCTTTATTCCTTATGTTAATTCCTTGAGCATCCAACTTATTTCTAAACACCCATTTAGTTCCTATAATCAGTTGTCCTTTTGGTCTTGGTACCAACTTCCGAACTTTGCATATTTCAAACTGATTTAGCTCCTCTTACATAGCAAATGATCCAATGGGGATCTTGCTCAGCATCTTTTATGGTTAAAGGCTCAATCTGAGACAGAAAACAAGCAAGCATCACATCTTGACTTAGTTGATGTCTAGTTTGCACACCAGTGGAAATGTCTCTAATCACTTGAGATGTAGGATGATCTCTAAGTGTGACATAATCAGTTGGTGGTATGTGATCTTCAATAGCAGTTGGAATTAATTCCTCAGGTGGAATTAGATTGGCTGTTGGTAAAACTGCAATCACTTCTACTAGGTCTTCATCACTGTCTGAATCAGATAACTGAGGAGCTGGTTGAATCCCTTGAGTGAGTTTCAGCTCATCCAAATTCTTGCATAATTCAGGTACCTGCAAAAAACTACTGGAGGAAGTTTCCTTATCTCTGTAAAACATCTTGGATTCATCAAAGGATACATGTACTGACTCTTCAATTTTTAATGAGGATTGATTTAAAACCCTATAAGCTTTGCTTACTTGGGAATATCTTAGAAAGATTCTCATTGAAGCCTTTGCCTCAAACTTTCTAATGTATTCTTTGTTATTATTGTGAATGTAAACTACACAGCCAAAAATTCTAAAATAATCTATTTTAGGTTTCTTTTCTTTAAGCAATTCATAAGTAGTCTTCCCCTTTAGTTTATGTATCAAACTCCTATTCAGTACATAGTTAGCTGTGCTAACTGCTTCTGCCCAAAAGGATAGAGGCATATTAGCATCTGCTAACAATGTTCCTGCAGCTTCAATCAGGGTTCTTTTTTTCCTTTCAACTACCCCATTTTGTTGAGGAGTTCTAGGAGCAGAGAAGCTATGCCTGATACCTTCTTTCTCACAGAATTCTTGCATAAGAAGAGAATCAAACTCTGTCCCATGATTACTTTTGATTAGGGCAATGTGAGTATTGAACTCAATCTTTATACAATGTAGAAAGTCTGTAAGAACTTTAAAGTTATCAGATTTAGTTCTCAAGAAGAACACTCAAGTGAACCTGGAGTAATCATCTACAATCACTAGGGTATAGAATTTCCCTCCTAGACTTTGTACAGCTATTGAACTAAAAATATCCAAGTGACATAGGTACAAAATTCTAGGTGAATCACTTTTATTTATAGCTTTGAAACTATTTTTGGTTTGCTTGCCTAGTTGACAAGCCTTGGTTAGGCCTTCCTTCTTGTAGGGGCAAGAGGGCAAACCTCTGACAAGGTTATATTTAGATAACCTAGATATATTCCTTAGGTTAACATGACCTAGCCTTCTATGCAACAAAGTATTATTGCTACTCACTTCATTAAATAAGCAAATTTCAGAAGAATTGGATTTAAAATCTACAAGATAAATATTTCCTTGCCTAATGCCTACTAATACGATGTTATTATTCAAAGTAATATTGCATAGAGTATTAGAAAACCAAACCTGGTAGCCAACATAACAAAGCTGACTTATAGAAATGAGATTGTGCTTCAGTCCTGTGACATAAGCTACCTTCTTGAAAGTCACTGACCCTAAGGTGAATTTGCCATATCCTTCAGTCTGACAACAGCTGGAATCACCAAAGACCACCTTTGGTACCAACTTGGCTTTGAAGCTTGATAGATTATCTTTATTTCCTATCATATGCTTGGTGCATCCACTATCCAAATACCACTTGTCCTGAGTGATAGGATAGGTCTTCACCTGTAATAAGATAGATTAAACATTGTGGACCCAGGTAACCTTGGGTCCATTGTTCTTCATATAGGAAAAACTAGAAATAAAAGAGTATGCAGGTTGTGGATGATATCCTAAGGGATGAGATCTCCTAGGTGGGATAATCTAGTTTGAAGATAGATAAGCAGACCTAGGGTTGCTATTAAACTTATTATTCCTGTAAGCATTATTGTAATTCTGAAAATTTAGTTCTGATCATCGATCGGTGGTCGACGATCGATACCCAGATCGTCGATCTTGGTTCACAGAATAGAATTCTGGGTTCCACGATCGTCAATATCTGTTTGATGACTCAGGCTGAGATCGTTGATCCGTCATTGCTGAGTAATTGTACATAGCAGGTGAGTTCAAGGATCGTCGATTATTGTTCGATGATGGGTGCAGCGATCGTCGATGGGCGTTCGACGATTTTTGTATTTCTATGAATTTTTGTTTCCTTTTGTTTCTCTTACCCTTATTTAAAATTTTCTTAGCCTTTTGAACAACCTCAGTGTTGTGTATTCCCTTTTCAGAAACAAACTTTACTAGAGTGGATAGATTGTATTCAAGGAGCAGTGGGGGTTCACTAGGGGAGGCACCTAAGCCTAACTTATTATTATCTGTCCTAGTGTTGGTAGTGCTTGTGATCTCTAGTAACTTAAGGCTTCTGCCATTAAGTTAATCTTCTAACCTCTTAGCTTTAGCTAGCTATAATTTAAGAAATTTAATTTCTTCAGATGCTCTAGTGAGTTCAGATTCTAACTTAATATTTTCACTAGATAGAGATTCAGATCCAGCTAGTTTATCTCTAAGCAATTTAATCTCCTTTTCTGAGCTAAGTAAATCTAGGCAAAGAGTTTTAAAATCATGCTTAAATTCAGCAGATGTGAAATCATAAGATGCAATTACCTTGTCTTCATTAAATAATTCATCCTCCTCATCTTTAGTCATCTCTACAGCTGAGTTACTACTGCTGACATTAATTGCCATAAGGCAAATCTCTTTAGCTTTATTCTCTTCTTCATCATCTTCACTGGAGCTGGAGGAAGATGAGTCTTCCTCAGTATCACTCCAGGTCTTTGAAACAAGACCTTTCTCTTTCTTCTTATATTTGTGAGAGGATTTCTTGTAGTAGTGCTTCTCATGTTCCTTTTCTTTTATTCTTTCCTTATGCTTTGTCTCTGGACACTCAGGGAGAATGCATCCAGGCTTCCTGCATCCATAACAAACAATTTCTTTAAATGGGGTTTTATCATACCTTGGCTTGTCATCATATTTTGATGGCTTTCTTCTGTTATCTTTTCTGCCCATCTTATAGAACCTCTTGGTAAAGAGTGCCATCAGTTCTTCATTTGATTGAGTCACCTTGGACTCATCATCAGCCTTAAGAGCAAGGGTTTGCTCTTTCCTTGTTGGAGTAGGTGCTTTGGCTTCATCTTCAGCTTCCCTGGTGTTAAGTACTTGCTCAAATGATTTGAGCTTGCCAATGAGAGCTTCAGTTGATATCTTTGTTGTACTTCTGGACTCCTTGATTGGCTAGATTCTGAGATCTAATGTGCTGGGGAAGCACATCAGTATTTTATCATTGACTTCTGTCAATGTAATCTCCTTATCAAGTGTTCTCAGTTCATTGATAATGGAACTGAGCCTTGTGTACATGGCTTCTACTGTCTCAGCCTCTTCCTTCTTGAAGTTCTCAAATTAGGATATGAGGTTGGACCTTCTGTCCTTCCTCTCATCAGCTGAACCAGCTATAATCTAATTCAGTGAGTCCCACATGGCTTTTGTTGAGGTGCAATTAGCCACTTTCTGTAATGTCTCATCAGACATAGTCTGAGCCAGAATATTCATAGCTTTGGCATCAGCTATCTCTGCCTTCTTGTAAGTTTCATTATTGTCAGGAGGTGGAACTGTACTGAGATTTGCAGATGTTGTAGCAGTAGCTGCAGCAGGTGGTGCTGGTGGCCCTATTAAGATAGAGGAAAAAATATCCTCATCAATAGAGTTCATGTAAAGTCTGATTCTTGCCTTCCAGATGCCAAACTTGGCTAAGTTGCATACTGGAGGTCTGGTGCTAGAATAATCTTTGTACTGGGCCATGAATCTAATGTGAGTGTATATGGTATCAAAGTATCTTATCACAATATCTTATGGTTTAGGTGTTAGCCTGTTCAACCAATCAACCTAGGAATGGTTAAGTTGTTGAATAACCAACCTCCCTCTGATACCAATTGAAAGTGAGGGGATAATATACTTACCACTCTAGAGGGGGGGGGGGGTGAATAGAGTATTCAAAAACAAAGAGACTCTAAACACTTCTCTTGAGCTATTTACGGAATATAAAAACTAAAAGCTTTATACTTAAAGCCTAACAGAGTGTGGTGAAAAATAGAGGATGCTAACTGAAGTTTCAGTTGAGCATATGTCCTAACACAGCAACTAGCAACCTAGTTATATCTATCAATGCCACAGTGCATCAATTAAAGTAAACAACCAGACAACACAAGAGCTTTATAGTGGTTCCCCAATTGGGTACATCCACTCTTCTACCACCCTGGTAGGAATCCACTATATGTTTTTTTTCAGTACCCTGCCACCACAAGAATTGCATTAGGTAGATCTAGAAACCCTTCAGGCTTTTGATCAGGTGCCTAAGAACCAAACACACAGGTTTTTGATCAGGTGCCCTGTCACCAAAGGTTCACTTTTGAAGGGAGTAATAACCCTTTTACAGGAGGTTAAGGGAAATAGTTGAAGGTGTCTTCTCTGTGTTCAGAGAAGCTAGTGGATTACTCTAAATATATCAAAGCTCCCCCTGGCTTAGTGAATGTCAAGGAAGAAGCTTTGCTTCAGGGTGTAGGATCTCCAAATTGCATGAGTAGACTTTCTAATGCAGCCTTGAAGAAGACTCTAGCTTTTGAATGAATATTCTTCTTCAGTAGCTTTTGCAATCTACATCAATGATGTTCAGCAATCTGGGAGTGATCTTTTTCTTAAATCTTGAGCACTGAGAATTTATTTTCCTGAAGACAGGATGAACTCAGGAAGAAGATCTTTTCTTTTTTTCTTCAGAAATCTGGTTCTGTGTCTCTTTTTAATTGTATTGTGTTGTTGTGTTTTGTATTCAACCGACTGCATTGATAATATAGAAACTTCTCTTCTTTAAATAATGCCTCGAGCCCTGCACTAAAAGATCTTTCCAAATAATACAATAAAACAAATAAATAAACTGCGCCAGAAATCTTTTCTGTCATTCCCAAAAAGGAATTAAGGATATTAAAATATCCTATCAAATTGACTTTATAAATTGGCACAGGAAGCAAGGCATAACGGCTATATTACAGCTGTTAGAAAAACACGATTTCCTCTAATAAAACAAACAACTTTATTCTGCCAAATCTCTCAATTAATGCACAAGGAATATTACAAATAAGTAAAGGAATATAGACATTAAATTAAGCAGAATATCTGAATAACATATGTCTTAAACATGAGGAAATAAATCAATAATTCAAATGAAAAGAATACAGATAATAGCAGACAGAAAACGTCGACCAGAGAACAAAGATCGTCGATCTTAACAAGCAGATCATCGACCTGAAGAAAAACTATCTTCACAGAAATCGTCGACCAGTGCAACACGATCGTCGATTTGAGCAAGCAGATCGTCGATCCCACTTTAGAGTTCATATGACTCTGAGATCATGGATCATCAATCGAAGATCGTCGAGCAAAGTTCGACTATCATCCAACACAAAACTACTAACCCAAATTCTCTTTCCAAACCATTCTCAACTAGCCTAGCCTGACGGTAGACTAACATTTAGTCTAACCATTGACCATAGATAAATCTTGGTTCAATTGCGCCTAATAGAGATGACATAGCCCAAATCAAATTTAGGGATCCAACAGAGTGATTTACCTTCACTCAATGCCTGTGGACTTAGACAGATTTCTGTCAGCCCACACCTTAGGTAAGTGTTTACCTTACTTAGCCACTTAGGCTCCCTGTCCCATCACGATCATCTACAGATATCTGTATATCATTGATAAGATTAACTTCCTCAAATCCAGGACATTGTGGGCAATGGACCCAACAATCTCTCCTTATTTGAGGAAGTCAAAACTCTTAGGCAAGTGAGTCAATGACATACACAGATCCATGAAGCAATAAGCATAATAAAAGAAAATAATATAATTGAGAAGTCACATATAGTTACAACACTTCCCTGCATGTAGAATGTAACATCACTGCATCTGCTTCCCCTGAATTACTGCTACCTCACTTATCTGATCATTCTGATCATCTTATCCTCCCCGTTTTTGAGTTCAGCAAATAGCTGGTAGGATTCACCTGATTATCTAATCATCTTATCACCTGCTCCCCCTCAAATAGGCATCAGTGAAATGTTGGAATTGTGCTGGACATGCTCCCACTTAATTGGAGAATCTTCATTTATTTAAAGTATAATTCTATATGCAAAATGCCAAATAGCTTGCAACCAGGTGAGGAGCAACTGAAGCTATACTAAGTTTAACATACCCAACTCAAATTTGAAGGTGTTAAACTTGGCTTCATCTAGTGGCTTAGTGAAGATGTCAGCCACTTGCTTGTCTGTTGGAACAAACTCAAGGGTTATGTCTTCACATTCCACATACTCCCTAATGAAATGATATCTAATCTCTATGTGCTTAGTCCTGCTATGGGAGACAGGATTCCTAGAAATTGAGATTGTACTAGTAGAATCACAAAATAGAGGAGTTATACTTATATGGAGGTTGTAGTCTTGAAGCTGATGCTGGATCCATAGCAACTGAGCATAGCCACTTCTTCTGAGATGTACTCTGACTCTGTAGTTGATATTGCCACACTGGTTTGTTTCTTGCTGCTCAAAGATACCAGTCTCTCTGCCAAGAATTGACAGGTGCCAGATGTGCTCTTCCTGTCCTCTTTACAGCCTACAAAATCTGTATCTGAATAGCCTATTAGTTCAAACTCCCCATTCTTAGGGTACCATAGGACAAGATCAGGAGTGCCCTTAAGAAACCTCAAAATTCTCTTAGTTGTAGAGTAGTGAGATTCTTTAGGGCAAGCCTGGTACCTAGCACAAACACATGTAGAATATATGATGTCTGACCTACTTGCAGTCAGATATAGAAGGGAGCCAATTATTCCTCTATACAAAGTTTCATCAATAGGTTTTCCTGTCTCATCTTTGCCTACAAACATACTAGACCCCATGGGAGTTCTTATGGTGGAGGAGTTCTCTATGCCAAATTTCTTTATCAACTCCCTAGTGAACTTAGACTGAGATATGGACAAGACATCATCAATTTGTCTTACTTGGAGGCCCAAGAAGAACTTAAGTTCACCCATATTGCTCATCTCAAACTTCCCCTGCATAAGTTTAGCAAAAGTTTTGCAGAGGTTATCATCAGTAGATCCAAAAATGATGTCATCTACATAGATTTGAACTAGGATTCTTATCCTTAGATTCCCTTAGGAATAGGGTTTTGTTTATTTCCCCCTTGAGAATTTGTTCTCAATGAGGAAACTAGACAATGTCTCATACCATGCTCTAGGGGCTTTCTTCAGCCCATATAGAGCTTTCCTAAGTCTATAAACATAGTTAGGTGAGTTAGAAACTACAAAATCTAGAGGTTGCTCAACATAGACTTCTTCTTTTAAGTCACCATTCAGGAAGGCTAACTTCACATCCATATGGTAAACCTTGAATCCCTTGTGTGCAACATATGTAAGGAACAATCTTATGGCCTCCAATCTTGCTACAGAGGGGCAAATGTTTGATCAAAATCAATCTATTCTTCTTGTCTATATCCCTTAGCTACTAGTCTGGCTTTGTTCTTAACTATAATGCCATTTTCATCAAGCTTGTTCCTGTAGATCCACTTGACTCCAATGACATTATGACCATGTGGTTTGGGAACCAGTTTCCAGACCTTGCTCCTCTTGAACTGGTTCAGTTCCTCTTGCATAGCTCCAATCCAATACTGTTCTATGTTTGCCTCTTCACACTTCTGTGGCTCAACTTGGGATAGAAAGATTGATTACATGGCTATGTTTTGTCTTCTGCTCCTTGTCATTATTCCATGAATAGCCTCACCAATGATCTTGTGTGCTTGATGATCTCTCATATGTCTGACTGCATGTGGCAGTATTCTCTCAGCAATAGGTGCAGCTTCTTATTGATCTTCATCCTCTCCCAATGTGCCTTGTAGATCTTCTGGAGTATCCACTTCATCTTGGATAACTGGTGATGCTTCCTTGATAGTCAGCTTGTCCATCTTCTATTCTGTACCTGAAATATTATAAGAGGAGCTAGGCAGCCCACTGTTAATCATAGTAGACTAATCAAAGACTACATGGACTGATACTTCTATAACTTGGATTTTCAAGATGTAGATCCTATAGGCTTTGCTATGATTGCTGTACCCAACAAATCTTCCATCAAAGGACTTGGAAGCAAACTTAGTCACATAGGACTTGCCATTATGAAGCACAAAGCACTTACTAGCAAAGATTCTGAGATAGCTCAGATTTGGTTTTCTTCCCTTCAAGATCTCATAGGGAATCTTCTTGGGGCTTTTGGTGATAAAGGCCCTATTGAGTATATGACATGTAGTATTTACTGCCTCAGCCCAGAAATATTCTAGGAGAGATGTATCACTCAATAGTGTTTTACCAGCCTCTATGAGAGTCCTATTTTTCCTCTCAAATATCCCATTTTTCTGGGGTGTTCTAGGAGAAAAGAATTCTTGATGAATCCCATACTCTTCACAGAACCTTGTCATGTATTAGATTGGAATTCAGTCCCATGGTTGTAACTCCCCTGATTTTATGATGACATTAGTTGATTTGGCATCGTCATATTTATGACGTGAAGGCATTACTTTTAATATCATGTTGATGGCGTTGCACCATTAGTGCATTTTCGCGTCTGTTGGGTCTGTTTGACAAGATTTTGGAGTTTTTGATGAGATTAAAAGTTTTCTTATTGGAAGAATTAAATTTGTGGCATGTATGCTTATAGTAAGCATTTGTTGTTAGTGTCTCAAGAATGGTGAGTCAGATTCTAGTGTTTTTGTCTTCGCCGATAGATTCGTAGCGATGACATCCGTTTACTGTGCAATTTTTCATTCAAATCGGAGTGCGTTTAGTCCGTATCATTGACTGATTGCTGTATAAATAGACAAATCTAAAATTCTGCTAATGACCTACTCTATTCTCTAGAAGGCCTTGATTTATTCTCAAAGAGGCCTTGCGTAGTTCTCGAGAAGCCTTGGCTTATTCTCGAGAAGCTGTTGCTTCTTCTCGAGAAGCCGTTGCTTCTTCTCGAGAAGTCGTCTCTCAATCTCGAGAAGCCTCTCCTTGTTCTCAAGAAATCCTTATCTGTCTCGAGAAAGCCTTGTGTATTGTACTCGGGATTTTGCCCTTCATTTCTCGAGAGGCCAGAAGTTGTTCTCGAGAAGTCTTATTCTGTCTCGAGAAGCTTTGCTTCGTTCTCGAGAAGTCCTTACATAGTTCTCGAGAGGTATTTAGGCTTCCGAGAAATGCTTCTTCTGTTTCCGAGAAGTGTTAATCTTTCACGAGAAGCTTTGATTTGTTCTCGAGAAGTCCTTCCATAGTTCTCGAGACGTCCTTAATTTTCCGAGAAATGCTTCTTCTGTTCTAGAGAAAACCTTCTTTAGTTCTCGAGAAGTCCTCATCACTTCTCGAGAAGTCTCCTTCTGATCTCGAGAAACCCATGCCTTCTACCCGAGAAATCCATACTTCATCTCAGAAAACCCAGTCAGCCGACCCTGGTTCGTTTTCTTAAGTATAGTTATTCTAATATTACATTAATTATATATATATACCTACTTCTTCTTCCGCATTCATTTATACCGAATTCCGGTTCATCTCCTGAATCAGAGCGGTGTGAGCGAGAGGTAGAAAGTTCTTCCGTGATTCTTTCGGTATCTGCCGACGGTGCTCCGGTGCTCAAAATCTTCAACCGAATATCGATCTAGAAAGCTCTCATCGAGAACTATGTAATCGTTTTAAAGTCTTCCCCATTTCTTGAGCTTTTCTCGTTAGGGTTTTTGCCCCTAACCTCTTCTTTTGGCCATTATTGTTAGATTTTGGCTTCCCTCGTCTTCTTTAGCCCCGATCTATGACAAGGATCGATTTGGAGAGTTTTTCCGGCAAAAACCAAGGCAAGTGGTGGTTTTACTCCCTTCTTCCCTTCTTTCACCCGATCTGCTAAAATTTCTAACTTCTTTTTGTCATTTTCATTAATAACTTGCTGATTATAGTGCTGTCTTAATTCTTTGTTTAAATCTACTTGTATTATCATGCTCTTGATTTTACTAATCTAACCTTGTAAAGTGGAATAATCTTTGATGATGTGGTTGAACTTTGCTCTTTTAATCATCCCTTAACTATTATGTAGGGCGTGATAGAGTTTATCTAGTATTGTAAATCTTTCCTAAAGGTTGATCAACCATTTCTTAAATCTAGGAAGGTCTAGTAGAATCCGATGTGTCAAGTCTTGAGATATATCATGATTCTCTGGTTTTCAGGAGTTAGTGGACGTAACCACCTCCGCAATATTTTGAGATTTATTTATAACTTGTGGGACTCTATCGGGTGTTTAGGCGTCTACGGTGAATGGTGGAGTGTATGAGTCTCCCCCACAGTTAAACAGATATTATATCTGCGAGTGTGTGTCCAGATGAGTGACCACCTCGCCCGTGTTTTTGGGTAGAGTTGACCACATATGGCTAATAAAGTATTGCAAATTCTTTCTTATGATTTAATCATGCTCTTCACCTTTTATCACTAGGCATCTGGAGTATTTTGATGTACGTGACGATTCACGTAAGTTCTATTTTCTGATTTGGTACTTTACTTCTATACTTTACTTCAGTACTTTTGGTCTTGGGTTGGTACCTACTTTGAACTTTGTTTACTTTTTGACATACTTTTCTGCCACCACTTGTACGCTCTTGCTGAGGTGTTTTGTCTTGGAATACCTCAGGTCCGGAGCTTTAGCAGGTAGTGGAGCTAGTTTTTGGCGTTCTTGGGCAGCAGTGTCGGCTGTGGTTTCCACCTCGCCGTAGTGAGGTAGTTTGTTGTTTTAGTTTCTTTACCTCGTTCAGACATACTTTTGGCTCTGTGGGTTCGTGTTAGGTTGTTGACACCCACAGGGTTATTGATTTTTGGACACTTTGCTTGCTGCTAGTTGTTTTCTTTCAGATTGTTTGGATTACTTGTCTTTTGGGATGTTTTATGCTAGGATTGTATGTTAGGTAGTTTCAAGTATAAAAAAACTATTATTATTACTTCATGCATTGTATGTTTTAAAATTCTAAATCATTATATTTAACGACCATAAAAGCTATTTTTACTACTATTATAAACTTATAGTCTTGCATACCATTAGTTATCCTCTGGGGACATTTATACTCATGTAGGTTGGCTAATCTTGTAAAAGTAGTATTTTCTGCAAAGTCTAACTATTTTTTTTTCCGTGGAATAGATGAGCCACTAGCCATGTGATACGGCTAACTGCTTAACTTAAACTGGATTTTTCTTTAAATAACTTAAAGATCTTTCTTTATGCGTTAAGTACGAGTTTTGCCTGAGCATCCGTAGATATACCCTGCTGAGGTTGCATCATGACGTGCATTTTCCCTTACTCTAATATATCATTAAGTGCGGTGAAAATGCGTGTTGTGACAGTGTTGCGCGCTAGGGTTCAAAGAAAATAAACGCAACCGAACTAGCAACCCGATGAGGGAAGTATACCTATCGAATTGTAGCAAGGGGACACAAGTGTCGTATTGAAATCCGGGAACTGTTGGCTCTGCTTACTCACACGAACGCTATTATCTTATTGATGAAAAAAACTAGGGTTTTAGAAAATCTAAGTGCAAGGGAGAAAGTAACGCTATACTAGAAAGAGAAATACCGCAATTAAGTAAAGCTGTTAAGTAAAGAACTATGCTAGAAAGGAAACTACAGCAGTTAATTAAAGAGCACAAGATAGGAGATTACTACGAAAGGTAGGAAATATGAAATGGAAATGCACCCGATCAAGATTCACCTCGGCTAAAGACGATTAAGAAAATGCGATAAAAATCTAAACTTAATAGAATAAGGGTCCTTGACCGTGGAGGTTCCTAAAGCTTGAACACGCTTCTCTCGAAGTCGTGCCCAACTGAGTTTAGGAAGGTCCGACCGACTCTCGTCTAAATCGGAGGCCTAAAACTTGCTTTACGCGGTGAACCCAACTATTGGATTTTACTCCAATCCGGGAGATTTGGACGTCTGCCTCTCTCCAGGGGTGCGTACAACTCCCTTTACTCTTGAATGCTCACTTCATTCTTTTGGCCTCTCGGCTAGCCCAGAATGAAAGCAAAGGTGGAGAGTATATATCGAAAATATACCTCCAACCCGTGATTAATCAAGAGTAATTCAAGGCCCTAACCTAAAAAGGAAAAGATTAATTAAAACATCATAACATAATCGCTCTAACCTCGGATCATCAAGATCGAGTACAAGGAGGATTAGTTAATCATAATGGAGTGGAGGGTGGGGGAGATGAGTAGAAAAGCTTAAGAAGAACACAAGCTAAACAAGAACACTTTTATTAATAAAAGGGGGCAAGTTACACTATTGAAAATTAAAAGTACAAGTGCATGAAATTGAAATACTATTCTAGCCCTATAAGTAGCACTAAGTAAGAGCAAAATTACAATAAAAGCTAAGACAAACTACAATTAAGCTAGGGTTAAACAAAAAGTACAAAGAGAGGGGGAGAGAGTGAGAGAGAAAGCATGAAAAAGGATCAAGAAACAAAGGGGCAGCACCTCCCCCACTCAACCAAAGCTTGCTGAAATGGAGAGGGGGGGGTCTCAATTTATATAAAAAAACTCGGGTTGGTCACGCCCTCCGACACGCCCTAGGGGGGGCGTGTCAGGGGGCGTGACAGTACTATGTTGACCTCGGGCTCTGGATTCTAGCGGGAGGGATGATTGCTTCAGTACGTCGGTGGTCACGCCCTAGGTCACGCCCGTGTAGGGGGGGCGTGACAGGCACGTCATGTCCAAATCATTGGTCGGAAATCCATCAGTCGTCGAAAAAGGAGTGTGTCACGCCCATGTCACGGGCGTGACATAGGGCGTGACAGTACTGTTTTCGTGCTGTGGAGAAATGGCATTTAATGCGGCGGCAGGCTTTGCGGCAGAGGGCGACACGCCCCTAGTCACGCCAGGTGACACGCCCAGGGAGGGCGTGTCAGGGGGGCGTGACAGCGGTTTTGACCGTTTTCCCGTCCCTTCCTGCAGGAGTCCTGGGGATCGGGTGACACGCCCTAGGTCACGCCCAGGGAGGGCGTGACAGGGGGGCGAACAGGTGATTTTGGCCAATTTTCTGGAAACCTGCAAAAAGACAAGAAAAAGTCAGTGGCAATAATATTTACATAAAATGATAAAAATAAACTAATAATAGACATAATTTATACAATATAAAATAAAAAATACGATAATAGTTTAGGCTACAAAACGTATTATCAAATTCCCCCAAGCTTAAGCTTTGCTTGTTCCCAAGCAAAAATATAAAAACTAGATATTTATAAAAGGACTAATCTAAAAGTTCTAATTATGCCTACACAAGTACTATGCGAAATTCTAAGTAGGGAAAAAGTGAAATGTAAGTCCAAAATAATTATTTAGGTATGGTAAAACTTTTATAAACTTTACTTAATAAAAACAAATCATCCAAAATTTTAACGAGATTTTTTAAATGGACTTAAGCAAAGCAACGAAAATGAAAAACCCGCATTGAGTTGTTACTAGATCCAAGCAACGCATTATAATTATATCAATTTAATTAACAAAAATCTAGGTTTAAATCCAAAACTAAAACTGATTTACTGTTTTTCTTTTCTTAGTTGTTAAATAAAAATCAAAAAGCGTGAATCAAAAGGACTTAAACGTTTGGTTTAGGAAAATGATTAGGAGTGGAATTCAAAGATAAATGTGAAGGTTTTAAAATCACACTAAACCAAAGCAAAGAGTTTCAAAAACTTTCATAAAAATATATACACATTTTTTTCTTTTTTTTCTTTTTTTTTTCTTTTTTTCTTTTTTTCAAAACAAAGGCCATAAATATTTTTATTTTCCTTTTTGAATTGGCCAAACAAAAATAAACATCACTTTTGAACATACTTTTTTAAACATCACTTTCGAACATACTTTTTTTTCGAAAACCTTTCTCCCACAAAAATCACAAAATACCCTAACAAAATCGTCAAAATAATTTATGAAACTCAAAAAGGCTAGTGCGGTTCGATAGGTTGGAAATTTTTGGCTTTGGTGAAACTGAAATGAAGGGAGGAGCTATCAAATGAAATCGGAAAAAGGCTCAAAAACGGCTAACTAGTGGTAAAAGTTTTTAGGTTGGCAGGAAAGCTCAAACGAAAACAAAAACGGCCTAAATCATTTTCATGCTTTTGAATTTATTTAAAACAAAGGTCTGAAAATTTTCAAAAAGCGAGTCCTAGATAATAAAAGAAGATTGATGAAATTAACTTGAAAATAGAAATAATAGGTGACTTGGATCGTTCACATCTACTACGTTATTCAAAAGTTGACTTTACAAAAATTATTCAAAAACGAAAAAGAAAATAGTGGATGATGAATTTTTGAGAAAGTAAAGGAAATAAACAACAAAAAACCATAATAGAAATGCGAGTTTTAGAAAAATATTTCACCTTAACATGCTACCGTAAATTAGAAACACAGCATGACCAACATTTTACTTGTGAAACATAATTAAAAAGGACGATTAGAAATATTATAATTAACTAAGTTATTTATAGGAGATTTTGAGTAAAATAAAAACAAAAACTAGGGGTACTATTGAAATATCAAAATGTCTAAACCATTCAAAAACACATATATATTTTTTTTAGTGAAATATTCTCTTTTTTTGGATTTTGGAAAATTTTTCTCTTTTTTGGAATTTTAAGATATTCATTTTTTATTTATTTATTTTTGGAACTATTTACAATATATACAAAAAGGAAATTATTTACACTAAGCAAAAATGAAGGAGGAAGTCCTCCCCCAAGCTTAAAACAGACATTGTCCTCAATGGCTAAAGAAGGGGATTGGAGAAGGAGAGAAAAATAAAGTACAGAATTGAAAGACAAAATTGAAATACAGGTACTTCCCCGGATTTATTTGCTGCAAAAGCTGAGTGATGCCGCTCCTCCGAATGTCTTCTTTGGACTTCGTGATGGATTCAGCAATGTTGGAGCAGGCGATCGCAGAAGCTTCAGCTTGTCGGAGCCGTTCGAGGCAAAAATTATAAAATAAAGAAAACAGAAAAAGATAACTTGGGTTGCCTCCCAAGAGCGCCCTTTGGTTAAAGCGTCGTTGAGCTCGACGTATCAAAAAAAAATAATATTGTCCAAAAATATTGTTGTCCCGAAATAAAATTGTTTTTAGCAAAAAATTAAAAGTTCAAGATTAGAGTTCGTGAAGCAGAAACTTAATAATGTTTGGACTGACATCATCATCACCAGAGAAATACAGTTTAAGACGCTGACCATTCACTTTGAAATTACCCTTATCAGGGTGAGAAATTAAAACAGTTCCATAAGGAAATACTTCTAAAACAGAAAACGGGCCAGACCAGCGAGATTTTAATTTGCCCGGAAATAAACGTAAACGAGAATTATATAAAAGGACTTGGTCGCCCGGCTTAAAGTTTTTAGGGAGCCTTAAGTGTTTATCGTGTAAACGCTTCGTCCGCTCTTTATAAAGTTTATTATTTTCATAAGCACAAGAGCGCCACACATCGAGTTCATTAAGTTGAAATTTTCGAAGGTCACCGACGGAGTGGGGATCGAAGTTTAAAAATTTTAAGGCCCAAAAGGCGCGGTGTTCTAACTCTACGGGCAGATGACATGATTTTCCATAGACAGCCGATACGGCGTACATCCGAGGGCGGTTTTGTACACTGTTCGGTAGGCCCATAAGGCATCGTCAAGTTGGGCTGACCAGTCTTTTCTAGAAGTTGAAACAGTCTTTTCTAAAATTCTTTTTATTTCTCTATTAACTACTTCGACTTGTCCGTTAGTTTGGGGGTGGTAGGCAGTGGAAAGATTATGCGTAACGCCGTATTTGGTAAGAATTTTTGAAAATTGCGCGTTACAGAAATGGGAACCCCTATCGCTAACGATTGCGCGAGGCGTACCGAATCTAGAAAATATTTTTTTAAAAAACGTGACTACAACTCGGGAGTTGTTCGTGGGAAGAGCTTGGGCCTCAGCCCATCGTGAAACATAATCAACAGCAACTAAAATATATTTGTTTCCGATGCTAGAAGGAAGGGGGCCAACAAAATCAATTCCCCAGAGGTCGAAAATTTCGCACTCTAAGAAATAATTTTGCGGCATTTAATTTTTATTAGAAATATTGCCCGACCGTTGGCAACTATCACACCTGCTCACAAAGGCTTGCGCGTCTTTAAACAGGCTAGGCCAGTAAAAACCCGCGCAAAGCACCTTGTGAGCGGTGCGAGCAGCTTGATAGTGCCCATCTATCGGACCTTCATGCAAATGTTTAAGAATATCAATTCCTTCATCAAAAGAAACACATCTCCTTATCACCTGATCCGCACAAATTTTGAAAAGATGCGGGTCTTCCCAAAAGTAGTTCTTCAGCTCAGAAAAGAATTTCTTCTTTTGCTGAGAGGAGAACTCTCTTGGGAGTACCCGGGCCACTAGATAGTTGGCGATGTGCGCGAACCAAGGAGAAGTAGATGTATTAACTAAAAGCAGCTTCTCATCAGGAAAATAGTCATTAAAAGATTTCTCATTTAATTTTTCTATAAAGGGGTTATCTAATCTGGATAGATGGTCGGCGGCCAAGTTCTCGGCTCCTCGCTTATCACGGATCTCTAAGTCAAACTCCTGGAGGAGTAAGACCCAGCGAATCAAGCGAGGCTTGGCATCCATTTTGGCAAGAAGGTACTTGAGGGCCGAGTGGTCCGTAAAAACAATGATTTTTGAAAGTGTAATGTAAGGGCAGAATTTATCAAACGCAAATACTACAGCTAAGAGCTCCTTCTCGGTTGTGGTGTAATTTTCTTGTGCAGATGTGAGGGTTTTACTAGCGTAATAGATGGGGTGGAAGTTCTTAGATATGCGTTGACCTAATACGGCCCCCACCGCAAAACTACTCGCATCGCACATAATCTCGAAAGGAAGGTCCCACACCGGAGCTATCATAATCGGTGCATTAATTAACTTTTCTTTAATTGATTCAAAGGCAGAAATACAAGAGTCATCAAAAATGAATGGAGCATCTTTTTCTAAGAGATGGGTGAGGGGCTTTGTGATCTTGGAGAAGTCTTTTATAAAACGACGATAAAAACCAGCGTGGCCTAGGAAACTTCTTATAGCTTTTATATTTGTAGGCGGCGGCAACTTCTCAATAACTTCTATCTTGGCAACGTCTACCTCAATACCTTTAGCAGAAATTTTATGACCCAAAACTAACCCTTCCCTCACCATAAAATGACATTTTTCCCAATTTAGGGCAAGGTTAGTTTCTTCGCATCGTTCTAAGACTTTTTTGAGGTTTTCTAAACATCTATCGAAGGAATCGCCGAACACGGAGAAATCGTCCATGAATACCTCCATAATGCTTTCTACGTACTTGTCAAATATTACGAGTATAAGACCCCCTTTTTTTTCTTTTTCAACCACCGGGGTCTTATGCCCAGAACCGCCGCTTTGCGGTGACACCTTCGCACCCGGGAAGGTCGTCACTACAATGCACCGATTCTGCCGGCCTTTTCGATCACAATAAGTAACTCAATAATTGAAGCAAGAACAATGTAGTCCACAATAATAAATCACATGTAAATAAGATAAAATCTCCACGAAGGGAGTGTCCATAGAAAACATCAGAGTACTATAAATGCGGGCTTATGCCTGGTACAAAATGTCCTCACTACAAGTCTCTCATGCGGAAGCGAAAATAGAATCTACTCAGAGTCGAGACTCACGGTCCCGGCTGTATGAACTCCGGAGCTAGACTGCCCCATCTCCAAGCGCACCGATCTCTGGGGCTGCTACTCCATGCTGGGCTCCACGATCCCCTAAATGATGCGGTTCGAAAACCGTTAGTCATAAAGACTAAGCCCTATCATTCCCCACCCCTTCCCCCATGGCTCCTAGGTACCGAGCGGGGAGGAAGAAAGGGGAGGACATATTTGTGGAGAGTAAAAGTAAACAGGTGACAGTGGACTTAATCTAACAAGTTGTATTCGGTGAGCCGTTAATATAATTGTTATAATAGGTCTAGCAGTAAGAAAAGCAAATATATGAATTTAACCTTCACTTATGCGAGAACACATAAGCAAAAGGGATCTTTTGCAAGGCTCCCATCGTATAAGTGTCCCATACCACTTATACCTTGGGGTGTCAGTTATCAAACAACAATGGTTGTTATATATTGAAATTAACCTTTGATTTATAAACTTGCCCACACAAGCTTATAGACCAAGGGGTCGTTTTGCAGGTCCTAATGTATAAGCGTCCCATACCACTTATACTTTAGATGTCAGGGTTTAATGAAACGATTATGCTATGACATGCTAGTGGGTATGATGAAACATGCAAGTGCAACTCACACACCCGACTCTGTGCACACAGACCTTTAGTTCCCCCTTTCGGAGCCGTTACCTCCCAGGATACCTCCGTAGTGGCAGACGGAAGCAGTGGGTTAGGCCTCGCCCACCTCAAAACCAGTAAAAGCACCACTGGTCTGACCTATCGTACGCCTCAACGCTTGGTGCACAAAGCGGACGCCTGCGTACTCTTGCCGGCTGGCGCACCGGACTTCTGTTGGCGAAGTGCTAACCACCTCGCCGAGTCAACGATATCAGTGTCGGTGCAATCGAACTCCCCGATATCGAAAGACCCACCACCTTAACTTTTCCTATTTTATGCACATGCAAGTTTAATCGTAAACACACAAAAACCGAGCCGAAGCTCCCCGGACCAAATGTCCGTCTCCAAACAAACCGAGCCGAAGCTCCCCGGACCATCCCGTCCGTCTCTTAACCAACCGAGCCGAAGCTCCCCGAACCCAAACGTCCGTTTCCAAATCACCCGAGCCGAAGCTCTCATCAATCTTCCTGTGCCAACAGTGTTTGTGAAAAGTGAAGCCCTAGTTACTAAGTTACTCTTACCAGTTGTTATTACAGTTTACGTTAGCCCAGGACTGCCCCCGGTATTCCCCGTGAAGGGCTCTCAAGGGGCACTAGGAACCAAGACGGCGGCATTACGGCCCAAAGTTCCCTTTCGCAAGGCACTTATTATTATTGGTTTATCTCCCTTAGCCCGATTCCCTTCTCATATTACGATAGACTATCCTAGGGTAATTTTTAACCTTCCTCTCTTCGGGAAAAGCGATCTTTCGCCGAACCCGAGCACCTCTTAACTCTAGCTATCACCACTTCTCGCTATTCTTTATATCTTCCTATTGTGTTTCCCTCCACATTTCCACCCAGACAAAATGTTTAACTCCAATGACTTCCTCAGATCATGTCCTATTGTATTTCACAAATTACTATATGCAGACCGACCTAGGCTACATGTCGAACCGGTTATGCAACGATCCATTACTCATCCAAATTCCCTAAATTATTTACTGGAGACTTACCATGATATAAATGACCTAAGTCCAGAAAATGGAAATTTTCCTAATTTATTTGGCATTTAATTAAATTCCTCGAAAATCCCAAGGGCTACCGGTTTGAACATGAACTACCCTAAGTTCTCATGCAAGATGTCCAGCAAATTTATGATAAATACTAGGTTATCTCAATAGATTAAATCCTATGTATCATAATTTTTCTATCATTAAAAGGGCATGAAAACTATTTTAGAAATAATCTCTAACTTCTGTTGTTTAGGAATCAAGTACAGAAAATATTCTTCCAAAAATTATACATAATTTATGCCATGCAGATAAAGGCCTAAAATTAGCACTGGCCAAGTCTCAAATTTTCCAGCAAGTATTTTATCCATAATTAATTTTTAAACATAAGAGTCCTTTCTATCATCTGTGAATAAAGTACTAGATTTAGTCAACATAAAATTCTATGAAAATCCAGAGATCAATGTTCTACTAGTCAAGATCTAAATCCAGAATTTTAACTGATTATAATTAATTTAAAGCCTCCAAATAATTAAAACAACAAGTCGGGCAAATAATCCTTTAACACATGAAGTATAATAATTATCAATCATAAAATTCCAGGAAAATTATCATAAGTCTAAAACATCCTAAAACTCCCTCCTCCCGAGTTTCATAATTTTTGGATTAGATTTGGTGCTTAAAATATCTAAAATACATATTAATCCTAAACAAAAATCCCAACTTCCGAGGTACCTAATTACCTCTAATGCCTTCACCATTTCAACCAGAGAGTTTTCAGTATATCATGCCACTCTCTTCCAAATTTCAAGGGCATACAAGAGCTTTTGCTCCTATGTCCTTCACAAACCTCAAACTACCACACACCGGGTTTGAGCCGATCTCTTAGGGTAAAATCCACCCTAATCCACACCATGTTACCCAAGAGGGTAGACATAGACATAAAAAATCAGTGGCCACAACTTCAGCCTCTTTTGAGGAGATTTGTCCACTCCATTTCCAATTGTACTTTTCCCCAAAGTACCCCTCACCAAGACCTATCTAGGACTTGATACTTCCCTATTCAAAACTCGACCAATTGAGTTGAAATTTTGTACAGATCTTAACATTGATGCCAGGGACCACCACCCAAAATTTGGGGGAGTTTGGACTTAATTTCATCTCCTAATTAATTTTATAATGTTTATTAAAACTTTACAAAAACTTTAGGCAAAAGTTCTCCAAAATTCTCATTTTTGGACAGCCTCTTGATATACATATTATAGACCTCCAGCCCAAATTTCAAGTCATTTGGACATGTTATGAACCGTGGGCAACCATTTCAATTTCTGGTTAGCCTAGGTCTTAATCCCACCAAAATGAGTGCTGTGGTCAAACCACTCACCCAAATTGAATAAAATCAATTTTAAATTAAAGTAGACCCAGAGAGCTACAACTTTTGTGACTGGTTATTTTTCCTAATTCGGCCTCTAAGTGCCTCGTTTTGCAGCCTTAAGGTTCATTCAAATAATCTATTTTTCCATTATGTAATATATAATAATCTATGTATTATAATATTGATTCTACTGTTCATCTCCTACAGAACCCAAAACCAGAACACAGGAAGCCATTTATCCTGTAACATTTTTGTGATTCGTCGCCGGCCGTCTGGTCACTTCCCTGGCCAGCCACCACCACCACCACCTCCGTTGAGGCGATGGCTAGCGGTCGGCGGTGGTTTGGCCGCCGGAGGTGGCGGTTTCCGGCGAACTCAAAAATACCATTTTCATGGTTTTCCCATGAAAACGAGAGATGGGTCCGGCTCCGTTTAGCGCGAACTTCTTTTCTAAGAATCCTAAGATCTACCCATGAAAAAGAAGGAGCAGAGGAGGACCTTGTTCGCGGTTTGAAGGCGAGAAGAACGACGGGGTGCCATGGCGCGGAGGTGGCGTTGCTGAACTTCTCCTACGGCAAGAACAAGGATCTGATGCGATTACTTGAGCATGTAACCTTCTCCTCTTGCCCCAAGTGGGCTTTTATAAGTCAGAAGGTGGGAAGGTGAATGGGTAAAGCATTTATGGCCATGAAGGTTCTCCCCTTAACGTTTCGGTTACAGTGAAGGGATAAGAAGCGGTGGAAACTGAACAGGTGTGTCCAGCAGGCGGCTTCCTATTGGACCATCATTTTCCTTATTTATTTAAATAATTAAGGAAGGAAACGACCCATAAATACTCCTGGTGTAACTTCCCACATCCGCATTTATTTCCACGCATGTTAGAATAATTTC
This sequence comes from Platanthera zijinensis, assembly GCA_039513925.1. Classification (NCBI taxonomy): domain Eukaryota; kingdom Viridiplantae; phylum Streptophyta; class Magnoliopsida; order Asparagales; family Orchidaceae; genus Platanthera; species Platanthera zijinensis. The sequence continues at coordinate 31,281,868 of CM077091.1, read as the reverse complement.
GGCCCTGAACCGTCGTTTAGGCCAATGTCACGGGCGTGACACATAGGTCACGGGCGTGACAGGCCCGGATAGCCAATTCTGGGCTCGACGATCGTCGAACTGAGATCGACGATCGTCGATGGATGGTCACGGGCGTGACACCTTGGGTCACGGGCGTGACAGGCCCGTGTGGTTAATACTGGGCCGACGATCGTCGATTTGAGATCGACGGTCATCGAATGGTGGTCACGCCCTAGGTCACGGGCGTGACACCTAGGTCACGGGCGTGACAGGCCCGAACGGCAATTTCTGAGGTCGACGGGCGTCGAAATGAGCTCGACGGTCGCCGAAGGCTGGTCACGCCCTAGGTCACGGGCGTGACACTTATGTCACGGGCGTGACATGCCCGGGCTGCAAGGTCGACGATCGTCTCACGATGATTGACGATCGTGGGAGGAGTCACGCCCTTAGTCATGGGCGTGACACCTTGGTCACAGGCGTGACATGCCCGGGCAGCACGTTCGACGATCGTCTCGTGGAGATCGACGATCGTTGAAGTAGTCACGCCCAAGTCACAGGCGTGACCGGTTGGTCACGGGCGTGACCAACCCGTGACCCGAAAAATTGATCGCTTTATTTCAATTTTATGTGCTTCCTGGGGTTCTGTCACGACTAACCGACTCCTAGGGGTCTAGCCAGAAATGGGATGTTACAAATCCCAATAAACAAAACAAAAATTTCGTCCCCGAAATTGAGGTTGAACCTACGGGGATTTCTATCGGAATAAATTAAACTTGTAACATCCCATGCGATCTTTCTATTGGGTTCAGGCGACTGTTCGTTTGAATACTAAGACAATCTCCCCAATAAACAAAAGATTAGCCCCTACCTTTCTGATTAAGTGTGCATGCCTAGGTCCTGGATTTTTCTTATCTAGTCCTAACAGTCCAAAACAAGAAGGCAATCTATAGTATACCGAGAGGTGGTGAGATGTACCTGACTGAACAACTCCGGGTATCTTTGCCTCATCAGATCCTGCGATTCCCAGGTGTGCTCCTCCTGACTGTGGTTTCTCCACAGAACCTTGACTAAGGGGATCTTTTTGCGGCGCAAGATCCGTACTCCTTTGTCGTCGATCCGAACCGGCTCCAAGTGAATAGATCGGTCTGAAGCTACCGGCCCTTCGGTGGTGAAAATCCGTTGTTCCGGGCGTAGTAGAGCCCTTCTCAGCGAAGAAATATGGAAGACGTCGTGTAGAGCTGCCAGCTCTGGCGGCAACTCTAGCCTGTAGGCTAGGGGTCCGATCCGCTCCAGGATCCGGTAAGGGCCCATATACCTAGGGCTGAGCTTCTTCCTCCGACCGCGCACCCGTGAGACTCCGTGCTTGGGCCGGATCTTCAGGAACACTCGATCTCCTACCCGAAACTCCACCTGACGATGTCGGGCGTCATAGTATTTAGCCTGTCTGCTCTGTGCCTCCAACATCCTATCTCTGATCAGTCTCACCTGAGCCTCGGTGTCTTCAACAAAATCCGATCCCAACACCTTCGGATCCTCGTCTTGAACCCAAGAAAGCGGGGTTCTACATTTTCTTCCATACAAGGCTTCATAAGGTGTCATCCTGATGCTGGACTGGTAGCTATTATTATAGGAGAACTCGACCAACGGTAACATCTTCTCCCACGGCTCCCCTCGGTCCAGTATACACAGCCGTAGTAAATCCTCCAAGGTCCGGTTGGTGCACTCGGTCTGCCCATCCGTCTGAGGGTGGAAGGTCGTGCTAAAAGTCAACCGAGTGCCCAAATATGCCTGCACTGACCGCCACTCCCTGGATGTAAACCGTCCATCGCGGTCCGACACTATCGTCCGGGGCACGCCATGATATCGGACATACTGCTCCACAAACTTCCGTACCAGCACTCCCACCGAGTCATCCTTCCTGATCGGTACGAAGCGGGCCACCTTCGTCAACCGATCGACAATCACCCAAATCGAGTCGTTCCCCGTCCGAGACCGAGGAAGACCATGTTTAAAATCCATCGCTATTTCGTCAAACTTCCACTCCGGCACCGGGAGTGGCTGCAACAATCCTGCGGGGTTCCTGCACTCCGCCTTCACCAACTGACATGCCTCGCAATGGGTCACGAAGTACGTAATGTCCTTCTTCATGCCCGGCCAAAACATCATCTTCTTCAGATCAGCGGTCATCTTTGTGATCCCCGGGTGCACAGAGTACCGGCTGCAATGCGCCTCCGTCATAATATCCTCTCGGATCTGGCCTCCTGCGGGTATATATACTCTGCCTCTGAAATGTAGCAGACCATCTCTCAGGGAATAATCTCCTGTCGAACCCTCCTCCAAGGCATGGAACATCGGCTCTGCCCACGCATCTGTCCTCTATCCGTCCCGAATGCGATCCCGAATATCGTCTATGGCCACCATCGACGTCAGATACTCCCTATACAGCTCTGGGTCATCCTCGGACACTAAGGATATCTACATATCTCTGAATGACCGAACTAGCTCCATGGACATAACTTGGGGCCCAGCTTCGGAAGTGGCCGCTCTCCGACTCAATGCGTCGGCCACCACGTTTGCCTTCCCTGGATGGTAATGCATCTCATACTGGTAATCTGCTAAGAACTCCACCCAGCGCCTCTGCCTGATATTCAGCTCCTTCTGCGTGTCCACGTATTTCAAGTTCTTGTGATCGGAGAAGATATCGCAGTGAACTCCATAAAGATAATGACGCCAGACCTTCAGAGCAAAAACGACCGCTCCCATCTCGAGGTCGTGCACCGGGTAGTTCCTCTCATGGGTCTTCAGCTGGCGGGAGGCATATGCTATGACATGTCCGTTCTGCATCAGCACCGCTCCCATCCCTTGGTATGATGCGTCGGTATACACCTGGAATCCTTCCTTTCCAGATGGAAGGGCCAGAATAGGAGCTGAGATGAGTCGGTCCTTCAGCTCCTGGAAGGCCGCCTGGCACCGCGGGGTCCAAACGAAAGGTGCCTCCTTCTTTGTCAAAGATGTGAGGGGGAGGTCAATCTGAGAGAACCCCTCCACGAACTTCCGGTAGTAACCGGCAAGTCCCAAGAAACTGCGTACATCGGTGGCTGTCTTCAACTGCGGCCAATCTCGAACTGCCCGAATCTTTGCCGGATCCACTGCCAACCCGGCTCCGCTGATAATGTGGCCCAGAAAAGCCACCTCCTTCAACCAAAACTGACACTTGCTGAATTTGGCATAAAGGTGATGCTCCCGCAACCTCTCCAAATTTAGTGCCAGATGCCGAGTGTGCTCTTCCTCCGTCCTAGAGTAGATCAGGATGTCGTCTATGAATACTATGATGAACACATCCAAATATGCCTCGAAAACCCGGTTCATGAGACTCATGAACGCCGACGGAGCATTCGTGAGCCCGAAGGGCATCACGGTGAACTCATACAGGCCATATCTGCTACTGAAGGCCATCTTCGGGATATCCTCCTCCTGGATCCGTAGCTGGTAATATCCTGACCTCAAGTCCAGCTTCGAGAAATAGTGGGCTCCCTCCAGTTGGTCAAACAATTCGTCTATCCGTGGGAGCGGATAGGTATTCCGGACGGTCAGCCTGTTTAGTGCTCGATAATCGATGCACAGACGGAGTGTCCCATCCTTCTTCTTCACGAATAGGACCGGTGCTCCCCATAGCGAGGAACTTGGTCTAACAAATCCTGCCTCAACCAATTCCTGCAACTGAGTCCGAAACTCTGCCAACTCCTTTGGGGCCATTCGATAAGGGGCCCTAGACGCCGGCTTGGCCCCCGGCACAAGTTGTATCCGAAAGTCCTACTCTCGGTGTGGAGGTAGTCCTGGCAGTTTCTCTGGAAAGATGTCAGCGAAATCTCGCACCACCGGGATGTCTGTCACCGACTCCTTAACTTCCGTCATCTCAAATAAAATCTGATAGACCTCCTCTCCCTACAGATGGGCCTTAACGGCCTGTACCGAAGATAAGAGTATACGAGAGACAGGTCTTATACCTTCGATGGTAATGAAAGAGTCCCCGTGTCTCACGGTGATCCTCTTCACCTGGCAGTCTATCTGTTCATGGTTCCAGTGCAGCCATACCATGCCCAGGATCAGGTCGTAGTCCGTCAGCTTCAAAATCGTCGCTGGAGCCTCGAACGCCTTTCCACCAATTTCCGCCTCCATATTACAGTGATCCGTGGTAAGGAGCTTAGATCCATCCGGTAGTCGCACCCTCATCCTCGAGCCTGTGAACCGCTCCACACCTTCTAGTCCTTCTACGAACGTCTCCGACACAAAGGAGTGAGTAGCTCCAGTATCAAAAAGTGTGCGGGCAGGCTTGCCGCTGATGAAGACTATACCTGGGGTGATTAAATATCTTAGGGTTCTATAAAGAATTTTCTTTCCTTGTTAATCTATCTAGTGCGGTTCAAAGTTTTAACAACTTAAAGGGAAATTCTATGAAAATGAAGAAGCATAGCAGCGTACATGCGATGACCTGCTCCGGATTCCGAGGCTGCGCAAGGTCCAAAGCATATACCTACTCTCTTCCTTGTCTACGATCTCCCCCCTGGTATCCTCGACCGCGGCCGCATCCTCGACCTCCGTAATACTGAGCTGGTGGGCCGCCCTGATGTGCTGGAGGTGGTGCCCCCCTCATGGGGCAGTTCCTCCGAATGTGCCCAATCTGATGACAAAGAAAACACTCTGGTGGGGGATACGCCATTCCCCCGGGTCTCGGCATCTCCTGCATCCGAAGAGGGGGATGGGCTAATACCACCTGTTCCCTCGGCTCCTGCCTCACGTCCTGACGAGGCTGGTCCTCCGTCCTCCTCCCCTCTGGTACAGCACCTCGCCGCTGGTCATTTCTACCTCTCCGTCCCTGATCCTCTGCTGGCCGTTTCCGGCCCCGGGTGGCGTGCCAATCTGCCTCAATCCTTTTGGCCATCTCCAAGATCCGGGAGATGGGCCCGTAAAATACAAACAACAGAGCCTCCCTCAAGTCCTCCCGCAGGCCCTTATAGAACCTCCTGATATACCCTACCTCGTCCAGCTGGTAGGAATCTGCGTATCGAGCCAGATGGTCAAACTCTCGATGATACTCCACCACAGTCCGGGTACCCTGCTTCAGCTGTAAGAACCGCTCCTCCAAATCATCCCTAGCCGACTGCGGAACGAAATGCTCCAGCAGAGCGGCCCTGAACTCCTCCCAGGTAACCTCTGCAACCTCCCTGTCGGCAAATGTCGTGTCCAACAGCGTCTTCCACCACCTCTTTGCATGGGACTCCAGGCAGGAGACAACCAGAGCCACCCTCTCCTCCCAGGGACACCGTATCCCGGTCAGCATCTCGTACATGATATCTAGCCACTCTTCCGTCCGAACCGCCGACTCTGTCCCCAAGTAGGACAGGGGAGCCAGCCCTCGGAAGATGCTTAGCTAGTTGGCCCCCGGATTTGGCTGCGGGGCCGGAACTTGCTGGGCCCTGAAGGCCTCCAAGATGGCAGTCAGGGTCTGTCCCATGTCTGACTGAAGGAAAGGAGTGGGGGCCGGTGGGGGTGGCGCAACATCCTGAGCCTGTTGAACTCCACCTTGTGGCGTAGTCTGTGCTGGAGGCTGCGTAATAAAAACACACGCTGAGAAAACGTTCAAATATTACATAAAGGTGGACAATTTATATGTGATCCCCATATGGGCACACCACTGCTTCCGCTGCTTAGTTTGTCCCCAAACTAAACTCGAGCGGGGGTGACCCAGGGTTTGTGGACTGCTACTTCCTTCTGATCGATGTTTCGCTCTGATACCACTTGTAAAACCCCCTTTTTTTTTCTTTTTCAACCACCGGGGTCTTATGCCCGAAACCGCCGCTTTGCGGTGACACCTTCGCACCAGGGAAGGTCGTCACTACAACGCGCCGATTCTGCCGGCCTTTTCGATCACAATAAGTAACTCAATAATTGAAGCAAGCACAATGCAGTCCACAATAATAAATCACATGTAAATAAGATAAAATCTCCACGAAGGGAGTGTCCACAGAAAACATCAGAGTACTATAAATGCGGGCTTATGCCCGGTACAAAATGTCCTCACTACAAGTCTCTCATGCGGAAGCGAAAATAGAATCTACTCAGAGTCGAGACTCACGGTCCCGGCTGTATGAACTCCGGAGCTAGACTGCCCCATCTCCAAGCGCACCGATCTCTGGGGCTGCTCCTCCATGCTGGGCTCCACGATCCCCTAAATGATGCGGTTCGAAAACCGTTAGTCATAAAGACTAAGCCCTATCATCCCCCACCCCTTCCCCCATGGCTCCTAGGTACCGAGCGGGGAGGAAGAAAGGGGAGGACATATTTGTGGAGAGTAAAAGTAAACAGGTGACAGTGGACTTAATCTAACAAGTTGTATTAGGTGAGCCGTTAATATAATTGTTATAATAGGTCTAGCAGTAAGAAAAGCAAATATATGAATTTAACCTTCACTTATGCGAGAACACATAAGCAAAAGGGATCTTTTGCAAGGCTCCCATCGTATAAGTGTCCCATACCACTTATACCTTGGGGTGTCGGTTATCAAACAGCAATGGTTGTTATATATTGAAATTAACCTTTGATTTATAAACTTGCCCACACAAGCTTATAGACCAAGGGGTCGTTTTGCAGGTCCTAATGTATAAGCGTCCCATACCACTTATACTTTAGGTGTCAGGGTTTAATGAAATGATTATGCTATGACATGCTAGTGGGTATGATGAAACATGCAAGTGCAACTCACACACCCGACTCTGTGCACACAGACCTTTAGTTCCCCCTTTCGGAGCCGTTACCTCCCAGGATACCTCCGTAGTGGCAGACGGAAGCGGTGGGTTGGGCCTCGCCCACCTCAAAACCAGTAAAAGCACCACTGGTCTGACCTATCGTACGCCTCAACGCTTGGTGGACAAAGCGGACGCCTGCGTACTCTTGCCGGCTGGCGCACCGGACTTCTGTTGGCGAAGTGCTAACCACCTCGCCGAGTCAACGATATCGGTGTCGGTGCAATCGAACTCCCCGATATCGAAAGACCCACCACCTTAACTTTTCCTATTTTATGCACATGCAAGTTTAATCGTAAACACACAAAAACCGAGCCGAAGCACCCCAGACCAAACGTCCGTCTCCAAACAAACCGAGCCGAAGCTCCCCGGACCATCCCGTCCGTCTCTTAACCAACCGAGCCGAAGCTCCCCGGACCCAAACGTCCGTTTCCAAATCACCCGAGCCGAAGCTCTCATCAATCTTCCCGTGCCAACAGTGTTTGTGAAAAGTGCAGCCCTAGTTACTAAGTTACTCTTGGCAGTTGTTATTATAATTTACGTTAGCCCAGGACTGCCCCCGGTATTCCCCGTGAAGGGCTCTCAAGGGGCACTAGGAACCAATACGGCGGCATTACGGCCCGAAGTTCCCTTTCCCAAGGCACTTATTATTATTGGTATATCTCCCTTAGCCCGATTCCCTTCTCATATTACGATAGACTATCCTAGGGTAATTTTTAACCTTCCTCTCTTCGGGAAAAGCGATCTTTCGCCGAACCCGAGCACCTCTTAACTCTAGCTATCACCACTTCTCGCTATTCTTTATATCTTCCTATTGTGTTTCCCTCCACATTTCCACCCAGACAAAATGTTTAACTCCAATGACTTCCTCAGATCATGTCCTATTGTATTTCACAAATTACTATATGCAGACCGACCTAGGATACATGTCGAACCGGTTATGCAACGATCCATTACTCATCCAAATGCTCTAAATTATTTACTGGAGACTTACCATGATATATATGACCCAAGTGCAGAAAATGGAAATTTTCCTAATTTATTTGGCATTTAATTAAATTCCTCGAAAATCCCAAGGGCTACCGGTTTGAACATGAACTACCCTAAGTTCTCATGCAAGATGTCCAGCAAATTTATGATAAATACTAGGTTATCTCAATAGATTAAATACTAAGTATCATAATTTTTCTATCATTAAAAGGGCATGAAAACTATTTTAGAAATAATCTCTAACTTCTGTTGTTTAGGAATCAAGTACAGAAAATATTCGTCCAAAAATTATACATAATTTATGCCATGCAGATAAAGGCCTAAAATTAGCACTGGCCAAGTCTCAAAATTTTCCAGCAAGTATTTTATCCATAATTAATTTTTAAACATAAGAGTCCTTTCTATCATCTGTGAATAAAGTACTAGATTTAGTCAACATAAAATTCTATGAAAATCCAGAGATCAATGTTCTACTAGTCAAGATCTAAATCCAGAATTTTAACTGATTATAATTAATTTAAAACCTCCAAATAATTAAAACAACAAGTCAGGCAAATAATCCTTTAACACATAAAGTATAATAATTATCAATCATAAAATTCCAGGAAAATTATCATAAGTCTAGAACATCCTAAAACTCCCTCCTCCCGAGTTTCATAATTTTTGGATTAGATTTGGTGCTTAAAATATCTAAAATATATATTAATCCTAAACCAAAATCCCAACTTCCGAGGTACCTAATTACCTCCAATGCCTTCACCATTTCAACCAGAGAGTTTTCAGCATATCATGCCACTCTCTTCCAAATTTCAAGGGCATACAAGAGCTTTTGCTCCTATGTCCTTCACAAACCTCAAACTACCACACACCGGGTTTGAGCCGATCTCTTAGGGTAAAATCCACCCTAATCCACACCATGTTACCCAAGAGGGTAGACATAGACATAATAAATCAGTGGCCACAACTTCAGCCTCTTTTTAGGAGATTTGTCCACTCCATTTCCAATTGTACTTTTCCCCAAAGTACCCCTCACCAAGACCTATCTAGGACTTGATACTTCCCTATTCAAAACTCAACCAATTGAGTTGAAATTTTGTACAGATCTTAACATTGATGCCAGGGACCACCACCCAAAATTTGGGGGAGTTTGGACTTAATTTCATCTCCTAATTAATTTTATAATGTTTATTAAAACTTTACAAAAACTTTAGGCAAAAGTTCTCCAAAAATTCTCATTTTTTGACAGCCTCTCGATATACCTATTATAGACCTCCAGCCCAAATTTCAAGTCATTTGGACATGTTATGAACCGTGGGCAACCATTTCAATTTCTGGTTAGCCTAGGTCTTAATCCCACCAAAATGAGTGCTGTGGTCAAACCACTCACCCAAATTGAATAAAATCAATTTTAAATTAAAGTAGACCCAGAGGGCTACATCTTTTGTGACTGGTCATTTTTCCTAATTCGGCCTCTAAGTGCCTCGGTTTGCAGCCTCAAGGTTCATTCAAATAATCTATTTTTCCATTATGTAATATATAATAATCTATGTATTATAATATTGATTCTAGTGTTCATCACCTACAGAACCCGAAACCAGAACACAGGAATCCATTTCTCCTGTAACATTTTCGTGATCCGTCGCCGGCCGTCCGGTCACTTCCCTGGCCAGCCACCACCACCACCACCTCCGTTGAGGCGATGGCTAGCGGTCGGCGGTGGTTTGGCCGCCGGAGGTGGCGGTTTCCGGCGAACTCAAAAATACCATTTTCATGGTTTTCCCATGAAAACGAGAGACGGGTCCAGCTCCGTTGAGCGCGAACTTCTTTTCTAAGAATCCTAAGATCTACCCATGAAAAAGAAGGAGTAGAGGAGGACCTTGTTCGCGGTTTGAAGGCGAGAAGAACGACGGGGTGCCATGGCGCGGAGGTGGCGTTGCTGAACTTCTCCTACGGCAAGAACAAGGATCTGATCCGATTACTTGAGCGTGTAACCTTCTCCTCTTGCCCCAAGTGGGCTTTTATAAGTCAGAAGGTGGGAAGGTTAATGGGTAAAGCCTTTATGGCCATGAAGGTTCTCCCCTTAACGTTTCGGTTACATTGAAGGGATAAGAAGCGGTGGAAACTGAACAGGTGTGTCCAGCTGGCGGCTTCCTATTGGACCATCATTTTCCTTATTTATTTAAATAATTAAGGAAGAAAACGGCCCATAAATACTCATGGTGTAACTTCCCAAACCCGCATTTATTTCCACGCGTGTTAGAATAATTTCGGCCCTGAACCGTCGTTTAGGCCAATGTCACGGGCGTGACACATAGGTCACGGGCGTGACACATAGGTCACGGGCGTGACAGGCCCGGATAGCCAATTCTGGGCTCGACGATCGTCGAACTGAGATCGACGATCGTCGATGGATGGTCACGGGCGTGACACCTTGGGTCACGGGCGTGACAGGCCCGTGTGGTTAATACTGGGCCGACGATCGTCGATTTGAGATCGACGGTCATCGAATGGTGGTCACGCCCTAGGTCACGGGCATGACACCTAGGTCACGGGCGTGACAGGCCCGAACATCAATTTCTGAGGTCGACGGGCGTCGAACTGAGCTCGACGGTCTCCGAAGGCTGGTCACGCCCTAGGTCACGGGCGTGACACTTATGTCACGGGCGTTACATGCCCGGGCTGCAAGGTCGACGATCGTCTCACGACGATCGACGATCGTGGGAGGAGTCACGCCCTTAGTCACGGGCGTGACACCTTGGTCACGGGCGTGACATGCCCAGGCAGCACATTCGACGATCGTCTCGTGGAGATCGACGATCGTTGAAGTAGTCACGCCCAAGTCACGGGCGTGACGGGTTGGTCACGGGCGTGACCAACCCGTGACACGAAAAATTGATCGCTTTATTTCAATTTTATGTACTTCCTGGGGTTCTGTCACGACTAACCGACTCCTAGGGGTCTAGCCGGAAATGGGATGTTACAAATCCCAATAAACAAAACAAAAATTTCGTCCCCGAAATTGAGGTTGAACCTACGGGGATTTCTATCGGAATAAATTAAACTTGTAACATCCCATGCGATCTTGCTATTGGGTTCAGGCGACTGTTCGTTTGAATACTAAGACAATCTCCCCAATAAACAAAAGATTAGCCCCTACCTTTCTGATTAAGTGCGCATGCCTAGGTCCTGGATTTTCCTTATCTAGTCCTAACAGTCCAAAACAAGAAGGCAATCTATAGTATACCGAGAGGTGGTGAGATGTACCTGACTGAACAACTTCGGGTATCTTTGCCTCATCAGATCCTGCGGTTACCAGGTGTCCTCCTCCTGACCGTGGTTTCTCCACAGAACCTTGACTAAGGGGATCTTTTTGCGGCGCAAGATCCGTACTCCTTTGTCGTCGATCCGAACCGGCTCCAAGTGAACAGATCGGTCTGAAGCTATCGGCCCTTCGGTGGTCAAAATCCATTGTTCCGGGCGTAGTAGAGCCCTTCTCAGCGAAGAAATATGGAAGACGTCGTGTAGAGCTGCCAGCTCTGGCGGCAACTCTAGCCTGTAGGCTAGGGGTCCGATCCGCTCCAGGATCCGGTAAGGGCCCATATACCTAGGGCTGAGCTTCTTCCTCCGACCGCGCACCCGTGAGACTCCGTGCATGGGCCGGATCTTCAGGAACACTCGATCTCCTACTCGAAACTCCACCTGACGATGCCGGGCGTCATAGTATTTAGCATGTCTGCTCTGTGCCTCCAACATCCTATCTCTGATCAGTCTCACCTGAGCCTCGGTGTCTTCAACAAAATCCGATCCCAACACCTTCGGATCCTCGTCTTGAACCCAAGAAAGCGGGGTTCTACATTTTCTTCCATACAAGGCTTCGTAAGGTGCCATCCTGATGCTGGACTGGTAGCTATTATTATAGGAGAACTCGACCAACGGTAACATCTTCTCCCACGGCTCCCCTCGGTCCAGTATACACAGCCGTAGTAAATCCTCCAAGGTCCGGTTGGTGCGCTCGGTCTGCCCGTCCGTCTGAGGGTGGAAGGCCGTGCTAAAAGTCAACCGGGTGCCCAAATATGCCTGTACTGACCGCCACTCCCTGGATGTAAACCGTCCATCGCGGTCCGACACTATCGTCCGGGGCACGCCATGATATCGGACATATTGCTCCACAAACTTCCGTACCAGCACTCCCACCGAGTCATCCTTCCTGATCGGTACGAAGCGGGCCACCTTCGTCAACCGATCGACAATCACCCAAATCGAGTCGTTCCCCGTCCGAGATCGAGGAAGACCATGTATAAAATCCATCGTTATATCGTCAAACTTCCACTCCGGCACCGGGAGTGGCTGCAATAATCCTGCGGGGTTCCTGCACTCCGCCTTCACCAACTGACATGCCTCGCAATGGGTCACGAAGTACGTAATGTCCTTCTTCATGCCCGGCCAAAACATCATCTTCTTCAGATCAGCGGTCATCTTTGTGAACCCCGGGTGCACAGAGTACCGGCTGCAATGCGCCTCCGTCATAATATCCTCTCGGATCTGGCCTCCTGCGGGTATATATACTCTGCCTCTGAAATGTAGCAGACCATCTCTCAGGGAATAATCTCCTGTCGAACCCTCCTCCAAGGATTGGAACATCGGCTCTGCCCATGCATCTGTCCTCTGTCCGTCCCGAATGCGATCCCGAATATCGTCTATGGCCACCATCGACGTCAGATACTCCCTATACAGCTCTGGGTCATCCTCGGACACTAAGGATATCTGCATATCTCTGAATGACCGAACTAGCTCCATGGACATAACTTGGGGCCCAGCTTCGGAAGTGGCCGCTCTCCGACTCAACGCGTCGGCCACCACGTTTGCCTTCCCTGGATGGTAATGCATCTCATACTGGTAATCTGCTAAGAACTCCACCCAGCGCCTCTGCCTGATATTCAGCTCCTTCTACGTGTCCACGTATTTCAAGTTCTTGTGATCGGAGAAGATATCGCAGTGGACTACATAAAGATAATGACGCCAGACTTTCAGAGCAAAAACGACCGCTCCCATCTCGAGGTCGTGCACCGGGTAGTTCCTCTCATGGGTCTTTAGCTGGCGGGAGGCATATGCTATGACATGTCCGTTCTGCATCAGCACCGCTCCCATCCCTTGGCATGATGCGTCGGTATACACCTGGAATCCTTCCTTTCCAGATGGAAGGGCCAGAATAGGAGCTGAGATGAGTCGGTCCTTCAGCTCCTGGAAGGCCGCCTGGCACCGCGGGGTCCAAACGAAAGGTGCCTCCTTCTTTGTCAAAGATGTGAGGGGGAGGGCAATCTGAGAGAACCCCTCCACGAACTTCCGGTAGTAACCGGCAAGTCCCAAGAAACTGCGTACATCGGTGGCTGTCTTCAACTGCGGCCAATCTCGAACTGCCCGAATCTTTGCCGGATCCACTTCCAACCCGGCTCCGCTGATAATGTGGCCCAGAAAAGCCACCTCCTTCAACCAAAACTGACACTTGCTGAATTTGGCATAAAGGTGATGCTACCGCAACTTCTCCAAAGTCAGTGCCAGATGCCGAGTGTGCTCCTCCTCCGTCCTAGAGTAGATCAGGATGTCGTCTATGAATACTATGATGAACACATCCAAGTAGGCCTCGAAAACCCGGTTCATGAGACTCATGAACGCCGACGGAGCATTCGTGAGCCCGAAGGGCATCACGGTGAACTCATACAGGCCATATCTGCTACTAAAGGCCGTCTTCGGAATATCCTCCTCCTGGATCCGTAGCTGGTAATATCCTGACCTCAAGTCCAGCTTCGAGAAATAGTGGGCTCCCTCTAGTTGGTCAAACAATTCGTCTATCCGTGGGAGTGGATAGGTATTCCGGACGGTCAGCCTGTTTAGTGCTCGATGATCGATGCACAGGCGGAGTGTCCCATCCTTCTTCTTCACGAATAGGACTGGTGCTCCCCATGGCGAGGAACTTGGTCTAACAAATCCTGCCTCAACCAATTCCTGCAACTGAGTCTGAAACTCTGCCAACTCCTTTGGGGCCATTCGATAAGGGGCCCTAGACGCCGGCTTGGCCCCCGGCACAAGCTGTATCCGAAAGTCCTGCTCTCGGTGTGAAGGTAGTCCTGGCAGTTTCTCTGGAAAGATTTCAGCGAAATCTCGCACCACCGGGATGTCTGTCACCGACTCCTTAACTTCCGTCATCTCAAATAGAATCTGATAGACCTCCTCTCCCTACAGATGGGCCTTAACGGCCTGTACCGAAGATAAGAGTATACGAGAGACAGGTCTTATACCTTCGATGGTAATGAAAGAGTCCCCGTGTCTCACGGTGATCCTCTTCGCCTGGCAGTCTATCTGGGCATGGTTCCAGTGCAGCCATACCATGCCCAGGATCAGGTCATAGTCCGTCAGCTTCAAAATCGTCGCTGGAGCCTCGAACGCCTTTCCACCAATTTCCGCCTCCATATTACAGTGATCCGTGGTAAGGAGCTCAGATCCATCCGGTAGTCGCAACCTCATCCTCGAGCCTGTGAACCGCTCCACACCTTCTAGTCCTTCTACGAACGTCTCCGACACAAAGGAGTGAGTAGCTCCAGTATCAAAAAGTGTGCGGGCAGGCTTGCCGCTGATGAAGACTATACCTGGGGTGATTAAATATCTTAGGGTTCTATAAAGAATTTTCTTTCCTTGTTAATCTATCTAGTGCGGTTCAAAGTTTTAATAACTTAAAGGGAAATTCTATGAAAATGAAGAAGCATAGTAGCGTACCTGCGATGACCTGCTCCGGATTCCGAGGCTGCGCAAGGTCCAAAGCATATACCTGCTCTCTTCCTTGTCTACGATCTCCCCCCTGGTATCCTCGACCGCGGCCGCGTCCTCGACCTCCGTAATACTGAGCTGGTGGGCCGCCCTGATGTGCTGGAGGTGGTGCCCCCCTCATGGGGCAGTTCCTCCGAATGTGCCCAATCTGATGACAAAGAAAACACTCTGGTGGGGGATACGCCATTCCCCCGGGTCTCGGCATCTCTTGCATCCGAAGAGGGGGAGGGGCTAATACCACCTGTTCCCTCGGCTCCTGCCTCACGTCCTGACGAGGCTGGTCCTCCGTCCTCCTCCCCTCTGGTACAGCACCTCGCCGCTGGTCATTTCTACCTCTCCGTCCCTGATCCTCTGCTGGCCGTTTCCGGCCCCGGGTGGCGTGCCAATCTGCCTCAATCCTTTTGGCCATCTCCAAGATCCGGGAGATGGGCCCGTCAGATACAAACAACAGAGCCTCCCTCAAGTCCTCCCGCAGGCCCTTATAGAACCTCCTGATATAACCTGCCTCCTCCAGCTGGTAGGAATCTGCGTATCGAGCCAGATGGTCAAACTCTCGATGATACTCCACCACGTTCCGGGTACCCTGCTTCAGCTGTAAGAACCGCTCCTCCAAATCATCCCTAGCCGACTGCGGAACGAAATGCTCCAGCAGAGCGTCCCTGAACTCCTCCCAGGTAACCTCTACAACCTCCCTGTCGGCAAATGTCGTGTCCAACAGTGTCTTCCACCACCTCTTTGCATGGGACTCTAGGCAGGAGACAACCAGAGCCACCCTCTCCTCCCAGGGACACCATATCCCGGTTAGCATCTCGTACATGAAATCTAGCCACTCTTCCGTCCGAACCGCCGACTCTGTCCCCAAGTAGGATGGGGGAGCCAGCCCTCGGAAGATGCTTAGCCAGTTGGCCCCCGAATTTGGCTGCGGGGCCGGAACTTGCTGGGCCCTGAAGGCCTCCAAGATGGTAGTCAGGGTCTATCCCATGTCTGACTGAAGGAATGGAGTGGGGGCCGGTGGGGGTGGCGCAACATCCTGAGCCTGTTGAACTCCACCTTGTGGCGTAGTCTGTGCTGGAGGCTGCGTAATAAAAACACACGCTGAGAAAACGTTCAAATATTACATAAAGGTGGACAATTTATATGTGATCCCCATATGGGCACACCACTGCTTCCGCTGCTTAGTTTGTCCCCAAACTAAACTCGAGCGGGGGTGACCCAGGGTTTGTGGACTGCTACTTCCTTCTGATCGATGTTTCGCTCTGATACCACTTGTAAAACCCCCTTTTTTTTTCTTTTTCAACCACCGGGGTCTTATGCCCAGAACCGCCGCTTTGCGGTGACACCTTCGCACCCGGGAAGGTCGTCACTACAACGCGCCGATTCTGCCGGCCTTTTCGATCACAATAAGTAACTCAATAATTGAAGCAAGAACAATGCAGTCCACAATAATAAATCACATGTAAATAAGATAAAATCTCCACGAAGGGAGTGTCCACAGAAAACATCAGAGTACTATAAATGCGGGCTTATGCCCGGTACAAAATGTCCTCACTACAAGTCTCTCATGCGGAAGCGAAAATAGAATCTACTCAGAGTCGAGACTCACGGTCCCGGCTGTATGAACTCCGGAGCTAGACTGCCCCATCTCCAAGCGCACCGATCTCTGGGGCTACTCCTCCATGCTGGGCTCCACGATCCCCTAAATGATGCGGTTCGAAAACCGTTAGTCATAAAGACTAAGCCCTATCATCCCCCACCCCTTCCCCCATGGCTCCTAGGTACCGAGCGGGGAGGAAGAAAGGGGAGGACATATTTGTGGAGAGTAAAAGTAACAGGTGACAGTGGACTTAATCTAACAAGTTGTATTCGGTGAGCCGTTAATATAATTGTTATAATAGGTCTAGCAGTAAGAAAAGCAAATATATGAATTTAACCTTCACTTATGCGAGAACACATAAGCAAAAGGGATCTTTTGCAAGGCTCCCATCGTATAAGTGTCCCATACCACTTATACCTTGGGGTGTCGGTTATCAAACAGCAATGGTTGTTATATATTGAAATTAACCTTTGATTTATAAACTTGCCCACACAAGCTTATAGACCAAGGCGTCGTTTTGCAGGTCCTAATGTATAAGCGTCCCATACCACTTATACTTTAGGTGTCAGGGTTTAATGAAACGATTATGCTATGACAAGCTAGTGGGTATGATGAAACATGCAAGTGCAACTCACACACCCGACTCTGTGCACACAGACCTTTAGTTCCCCCTTTCGGAGCCGTTACCTCCCACGATACCTCCGTAGTGGCAGACGGAAGCGGTGGGTTGGGCCTCGCCCACCTCAAAACCAGTAAAAGCACCACTGGTCTGACCTATCGTACGCCTCAACGCTTGGTGCACAAAGCGGACGCCTGCGTACTCTTGCCGGCTGGCGCACCGGACTTCTGTTGGCGAAGTGCTAACCACCTCGCCGAGTAAACGATATCGGTGTCGGTGCAATCGAACTCCCCGATATCGAAAGACCCACCACCTTAACTTTTCCTATTTTATGCACATGCAAGTTTAATCGTAAACACACAAAAACCGAGCCGAAGCTCCCCGGACCAAACGTCCGTCTCCAAACAAACCGAGCCGAAGCTCCCCGGACCATCCCGTCCGTCTCTTAACCAACCGAGCCGAAGCTCCCCGGACCCAAACGTCCGTTTCCAAATCACTCGAGCCGAAGCTCTCATCAATCTTCCCGTGCCAACAGTGTTTGTGAAAAGTGCAGCCCTAGTTACTAAGTTACTCTTGCCAGTTGTTATTACAATTTACGTTAGCCCAGGACTGCCCCCGGTATTCCCCGTGAAGGGCTCTCAAGGGGCACTAGGAACCAAGACGGCGGCATTACGGCCCGAAGTTCCCTTTCCCAAGGCACTTATTATTATTGGTATATCTCCCTTAGCCCGATTCCCTTCTCATATTACGATAGACTATCCTAGGGTAATTTTTAACCTTCCTCTCTTCGGGAAAAGCGATCTTTCGCCGAACCCGAGCACCTCTTAACTCTAGCTATCACCACTTCTTGCTATTCTTTATATCTTCCTATTGTGTTTCCCTCCACATTTCCACCCAGACAAAATGTTTAACTCCAATGACTTCCTCAGATCATGTCCTATTGTATTTCACAAATTACTATATGCAGACCGACCTAGGCTACATGTCGAACCGGTTATGCAACGATCCATTACTCATCCAAATGCCCTAAATTATTTACTGGAGACTTACCATGATATAAATGACCTAAGTCCAGAAAATGGAAATTTTCCTAATTTATTTGGCATTTAATTAAATTCCTCGAAAATCCCAAGGGCTACCGGTTTGAACATGAACTACCCTAAGTTCTCATGCAAGATGTCCAGCAAATTTATGATAAATACTAGGTTATCTCAATAGATTAAATCTTAAGTATCATAATTTTTCTATCATTAAAAGGGCATGAAAACTATTTTAGAAATAATCTCTAACTTTTGTTGTTTAGGAATCAAGTACAGAAAATATTCTTCCAAAAATTATACATAATTTATGCCATGCAGATAAAGCCTAAAATTAGAACTGGCAAAGTCTCAAAATTTTCCAGCAAGTATTTTATCCATAATTAATTTTTAAACATAAGAGTCCTTTCTATCATCTGTGAATAAAGTACTAGATTTACTCAACATAAAATTCTATGAAAATCCAGAGATCAATGTTCTACTAGTCAAGATCTAAATCCAGAATTTTAACTGATTATAATTAATTTAAAGCCTCCAAATAATTAAAACAACAAGTCGGGCCAATAATTCTTTAACACATGAAGTATAATAATTATCAATCATAAAATTCCAGGAAAATTATCATAAGTCTAAAACATCCTAAAACTCCCTCCTCCCGAGTTTCATAATTTTTGGATTAGATTTGGTGCTTAAAATATCTAAAATACATATTAATCCTAAACCAAAATCCCAACTTCCGAGGTACCTAATTACCTCCAATGCCTTCACCATTTCAACCAGAGAGTTTTCAGCATATCATGCACTCTCTTCCAAATTTCAAGGGCATACAAGAGCTTTTGCTCCTATGTCCTTCACAAACCTCAAACTACCACACAACGGGTTTGAGCCGATCTCTTAGGGTAAAATCCACCCTAATACACACCATGTTACCCAAGAGGGTAGACATAGACATAACAAATCAGTGGCCACAACTTCAGCCTCTTTTGAGGAGATTTGTCCACTCCATTTCCAATTGTACTTTTCCCCAAAGTACCCCTCACCAAGACCTATCTAGGACTTGATACTTCCCTATTCAAAACTCGACCAATTGAGTTGAAATTTTGTACAGATCTTAACATTGATGCCAGGGACCACCACCCAAAATTTGGGGGAGTTTGGACTTAATTTCATCTCCTAATTAATTTTATAATGTTTATTAAAACTTTACAAAAACTTTAGGCAAAAGTTCTCCAAAAATTCTCATTTTTGGACAGCCTCTCGATAAACATATTATAGACCTCCAGCCCAAATTTCAAGTCATTTGGACATGTTATAAATCGTGGGCAACCATTTCAATTTCTGGTTAGCCTAGGTCTTAATCCCACCAAAATGAGTGCTGTGGTCAAACCACTCACCCAAATTGAATAAGATCAATTTTAAATTAAAGTAGACCCAGAGGGCTACAACTTTTGTGACTGGTCATTTTTCCTAATTCGGCCTCTAAGTGCCTTGTTTTGCAGCCTCAAGGTTCATTCAAATAATCTATTTTTCCATTATGTAATATATAATAATCTATGTATTATAATATTGATTCTACTGTTCATCTCCTACAGAACCCGAAACCAGAACACAGGAAGCCATTTCTCCTGTAACATTTTCGTGATCCGTCGCCGGCCGTCCGGTCACTTCCCTGGCCAGCCACCACCACCACCACCTCCGTTGAGGCGATGGCTAGCGGTCGGCGGTGGTTTGGCCGCCGGAGGTGGCGGTTTCCGACGAACTCAAAAATACAATTTTCATGGTTTTCCCATGAAAACGAGAGACGGGTCCGGCTCCGTTGAGCGCGAACTTCTTTTCTAAGAATCCTAAGATCTACCCATGAAAAAGAAGGAGCAGAGGAGGACCTTGTTCGCGGTTTGAAGGCGAGAAGAACGACGGGGTGCCATGGCGCGGAGGTAGCGTTGCTGAACTTCTCCTACGGCAAGAACAAGGATCTGATCCGATTACTTGAGCGTGTAACCTTCTCCTCTTGCCCCAAGTGGGCTTTTATAAGTCAGAAGGTGGGAAGGTGAATGGGTAAAGCCTTTATGGCCATGAAGGTTCTCCCCTTAACGTTTCGGTTACAGTGAAGGGATAAGAAGCGGTGGAAACTGAACAGGTGTGTCCAGCTGGCGGCTTCATATTGGACCATCATTTTCCTTATTTATTTAAATAATTAAGGAAGGAAACGACCCATAAATACTCCTGGTGTAACTTCCCACACCCGCATTTATTTCCACGCATGTTAGAATAATTTCGGCCCTGAACCGTCGTTTAGGCCAATGTCACGGGCGTGACACATAGGTCACGGGCGTGACAAGCCCGTATAGCCAATTCTGGGCTCGACGATCGTCGAACTGAGATCGACGATCGTCGATGGATGGTCACGGGCGTGACACCTTGGGTCACGGGCGTGACAGGCCCGTGTGGTTAATACTGGGCCGACGATCGTTGATTTGAGATCGACGGTCATCGAATGGTGGTCACGCCCTAGGTCACGGGCGTGATACCTAGGTCACGGGCGTGACAGGCCCGAACGGCAATTTCTGAGGTCGACGGGCGTCGAACTGAGCTCGAAGGTCGCCGAAGGCTGGTCACGCCCTAGGTCATGGGCGTGACACTTATGTCACGGGCGTGACACTTATGTCACGGGCGTGATATGCCCGGGCTGCAAGGTCGACGATTGTCTCACGACGATCGACGATCATGGGAGGAGTCACGCCCTTAGTCACGGGCGTGACACCTTGGTTACGGGCGTGACATGCCCGGGCAGCACGTTCGACGATCGTCTCGTGGAGATCGACGATCGTTGAAGTAGTCATGCCCAAGTCACGGGCGTGACAGGTTGGTCACGGGCGTGACCAACCCGTGACCCGAAAAATTGATCGCTTTATTTCAATTTTATGTGCTTCCTGGGGTTCTGTCACGACTAACCGACTCCTAGGGGTCTAGCCGGAAATGGGATGTATACATCGCTGGAATGTAGCTGGCGCATTGCATAATCCAAACGGCATTCTTCGGTACGCGAAGGTGCCGAAGGGACAAGTAAACGTAGTTTTCTCTTGGTCCTCGGGAGAGATGGGTATTTGAAAGTACCCCGAGAGGCCATCGAGAAAACAATAAAAGCTATGGCCGGAGAGACGTTCTAAAATCTGGTCGATAAACGGTAAAGGAAAGTGGTCCTTGCGGGTGGCGTCATTTAACTTACGGTAATCTATGCACATACGCCAACCCGTCACCGTCCGTGTCGGGATTAATTCATTATTCTCATTACTAACTACGGTTATCCCTCCCTTTTTTGGAACTACCTGAACGGGGCTAACCCACTTACTGTCCGATATAGGGTAGATAATTCCTGCATCTAATAGTTTCATAACCTCGCCCTTAACTACTTCTTTAATGTTCGGGTTTATACGGCGCTGAGGTTGGATAGAGTTACGTGAATTATCTTCCATTAAAATTTTATGGGTACAGAAAGATGGGCTTATGCCCTTGATATCAGAAATTTGCCAAGCAATAGACCGACGATGCTTACGTAGAACTAGCAGAAGTTTATCATTTTGCGTATCCGTGAGGTAGGTCGAAACGATAACTGGTAACTTGGAATCTTTTTCTAAGAAAGCATACTTAAGGTGCTCGGGAAGTTCTTTAAGTTCTAGGGTAGGGGGTTCTTCATAAGAGGATTTTGAGATTCTTTCTTTTTCAAAAATAATATCTTCATAAACTTTTTTATAAGGAACGTAATAAGGGGTGGGGCTAGCAGCCAAGACAGCTTCTTGTAGCGATTCAGTGGGAAGAACAGAGGAAGAACAAAATCAGAAAATTCTTTTTCAAACTCAGAAAGACAATAAAAAGATTCATCACTTCCTTGCAGTGATTCCGTTGTAAGAGAAGAGGAGCAAAAAGTAGAAAATTCTTTTTCAAAGTCGGAGAGGCAGTAGGAAGAATCATCACTCATGGCGTCTACGAAAAAACATGAGTCATCGTTTGCTAAGGTGTTCTTCATCGAAGGGGTGATAGAAAATGTGACTTCGTCGTCGCCTACTCGAAGAAAGAGCTTACCATTGCTTACGTTAATGATGGCTCAGGAGGTGGCAAGGAAGGGTCGGCCAAGGATCAGGGGAACCTCGACGTCTTCTTCGATGTCCAAAATGACAAAGTCCACCGGGAAGATGAACTTGTCGACTTTCACTAGAACGTCCTCCACTATTCCTAACGGGTACTTGACGGATCTATCGGCTAGCTGGATACTCATACGCGTGGGGTTAAGGCTACCAATCCCTAACTTTTTGAACAACAAAAAGGGCATCAGGTTTATACTCGCGCCTAAGTCGGCTAACGCGTGTTTAACAAAAAGATCACCGAAGACACACGGGATAGAGAAACTACCCGGGTCACTGATTTTCTTCGGCAAACCGTTTGTTAAAACGGCGGAGCACTCGGCGTTTAGCGTGACGTGCGAAAGATTCTCTAACTTCTTCTTGTTTGTGAGGAGGTCTTTAAGATATTTGGCGTATTTCGGCATCTGCGAAATAGCCTCGTGGAAGGGAAGATTAATGTGGATTTGTTTGAAGATTTCTAAGAAGCGAGAGTACTGATCATCTTGACGTTGTCTATTAAGTTTAGAGGGGTATGGAGGAGTTGAATTATTTTTGAAGATGGGTGGTGGAGTGAGATTATTTTCTAAAGCGGGGGTGATTACTTCTTCAGCAGAGGGTGGAAGCGGAGCGGAGCTTTGATTTTTAAAAGCGGGAGCGGAGCTTGCCTCGGGCTCTTCACTTACCATACCGGAGACTTGCTTCCCACTCCGAAGAGTTATAGCTTTCGCTTGCTCTCTCGGGTTGGGTTCGGTATTGGAAGGAAGAGACCCTGCGGGTCGCTCAGAAATTATTTTCGCGAGCTGTCCTACCTGATTTTCTAGACTTTTTACGCTTCCGGTTAAAGTTCTTATAGTGGCGTCATTTGTGGTGATATATTTGGAAAGTAATTCCTCCAAGCTTGGAGGTTTTGGGTAATTTTGAAGAGGTGGTGGTGGTGGTGCATAAAAATCATTTTGCGGGGGTGGGCGCATCGCATTCGATGGATTACTCCATGAAAAGTTCGGGTGATTTCTTAAAGCGGGGTTATAACTATTCGGAAAATTAAAACCAGGCGGATGAAAATTCGAAGCAGAAAAATTATTAAAAGCAGTTCTAGGCATATTATTAACATAATCTAAATGTTCTGGAGTAGGGGTTGCAGATTCCCATACCTGAGGGGCGGAGGCAGCAGTCATCTCCGTTATCTTTTTGCTTAGGATTTCTACTTGCAGAGCGAGCTGGGAGACGTTGTCCACTTCATAGATACCTGCAGGCTTGTTCGGGCGGGACCTAGGCACATTCCACTGATAAGTGTTCATGGCCATGTCCTCAAAAAGCTCAAGAGCAGCTTCCGGGGTCTTATGATTTAAAGTACCTCCAGAAGCTGCGTCTATCATTTGCTTCGTGCTTTGATTTAGCCCGTTATAAAACATCTGCACTTGTAACCATACAGGCAGTGCGTGATGTGGGCAGCATCTTAACAATTCTTTAAATCTCTCCCAGATTTCATATAGGGTTTCAGAGTCTATTTGTCCGAAGGCAGAGATGTCGTTCCTAAGTTTTGCGGTTTTAGCTGGCGGAAAATACTTCGCCAAAATTTTTTCAGTTAATTCATTCTAAGTGGTTATGCTATTTTTCGGAAGTGTGTTAAGCCACTGCTTAGCTTTAGTTCTTAGAGAGAAGGGGAAGAGTCTCAGCCTGATCGCATCATTTGTGACACCATTTATCTTGAAGGTGTCACAAATTTCAAGAAAGCTAGCTATATGTGCGTTCGGATCTTCATCTTGAAGTCTGTCAAATTGCACATATTGCTGCACCATTTGAATTATGCTAGGCTTTAATTCGAAGTTATTATTTACTATAGCAGGGCAGACTATACTTGATTCTGTTTCCTCGAGGTTCGGTCGTGCATAATAGGACATAGTCCTTTGCACGGCCTCATCTACGTTGGGTTCTTCCATTTTTAAAGTAGCAAATGACTCGGAGTCCTCAACCGGCACTTGGATAGTAGGACCTTGAAATCGCGATCTTCTCCGAAGAGTACGCTCAATTTCGTGGTCCAAGTCCAAAATGACCGACGGACTCCCGCGGGTCATGCACTAAAAGAACAGAAAAGAAGAAGAGGAAGAGAAAAGGGATAAACTAGAAAAAAGATTAGAATATTTTTTCTTTTTGAAATAGATTTTTTTTTATAGATTAACTCCCGAACTTCCCAAGGACTACCCCGTGAAGGGTTCGCAAGGTATTAGACAAGACAGTGGCGCTTAAAGCCCTTTGCCCTTTTCGAGAGAATTAGGTGGCGTAGAAAAATTGTGAAGTTGGTTACTATTAAGAGCGGTGATAAAATTTTTTTGATTTTTAAAATTTTAAAGAAAGAGGATGAGAAAGAGAAGAGATAAAATAAATAGGTTCGTGTTTTCAAAATATCAACGGAAGTTGGTTCCCCGGCAACGGCGCCAAAAACTTGTTGCGCGCTAGGGTTCAAAGAAAATAAACGCAACCGAACTAGCAACCCGATGAGGCAAGTATACCTATCGAATTGTAGCAAGGGGACACAAGTGTCGTATTGAAATCTGGGAACTGTTGGCTATGCTTACTCACACGAACGCTATTATCTTATCGATGGAAAAAACTAGGGTTTTAGAAAATCTAAGTGCAAGGGAGAAAGTAACGCTATACTACAAAGAGAAACACCACAATTAAGTAAAGCTGTTAAGTAAAGAACTATGCTAGAAAGGAAACTACATCAGTTAATTAAAGAGCACAAGATAGGAGATTACTACGAAAGGTAGGAAATATGAAATGGAAATGCACCCGATCAAGATTCACCTCGGCTAAAGACGATTAAGAAAATGCGATAAAAATCTAAACTTAATAGGATAAGGGTCCTTGACCGTGGAGGTTCCTAAAGCTTGAACACGCTTCTCTCGAAGTCGTGCCCAACTGAGTTTAGGAAGGTCCGACCGACTCTCATCTAAATCGGAGGCCTAAAACTCGCTTTACGCGGCGAACCCCACTATTGGATTTTACTCCAATCCGGGAGATTTGGACGTCTGCCTCTCTCGAGGGGTGCGTACAACTCCCTTTACTCTTGAATGCTCACTTCATTCTTTCGGCCTCTCGGCTAGCCCAGAATGAAAGCAAAGGCGGAGAGTATATATCGAAAATATACCTCCAACCCGTGATTAATCAAGAGTAATTCAAGGCCCTAACCTAAAAAGGAAAAGATTAATTAAAACATCATAACATAATCGCGCTAACCTCGGATCATCAAGATCGAGTACAAGGAGGATTAGTTAATCATAATGGAGTGGAGGGGGGGGGGGAGATGAGTAGAAAAGCTTAAGAAGAACACAAGCTAAACAAGAACACTTTTATTAATAAAAGGGGGCAAGTTACACTATTGAAAATTAAAAGTACAAGTGCATGAAATTGAAATCCTATTCTGGCCCTACAAGTAGCATTAAGTAAGAGCAAAATTACAATAAAAGCTAAGACAAACTACAATTAAGCTAGGGTTAAACAAAAAGTACAAAGAGAGGGGGAGAGAGTGAGAGAGAAAGCATGAAAAGGGATCAAGAAACAAAGGGGCAGCACCTCCCCCACTCAACCAAAGCTTGCTGAAATGGAGAGGGGGGGTCTCAATTTATATAAAAAAACTCGGGTTGGTCACGCCCTCCGACACGTCCTAGGGGGGGCGTGTCAGGTGGCGTGACAGTACTATGTTGACCTCGGGCTCTGGATTCTGGAGAGAGGGATGATTGCTTCGGTACGTCGGTGGTCACGCCCTCGGTCACGCCCGTGTAGGGGGGGCGTGACAGGCACGTCATGTCCAAATCATTGGTCGGAAATCCGTCAGTCGTCGAAAAAGGAGGGTGTCACGCCCATGTCACGGGCGTGACATAGGGGGTGACAGTACTGTTTTCGTGCTGTGGAGAAACGACATTTAATGCGGCGGCAGGCTTTGCGGCAGAGGGCGACACACCCCTATTCACGCCAGGTGACACGCTTTGGGAGGGCGTGTCAGGGGGGCGTGACAGCGGTTTTGACCGTTTTCCCGTCCCTTCCTGTAGGAGTCCTGGGGATCGGGTGACACACCCTAGGTCACGCCCAGGGAGGGCGTGACAGGGGGGCGTGACAGGTGATTTTGGCCAATTTTCTGGAAACCTGCAAAAAGACAAGAAAAAGTCAGTGGCAATAATATTTACATAAAATGATAAAAATAAACTAATAATAGACATAATTTATACAATATAAAATAGAAAATACGATAATAGTTTAGGCTACAAAACGTATTATCAGACAGTTGGTATCCGAGGGAGGTTGGTTTGACAAGTTGGTCGAACCGGCCAATCAGTTGTAGATTTCGTTTCCTTCATTCATTTGCATACACACACACACACCGATGTATCATCAGTACGTCTTTGCCAAAGCATAGTCACTACACTCATAGCATGATAAGAATTATACGGGGAATATTATGTAATATGGGATGCATAATATGTGTTTGTATATAGATCTACCAAAGGTGGCAATATGTTACAGTTATGTTATATAGGATGCATAACCACCATTACATGGGTGCCTATTAACACGTTTTCTTTTCTCGTTGCATGCGATTTTATATAGTATGGGATGCATAACATTTCATGAGTACGCCACTCATAAAATGCATTAAGGCCTTTTAATAATGCATAACACTGCATACATAGCATATCATCGCATAAACACGCGTGCTAAGTTAAGGTTTACATGATGACACATGTACACACATGATTTTAAATAAGAGTAAAGAATCCATGCATTCATATCATAGGAACATGAGTCAATAGGATGAGAGGATATCATCCTAATAGGATATATTATCATTCATAAAATCCCAGAGCAAGTTGCTAAGCAAGTGTCTTTTAAGTATTGTCTGAGCTAAGTTGTGTGGCCTAGTAGTAAGCTCGAATTTTGATGAGTTGTTCGTTTCCCTTTTAGAAATGCTGCCAAAGCATATTGCTACTAGGTCGACTCCTGAGTTGGAGGGTGAGTCGTCAGGTGCGCAAAGCGATGCGTTGATCGAGAGTCTGCGTTAGAGCAACGAGGCTCTGTTAAGGCAAGTAGTTGCGATGCAATCGCAAATTCAGACTTTATTGTCTGCTGCTCCCGTGCAGCAAACCTTAGTGTAAGATCCTATCGTGGATCAAGTCGTACTCATTTCTCCTGCTCCTCTTGTGCCCCTAGTGACGCTACCACAAGAGATGAATTTTATTTATCATTTTTAGCGACTGGGACTTCCCACTTACGACGGGAGAGCTGAATTTTTGGTTGTTGATGACTGGATCATCGCTATCGAGGAGATGTTCTCGTATTTGGGGATTGCAAAAGCCCAAAAGCTAATGGTTGCAGCCTACTAGCTAAAAGGCATAGCAAAGAGCTAGTGGATTCGGGAAAAGGAGAGCTTAAGTAAAGGATGCTCGTGGGAATCTTATAAGAAGATGCTGCTTAAGAAGTTTTTACCCTCGGTCGAGCAGGACCGTCTGATGAATAATTTCCTACATTTAAAACAAAGACAGCTCACAGTGAGCGATTTGAGATTGAGTTTAGTAAGTTGAGAAGATTTGTTCCTGATTTGGTAGCTTCAGAGGAGGGAAGAGTGAAACATTTCCTAGGAGTACTAAGAAGCGATGTCTAGTAGTGGGTATGCGCTTATAAAGCTGAAAGTTATACTAAAGCAGTGGAAGCTGCTCTGAAAGTTTAGGCGATTGAGGCAAGAAAAGAGAAGAGGAAAGGTGATGAGGATGGAAGCTCTAGGTTGAAAGATAACTTAGGCAATTGATAATCCTCAGTCACCAATTGTAAGTTAGGGGATAGACCTGATTTACTCTAGAGGGGGGCAGGGTGAATTGAGTAATTAAAACTTTTGGCTGTTTTAAAACTTTGTCTGAGAAAATAAGTGATACTAGTAATTATAAAGAATGAAATAGAAACAAGCTAACTACACTACCACAACACAACAAAAATAAAGAGAAAATGATGAACCAGACAACACAAGAATATTATAGTGGTTCCCCAAACTGGGTACATCCACTCTTCTACCACCCTGGTAGGAATCCACAAACATGTTTTTGATCAGGTGACTATCAACACAAGATCTATTTACAGGGAGATCTCACAACCCTTTAGGCTTTTGATCATGTGCCCAAAAACCAATAATAAACTTTTGATGGGAGTTAATAAACCCTTTTACAGTGAGGTTGAGAGAGTTGATGTTGTCTTCTCTTTTCTCTATACAACTGAGAAGACAAGTGGATTGTTGTTATCAAAGATCCTTCTGAAAATTTGAGATGTTCAGAAAGCCTGGAGCCTTGCTCAGGGTGTAGGTCTTCAGCCTTGTCTTGAAGAGATCCAGGAACTTGCAAACAGATCAAGAATTGTTGTCCTTAAAGATTCCTGGAGTATAAGTTGAAGAAGACTCTTGATATGTGATGTTTGTTCTTCTTCATCTTTCTGAAAGATCAAGGGAAAACTGAATGTTTTATTGCACAGAGAAGAAACAATTATTCTTCTATATGTTCTATATATCTTCTCTGTATTCTCATTACTATGTCTGTCTGTTTGAAGAGAAAATCTATTTTTATATTTTGCTGTCAAAATTCTCCTTTGAAATTTTGAATTCCAAGCATTAATTGTTGACTGATTCTGGAGAATGAAACGGCTGGAATATCTTCTTAAATGATTTTCCCCAACTGTCCCATTAAAATAAGCAAGTAATTAACTCTAATGAAATCCATAATTAATGCAGCCAATAACTACTATATTCTTGAGAATATGAGCATTAATTACTAAGAGAATTACTGCTAAATAATATAATAAATTAGGGATAGAAATAAGGAAAACTTCTAAATCTGCCTCGGGACAGAAATCGTCGACCTCTGAATAGAATTTGTCGACTGGAGTTCAGAGTTCGTCGAGCTGAGAATTCCTATTCATCGACCTGAGCTCAGCGAACTTAATCCTAGAAATAACTTTCCAATTCTGCGCTCCAAGTTCATCGAGCAAAGAATCTGTCTTGAGGAAGAGATCGTCGACCTGTGCTCGAATATCATCGAGCTCAACTCAGAGAAAGATTTCTGAGTTCGCCGATCTGCGATCGATGATCGTCGAGCTGAGTTCGAAGAACTTCGAACTAAAAGTCTGAACTATGAATTCTTCTAATTCTTGAGTAAACTGAAGTCCTCTGCTGGCTGGTCCATGAAGACTGATACTAATGACTAGCCTAAACTCATGGAATAACAGACTTCACCCTAGCTATACAATGTGGTTCAAACACATCCTAATTAGTAAACCTACCCCAAATCAAAACTAGGGATCAAACAATCTCCCCCTATTTGGGTTAGGTCACTAATACACAGAAAAGAAATACAATCACAAAGCATGAAAACAGATATCTGGCATGAAAAAAAAACATCTAGCCGATATGTACAATAGGTCTTCATGATTAAACACAAAATAGTTCAGAAAATAAACTAAACAAAGAGTTACTTAGATATCTTGGTCTTCTCATTGTCAGATATCTCAGATGGCTGTTTGAATATGATTTCTCTATTAGGGTTTGCAACTTCTTTCTTAGACATAGTCATGTCAGATACTCCAATAATGTTACATGAAGTAGCCCTTGGTACAACAACCCCATGAAGGAGACTCATATAATCATCTACATTGAATTTTTTTTGACTTTGTCATACCTTTTGAGCTCTTCTTTTCTATATGTAGACATTGTGGAGTACTGAGATGGATCTTTTCCTTCTGCTATAGCTTTGTTGATCAATGAAAGTCCAATCAGCTCTTGAAATATGTCCATCTTTGCAGTTGTTTCTTGTTCTGGATCTACAAAAGGAATAGGAGGTGATTCTGGCCTTTTAGGACTAGAGTCCTTTTTTGAGTCATCAAAAGATTTTGAAGAACTTTTCTTTTCTGTAGATGGAGGAGGCTTGCTCTGAGTAGATTGTTGCTATTTACTGCTTCCTTGAGATCTTGGCTTGGAGTGTTTTTGATATGTCTTAGTAATTGGAGCTGATTTGTGAGTCACACTTCCAGAGACCCCAACTGATGGAGGAGGAGGAGGGTCTTTCCTTAGTTGCCTAGGAGGAGACCTGTAGCTTCTTCTCTTCTTCCTTTCTTTTTGCTCATTTTTTGACAGCCACATCCATTGTGGCATCCCAGGATAAGGTGTAATCTTTTTCAGAATATAGTAGGGAGCGTCATGAGTAGGATTGGGCTTGGGAATAGCTTTGGGAACAACTTTCCTTTTCTTATCTATCTTCTTCTTAACCTTAGGATCATCAGAATCTTCAGAATCCTCATTATCATTGTTGTCATCAGAAGAACTAGGAGGATTATCATATAAAGTATCAATCTGTTCAATCAGCTTAGATTGATCTTTCTTTGTAGCTACTGGCTGTACAATCTCAATCTCTATACTAGCCAAATCAGGAGCATTCTGAGCATTTCCAATTTCTTGTGCAATATCTTCAGCAATCAAATCATCCAAATTAGGAATTGGACTTTCATCCATAATATAAATTGGAGGTGAAAAGCTTGGATCAACTTTTTCTATTGTAACATTTGATGGTTCCACAATCATTGGGTTAGCAAAACTTTCCTTTAGTTGATTAACAACTTCAGGACTTATTAGTGAGGTATAACATACTATATCCATAGACTGCTCTTGAAAAACTTTTGGAAGATAATATATATATGCATAAAAAGACTTCAATAAACTGAATAAATCCATTGTGCGATTGACAAAGGAATCACCAACAGTTAAGATTTATGGAAGATCTGTTGGCTCTTCTGTACAAATCATATCAGTATAAACTGTTGTGTTTATATATATATCTGCATCTGCTGCTATATCCAACTGTACATCTACTGCTGTTGCTACTACTATTGGAGGAGAACTGACTAGAACTTCTTCATTGGATATCTCCCCTTGCCTGGTTTCATACGGTCCTAAAGCCAGACCTTACGAAAAAGGGATAGTGGGGGCAGCAAAAATGAGAGCATATAGAGAAGAAATAGAATCAACAAGAGGTTTAATAGCCTCTACTATGAGATTTTTTAGGAGGGGAGTGATGAGTTCCAGCAGAGAGGGAATGGAGGGGGAATCTAATTGTATGAACTCAGAGGGTGTCTGAGTGGATACAGAAGTATGGAGGATGGATGATGAAGGTAAAGATGTGGTGTCAAGCATTGGTTCATCTTGAGGTAATGGTGTGTTGATGGGAGACGATGATATAAGATCAAAAGATGGAACTGATAGAAGGTTGGTGAGTGGTATATCAATAAGATGATGGGTTAATGGGGATTGAGGAGGTGTGGTATGCTCTGGAGATTGAATTGGAGTGGGTTGATGTACTGGAGAAATAGGTGGTGTTGGAATATGGATTTGTGATGTGGCAGGTTATTGGTGGGGAGTAGGTTATGGATGAGATGGAGGAGAGGGAATTCTGATGGAGGGAACAACATCTTCTAGAGGCGGGGGATTAGCTGGAGCAGCTCTTGTATCCTCAGAAGTTTTTGAAGAGGATGAAGCCTTAGATGGCTTAGAGATTATCCTCTCCCACCTTCCAAACAAGGCACAAGTTAGCCTTTTGGAAGCATTTATGAATATGGTCTGGGAGAACATGGATTCAGATGCTTTTTCCTGTAGTAAAATTCCAAGAATTATTCCAAAACAAATTCCTTCTTACTATTTTTCTTCCTTATCAAATCAAACAAAATCCTAGCCCAGTTCACTGCTTTCTTATTGACTACAACACACATTACCATAAATTGTTGCCTGGTAATGTAGTCATGGGCAGTATGCTTTCCTATCAATACTTTACCCACAACATCAGCTAAAAACTTATATTCAGCAGATAAGTTTTTCTTCAACAGTTTGTTAGGTGATAGTTTAACTTTCAAGGCAGCCTAAACACCTAGAGGGGGGGTGAATAGGTTCTGCTTCTCTTACTGAAACTTCTAGACAGAATTCAATTTATTAACTAATATGAAAACACAGCAATCACAGAAAACAAAACATCACAGATTGCACTATGTTTTATAGTGGTTCCCCAAGGTCTGGGTACATCCACTTTCCCCCTTCACCTATCTAGCTGTATGCTAGATTCGGCCAAACTTCCACTTATCTCAGATCAATAGATCTTACAACTCAGAACCCAACTGGTTCCTACAACTCAGGCACAACTGCCCTACCTCAGCCTTGCCCCAAGGCCTACAACTCAGAGAATATCCTTCTCCTACACTCAGGCAATCAGCCCTACCACTCAGAGTTCAACACTCCTACACTCAGCCTTTATAACATAGGCTTACAACTCAGATCTGTATAAACAGATCCTACAGAAATATAGAAAAGATTGTTTAAATTGTCTTGCCAAGTTGAGAGAGAAAAGGCAATGACAATTCTTAATCAGCTGATGCAATCAACTGTTTCTTAGCCTTCTTCAAAGCTTCTTGAAAATGTACTTAGCTGAGTTGATTCCAAACAGCTTCTTGAGAATCCACTGGTGGATTCCTTCTTCTTCTTCAAATTCTGACTTGATCTCTCTCTATCCAGAACTTTGAATGATTCTTCTGAATTCTGATTAGAACTCTTCTTAGATCTACCCTTAGATAGTCTTCTTAGATCTCCCGGAGAAGATCTTCTTAAGTGCCTAGCACTTTCTTGAAATGAGTAGAATGTAATCCTTCTCCACTTTCTGATCCAATGTATTTCAAAGGGTCAGTTCTATATGTTGTTCATTGTCATCTTCTCCTTCTGAATCTGTCTATTTATAGACATTCTTCATGGTAACCGGCTGATCCGGTTTCTAACCGTTTTCTGACAAGTCTGACAACTTCAGTTAACTGGTGATAACCCACAGCTGTCAAGTCTTCAAACAAGTCCTGTGCCTTAGTGTTGAAACAGTCTGTCAGAAAGTGTCGAGACCATCTGTCTATTTGTGTCGACACAATTGACTTTGGTGTCGACACTGCCTTCAGTGATGTCGA
This sequence comes from Platanthera zijinensis, assembly GCA_039513925.1. Taxonomy (NCBI): domain Eukaryota; kingdom Viridiplantae; phylum Streptophyta; class Magnoliopsida; order Asparagales; family Orchidaceae; genus Platanthera; species Platanthera zijinensis. Next base: position 31,248,866 of record CM077091.1, on the reverse strand, counting down.
CTAAATTGCCTTTGTGTCGACACATCTTCTTCTGAAACTAACTTGGTCTTTGACTCTGCAGTGTGTCGACACAAGTCCTGTGTGTCGACACAGTTGTTGTAGAATCATAACTTTAGTAAGTGTTGACTTAGCCTTCAGGTGTCGACTATTTTCTTCTGTGTCGACATATTCAGATGATGTCGACAAACTTGAGATCGACTATACTCTTCAGTGTCGACGCATTCTCCCAATGTTGAGGTCGACGTTTTTCTTCTGTGTCGACACAATTTCCCAGTGTTGTGTCGACTTACTTCTTCTGTGTCGACACAATTTCCCAGTGTTGTGTCGACTTACTTCTTCTGTGTCGACACAATTTCCCAGTGTTGTGTCGACTTACTTCTTCTGTGTCGACACAATTTCCCAGTGTTGTTGTAGACTATGTTATGTGTCGACACTTTTTCCTAGAGTAGTGTCGACTTACACCTTCTGTGTCGACACACTTTCCCAGTGTTGTGTCGACAACTTTCTTCTATGTGACGACACATGTTCCTTTGTGTCGACACTTGGACTTAGAATTTTTCCTGTAAACTTTAACAATTCTTTACCTGCACATGTCAACTCAAAACAACATCAAATACAACATGATGTATATCATTGAGCTAGGTTGGGCTTCTTCAAATCAGGTACACATTTTCCAATGTACCCAACAATCTCCCCCTATTTGGAGAAGACATAACCCTTATAGCCAATGATATACACCATTTAGAAATAGTATAAAATGATGATATATGACAATACACAGGGATACTTAATTATAAACAAAATAATAAGAACATCATGGATAAAACAATCTATCACAGATTTAACAATATTTTGTTTATTACTGGGTAATGTTTGATTACATGGTTTTTCTTTGACTGATCACATTACATCATTACAAAACATTATGAAAGAACTAAACATTATCAGGATTGATTAGGCTCTCTAATAACAATCCCTTGGCCAGATTTAATTTTAGCTGTCACAGGAGCTTCTGATTCTTCAGCCATCTTTTTTCCTTTAAGATCAGCTTTCTTCTTAGCTTCTTCCTTGAGCCTTTGCCTTTCAAAATAGTGAAAAGGCTTTGGGAAGTATTTGCTTGGCTCCATAGCATCAGGTGGAAGTCTTCCCAGCTTAGCTTTCCTTCTGAATTGTACAATGGCTTCTTGTCTTGCCTCATACTTCTGCCATTCCTGCTCATTGTACCACTTGCCCCTTTCATGAACTTGATCTTTGACAGCTTTCCATGCAGTGAGTATTATATTTCTGGAAGTAGGACTCCACTGCTCAAAATCTGGCTTCAGCTCAGCCTGCTCTCTAAATCTTTTCTTTGACAGTAGAACATCTTGCTGTTCTTGCAAATTTACCTCAGGCTTATCAACCTTTCCAAAGATAACATTTACAACCTCCTTTGAAGGACTATACATATATTGCACTTGCTGATCCAATATATCAAAATCTGGAGGGGGGTATATGACTTGGGCAACCTCAGGTTGGTCACCTTCAAGTAGTCCTGTTTGTAGACCTGACTCAGCCACCATGTTATCATCACACAATGGTGGATATCCCAATGTGGCTCTTATACTATTGGTCACCCATTTGGCATGCTCAGAGCCTGCATGAATTAGCATCCTCTCCCCCTTTATGGCTTCTCTTGATACATGATCTCTAAGATCTTCTTTCTGGAATCGAATTTGGCCATCCAAATAATTCACTCCCTCCTTGAAAAATGGTCTTAACTTTTGAAGCTTTTCAGATATTTCCTGTTGAGAGGTTGTGATGGCAGTCTTAACAGATGCAATAGCAGCCTGAAAATTCTTATCAAATTCTTCCATTTCTTTGGCTCTATTTGCAGGCATCCCTGGCACAATCTTCTTCACCTCTTGAATGATCTCATTATGAGATTCAGTTAAATTGTCATTCATTCTTATTTGATTTTCCAGAACATAACCTTGCTTTAAAGCAATATCATCCACCTTTGTAGAGATAGCCTGCTGTTGTTTAGCCAGATAAACTACAGCATTGCCACCCTTGTGGAAGCAATCTGTCATTTCAGTTTTATTCAAGTTTACTTGAAATTGGATAGATTTGATATCTTGGGCTAAGTCAAACTGCAGAGATTTGTTGCTTTCATCAATATATTTCTCTATGGCCACCCTGTGGTCATCCAATTTCACCTGTAAATCCACCAAGAACTTGTTATAATCAACTTCAGGAGGTGGTGGTGGAGGTGTTGTCTGTAAAGCCTGCTTATAAGTCTTGCTTCTTCTTTTAAATACAACCAGTTTTCTTTTCTTAGCCAACCTGGCTTCTTCAGTTTCAGATTCAGAAGTACTCTCAATGTGAACTCTATCTGCTTCAGTGCCATGTTGCTCAGTTTCAACATGTACTGGCTCCCCCTCAATTCTTTGCTCCTCCTCTACTTCTTGTACTTTTTCAATCTCTTGAACTTTCTCCACTCCTTGTTCTAGCTCTATGTCAAGAGGCTGCTCAACATCTTGGTCCTCTTCTATTCTATCAGTAGCTATGTCAGCATTAGGAAATAACTCATCCAGAGTGTATTCTTTTTGAACTGGAGCACCTGAAGATAAGTCATTAGGTGCATCCTTGTGCACATTCTCAGGCAGCTGCATATCTGGAGTAGGAGAAGACACATGCTCCCCCTGAACCTGTGCAGAGAAAAAAAAACTTTTAGAAAGTCTTTTATAGTAAAATACATTTGCTCCCCTACACCTGTACCACTTGTACCTGAGCAGGGGTAGATACATTTTGAGCAGGAGATTGAACTGGCTCCCCCTGCATCTGTGCAGATGTATCTACTTGATGAACTATAGTGGAGGCAGGTTGTTCTTCACTCTGTATCCTAAGTGGGTCCTCTTGTTGTTGCTCAGTCTCGTGAGCTGGAGAAGGGGATTTCACAGGGGTGTCTGGCCTGCTCTCTTCAGGCACATCCTTAGACAGCACCCTTTCCCACCTGGAGAATAGTCTCATGTCCATCCTTCTCATATGATTGATTTTAGATCCTGGCAGTTGCTGCATCACTTCAGGAATTGCTCCATTGAGATATAGACTTATGATCCTAGCCATGTTAGGCTTCTTGATCCCTTCTTTAATCTTGTCAAATAGGATTACTGACCAATCAGTAGGAATTGTAAAGGCAATCCTGGTCATAAGGTTGAACATATAGGCAGAAATCCTATCATGTCCACCTGTCTTGCAGAGAATTACTTTCCCAACTATTTCAGACAAGAACTTTCCTTGCTGATTCATACCCTTCCTATTGAATGCAGCTCCAATCTTCATGTTTGAATCCAAACCACACCATTGAAGGGCTTCCCTTGTCTTAGAACTAGGAACCTCTTCTTCATTTTCAACTACATGTAATTGCAAAAACTTTCTCAAACCTCTTTGGGTAATCTTAATCTTAGTCCCGTGAACAATGGACTTGATCTTGAGTTCAGTAGAATGGACTGATGCTGAGATAAAGAACTCGTGCACCTCCTTCTTCCAGATCTTGGATGGTTCTGAGACAAGAAATTCTAACCCTGATGCGGAGAGAAGGGTGATAACTCCTTGAACATCAGGCGGCGCCTCTGCAAAGGCCTGGCGCACCAACTCATACCCTTCATTAACATTGTCTTCAATCCTTGGCGCCATCGAGTCGTCGAGAAGGCTTGAGAGAGGAGAGAAAGAAAGATTGTCGACACAGGGTTTGAGTCTCGAAAACCTTGAAAGCGTGTCGACAATAAGAGCTTTTGACCTATTTATAGCTTCTGTTGAAAGAAGTTCAAAAGGCGCCAAAAACAGTCTAAATGTGTCGACACAGACGGAATGTGTCGACACAAGCTTCTATTAACTCGACATTTCTTCAGCCTACTATGTGTCGACACCAATATGTGGTTATGTCGACACCTTGGATACATAGTAGAAAGACAGAAATTCTGTGTCGACACTAAGGACAAGTGTCGACACATATTTTGTAAGTGTCGACACCATAATTCTGGTTGAGTCGACATTACATTCCTGGTTAAGTCGACAATAAAACTCTTAAGTGTCGACACATATTCTCTGTGTCGACACAATATTTCTGACTTGTCGACATAATTTCTCTGAGTCGACACATTATTACTGAATGTGTTGACACATTCTTACTTAGCCAATTTCTGTAACTTCAATGTGTCCTTTTTAACACTTGATTATGTTGTTACTACTTTTACTTACTTATAAACCATTTCAATAGCATTGTTAATGATTTTGTTTAATACATTAATCAATGGTTAACATACCTAATTCAATTTTGAATTTATTGAATTTGGTTTCATCTAAAGGCTTAGTAAATACATCTGCTATTTGATAATCTGTTTTTACAAATTCCAATGAGATGTCACCTTTTTCTACATGTTCTCTAAGAAAATGATATTTAATTTCTATATGCTTAGTTCTACTATGAGAGACTGGATTATTAGCAATAGAAATAGCACTCTTAGAATCACATAAAAGGGGTGTTCTACTTACCTGAATACCATAATCTTTAAGCTGATGCTGCATCCATAATAGCTGTGCACAGCAGCTTCCTGCAGCAATATACTCTGACTCAGCTGTGGAAATTGCCACACTAGTCTGTTTTTTACTACTCCAAGATATTAGTCTTCCTCCCAGGAATTGACAAGTACCTGTAGTACTCTTTCTATCCTCTCTACATCCTGCAAAATCTGCATCTGAATAGCCTGTTAGTTGAAAATCTCTATTCCTAGGGTACCAAAGACCTAGAGTAGGAGTGCCCTTTAGATATCTCAGAATCCTTTTTACTGCAGTATAATGAGATTCTTTAGGGCAGGCTTGGTACCTAGCACAGACACATGTTGCATACATAATGTCAGGTCTACTAGCAGTGAGATATAGTAGTGACCCAACTATTCCTCTATACAATGATTCATCAACAGGTTTACCTGCCTCATCTTTGCATATTGGCATACTTGTGCCCATAGGAGTTCTCATGGAGGAGGATGACTCCATACCATATTTTTTAATTAATTCCTTGGTGAACTTAGACTGGGATATGGACAATCCATCATCAGTCTGTCTTACTTGGAGTCCCAAGAAGAACTTAAGTTCTCCCATACTGCTCATCTCAAACTTCCCTTGCATAAGTTTGGCAAACTTTTTACAAAGGTTGTTTTCAGTAGATCCAAAGATTATGTCATCAACATAGATCTGGACTAAGATGATCTTTCCTTTGGATTCCCTAAGGAATAGAGTTTTGTCTATCTTTCCTCTTGAGAATTTATTCTCAATGAGGAAGGTAGACAGGGTTTCATACCAAGCCCTTGGAGCTTGTTTTAACCCATACAAAGCTTTCCTAAGCTTATACACAGAATCAGGTTTAAGAGGATCTACAAAACCTGATGGCTGCTCTACATATACTTCTTCTTTAAGATCACCATTCAGAAATGCTGACTTTACATCCATCTGATATACTTTGAAGTCTTGGTAGGCTGCATAGGCAAGGAACATTCTGATTGCCTCCAGCCTTGCTACTGGAGCAAAGGTTTGATCAAAGTCAATCCCTTCTTCCTGCCTGTATCCTTTTGCAACCAATCTTGCTTTATTCTTTATTATTATTCCACTTTCATCTAGCTTGTTCCTATAGATCCACTTAGTCCCAATTATGTTGTGGCCTCTTGGTTTAGGAACTAGCTCCCAGACCTTGCACCTTCTGAACTGATTCAGCTCCTCTTGCATAGCATCAATCCAGTGCTGGTCTTGGATAGCTTCTTCAAACTTCTTAGGTTCCATTTGAGACAAGAAACTAGAATGCAAAACTGTGCTTTGATTTCTGCTTCTAGTTTGCACTCCTTGTCTTGGATCACCAATTATCTGATCAGTAGGATGATCTCTTAGATATCTTATAGCTGGAGGCAGATTCCCTTCAGGTTGAGCATCTCCAGCTTCTTCATTCTGCTGTTCCTCTTGGTTTTCATCAGCTTCCATTATCTCTTGTACTCCCCCTGGACAGCAGCCTTCATTTTCTAATGCTCCCTCTTCCTTTGAAGCTTCAGCAATGGAGAGCTTGTCCATCTTCTTGCTTATACCTGTTGAGTCATTTGATCTACAAGACAATTCACAATTGATTAATCTTGTTTCATCAAATACAATATGCACAGATTCTTCAACAACTTGAGTAGTTAAGTTGAAGACTCTATAGGCCTTACTATTTGTGCTGTACCCAACAAATATCCCATCCTGGGATTTGGCAGCAAACTTAGTCAAATAAGACTTACCATTGTTAAGTATATAGCACTTGCAGCCAAAGATCCTAAAATAGGATAGATTTGGTTTTCTGCCTTTCACAATCTCATAGGGAGTCTTCCTGTGGCTTTTGGTGATAGAAGCCCTATTGATGACATGACAAGCAGTGTTAACTGCCTCAGCCCAAAAATATTCTGGGAGAGAGGTGTCACTCAATAGAGTTCTACCAGCTTCAATTAATGATCTATTCTTTCTTTCAGCAATTCCATTTTGCTGAGGTGTTCTAGGTGAGGAGAAATCTTGGAAAATCCCAAAGTCTATACACAAGTTTGTCATGCTTTCAGATTGAAACTCAGTACCATGGTCACTTCTGATTTTGACCACTGTACTGTTCAGTTCATTCTGAATTTGCTTTACAAACTTAAATAATACACTTGGGGTTTCAGATTTTTGTCTCAGAAAGAACACCCATGTAAATCTAGAATAGTCATCTACAACCACTAGTGTGTAGACCTTCCTACCTAGACTGTGAACTGGCATAGGACCAAAAAGATCCATATGCAAGAGGTATAAGCACCTCACAGAATCCTTGTTTTCAAGGCTTTGAAATGAGGTTTTTGTCTGCTTGCCCTTTTGACAAGCTGAGCATACCCCTTCCTTTATACACTTAACTTGAGGCCCATTCCTCACTAGTTCTTTACTAAAGAGTTGGCCAATTGTCTTGTAGTTTAGATGAGCCAATCTCTTGTGCCACTTAACACAATGAGAAGCATTGTCATCAGCTACAAGACAAATGGGGGATGCCTTATTCTCACATTCAAAATTAAGGCAATACACATTTCTCTTCCTATACCCAGTCAATATGATCTCTTGATCACTTGACCTTTTGATATGACATCCATCCTTACCAAATGAAATGTCATATCCTAGATCACTCAGCTGGCTTATGCTTATTAGATTATGTTTCAAACCTTTTACATAGGCCACTTGGGTGATAGTAATTAGGTTTGAAGAGATGTTACCAAATCCTTTGATGACTCCTTTTTCAGATCCACCAAAGATCACTTTATGTCCATCTTTGACAGATGAATACTCCTTCAACAGCCCCTTTGTTCCAGTCATGTGCCTGGAACAACCACTATCCAAGTACCATATAGGGGCATGGTAACTTGGATTCACCTGCAATACAGAATTACTTACCCTTAGAACCCAAGTAAGTCTTGGGTCCTTGGTTTAGGTTAGCCTTAATAAAGTTATCATAACCTCTTCTAACAGGTAGACTCTTATTCTTTATAACACTTGTGTTATACCAGCAGTCCAATGCAAAATGACCCCTCTTGCCACAGCACCAACATTCAAACTTATTGTATCTAGATCTAGATACATCCTTGTCAGAAGCATTTCTGTTCATTGCTGGTGCTGTTGCAGCTTCTCCTACTGGTTTCTTAAAACCATAGGGCTTATGACCATAGGTAGGCCTGCTTGCCTTAACACCCTTGTTCTTCAGAACATTTGTCTTGATATGATCCTGAATGTCTTCATGATCATATATGTTAGAAGGCACTTTCTCCGTACCAAACCTTATGGGGACTGAAAGGTTTAGTGGCTGAATAGGGGCTTTGCCTTTCCTCTTGAATCTGCCAGCCCTGGAGTTACCCTTAAATCCTAATCCAGCCTTACCCTTCTGAGTGACAAATTCATCTATCAAGGGTAAGACAGATTTTGGCTTAGAGTAACTAGCCACTAAATCCCTTTCAATTCTCAGTCTGTCCTCCAGACTCTTCACTTGATCATTAGTATAATTAATTGTGCCCATCTGAATAATAGTTATATTCTTCAGCTTGGCAATTTCAGCTAACTTTTGATCAAGGACTTTTTCTAACTCAGTTGTTGCAACCCTTAGATCAGCAATTTCCTGAGCCTGTGATTTAACCAGGTTCTTGCTTTTCTTAAGGGCCTGCAACAAGTCCCCATACTTGTCTATCAATTGATAGACATCTCCTTCAGATTCAGATGCATCTTCATCACTTGATGCAGATGTAGCTGATTCTTCACTTGTACTACAAACATATGTACTGGAAGGACAGTTTACCTCATTAGGACCAGACTGATTCTGGCATAGGTCCTCTTCTGATCTAGTCATCAACCCCATGCATTGATGTTCATTGATGGAGTCTAGCAACTGCATAAACTCCTCTTCCTCAGATGCAGCATATAATCCAATATATGCTTCAGCTTCAGATCCTGATTCTGAAGTTGACTGGTCTGACAGACTTTTATCTTTCTTTGCTACAAAGGATTTCTCCTTCTTGCCTTTCTGATAAGTCTTCTTCTTTTCTGAAGATTCCTTCCTTTTGTCAGGACACTCAGCCACTACATGTCCAGGCCTATTGCAACAATAGCAGACAATCTTTGAAGTAGTGGCTTTGCTGGGCTTTGACCTGCTTTTCTCTTTCCTAGATGACCTTCTTTTCTGATAATAGTCATCTACTTGCTGTGATGATGAAGGCCTAGACTTCCATTGTTTTTTTTTCAAGAACCTTTGAAATTGCCTAGTGAATGCAGCAAAGTCTGCATCTGAATCACTGCTGACTGAACCCTTATCTGAATTTTCAGAACTACCTTCTTCAACTTCCTTAGGAGGAGATGGTGATTTCCTCCTATTATTTCTGGTGGCTTCAGCATTAAATGCCACAGTCTTTTCTCTATGCTCTCCTCTTGAGTTTCTTTCCTCCTCCTTCCTTACCATAAGTTGCATTTCATAGGATAGCAACTTTCCAAACAGAGTTGGAGGAGATATCTCTGCCAATTTTGCCACTTCTCTTATGGCACAGATCTTTGTATCCCAATCCTTTGATAAGGATCTTAAGAATTTGTCATTCAGTTCATAGGTACTGAAGACTCTTCCATAGGAAATTAGCTCATTCACAATTCTATAGAATTTCTTATAGCACTCAGTTATGCTATCAGATTTTCCTTGTCTAAAACTTTCATACTCCTGATTTAGCATAGATTTTCTGTCCAGCCTTACTTCTTCTGATCCCTCCATGTAGACAATCAATGTGTCCCACATCTCCTTGGAGGTCTTGCAGTGAATCAGATTCTGAAATGTTGAATCATCTATGGCACTGACAATGATGTTCTGTGCCCTTTTGTCCATGGTTGCCAAGATGATTTCATCCTTGGTCATTTCAGAATAAGTCTTTGGTGTTTGGATATTTGCATCAAGAACAGATATCTTCATTGGTATGAAGGGGCCTTCCTGTACTGTGATGTAAATCCTTGGGTCAGATGCTTCCATAAACAATCTGACTCTTTCTTTCCAGATCCCAAAGATTTCCTTCTTGCATATGGGTAATTTCATTGACCCTAGCTCCTTATGATTCTCTCCAGAACCCATCTTCTTGATTCTTGAATCTGCCTATCAGATCTACCTCAGACTGTTAAGTCCTTTTTGAGGAACCTCCCTCTGATACCACTTGATAGTTTAACTTTCAAGGCAGCCTAAACACCTAGAGGGGGGGTGAATAGGTTCTGCTTCTCTTACTGAAACTTCTAGACAGAATTCAATTTATTAACTAATATGAAAACACAGCAATCACAGAAAACAAAACATCACAGATTGCACTATGTTTTATAGTGGTTCCCCAAGGTCTGGGTACATCCACTTTCCCCCTTCACCTATCTAGCTGTATGCTAGATTCGGCCAAACTTCCACTTATCTCAGATCAATAGATCTTACAACTCAGAACCCAACTGGTTCCTACAACTCAGGCACAACTGCCCTACCTCAGCCTTGCCCCAAGGCCTACAACTCAGAGAATATCCTTCTCCTACACTCAGGCAATCAGCCCTACCACTCAGAGTTCAACACTCCTACCCTCAGCCTTTATAACATAGGCTTACAACTCAGATCTGTATAAATAGATCCTACAGAAATATAGAAAAGATTGTTTAAATTGTCTTGCCAAGTTGAGAGAGAAAAGGCAATGACAATTCTTAATCAGCTGATGCAATCAACTGTTTCTTAGCCTTCTTCAAAGCTTCTTGAAAATGTACTTAGCTGAGTTGATTCCAAACAGCTTCTTGAGAATCCACTGGTGGATTCCTTCTTCTTCTTCAAATTCTGACTTGATCTCTCTCTATCCAGAACTTTGAATGATTCTTCTGAATTCTGATTAGAACTCTTCTTAGATCTACCCTTAGATAGTCTTCTTAGATCTCCCGGAGAAGATCTTCTTAAGTGCCTAGCACTTTCTTGAAATGAGTAGAATGTAATCCTTCTCCACTTTCTGATCCAATGTATTTCAAAGGGTCAGTTCTATATGTTGTTCATTGTCATCTTCTCCTTCTGAATCTGTCTATTTATAGACATTCTTCATGGTAACCGGCTGATCCGGTTTCTAACCGTTTTCTGACAAGTCTGACAACTTCAGTTAACTGGTGATAACCCACAGCTGTCAAGTCTTCAAACAAGTCCTGTGCCTTAGTGTTGAAACAGTCTGTCAGAAAGTGTCGAGACCATCTGTCTATTTGTGTCGACACAATTGACTTTGGTGTCGACACTGCCTTCAGTGATGTCGACTAAATTGCCTTTGTGTCGACACATCTTCTTCTGAAACTAACTTGGTCTTTGACTCTGCAGTGTGTCGACACAAGTCCTGTGTGTCGACACAGTTGTTGTAGAATCATAACTTTAGTAAGTGTTGACTTAGCCTTCAGGTGTCGACTATTTTCTTCTGTGTCGACATATTCAGATGATGTCGACAAACTTGAGATCGACTATACTCTTCAGTGTCGACGCATTCTCCCAATGTTGAGGTCGACGTTTTTCTTCTGTGTCGACACAATTTCCCAGTGTTGTGTCGACTTACTTCTTCTGTGTCGACACAATTTCCCAGTGTTGTGTCGACTTACTTCTTCTGTGTCGACACAATTTCCCAGTGTTGTGTCGACTTACTTCTTCTGTGTCGACACAATTTCCCAGTGTTGTTGTAGACTATGTTATGTGTCGACACTTTTTCCCAGAGTAGTGTCGACTTACACCTTCTGTGTCGACACACTTTCCCAGTGTTGTGTCGACAACTTTCTTCTATGTGACGACACATGTTCCTTTGTGTCGACACTTGGACTTAGAATTTTTCCTGTAAACTTTAACAATTCTTTACCTGCACATGTCAACTCAAAACAACATCAAATACAACATGATGTATATCATTGAGCTAGGTTGGGCTTCTTCAAATCAGGTACACATTTTCCAATGTACCCAACATTAGGGTTCTCTCCAATATGACCCACTTTATTTAACATTTCATCAAAATCAGAACTATATATCTGTATGTCTTCTACACCATTAACTAATCCAAAAATCTCAGTTAAAACTGCGGGAGTAAGAGAAACTTGGTTACCATAGATTGTGTCGGTCATGGTGTGGGCGTTTGGAGTAGTAGAAGTGAATACCCATTCTCTAATCTCTATTATTACAATCTTTATTCTTCTAGTCATGATTTTCTTCAACTGCTGGTCCTCAAACAATTGCAGAATATTCAAGAAAATCTGATCTGAGTGTTGGAATGATTCAAAATATATGTCAAATCCTATGTCGAATTTCATTGCCGAAAGACAACTCGCTGGAATCGCCATTGGTCGCCTGCAAAAGGAAACCAAAAGATCAAGTGCAAATGGAACATAAAGCGCGGGATGGAGCTCGAAGAAAACCTAGTTATAATATTTTCAGAATATGAAGCGTAAGACTCCATCCTGCAAAATAAACAAAATTCTTCGATCTGAGTTCGACGAAATATTTTATTGACAAAAGAGTTCGTCAATCTCAGTCTGAAGAGATGGAAACTTTTCGTCGTTCTCAGGTTGATGAAAATTTTTTGAAGAAGTATCGTCGATCTCCGTTCGACGAATAAAACTTCACACAGAGAGTTCGTCGATCTCAGGTCGATGAATTTTCTCAAGAACTTTTCTCAGTTCCTCGATCTGCGTTCGACGAACTGTGGCAAATTAATTGACCTCAGAAAGAAAGTTAAATTAATGCTTCTCCATTTATCTCACCTAGAGGATTCTGAAAGAACAGAAGTTTCTTCTCATCCAATGGTTTGGTGAAGATGTCTGCCCTTTGCAAATCAGTAGAGACAAAGGTAAGATTAATTTTCTATTTGTCTACACACTCTCTAATGAAATGATGTCTTACAACTATATGCTTAGTTCTACTATGATGCACTGGATTCTGTACAATGGAAATTGTACTAGTATTATCACAAAGTAGAGTTGAATTATTTAAGTTGACACCATAATCTAGGAGATGGTTCTGAATCCACAGCATCTGTGAACAACAACTGCCAGCTGCTATGTATTCAACTTCTGCTGTTGAAGTAGACACAGATGTTTGCTTCTAGCAAAACTAAGACACTAGACTATCACCAAGGAACTGACATGTCCCTGATGTGCTCCTTTTGTCCACTCTACATCCAATAAAGTCAGCATCTAAGTGTCCAATCAACTCAAATTCTAACTCAGGTTGATACCAGAGTCCTCAAAGTGGGCAACTCTTTATATATCTTAAAATTATTTTTAGGAAAATAAGGTGAGATTCTTTAGGGTTCACCTGGAACCTAGCACAAAGACATGTAGCAAACATAATGTCTGGCCTACTTGCGGTGAGATATAATAGGGACCCAACAATGACACTATATAATTTCTGATCAATAGGTTTCCCATGTTAGTCAGAATCAACCACTGCATTAGAAGCAATAGGTGTTCTCTTAGCTGAAGGATCAGCCATCCCAAACCTTTTTATTAGCTCCTTAACATATTTGGATTGGGATAAGAAGATGCCATCAGGAGACTGCTTCACTTGGAGACCAAGGAAGTAGGAAAGTTCACCCATGCTACTCATTTCAAACTTGGAATGAAATAGGTAAGAGAACCTTTTGCATAGTTTGGAATCAGTAGAACCAAAAATAATGTCATCTATATATATTTCTACTAACAGGATTTTATCACGATGATGCTTAATAAATAAAGTCCTATCTACTATGACTTTAGAAAAGTTATGTTCTAAGAGAAAGCTAGCTAAGATTTCATACCAAGCTCTTTGAACTTGCTTTAGACCATAGAGAGCCTTATGCAATTTAAAAACATAAGAGGGATGGGATGAAGAGATAAAACCTTGTGGTTGTTCCACATAGACCTCTTCTTTGAGTTCACCAATAAGGAATGCACTCTTGACATCTATTTGGTATACTGTGAACTTCTTGTAGGTTGCATAAGCTCGAAATATCCTTATTGCTTCAATCCTTGCAATAGGGGTAAAAGTCTGATCATAATCAATACCTTCCTCTTATCTGTATCATTGAGTAACTAGCCTTGCCTTGTTCCTAATGATAAGACCTTGACTATCTAGTTTGTTTCTAAATACCATATAGTTCCAATGACTGGGTAGTCTTTGGGTCTTGGAACTAAATCCCAAACTCTACATCTCTCAAATTGGTTGAGCTCCTCTTACATTGCAATGATCTAGTGTGGATCTTGCTCAACATCTTTTATGGATTGAGGCTCAATTTGAGATATGAAGAAGACATACATCATGTCCTGGTGGAGTTTATGCCTTGTCTGCACACCCACTGATATGTCTCCAATCACTTGCGATATAGGGTGATCTCTAAGTGTGACTAATTCAGTAGGAGGACTTTGTTCAGCAACAGCTTGGGGAATTAATTCCTCTTGTGGAATTATAGCTGTTGTTTGCTCTTCACTGAGTTCAGTGACATCAACTTCACTTTCTTCAACAACATGTGGAGAAGGATGTGCAACAGCCTCATTGGTGAGGGTCAATTCATCCAACTTCTCACACAGATGTGGTACCTACAATGTTTCACTAGTAGAAGGGATCTCCTCCTTTTAAAACATGTTAGTCTCATCAAAAGAATATGTATAGATTCTTCCATTTTCATAGATGATTTATTATAAACCCTATATGCCTTGCTGACTTTGGAATATATAAGAAATATTCCTATTTCAGCTTTGGCTTCAAACTTTCTAAAGTGTTTCTTGTTATTATTGGGTAATGTAGCAAATACAACAAAAGATTCTAAAATAATCTACTTTAGGTTTCTTCCCTTTGATTAATTCATAGGGGGTCTTTCCCTTAAGCTAGTGAATAAAACTTTTATTTAGTACATAGTTTGCTGTGCTCACAGCCTCTGCCAAAAGGATAGGGGCAAGTGAGCATATGTAAGTAATTTGCCTACAACTTCAATTAGGGTCCTATTTTTTCCTTTCAGCTACCCCATTTTGTTGAGGAGTTCTAGGATCAGAGAAGCAATGCCTGATACCTTCCTTCTCACAGAATTCTTGTATGGGAAGATACTCAAACTCAGTACCATGATCACTTCTAAAAAATGTAACTGGAGTAGAGTACTCAATCCTTATTCTCTTAAGAAAGTCTGTAAGAACCTTGAAGTTATCAAACATGTTTCTCAAGAAGAACACTCAAGTGAACCTTGAGAAGTCATCAACAATCACTAAGGTATAAGAATTCCATCCTAGGATATGTTCAACAATGGGACCAAAAAGATCCATATGGAGCAAGTACAGAATCCTAGGTGAATCACTCTTATTAAGTGACTTAAAGCTATTTTTACTTTGCTTGCCTAACTGACAAGCCCCGCAAAGGCTTTCCTTCTTGTAGGTGCAAGAGGGTAATCCTCTAACAAGGTTGTCCCTTTAGAGTTTAGCAATGTTTTTCAAGTTAACATGTCCTAATCTCTTATTCCAAAGTTCATTATTATTACTAGTTTGATTAAATAGGCATATTTCAGTTTTAGCAGACCTAAAGTTAACTACATAGATGTTTCCTACTCTAGTTCCTGTTAACACAACTTGGTTATCTACAGAAGTAATAAAATAGGAGGTTTTATTAAATAATACCTGAAACCTTTCATCACATAATTGACTTATGGATATCAGGTTGTGCTTCAGTTCACTTACATAAGCTACCTTCCTGGATATGATAGCTCTAATTTTGACCTTTCCATAGCGTTCAGTCTTGCCATAGTTGGAGTCACCAATTATTACTTTGGGTCCTAGCTTAGACTTGTAGTTGATTAGATTGTCCTTGCTGCCAGTCATATACTTTGAACAGCCACTATCCAGATACCACAATTTCTCTGTAGTGGGATAGTCTTTCACCTATAATAAAACAGATTAGCTATTCTTGACCCAGATCATCTTGGGTCCTTATTTATTCACATAATTAAAAATGGAAATGTAGGAGTATTCTGGTTCATTTTTATAACCTAGGGGGTGAAATATTCTAGGTGGAATTATCCACTGGGTGAATGGATTAATGTATTCTCTTGGTTGATTAACTGATCTATAAGAATTAAAGTTTCTGTTATTCTGAACTAGGGTCGACAAATTCTTGTAAGTTCATCGATCTGAGGTCGATGAACGGGGATGAGTTCGTCGAACTCCGCTTAGAGAATGAAAGTATTCATTTTCTGGGCCCCAATATCTTCGATCTCGGCTCAAAGAACCATACTGGTTTCATCAATCGTAGTTCACACAATTATTCTAATAAAAGTTTGCGTTCGGAGTTCTTCGACTTGAGTTTGATGAACTGTACACATTTCGTCGATCTGAGTTTGACGAAATTTACTGAACATTGTTATAGTTAAAATTTATCTTGTTCATTCTCTTTTTCTTAGATTTCTATTTTAATTTTATTTGGTTAACATTATGATCATCTATCTTTTCCTTACCTTTTTCAGAAAAAAAATTTAATTGGAGTTATTAGTATGTTTTTTTGAATTAATGGGGGTTGGCTTGATAAAGCACCTAAGCCCAGCTTGCCATTCAGTCTGGCATTCAATGTGCTTGTGATGTCCATCAACTTGATGCTTCTCCCATTTAGGGATTCTTCAAGTTGCCTAGCCTCAATTAATTCAGTTTTTAATGTGATGATCTGTTCATTTGCTAAAGTTAATTCATCTTTTAATTTAATGTTTTTAGAAATGAAATCATCATGTTCAGTCAATTTTTCTCTAAGTTGTTTAATTTCTTTTTCAGAATTAATTAAATCAATACATAAAGATTTAAATTCAGTTCTAAATTTTTCTGAATTGAAATCAAAGGGAGACAGTACCTGATCCTCTTCAGATAGAGGTTCTTCACTGTCTTATTTCTAAACTTCAGATAGGCTGCTTGATGCATCAATGGCCTTCAAGAAAATCTCCTTTGCTTTAGCCTCTTCTTCATCTTCACTGGAGCTAGAAGATGAAGATTCATCTTCAGTTTCACTCCAGGTTTAAACCACAAATCCTTTCTCCTTTCTCTTATGCTTGCTGGAGGAGGGCTTGCTGTAGTGCTACTTCTTGGGTTCCTTTTCTCTTCTTCTCTCCTTCTTTTGGTTCTCTGGACACTCTGATATAAAGTGTCCTGGCTTCCTGCAAGCAAAGCAAACAAATTCTTTAGTTGGGGTCTTGTCATACCTTAGCTTGTCATCTTGTCTGGGTGAATTCCTTATGAAGTCCTTCTTGCCCATTTTGTAGAATCTTTTGGCGAGGAGACTCAGAAATTCTTCACTAGCTAAGGGAGCTTCTATTTCTTCAGATGCTTTGAATGCATTGCTTGACTCTTTTATTCCTAGTGTGGAGGTGTTCTGCTCAACAACTTCTCTGGTCTTCCTCAACTGCTCTTAGGACTTGAGCTTTCCAAATAGATATTTAGTGGAAATCTCATTCAGACTTTTTGCTTCCTTGATTAGCCAGATTCTGGAATCCCATAAGCTGGGGAAGCACATGGGGATTTTATCATTGACCTCTGTGAGAGTTATGTCCTTTCCAGAGTCTTTAGCTCATTGATGATTAAGCTTAGTCTGTTGTACATGTCACTCACAGACTCTGACTCATCTTTCTTAAAGTTTTCATCTTGAGAGTTGAGATTGGATCTCCTGTCCTTTCTCTAATCTATAGAACCTGCAATCATTTGGTTCAGGGAATCCCAAATGGCCTTAGCTGAGGTGTGTAACACCCCTATCCGTCACATAGTGTTGGGTACATTGGAAAATATGAACCTGATTTGGAGAAGCCTCACTTAGCTCAATGATATAAATCAAGGTATATTTTATGTTATTTTGAGTTTATATGTGCAGGTTAAGAATGTACCAGAATGCAAGAAAAATATTCTAAGTCCATATGTCGACACCTGAGGAAGCTGTGTCGACACTTCAGTAAGATTGTGTCGACACTTGGAAATGGCTGTGTTGACACTTCAGTGAATTTGTGTCGACACCGGGAGGCAGTGTCGACACACAAAAATGGTCAGTCGACATCAACTGTGTCAACACCGGGAGGTTGTGTCGACATACAGAGGCAGAGTCGAAAACAACTGTGTCGACACTTGGAGGTAGTGTCGACACACGCTATGTTATGAGTCTACATCAACTGTGTCGACACACAGGACTTGTGTCGACACACAGCTGAGTCTAGACCAAGTTGATTGTTGATGAATGGTGAAGTGTTTGTGTTGACACAAATAATCAGTGTCGACATATTCTCAAGATGCAGTGTCAAGAAGCTGTGTCGACATCAAGGCAGCTATGTCGACATCACCAAAGGCTGTGTCGACACTTAAGTCACTTATGTCGACACATATTAACAGATGGTCTCGACACTTTATGACAGTCAGTCTCGAAGCTTTGCTGACAGAGTCAAAGGCTCAAGAACTATTTGAAGACTTCACAACTGTGAGTTACAATAGGTTTACCGAAGCTGTAAGACTTGTCAGAAGTTAGTTAGAAATCGGATCAGCCGGTTACCATGGATGAAGTCTATAAATAGATGGATTCAGAAGAAGGAAAGGAGGGATAAGAAGTATTGTCACAACTAACACAATTAGAGATTGATCTCTGATCAAGAAAGTACAAGTCATAAAGAAGAAGATTTTCGTGAGAAGATCTAAGAAGACGATCTGAAGTAGTTTTCTATTCAGATTCTGTCTAAGTTGAATTCAATCAAAAATTCAGAAGTATCTTCAAGAGGTTTGGATAGAGAGAGATCCAGCTATTTGAAATCAAGAAGGAGACATTCACAGGTCTCTCAAGAAGCAGATACTTAACTAATCTGTCAAGAAGATTCAGGTTTATTTCTGAAGTCTAAGAAGGAAGCTGCCAGACAGTTATATTCAAAGGAAATCAACCCAACTAAGTTCAGATTCAAGAAGCTTTGAAGAAAGCTAAGATCAAGTTTATTTCAGCCATCAGCCTCTTCAAGAAGCTGATCAAGAAAGTTCTTATCCCTTCTCTCTCAATAGGGGTAAGAGATTATAAAATTCCTTATCAAATTCTGTAGGATCTATTCATAGATCTGAGTTGTAAGCCTATTATATAAAGGCTGAGTGTAGGAGATTTATTCTCTGAGTGGTAGGGTTGTTTATGCCTGAGTTGTAGGAGAAGGTATTCTCTGAGTTGTAGGCCTTGTGGCAAAGCTGAGGTAGGGTTATTTATGCCTGAGTTGTAGGAGAAGGTATTCTCTGAGTTGTAGGCCTTGTGGCAAGGCTGAGGTAGGGCTTGTTAGCCTGAGTTATAGGAATGTGGAGACATTCTGAGTTGTAGGAATCCTTCTAGATTCTGAGCTAAAGGAAGAAGTTAGGTCGACTCTAGCATACTGCTAGATAGGTGAAGGGGGGAAATTGGATGTACCCAGACCTTGGGGAACCACTATAAATCTGTGTGCAATCTATGATGTGTGTATGATTGTGATTGTTGTACTGTGTTAGCTATAGAAATATCTGATTTATTCAAAGAACTGTAGTTATATTCTTCCTTAAGTGAAATCAAGGAAAATTACCTATTCACCCCCCTCTAGGTGTTTAAGTAGTCTTGAAAGTAAAACTATCAAGTGGTATCAGAGGGAGGTTGATCAAAGAAAGACTTAATAGTCTAAGTTAGATCCCTAAGGCAGAATCAAGAATCAAGAAAATGGGTTCTGGAGAGAATTACAAGGAATTTGTGTCAATGAAATTCCCCATCTGCAGGAAAGAGATTTTTGGAAACTGGAAAGAAAGGGTTAGGTTGTTTATGGAGGCCTCTGACCCAAAGATATATATCACAGTAAAAGAAGGTCCATATATCCCAATGAATGTGTTTGTTCTAGATGCAAATCAAAGAAATCCTAAAGATTTTTCTGAAATGACCAAGGATGAGATTATATTGTCAACTATTGATAAAAGAGCTCAGAATATCATAGTGAGTGTTATAGATGATTCTACTTTCCAAAATTTGATTCACTGCAAAACCTCTAAGGAAATGCAGGACACTTTGATTATCTACATGGAGGGTTCTGAAGAAGTTAGACAAGACAGAAAGTCTATGCTCAATCAATAATATGAGAGTTTCAGACAAGGGAAGTCTGATAGCATATCTTAATGCTATAAGAAATTCTACAGGATAGTGAATGAACTAATGTCCTATGGAAGGGTCTTCAATACTTATGAGCTGAATGACAAATTCCTAAGATCCTTGACAAAGGATTGGGATACCAAGATTTGTGCCATTAGAGAAGTGGCCAAACAGGCAGACATTTCTCCTCCAACCTTATTTGGAAAGTTGCTATCATATGAAATGCAACTAATGGCTAGGAAGAAGGAAGAATGAAATACAAAAGGAGAGCATAGAGAAAAGTCAGTGGCCTTCAAGGTTGAAGCCACTAGAAAGAGCAGGAGGATGTCTCCATCACCTCCTAAGGAAGTTGCTGAAGTTATCTCAGAGAATTAAGACAATCAGAACTCAGATAGCAGTGATTCAGATGCAGATTTTGCTGCCTTTACAAGGTAGTTTCAGAGGTTCTTGAAGAAGTAGCAGTGGAATTCAAGGCCCTCCACATCATAGCCAGTTGATGACTACTATCAAAAGAGAAAATCATCAAGAAAGGAAAGGAGCAGGTCTTAGCCCAGCAAAGCTACAACATCAAAAATTGTTTGCTATTGCTGCAATAGGCCTGGGCATGTGGTGGCTGAGTGTCCAGAAAAGAGGAAGGAGTCAGCGGACAAAAAGAAGACTCAACAAAAGGGCAAGAAGGAGAAATCCTTTGTTGCTAAGAAGGAGAAGAGTCTTACAGATCAATCCTCCTCAGAGTCAGAATCTGAAGCTGAAGCATATATTGGACTGTATGCAGCTAGTGAAGATGAGGAGTTTATGCAATTACTGGACTCCATCAATGAACAAGAAGACCATCAGTGCATGTGACTGATGGCTGAATCAGAAGACAACAAGTGCCAGGATCAGCCTGGTCCCAGTAAGGTAAAAAGTAATAGAATTTCCGATTACAGTACCGGTTCAGAGTCAGATTAATCTTCATCAAGTGATGAGGATGGATCAGAATCTGAAGGAGATATTCATCAGTTGATAGATGAATATGAGAACTTATTGCAGGCACTTAAGAAAAGCAAAAACCTTGCCAAAAATCAGGCTAAGGAAATTGCAGATCTTTAGATGACTGAATCTGATTTAGAGAAAGAATTTGATCAACAAATGAATGAGGTTGCCAAGCTGAAAACTATTACTGTTATTCAGATGGGTACAATCACATATAAAAATGATCTAATTAAAAGTCTAGAAGTCATACTTCAAGTAGAGAAAGATTTGGTGGCTAGTTACTCTAAGCCAAAATCAGTCTTACCCTTAATAGATGAGTTTGTTGCTCAAAAGAGGAAGGCTGGAATAGGCTATAAAGGTAACACCAGGGCTGCCCATTTCAAGAGAAAGGGCAAAGCCTCTGTTCAGCCATTGAATTTTAAAGTCCCTATAGTTTTTAGAAAGGTGCATGAGCCTTCTAACAAGTATGACTTTGAGAATACTCAAGGTCATAATAAGACTGACGTTCTGAATGACAAGGGTGCTTATGTCAATAAGTCATCCCATGTTCATAAACCCCATGGTTATAAGAAATCAGTGTGTGTAGCTGCAGCAGCACCATCACAGAACAGAAATTTTTCTGCTAAAAATGTATCTAGACCTAGATACAACAAGTATAAATGCTGGTGCTGTGGCAAGACAGGCAATTTTGCCTTAGACTACTGGCATAACATAAGTGTCAAGAAGAACAACAGTCTACCAGTTAGAAGAGCTGCTGGTAGTTTTGATATGAATGGTGCTAACTTGAACCAAGGACCCAAGACTTACTTGGGTTCTAAGGGAAAGTAATTCTGTATTGCAGGAAAGTCCAAGTTGCCATGCCCCTATATGGTACTTTGACAGTGGATGTTCCAGGCACATGACTGGAACAAAGGGGCTACTGAAGGAGTACACATCTATCAAGGATGGGCCTAAAGTAATCTTTGGTGGATCTGAAAGAGGAATCATCAAAGGATTTGGTAACATTTCTTCAAACCAAATTACCATCACTCAAGTGGCTTATGTAAAAGGTTTGAAACACAACCTGAAAAGCATAAGTCAGCTGAGTGATCTAGGATATGACATTTCATTTGTTAAGAATGGATGTCATATCAAAAGGTCAAGTGAGCATAAGGTCATATTGACTGGGTATAGAAAAAGAAATGTTTATTGTCTTGACTTTGTGTGTGAGAATAAAGGTTCTCCTATTTGTCTTGTAGCTGATGAGAAAGCATCTCATTGTGTCAAATGGCACAAGAGGCTGACCCATCTTAACTACAAGACAATTGGCCAACTCTTTAGTAAAGAGTTCGTGAGGATTGTTCTTCAAGTTAAGTGTATAAAGGAAGGGTTATGTTCAGCTTGTCAAAAGGGCAAGCAGACAAAATCCTCCTTTCATAGCCTTGAAAACAAGGATTCAGTGAGGTGTCTATACCTCTTACATATGGATCTTTTTGGTCCTATGCCAGTTCATAGTCTAGGTAGGAAGGTCAATACTTTTGTGGTTGTAGATGACTATTCTAGATATTCCTGGGTGTTCTTTCCAAGATAGAAATCTGAAACCCCAAGTATTTTACACAGTTTTGTCAGACAAATTCAGAATGAACTGGACAGTATAGTGGTCAAAATCAGAAGTGACCATGGCACTGAATTTCAATCTGAAAGTATGACAAGATTGTGTGAAGAGTTTGGGATTTTTCAAGAATTCTCCTCACCTAGAACACCTCAGCAAAATGTTATTGCTGAAAGAAAGAATATTACATTGATTGAAGCTGGTAGAACTCTATTGAGTGACACTTCTCACCTAGAATATTTCTGGGCTGAGGCAGTAAACACTGTATGTCATGTACTCAACTGGGCTTCTGTCACTAAGTGCCGCAAAAAGACTCCCTATGAGATTATGAAAGGTAGAAAACCAAATTTATCCTATTTTAGGATCTTTGGTTGCAAGTGTTATATCCTTAACAATGGCAAGTCTTATTTAACTAAGTTTGCTGCCAAATCCCAAGATGGGATATTTGTTGGGTACAGAAACAATAGTAAGGCTTATAGAGTCTACAACTTGATTACTCCGGTTGTAGAAGAATTTATACATGTTGTATTTGATGAAACAAGATTAATCAACAGTGAGTTGCCTTGTAGTTCATGCAGTCTAACAGGTATAAGCAATATAATGGACAAGCTTTCCATTGCAGAAGGCTCAATTGAAGATGAAGTATTGGAAAATGATGGCTACTGTCCAGTGGGAGTACAATACTCTTTAGAAGCTGATGACAACCAAGAGGTACAACATAATGAAGAAACTGGAAGTGTTCAGCAAGAAGGAAGTCTACCTCCAGCTATAAGACATCTAAAGGATCATCCATCAAATCAAATAATTGGTGATCCAAGACATGGAGTGCAAACTAGAAGTAGAAATCTGAATACAGTCCTGCACTCAAGTTTTCTATCTCAACTGGAGCCAAAGAAATTTGAAGAAGCTATCCAAGACCAACACTTGATTAATGCTATGTAAGAGGAGCTTAATAAGTTTAGAAGATGCAAGGTCTGGGAGTTGGTTCCTAAACCAAAAGACCACAACATCATTGGTACAAAGTGGATTTTTAGGAATAAGTTGGATGAGAATGGAGTTATTGTGAAGAATAAAGCAAGATTGGTTGCAAAAGGATACAGGCAGGAAGAGGGAATAGACTTTGATCAAACATTTTCCCCAGTAGCAAGACTGGAAGTAATCAGAATGTTCCTTGCCTATGCAGCATATCAAGGCTTCAAGGTATTTCAAATGGATGTGAAATCAGCATTCTTGAATGGTGATCTAAAAGAAGAAGTCTATGTAGAGCAGCCATCAGGTTTTGTAGATTCTCTTAAACCTGGTTATGTCTATAGACTTAGGAAAGCATTGTATGGGTTAAAGCAAGCCCCAAGGGCTTGGTATGAAACCCTGTCTACTTTCCTTATTGAGAACAAATTCTCAAAAGGTAAAATAGACAAAACTCTATGCCTAAGGGAATCTAAAGGGAAGATAATCTTAGTTCAGATCTATGTAGATGACATAATTTTTGGGTCTACAGAGAACAACCTTTGCAAGAAGTTTGCCAAACTTATACAAGGGAAGTTTGAAATGAGCAGTATGGGGGAACTTAAGTTCTTCTTGGGACTCAAAGTAAGACAGACTGATGATGGATTGTCCATATCCCAGTCTAAGTTCACCAAGGAGTTAATTAATAAGTATGGTATGGAATCATCCTCCACCATGAGAACTCCTATGGGAACAAGTATGCCTATATGAAAAGATGATGCATGTAAACCTGTAGATGAGTCTTTGTATAGAGGAATAATTGGCTCTCTATTATATCTCACTGCTAGTGGACCAGACATTATGTATGCAACATGTGTCTATGCTAGGTACCAAGCATGCCCTAAAGAATCAAATTATACTACAATCAAGAGGATTTTAAGATATTTAAAGGGCACACCTAATTTTGGCCTTTGGTACCCTAGGAATGGAGATTTTCTACTAATAGGTTATTCAGATGCAGATTTTGCAGGCTGTAGAGAAGATAGAAAAAGTACTATAGGTACATGCCAATTCCTGGGAGGAAGATTGATATCTTGGAGCAGTAAGAAGCAGACTAGTGTGGCAATATCCACAGCTGAGGCTGAATATGTGGCAATGGGAAGTTGTTGTGCACAGCTGTTGTGGATTCAACATCAGCTAAGGGACTATGGTACTCAAGTAAGTAGAACACCTTTATTATGTGATTCTAAAAGTGCCATTTCTATTGCAAACAATCCTGTTTCACATAGTAGGACTAAGCATATAGAGATAAAATACCATTTTCTTAGAGAACATGTAGAAAAAGAAGACATCACATTAGAATTTGTTAAAACTGATTATCAAATTGCAGATGTATTTACTAAGCCTCTGGATGAAACTAAATTCAATAGATTTAAAATTGAATTAAGAATGCTTACCATAGGTTAGTTTACCAAAAATTGGCTAAGTAAAATTGCGTCGACACATTCAGTAATAAAGTGTCGACACAGAAAAGTTATGTCGATAATTCAGGAAAATTGTGTCGACACAGAGTAAATGTGTCGACACCTAAGGGACAAAGAGTCGACACATCTAGAAATGTAGTGTCGACACAACCAGAGTAATGGTGTCGACACATACAGATTTTGTGTCGAAACTTATAATAAGAGTCTGTAACATCCCAAATTTCAAATGACTTAGATTTGGGTTAGACATGGGGTGGATGCTAGGGTTTAGCTAGGTTTGACCCTAGGAGGAGGATTTAGACCACTATGGGGCCCAAGTCAACCTAGGTCAAACTAGGCTAAATACAAACCCTAGCCACACCATGACCCCACCACATTGCCCTAACCCTAAATACAATCTAAGTGGACCCCAAGGTAGGCCATGGGGTCAACTAGTTGACCCATGTTGGGTCAAGTCAACATGTTGACCTAAATAGTGAAAATGGTGCCCTAGCCCATTTCACTAGGTTGGGTCCACCCAAACCAACCCAAATTCATCATGTGGGCCTAAAGTGACCTTATAAACCCTAGGGGAGAGAAAAATAGGGTCTTGCAATAGTACTTTTGGGAGGACACTTAGGAGAGAGAAAAGAGGAGGAGTAGGAGAGAGAAGATGCTAAGAAAAGGGTTTGGACCATTTGGGCTCATCCCACCAACCCATGATGGGTTGGCTGACCATGCATGAGTATTAGGAAGTGTAGGACCCCCACCATGCATCCTTGGGTCAAGCCTAAACCCAACCCAAGCCCAACCTAGCCTATTCCATGTGTGTGAACCAAAACCCCACCTCTTCACTCACCCAATCCAACTCTACCCTTGGAACCCGACCCATTAGGGTTTAATTAACCTAGCAAATGCAGTGGGGCCCACTCCCAAGCCACCAGTCAGCCCACACACCCAACCCGAGCCCTCACTTTGGTGAAATCACCCCTACCTTGGTGAAATCGCCCATTACATTGGTGAAGTCGCCCCCCCCCCTCTCTTAACTCAGCCTAAACCGACCTCACACACTCACTCCCACTTCATCCCTACCCCAGAGAGAGAGAGAGAGAGGAAGGAAGCCACCAGCAGCCATGGCAAGCCAAGGAACTCGCCGGAATATTCATGCTAGGGGAAACCGCCGCCACCCTCAACCTCAGCCACCACCACCGGTCCGTATCCCCTCCCCTCTTACTGTACTAGATTCCTAGATCTTCTAGGTTAGTAGTCAAGCTCAAAAGAGCTTGACCGTAGGCCTCTAAAGCTTGGAAAAAGCTTCAAAAATGGCGGATTTAGGGTTTTTCGGCTTGGTTGCGCCGCCGCCGTCCGCCGCTCTCCGCCGCCCAGTCGCCGGCCAGCCCTAGCCCCGACCACCGTGAGGCCGGGGGATAACTTGGCCGGAGGTCCCGCCGCCGGCGATGGCCGAAAATGGCCCCGCAAGGAACACCTGCGTCGGTTTTGGCCCTGCATGCATGCATGGAGAAGAAGAGCAGCTGCCGTTCGATTTGCCTTTAAAATTCGTGCAGCTTGATTAAATCATTTTAAGTTATTATTATTGAATCTGTTACTATTTAATTTAATGAATAGTGATTTAAGTTGTGACATTTTGGCAGTCACCTTGCATGCTGTTTATGAGGTACTTAGAGGCCCCACCTTAGGATGGACCCTGAATGAAAAATCTAGATAGTTGAGTTAACTTTAAAATGACACAGAAATCATAGTTTGGACCAGTAGGCTGCCCTGTAGGGCTGTTTTGCTAGGACTGCCCCCTAACTAGGGCAGAAACTAAAACTGATGCCCTGCTCAAACCCTATGTCCAAATGGACTGAGATTTTGGGCATGTGGCTTATTTAGTCAAATCTAGGCCCTCCCCAAAAATCAGAATTTTTGGGGAACACTTTGCTATAGTTTTTACAAAAATACCCAAAAGTAAATAAATGTGATTTTTGGAGTTTCCTAACTCCAAATGGCCCCAAATTTTGGTGGCACCCTCTCATTGGTATATTAGACCCATGGTTAAAATTTGGGCTAAATTGATGCACTGCATGTTGAGGAATCTCACTTGCATGTTTGAGAAATAATATTTGACTTGGGCTGCAAATAGCAATTTTGCAGAATTTCAAATGGCTGCCCAAGCCAAACCAGAAGCTCCCTTGACCTGAGATTTTGGTCAGAGGTATAATTAGGGCATATTCAGGCCCTGCCCAAAAATGGGCTTGATTGGAAAACAAAATGTGGGAAAATAACCAAAATACCCCTAGGGCTTAACTAGGTGATTCTTGGAGTTAGCTAACTCCAAATGGCCCCAAATTTTGGTGGCTGGCCATTAGGGACCATATAGACCAGTGGTAGAAATTTCTCTGAAATTGGAACAAGTCATGTTGGGAAAGACCCACATGCAAGAATTGAACTACTTAGGCTCGGGCTGCAAATAGCAAATGTAAAACTTGTTTTGATAAGTGCCTAAAGGGGTGCATTTAGAATGCACACCCCCTGATTTAGTAGACCAGTAGAGTATAATTTCAAACCCTAAATTATTTGGGATTTTGGGGAGCAAAAATCCCGCACTTAGTGAATTTGACGATTTTGAGAATTTGGTGAACACTTAAGCATTTTCTAAAATGAATCAAACTAGGGTTTAGAAGATTTACAAAACCCTAATGATATTATTTAAACTCATGGGAGACATATACGAGCCCTTGAGATCCGACTTGATAAATTAAAGAGTTAACTTATAAGTATACGAGAAAATGACAATTTTACCCTCAACAATAATTGACTGATTCTGGAGGAGATAAAATAATGAATAAATCGATGTAGCATATCTATAATAATCTCATGTGATTAAACACAATACATGCATTTGGAAGTTCATTCAAGAGATCATTAGTTAGGTCATCTTACCCTAGTCGCTCAGTCTCGATAGAAGCGTCGTACGTAAATACCTATCTAGATAATACCACCCTAGATTAATGAACAGAACGATGGGGATGGTAGTGTAATTTGAAATGGCAGGGTGGTATTAGGTCTGGGGCCACATTTAGAATAAGTAGGTTTACTCTTCTAGGACCACCGGGAGATAGAATGTAAAATGGGATAGTCGTGGAAATTGGGAATAAACCCGGGTGGTGTTGATAGCATCATTAGTATAGCAACGAGTGATAGAGTGCAAATCACTTTACAATAGGCATAACGGAGTCCGACGGAAGACCGTCGCCTTTCCGATAATAATACCATAAGTCATTAGGCTACTAAGGAGTAACACTAAAGGAGAATCGTGGGTAACGGGTAAACATCAACTAAAACTAATTATCCTTGCGAAAGGGAACTTCGGGTTTCAAGCCCGTCTTGGTTCCTAGTGCCCTCGAGACCCCCTCACGGGGCATGCCTTGGGCAGTCCTGGGATTCACTCTAAATCACTAGGTGTAATAAACCTTAGACGAGAGTAGTCTAATAGGTTTGGAGTTCTACGCGATAGGTTCGTCGGCTAAATAAGGTTGGAAACATCATATGGGTTACTTGCTCACCTGTTTCTTAAGGTTGGAGGGATACAAGCACTTGCTCACCCAAATTGGATTGGAGGGAATGTGTTAACAATATCGTTACGAGCAGGAAGCTCCGATTAATACCTTGCATGTGCATAAAATTAGTGGCGAGTCACGCGGGACTGGCCAGTCGAGGCACCGATGGCAGTACGATGGCTCGGGCGAGGAGTACGGGTGGAGGGGCCAGTATGCTAAATATATAATACTGCGGAATCCCCGAAGACGTACACTCGACCTACAAGACTGACGGGTAGTCAGCAAAATACGTATGCAAAACTCTAGAGTGCACCTAGGACGTGTACAGAGGCGTATGAGAGGGGTCTAGGTCTGGTAGTGCTTATACCTACCTAGAAGTGGAGAGCCCGCTCCACTGTTGCCGTAGCCACAACGGTAGTACCCGAGAGTGATGCAAGCTCTCAAAAAGAGGGAACTAAAGGTCTGTGATCACGGAGTCGTGTGTGTGTGTTGCACTTGCATGTTTAACATATCCATCATAACATACATTCATTCATTAGGACATACGCTTCATAGATCCTTATCATATAAATTGTATGGGCGGTTTATATGATAAGTTACTTTTGGAAACCCTAACTTATAAGTTCGTATGGGCGTTCATATAAGTTAGGGTACTTATGAGATATTGATAGGAGTAGGAGTAGCAGTAGCGTACTTTCCTTTCTGTACTACCTTTACTTCCAGTTCTACCTTTTACTGCAGTCCTTCTCTTTCTGCACTGTCTTTACTTACTTGCACTTTATATAGAACTGCTAGATCATATATAGAACTGCTAAATCATATATAGAACTGCTAGATTTTACTTACTCCTGCTAGATAGAAATGTCACCTGCTTCCACTTTGCTACCCCTTGTTGTCCTCCGCATCTTCCTTCCATCCGGTGCCTAAGAGCGACAGGAGGAGGTGTTGTGGATACGACTTAGTCTTTTTGACTAACATACGTTGACTCCCCCTTTTTAGGAGTTCGAGGAGGTGGACCAGCACGTCCAGCGGGACGAGGAGGCAGGGCATGAGGAGCAGCTACCACCACCACCAGACACTAATACCACACGTCCTCAGGTGGGAGGAGATGTAGTGGATAGCTTAGTTTACAGCTTTCTATTTTGTGAGAGAGAGTCTGATTTACATTGATGTATATGGGCATAAGCCCTACTTTCTCTTTTTACTCATTATGGACTATAGTAGCACTTTCATTTCCTTATATATGATATGCTCTGTGATTTCTGTGGACATGTGTATTTGTTTGTTTATACACTTTTACTTCCGCATCTCTAGTGAAAAATGATCGTAATAGCCGGCAGAATCGGCGTCTTACGGTGTCGACTAACTCAGGAGTTAGTGTCACCGTAAGGCGGCGGTTCTGGGCATAAGATCCGGGTTAGCCTCGGGATGAGGAAACAGGATCTTACAAACTGGTATCAGTTGAAAAATACGATCATTAGAGAAAGAAGTCCACAACACTGGAACACCCCGCTCGAGAGTAGTTTGCGAACAAACTATTCAGCGGAAGCAATGGTGTGCCCATGTGTAAAAATTCACACTAAATAGTCCATTAAACAATGAGTTAGGCCAAATTTTGAAGAATTTTGACTTAAGAATCACCTTTTTGCAACCTCTACAGGTCGCCGTGCCACAGAACGTGGTTCCTCCCCCTCCGGATGCCACTCCGTTCATGCAGACTGAGATGGGACAGACCCTTACTGCAATCCTAGACGCATTTAGAGCCCAGCAGGCCCCGGCACAGCTGCCAAATCCGGGGTCAAACTGGTTGAGTGCGTTCAGGAGCCTGTCCCCGCCCATGTACCACGGGACGGAGAATGCTGTGAAGACAGAGGAATGGCTGGAGGCCATACAGGAGATGCTTGTAGGCATCAGTCGCCCGGTGCAACAGGCAGTACCC
The DNA here is from genome assembly GCA_039513925.1 of Platanthera zijinensis. Taxonomy (NCBI): domain Eukaryota; kingdom Viridiplantae; phylum Streptophyta; class Magnoliopsida; order Asparagales; family Orchidaceae; genus Platanthera; species Platanthera zijinensis. The sequence goes on along the minus strand of CM077091.1, from coordinate 31,218,715 downwards.
TTGGCGACTTCTGCTCTAGATTCACATGCCTGGAGATGGTGGAAATCCATGATGGATTCCACATATGCTGACAGGGACCCATCAGAGATCTCATGGGAGGAGTTCAGTGAGTCCGTCCTTGGACATTTCGTGTCAGATACAGACAGAGATGAGTTGGAGGAGAGGTTCTTGAACCTCAAGCAGGGGACTCGTTCAGTGATTGAGTACCAGAGGGAATTCTCCCATTTGGCCAAATTTGCAGGCTTCCATGATCTAGAGGACCGGAGGTATGCAAAGAAGTTCTACCGAGGACTTAGGGATTCAGTGCGGCAGGCACTGCTATTTATTTCTCATGGATCATCGACAGAGATCATCGAGATGGCAAAGAAGCACGAGGCGGACCAGCTTATGACACAAAGTAGAGGGAAGAGGCCACTTGATGGGCCATGGCACGGAGAGAGTAGTAGAGGCCCCTAGAGGGGCAAGGTCATTGGGTTCAAACGGGGTGGGGGACGTCGTCGTCCCAACTACCGGCAGGAGAACTACAGGCAGGAGCAGAGGCCTCCTCCAGTATATGCTCCTCCACCTCTTCAGATTCATGGACCGATCGGGCAGGAAGATCAAGGTTAGAGAGAAGTGGTCTGTTTTGGGTGCCACCAGCCGGGGCACTATAGAGCTGATTGTCCGCAGCAGTTCCGTCAGCTTCCTCCTCCTCCTCCACCCCCTCCAGTGGCCCCTCCAGCATACCAGGGTCGAGGTCGAGGACGAGGCCGAGGCCGAGGACGAGGACATCACGGCCGAGGCAGGGGTCGTGATCAGATGTACGCCTTGGATCTTGCCGTTCCAAGAAACCCAGAGGAGGTCATTACAGGTAATTTAAAAACCTTAAAAGTTTTATTTCCTTCCAATTACTTGATCTTATAAGCTTATTAAGCCTCGTAGAATAACACTCGTTAAAATAATCAAAACCTCAGGCATAGTCATCGTCAATGGCAAACCTGCCCATACCTTATACAACACGGGTGCTACACACTCGTTCATATCAGAAGCCTTCATCAAAGGGCTAGATGGCGTGGAAAGATTCACGGGCGCGGAGAGAAGGGTGCGTCTGCCCGACGGCTCGGAGATAGTGACTACGGAGCATTGCAACTTGGAGGGAGAGATCGCTGGCAAGATATTCCAGATACCGGGGACGATCCTGATGCTGCAGGACTTCGACATTATTCTGGGCATGGTGTGGTTACATTGGAACTACGCCCAAATAGACTGCCTGTCCAAGAGGATCACCCTCAGGCATGGCGACTCCTACGTCACCATCGAAGGTATCCGACCTATCCCACCTCTTTTATTATCTTCCATACAGGCTGTCAAAGCCTACGAGCAGGGCGAGGAGGTGTATCTTGTATGCTTCGAGATGATAGTGGCGGAGACGGCCATTTCCGATATACCCGTGGTCCGGGATTTCTCCGACGTATTCCCGGAGAAATTGCCCGGACTACCACCGGCCAGAGACACCGACTTCCGCATCCAGTTGATACCGGATGCCAAGCCCGTATCCCGGGCACCGTACCGGATGGCTCCAAGGGAGCTGGCAGAGTTCAGGACGCAGTTACAGGAGCTAGTGGAGTCCGGATTTGTCCGGCCTAGTTCTTCACCCTGGGGAGCACCAGTTTTATTCGTGAAGAAGAAAGACGGTTCGCTCCGGTTGTGCATTGATTACCGGGAATTGAACCGGCTTACGGTCCGGAACACTTACCCACTGCCACGGATTGATGAGCTGTTCGATCAGCTTCAGGGAGCATTCTGGTTTTCGAAGCTGGACTTGAGATCTGGATACTATCAGTTGCGGATCCAAGAGGAGGACATACCAAAGACGGCGTTCAGTTCTCGGTATGGCTTGTTTGAGTTCACGGTGATGCCCTTCGGGCTCACGAATGCGCCCTCAGCATTCATGAGTCTGATGAACCGTGTATTCGAGCCTTACTTGGATCGGTTCGTCATAGTCTTCATCGACGACATTTTGGTCTATTCCAAGACCAAGGAGGAACATGCGCAGCATCTATCGTTGGTTTTGGGGAAGCTGAGGGAGCATAGCATGTATGCTAAGTTCTCTAAGTGCCAGTTCTGGCTTGAGGAGGTAACGTTCTTGGGACACACCATCAGTGGGGCTGGACTAGCCGTGGATCCAGCTATGATCGAGGCAGTTAGAGATTGGCCGCAGCCGAAATCGGCCACGGAGATACGCAGCTTCTTGGGGCTAGCAGGCTACTACCGCAAGTTTGTGGAGGGGTTTTCCAGGATAGCTCTCCCCCTCACATCGTTGACGAAGAAAGAGGCAGGATTTCATTGGTCTGAGAAGTGCGAGGCAGCGTTCCAGGAATTGAAGAGCAGGCTCACCTCATCCCCTATCCTTGCACTTCCAGCTGGGAAGGAAGGATTCCAGATTTACACTGACGCATCATACCAGGGGATGGGTGCTGTCCTAATGCAGCACGGTCATGTGATAGCATACGCTTCGAGACAGTTGAAGAAGCACGAGCACAACTACCCAGTCCATGACCTAGAACTCGGGGCAGTGGTATTCGCATTAAAGATATGGAGGCACTATCTGTACGGGATCCATTGTGATATTTTCTCCGATCACAAGAATCTCAGGTACATCGACACTCAGAAGGATCTGAATCTACGCCAGAGGAGATGGCTAGAATTCCTATGTGACTACCAGTACAAGATCCATTACCACCCGGGGAAGGCAAACACTGTGGCGGATGCCTTGAGCAGGAGAGCCGGCACTACTGGTCCGGAACCTCGGGTGGGAGCTATGTCGTTGGCTCAAATGGTGGAGGGCCTGCACATTACTGTGGTGTCAGAGACTGAGCCAGAGCTGTACCGGGAGTATCTGAACTCCATGATTAGTGATTGTGACATTCGGGAGCGCATCTGGGCGCATCAGAGGCAGGATGCAGATTTAGAGACGATATTCGGAGCCCTAGCTGAGGGCAAGGCAGAGGATTACACGCTACGCAACGACCTCGTTCATTTCTGTGGCCGTATATATATACCCGCAGGAGGTGGTATCCGGGAGGACATACTCAGGGAGTCGCACCAATCACGGTACTCAGTGCACCCCGGTATCACCAAGATGATGGCTGATTTGCGGAAGAGCATGTACTGGCCCGGGATGAAGAGGGAGATCATACATTATGTTACACACTGCGAGGCATGTCAGCTAGTGAAAGCTGAATGCAAGAGCCCAGGAGGGTTATTACAGCCATTACCGGTGCCAGAGTGGAAGTTTGAGGATATTGCTATGGATTTTGTGCATGGGTTGCCTCGCTCCCACTCTGGGCACGATTCCATTTGGGTCATCGTCGATAGATTGACCAAGGTAGCCAGATTCATACCGATCCGGAAGGACGCCCCAGTTGCCGTATTGGTGAGATTGTTTGTGGAGCAGTTCGTTAGATACCACGGCGTTCCCAAGACGATTGTCTCGGATCGTGACGGTCGATTCACTTCTAGGGAGTGGAGGGCAGTTCATGCTTACTTAGGTTCGCAGCTCTCTTTCAGCACTGCCTTCCATCCACAGACCGACGGTCAGACAGAGCGGACCAACCGGACTATGGAGGATCTGCTGCGTCTTTGTATTTTGGATACGGGGAAGCCCTGGGAGCGACTGTTACCCTTGATTGAGTTTTCTTATAACAACAGTCACCAGGCAAGCATTGGGATGGCTCCTTACGAGGCACTATATGGGAGGAGGTGTCGGACACCTCTATCATGGGTACAAGATGAGGATACACGAGCTCACGGTTCAGAGTATGTCGAGGATACGGAGGCTCAGATACGTCTGGTCAGAGATCGGATGTTGGAGGCCCAGAGCAGACAGGCGAAGTATTACGATGCGCGGCATCGTAAGGTGGAGTTCCAGGTGGGAGACAGGGTTTTCTTGAAGATACGTCCAGTGCACGGTGTTTCCCGGGTGCGGAGGCACAAGAAGCTCAGTCCGAGATATATGGGGCCTTACTTGATCCTGGAGCGGATCGGCCCCTTGGCGTACCGACTGCAGCTACCGATAGAGTTGGGAACTCTGCACGACGTCTTTCACGTCTCCTCCCTACGACGAGCACTCCTTCGCCCTGAGCAGCATATTTCTACTACCGACGGGCCAGTAGCATCGGATCGATCAGTTCGTTTAGAGCCAGTCCGGATCGACGATACCGCCGTCCGAGTGTTGCGGAAAAAGAAGGTCCCTCTCGTGAAGGTGTTGTGGTCCAACCACGGACGGGAGGAGCACACCTGGGAGCCGAGGGATCTCATGATGGAGCGACACCCGGAGCTATTCTCCTCAGGTACAACTTAGTTTTATATTTTCCTTCTAGTTACGTTTCGAATCTTTATAAGCTTGTCGTAGAAACCCCGTAGCCCGAACTTAAATTTCGGGGACGAAATTATTTTTTTTGTTTATAGGGTTTATAACATCCCAAATTTCAAATGACTTAGATTTGGGTTAGACATGGGGTGGATGCTAGGGTTTAGCTAGGTTTGACCCTAGGAGGAGGATTTAGACCACTATGGGGCCCAAGTCAACCTAGGTCAAACTAGGCTAAATACAAACCCTAGCCACACCATGACCCCACCACATTGCCCTAACCCTAAATACAATCTAAGTGGACCCCAAGGTAGGCCATGGGGTCAACTAGTTGACCCATGTTGGGTCAAGTCAACATGTTGACCTAAATAGTGAAAATGGTGCCCTAGCCCATTTCACTAGGTTGGGTCCACCCAAACCAACCCAAATTCATCATGTGGGCCTAAAGTGACCTTATAAACCCTAGGGGAGAGAAAAATAGGGTCTTGCAATAGTACTTTTGGGAGGACACTTAGGAGAGAGAAAAGAGGAGGAGTAGGAGAGAGAGGATGCTAAGAAAAGGGTTTGGACCATTTGGGCTCATCCCACCAACCCATGATGGGTTGGTTGACCATGCATGAGTATTAGGAAGTGAAGGACCCCCACCATGCAGCCTTGGGTCAAGCCTAAACCCAACCCAAGCCCAACCTAGCCTATTCCATGTGTGTGAACCAAAACCCCACCTCTTCACTCACCCAATCCAACTCTACCCTTGGAACCCGACCCATTAGGGTTTAATTAACCTAGCAAATGCAGTGGGGCCCACTCCCAAGCCACCAGTAAGCCCACACACCCAACCCGAGCCCTCACTTTTGTGAAATCACCCCTACCTTGGTGAAATCGCCCATTACATTGGTGAAGTCGCCCCCCCCCCCCTCTCTTAACTCAGCCTAAACCGACCTCACACACTCACTCCCACTTCATCCCTACCCCAGAGAGAGAGAGAGAGAGGAAGGAAGCCACCAGCAGCCATGGCAAGCCAAGGAACTCGCCGGAATATTCATGCTAGGGGAAACCGCCGCCACCCTCAACCTCAGCCACCACCACCGGTCCGTATCCCCTCCCCTCTTACTGTACTAGATTCCTAGATCTTCTAGGTTAGTAGTCAAGCTCAAAAGAGCTTGACCGTAGGCCTCTAAAGCTTGGAAAAAGCTTCAAAAATGGCGGATTTAGGGTTTTTCGGCTTGGTTGCGCCGCCGCCGTCCGCCGCTCTCCGCCGCCCAATCGCCGGCCAGCCCTAGCCCCGACCACCGTGAGGCCGGGGGATAACTTGGCCGGAGGTCCCGCCGCCGGCGATGGCCGGAAATGGCCCCGCAAGGAACACCTGCGTCGGTTTTGGCCCTGCATGCATGCATGGAGAAGAAGAGCAGTTGCCGTTCGATTTGCCTTTAAAATTCGTGCAGCTTGATTAAATCATTTTAAGTTATTATTATTGAATCTGTTACTATTTAATTTAATGAATAGTGATTTAAGTTGTGACATTTTGGCAGTCACCTTGCATGCTGTTTATGAGGTACTTAGAGGCCCCACCTTAGGATGGACCCTGAATGAAAAATCTAGATAGTTGAGTTAACTTTAAAATGCCACAGAAATCATAGGGTTTGGACCAGTAGGCTTCCCTGTAGGGCTGTTTTTCTAGGACTGCCCCCTAACTAGGGCAGAAACTAAAACTGATGCCCTGCTCAAACCCTAAGTCAAAATGGACTGAGATTTTGGGCATGTGGCTTATTTAGTCAAATCTAGGCCCTCCCCAAAAATCAGAATTTTTGGGGAACACTTTGCTATAGTTTTTACAAAAATACCCAAAAGTAAATAAATGTGATTTTTGGAGTTTCCTAACTCCAAATGGCCCCAAATTTTGGTGGCACCCTCTCATGGGTATATTAGACCCATGGTTAAAATTTGGGCTAAATTGATGCACTGCATGTTGAGGAATCTCACTTGCATGTTTGAGAAATAATATTTGACGTGGGCTGCAAATAGCAATTTTGCAGAATTTCAAATGGCTGCCCAAGCCAAACCAGAAGCCCCCTTGACCTGAGATTTTGGTCAGAGGTATAATTAGGGCATATTCAGGCCCTGCCCAAAAATGGGCTTGATTGGAAAACAAAATGTGGGAAAATTACCAAAATACCCCTAGGGCTTAACTAGGTGATTCTTGGAGTTAGCTAACTCCAAATGGCCCCAAATTTTGGTGGCTGGCCATTAGGGACCATATAGACCAGTGGTAGAAATTTCTCTGAAATTGGAACAAGTCATGTTGGGAAAGACCCACATGCAAGAATTGAACTACTTAGGCTCGGGCTGCAAATAGCAAATGTAAAACTTATTTTGATAAGTGCCTAAAGGGGTGCATTTAGAATGCACACCCCCTGATTTAGTAGACCAGTAGAGTATAATTTCAAACCCTAAATTAGTTGGGATTTTTGGGGAGCAAAAATCCCGCACTTAGTGAATTTGACGATTTTGAGAATTTGGTGAACACTTAAGCATTTTCTAAAATGAATCAAACTAGGGTTTAGAAGATTTACAAAACCCTAATGATATTATTTAAACTCATGGGAGACATATACGAGCCCTTGAGATCCGACTTGATAAATTGAAGAGTTAACTTATAAGTATACGAGAAAATGACAATTTTACCCTCAACAATAATTGACTGATTCTGGAGGAGATAAAATAATGAATAAATCGATGTAGCATATCTATAATAATCTCATGTGATTAAACACAATACATGCATTTGGAAGTTCATTCAAGAGATCATTAGTTAGGTCATCTTACCCTAGTCGCTCAGTCTCGATAGAAGCGTCGTACGTAAATACCAATCTAGATAATACCACCCTAGATTAATGAACAGAACGATGGGGATGGTAGTGTAATTTGAAATGGCAGGGTGGTATTAGGTCTGGGGCCACATTTAGAATAAGTAGGTTTACTCTTCTAGGACCACCGGGAGATAGAATGTAAAATGGGATAGTCGTGGAAATTGGGAATAAACCCGGGTGGTGTTGATAGCATCATTAGTATAGCAACGAGTGATAGAGTGCAAATCACTTTACAATAGGCATAACGGAGTCCGACGGAAGACCGTCGCCTTTCCGATAATAATACCATAAGTCATTAGGCTACTAAGGAGTAACACTAAAGGAGAATCGTGGGTAACGGGTAAACATCAACTAAAACTAATTATCCTTGCGAAAGGGAACTTCGGGTTTCATGCCCGTCTTGGTTCCTAGTGCCCTCGAGACCCCCTCACGGGGCATGCCTTGGGAAGTCCTGGGATTCACTCTAAATCACTAGGTGTAATAAACCTTAGACGAGAGTAGTCTAATAGGTTTGGAGTTCTACGCGATAGGTTCGTCGGCTAAATAAGGTTGGAAACATCATATGGGTTACTTGCTCACCTATTTCTTAAGGTTGGAGTGATACAAGCACTTGCTCACCCAAATTGGATTGGAGGGAATGTGTTAACAATATCGTTACGAGCAGGAAGCTCCGATTAATACCTTGCATGTGCATAAAATTAGTGGCGAGTCACGCGGGACTGGCCAGTCGAGGCACCGATGGCAGTACGATGGCTCGGGCGAGGAGTACGGGTGGAGGGGCCAGTATGCTAAATATATAATACTGCGGAATCCCCGAAGACGTACACTCGACCTACAAGACTGACGGGTAGTCAGCAAAATACGTATGCAAAACTCTAGAGTGCACCTAGGACGTGTACAGAGGCGTATGAGAGGGGTCTAGGTCTGGTAGTGCTTATACCTACCTAGAAGTGGAGAGCCCGCTCCACTGTTGCCGTAGCCACAACGGTAGTACCCGAGAGTGATGCAAGCTCTCAAAAAGAGGGAACTAAAGGTCTGTGATCACGGAGTCGTGTGTGTGTGTTGCACTTGCATGTTTAACATATCCATCATAACATACATTCATTCATTAGGACATACGCTTCATAGATCCTTATCATATAAATTGTATGGGCGGTTTATATGATAAGTTACTTTTGGAAACCCTAACTTATAAGTTCGTATGGGCGTTCATATAAGTTAGGGTACTTATGTGATATTGATAGGAGTAGGAGTAGCAGTAGCATACTTTCCTTTCTGTACTACCTTTACTTCCAGTTCTACCTTTTACTGCAGTCCTTCTCTTTCTGCACTGTCTTTACTTACTTGCACTTTATATAGAACTGCTAGATCATATATAGAACTGCTAAATCATATATAGAACTGCTAGATTTTACTTACTCCTGCTAGATAGAAATGTCACCTGCTTCCACTTTGCTACCCCTTGTTGTCCTCCGCATCTTCCTTCCATCTGGTGCCTAAGAGTGACAGGAGGAGGTGTTGTGGATACGACTTAGTCTTTTTGACTAACATACGTTGACTCCCCCTTTTTAGGAGTTCGAGGAGGTGGACCAGCACGTCCAGCGGGACGAGGAGGCAGGGCATGAGGAGCAGCTACCACCACCACCAGACACTAATACCACACGTCCTCAGGTGGGAGGAAATGTAGTGGATAGCTTAGTTTACAGCTTTCTATTTTGTGAGAGAGAGTCTGATTTACATTGATGTATATGGGCATAAGCCCTACTTTCTCTTTTTACTCATTATGGACTATAGTAGCACTTTCATTTCCTTATATATGATATGCTCTGTGATTTCTGTGGACATGTGTATTTGTTTGTTTATACACTTTTACTTCCGCATCTCTAGTGAAAAATGATCGTAATAGCCGGCAGAATCGGCGTCTTACGGTGTCGACTAACTCAGGAGTTAGTGTCACCGTAAGGCGGCGGTTCTGGGCATAAGATCGGGGTTAGCCTCGGTATGAGGAAACAGGATCTTACAGAGTCGACACAGAATTTCTGATAAACTACTAAGTATCTCCTGTGCCGACATATCATCAATTGGTGTCGACACATGGTAGTCAGCGCCGTGGTCAAGACAATAGAAGTTTGTGTCGACACATTCCAACAGTGTCGACACTTTTAGACAGTTTTTGCCCTCCTTTTGACCTTCTTTGATTAGAAGGGTATAAATAGGTCAAGAACTTATTTTGTCGACACGCTCACCAGGGTTTCGAGACAAAAACCTTGTGTCGACAAACTCTCTCCTCTCCAGTCAAGCTTTTTCCTCTTTCCAATGGCGCCCAAGGTTTAAGACAACGTCAATGAAGGATATGAGTTGGTTAGGCATGCATTCAACGATGCCGAATCGGATATCAAACAGGTCATTTCTCTTCTTGTAGACAACGGATTAGAATATCTTGTCTCTGAACCTTCAAAGATATGGAAGAAAGAAGTATTCGAGTTCTACACGGCTGCATCAATGGACTCAATATGATTGAAGATCAAATCCTCTATACATGGAGAAAGAGTCAAGCTGTCTCAAAAGAGGTTGAGCAAGATTCTCCATCTTCCTAGAATACATGAGGAAGAAGAGGTGACAGCCTCAAGGACCAGGGAGGCGCTTCAATGGTGTGGATTGGATCTAACCATAAAAATAGGATCTGCCATAAATAGGACGGGCATGAATAATCAGGGGAAATTCCTGTCTGAAATAGTGGGTAAAGTGATCTTATGTAAACCAGGTGGCCATGATAGGATATCAGCCTATATGTTCAGCCTGATGACAAGGGTAATCTTTAAGATTCAAACAATTTGGTCTGCAGTACTGTTTGATAAGATAACAGAAGGAATCAAGAAGCCAAACTTGGCTAGGATCATGAGTCTGTACCTGGTTTGAATAATTTCAGAGGTGATGCAGCAGATTCTTGGATCAAAAATAAATCATATGAGGAGAATGGACGTGAGGTTATTCTCAAGATGGTATAGAGTTCTTTATAAAGAAATGCCTGATGTGGATAGGCAAGAGCATGGTCCTAAAGATGCATAAGTCCAGGCAGATACTATATCTGCACAGGTGCAGGGTGAGCCAGTTATTGCACAAGTGCAGGGGGAGCAAGAAAGTATACAAGTCCAGGACAATGCTAAGAATGCACATTTGCAGGGCGAGCCAGAGTCTGAAAAGGTACAAGAGGAAGAAAGAATCAATTTATAAGAGAACATTGTTTCTCAAACTGATCTAGATATTTCTGGAGTTACTGCTGCTGCTGAGAAAGTACTATCTCCTGCTCTCACACAACAAGAATTCACTCTTGAAGAGCTGTTTCCTGATCTTGGAGGAGAAGTAGATAAAATGGAGACCCTAAGATTTGAGGGGGAGCAAGTAAGGGTTGAGGGGGAGCAGGTTGATATAGAGGAAGAGCAACAAGTAGCTGAGAAAGAAATTTCTTCCACTCCTCAAGAGAGAGTTTATATTGAAAGTTCTTCAGAATCTGAGCATGAAGAAGTTATGGAGGCAAAGAAGAGAAAATTAATGGTCTTTAAGAGAAGAAGTCAAAGCTACAAGCAGGCTTTACAAGCTACTTCTTCCCAACCAGCACCTGCAATTGATTACAACAAACTTTTTGTGGATTTACAAGTCAAAATGGATGAGCAGAGATTGGCTCTTGAAAAGTATGTGGATGAAAGCCATAAGGCTCTTCAATTTGATCTGGCACAAGATATAAAATCTATAAGATTTGAAGTTAATAAGAATAAAAGAGATATGACAGATTGCTTCCACAAGGGAGGCAATGCTGTGGTATTTCTTGCCAAGCAACAAGAAGAAATAAAGAAGCAAGTGGATGAGATTGCAGTCAAACAAGGATATGTCCTTGAAAATCAAATAAGAATGAATAACAATCTGACAGAATCTCACAATGTGATTGTCACTGAGTTAACAACTGTTGATACAGGAATGACTGCTGCAAGGGCTAAAGAAATAGAAGAATATGATAAGAAGCTACAGGCTACCCTAGAATCAGTTAAAACTGTCATTACTTCATCTGAGAAGTTAATTAGTGACAAGCTTCAAAAGTAAAAGCCATTCTTTAAAGATGGAATCAATTACCTGGATGGGCAAATAAGATTTCAAAAAGAGGACTTAAGAGATCATATGACCAGAGAAGTCATAATGGGGGAGAGGGTATTAGTCTATGCTAGATCTGATCATGCCAAATGGGTAGCCAACAACATAAGAGCCACTTTGGGATATCCACCTTTGTGTGATGATGATAATATGGCTGAGTCAGGGGTGCAACCAATTATACTTGAAGGTGATCAACCTGAGGTTACCCAAGTAATTTATCCTCCTGCAGATATTGAAATGGTTCATCAACAAGTTGAGTCTATGCACATCCCTCCTCTACCAGTTACAAATGTTATTATTGAAAAGTTTGATATGCCAGAAGCTGGTCTGAAAGCTCAGCAAGATGCTCTATTATCAAAGAGAAGATTTAGAGAGCAAGCAGAATTAAAGCCAGACTTTGAGAAGTGGAGCCCCACTTCAAGGAATATCATTTTAACTGCCTAGAAAGCTGTAAAAGATCAAGTACATGAAAGGGGAAAATGGTACAATGAGCAAGAATGGCAAAAGTATGAAGTCAGGCAGGAGTCCATAGTTCAACATAGGAGAAAGGCTAAGATTGGGAAGCTATATCCTGATACTCAGGAACCTAGCAAGTATTTACCCAAGCCCTTTCATTATTTTGAAAGGCAAAGGATCAAGGCTGATGCACAAAAGAAAGCTGAGTTGAAAGGCAAGAAGCCTATTGAAGATACAGAACCTATTGTGCAGGCTCAGATTAAATCTGGCAAAGGGATTGTCATCAAGGAGCCAGTCCAACCTTAGTCTAAGTTTTACTAGTTTTTGTTCAAGAACTATGTAATTGTTAGTTTGTTAAAGAAATCAATGTAAACAACTCGTAACAAACATTTTTGAGTTTATATACAAAACATTGTTCTGTGATCATTCTCTTTTACATCTTTATTCTGTGATGTAACAATGATATGTGTTTTGTTATAGTATCAGGTTTATTTTCTAAGTGGTGTATATCATTGGCTAAAGGGTTATGACTTCTCCAAATAGGGGGAGATTGTTTGGTACATTGGAAAAAGTGTACCTAATTTGGAGAAGCCTCACTTAGCTCAATGATATACATCAAGGTGTATTTGATGTTATTTTGAGTTTATATGTGCATGTTAAGAATGTGCTAGAATGCAGGAAAAATATTCTAAGTCCATATGTCGACACCTGAGGAAGCTGTGTCGACACTTCAGTAAGATTGTGTCGACACTTGGAAATGGCTGTGTCGACACCTCAGTGAATTTGTGTCGATACCGGGAGGCAGTGTCGACACACAGAAATGGTCAGTCGACATCAACTGTGTCGACACCGGGAGGTTGTGTCGACACACGGAGGCAGAGTCGACAACAACTGTGTCGACACCTGGAGGCAGTGTCGACACACGCTATGTTCTGAGTCTACATCAATTGTGTCGACACATAGGACTTATGTCGACACACAGTTGAGTCTAGACCAAGTTGATTGCTGATTAATGGTGAAGTGTTTGTGTAGACACAAATAATCAGTGTCGACACATTCGCAAGATGCAGTGTCAAGAAGCTGTGTCGACATAGAGGCAGCTATGTCGACATCACCAAAGGCTGTGTCGACACTTAAGTCACTTGTGTCGACACATATTGAGAGATGGTCTCGACACTTTATGACAGTCAGTCTCGACACTTTGCTGACAGAGTCAAAGGCTCAAGAACTGTTTGAAGACTTGACAACTGTGAGTTACAACAGGTTTACTGAAGCTGTCAGACTTGTCAGAAGTTAGTTAGAAACCGGATCAGCTAGTTACCATAGATGAAGTCTATAAATAGATGGATTCAGAAGAAGGAAAGGAGGGATAAGAAGTATTGTCACAACTAACATAATTAGAGATTGATCTCTGATCAAGAAAATACAAGTCACAAAGAAGAAGATCTTCGTGAGAAGATCTAAGAAGATGATCTGAAGTAGTTTTCTATTCAGATTCTTTCTAAGTTGAATTCAATCAAGAATTCAGAAGTATCTTCAAGAGGTTTGGATAGAGAGAGATCCAGCTATTTGAAATCAAGAAGGAGACATTCAAAGGTCTCTCAAGAAGCAGATACTGAACTAATCTGTCAAGAAGATTAAGATTTATTTCTGAAGTCTAAGAAGGAAGCTGCCAGTCAGTTATATTCAAAGGAAATCAACCCAAGTTCAGATTCAAGAAGCTTTGAAGAAAGCTAAGATAAAGTTGATTTCAGCCATCAGCCTCTTCAAGAAGCTGATCAAGAAAGTTCTTATCCCTTCTCTCTCAACAGGGGTAAGAGATTATAAAATTCCTTATATAATTCAGTAGGATCTATTCATAGATCTGAGGTTTAAGCCTATTATATAAAGGCTTTGTGTAGGAGATTAATTCTCTGAGTGGTAGGGCTGTTTATGCCTGAGTTGTAGGAGAAGGTATTCTCTGAGTTGTAGGCCTTGTGGCAAGGCTGAGGTAGGGCTGTTTATGCCTGAGTTGTAGGAGAAGGTATTCTCTGAGTTGTAGGTCATGTGGCAAGGCTGAGGTAGGGCTTGTTAGCCTGAGTTGTAGGAATGTGGAGACATTCTTAGTTCTAGGAATCCTTCTGGATTCTGATCTAAAGGAAGAAGTTAGGCCGACTCTAGCATACTGCTAGATAGGTGAAGGGGGGAAAGTTGATGTACCCAAACCTTGCGGAACCACTATAAATCAGTGTGCAATCTGTGATGTGTGTATGATTGTGATTGCTGTGCTGTGTTAGCTATAGAAATATCTGATTTATTCAAAGAAATGTAGTTATATTCTGCCTTAAGTTAAATCAAGGAAAAGTACCTATTCACCCCCTCTCTAGGTGTTTAGGTAGTCTTGAAAGTAAAACTATCACATAGTATATAATAGTAGGTCGGCCGGGGCCCTACGCCATATACCACAGACAGACCGAAGGGTTACTAAATGAAACCATCCTTCCAATAACACACATCCTAAACAAAGCACATTTTAGCGGAAGCATTTTAAATGTTAGAGAAGAGAACCCAAGACACAACATTAATGTCCACTAAAGACCCAAAATATGAATGAGCATATAAATACACAAAGTACTTGTCCTTATGACATTACAAGAGTTTACTTAAATAAACATTGTCTTCCAAACATCGGCACGCAGTCCGGTCACACATTAGAATAACAAGTAAACATTCACATTGGCCTTCGAGGGCCGACACAGCAATCAGGGCTTCATGCCGCTATTTGCCACTAGGCTCCGCAACACCTACAAGCAACATTCTATCGTAACGGTGGCAAATAAAAGCAACGATCAGCTAAAGCTGACCAAATTATAATGCCCCCACCCCTTTCTTGGGGTGGAGGTGCTCCTTCTCTATAATGCATTAGTATAGTCCAAAGATTAAAGTGAAAGTACAACATTTGTATAATACACCATAGGTGCAAGCCCGCATGGCCACACACCCCGTGCTCTCAGGGCACTTACTCGGTGAAGTCGGTCTGAACCTGGTCCGTTCCGTGACTCCACTACCGCCCCCAGGACGGCAAACACATGAGCTTTAAATTTCTTTAAGCCGAAGCCTACAATCGTTCTCCAAGCAAACTTTCACCGAACCACTTGGAGTGGGTAAGGTTTCACCCACCCGTTGCTCACCTCGCCATAACAATACAAGTCATCGGCACGGGCCAAGTTTCCCCCAGTCCCAACATATCGATCAAACAATCGTACATAACTCGGTTATATACACGGTTGGATCTCAGGCCACCGTTATGGCAGAACTTTGCTTCTGCCCAGATTTCCGGGTGCACCTTGGAGTTAATCCCCAAGGATCCCTACTGCAATCTACCACATAGAAAAACCCGAAAACAACCATCGGCACGGAGTCTTCTCGACAATTCATGCGTAATGAAACATCACTGATGTTGACCAACTTGTCCGGGTAGCCTTCAGACACCATGCCTATGTCCGTACTTCGATTCAAGACTCTACATGCAAAACAACGGGGACTATTCATGTCTACCCAAAGAAATACCTTGCACTCACCGCATACTCGTGAGAGAGGGCTTCCTATGCAAAAAGGAAATAGGACTTCACATGTCCAAGAAGATAATCGTTACCCTTGTGGTTCTCTTTGGCGCCATGAAGATCTAGACGGATGAAAAGCACCGCAACGGCCTCGCCTCCGTAGATCTGGACTCGGCTTGCGATTTGGGGCTTCGAAGCTCCTCCGGCAACTAGATCTATCCTCTCCTTCTTCCTTGCTCTCCCCTCTCTCTAAAACTTTTAGAAAGAGAAAACTCAAAGTGGAATGAGGGTTTCAAACCCTATTCCTATCCTTAACTCAGTAAGGACTAGTATGGGCCCTTTGATCCCAATAGAAGGAAACGAACGACCATAATTCGCACTTAAAATCAATTTACTTGGCCGAACACGGCTTGTGACACGCCCGTGTACAAGGCCGTGTTCCACACTCGCTGTAAACTAGGAAATACAGAATCGGACACGGCCTGTGACACGGCTTGGGACACGCCCGTATCAACTATGTACACACCCGTGTCATGAGCCGTGTGCCTTAATCGACACTGAAACCGTCGCATCCCGAACATGACACGGGAATAGACACGCCCGTGTCAACCTTGACACGCCCGTGTCAATCGGTACATGCCAGTGTTGCAGGGCATGTTCTTCACTCGACATAGGACCAAAACATCCAAAAGAGGACACGGGTTCTCGACACGCCTGTGTCAAAGTTAACATGCCTGTGTCAACCAGAACACGCCTAGGATCCAGGCCTTGGTCCTCATCCAACATAGTCTGGCTAAAAGCCCGAGTAGGACACGGCCCTGGACACGCCCGTGTCCCAGGCCGTATGACCCTTACCAGGCCCCAAACTTGGCTTCCAACGCTGTTCGTCCCTCTTTTGAGTTTCGAGGCATTATAAGGTGCACTCTGCCACTTTCTAGAAAATTTCATCTGACATTGTCTGAGCCAAAATATTCATGGCCTTGGCATCATCTATCTTAGCCTTATTTTGTGCATCTGTCCACTCAAGTGGTGGAACAACATGAGTGCTGGAACTTGTAGTAGATGTAGCTATTGGAGTTTGTGGTCTTGTCAAAATAGAATTGAAAATATCTTCATCAATAGAGTTCATATATAATTTTATTCTTGCCTTCTAGATAGCAAACTTGTTCAGATTGCAAACTGGAGGTCTGGTGCTTGCATAATCTTTGTTCTGTGCCATGATATAAAATAAAAAAACTAGGAACAGAAAATCAGATCTATCAGGGATCTTTTAGTTCAAGTGTTAGCTTGTACAACCAAAGGAACACCCCTCTGATACCAATTGGAAGATAACTTAGGCAATTGATAATCCTCAGTCACCAATTGTAAGTTAGGGGAAAGACCTGATTTCCTCTAGAGGGGGGGGGATGAATAGAGTAAAAAAACCTTTGGCTGTTTTAAAACTTTATCAGAGATAATAGGTGATACTAGTAGTTATAAAGAATGAAATAGAAACAGGCTCACTCCTCTACCACATCACAGCAAAAACAAAGAGAAAATGATCGACCAGACTAAAAGAATTTTATAGTGGTTCCCCAAACTTGGTACATCCACTCTTCTACCACCCTGGTAGGAATCCACTAAAAGGTTTTTGATCAGGTGACTGCCACCATAAGATCTATTTACAGGGAGATCCTACAACCCTTTAGGCTTTTGAATAGGTGCCCAAAAACCAACAATAAACTTTTGAAGAACCCTTTTACAGTGAGGTTGAGAGAGTTGATGGTGTCTTCTCTTTTCTCGATACAACAGAGAAGACAAGTGGATCGTAGTTGTCAAAGCTTCTTCTGAAATGTTGAGATATTAAGAAAGCCTGTAGCCTTGCTCAGGGTGTAGGTCTTCAGCCTTATCTTGAAGAGATCTAGGAACTTGCAGACTGATCAAGAGTTATTGTCCTTGAAGATTCCTGGAGTAGAAGTTGAAGAAGACTCTTTATATGTGATTGTTGTTCTTCAGCTTTCCGAAAGATCAAGGGAAAACAAAATGTTTTCTTGCACAGAGAAGAAACAATGATTCTTCTGTATGTTCTGTGTATCTTCTTTGTATTCTCATTACTGTGTCTGGCCGTCTGAAGAGAAAATCTCTTTTATATTCTGCTGTCAAAATTCTCCTTTGAAATTTTGAATTCCAAACATTAATTGCTGACTGATTCTGGAGAATGAAATGGCTGGAATATCTTATTAAATGAGTTTCCCCAACTTTCCCATTAAAATAAGCAAGCAATTAACTATGATGAAATCCATAGTTAATACTGCCAACAATGGCTATATTCTTGAGAATATGAGCATTAATTACTCTGAGAATTACTGCTAAATAATATAATAAATTAGGGGCAGAAATAAGGAAAACTTCTCAATCTGGCTCGGGACAGAAATTGTCGACCTCTGAACAGAATTCGTTGACTGGAGTTCCATGTTTGTTGAGCTGAGAATTCCTGTTCGTCGACCTGAGGTCAGCGAACTACATTATGGAAATAACTTGCTAATTCTACACTCCAAGTTCGTCGAGCAAAGAATCTGTCTTGAGGAAGAGATCGTCGACCTGAGCTCAAATATCGTCGAGCTCAACTCAGAGAAAGATTTCTTAGTTCATCGACCTGCAATCGATGATCGTGGAGCTAAGTTTAAAGAACATTGAACTAAAAGTTTTAACTCTGAATTCTTCTAAGTCTTGAGTCTACTAAAGTCCTCTGCTGGCTTGTCCATGAAGATTGATACTAATGACTAGCCTAAACTCTAGGACTAATAGACTTGACCATAACTATACAATGTGGGTCAAACACATCCTAATTAGTGAACCTACCCCAAATCCAAACTAGGGATCCAACAGAGGGCATCTGGCCCTTCTTCGAAGAGGAAAAGTTGAGAAATATGTAGCTTCTGTGGTCGATCCGGCCACCCTTACGAAAGGTGTTTCAAAGGCACTGCCACTCTAAAGAAACAACATGTGCTCGCCATCCAAGGCACACCCAAGGGAGATCTAGGGTGCAAGTTCTGTACAAAGAAGGGGCATGACGTGAGCCATTGTTGGTAGAAGGATAAGGCTTGTTTCTAGTGCGGGCAGAAGGGGCACCTTAAGTCTTCATACCCCTAGGCTCAGTCCCCACTACAGCCTGCTCCACTCTGAGCTCTGCCTCTGCCACTAAACCAGGATAGAGGGAAAGGAGAGCTGAATGTGGTGACCAGGGAGGAAGATCAGACCTCTACCCAAGTGATATCAGGTTAGACTCTAGTTTAACTTTTACTCTCCATTGTTTGCCCTAGTTTTCATTTGTTTAGTTATGTATGCTATGATTTTAGGGGAGTTTAAGGTGAATAATAGGTGGGCGCGTGTTCTTTTCGATTCGGATGCCACCTATTCCTTTGTGGCACCGAGTTTCATAGATAAATATCGTTTGAATGTGGATCAATTAGGATTTTTCTTCAACGCCAAGCTTCCCTCCGGAGATTTGGTGATATAAAATCAAGGAGTATAGAGATTCCCTATTTGTATTGGTGATTTCCTAGCCTTTGTGGATCTGATAGTGTTGGATCTGGCAGATTTTGACGTGATTTATGGCATTGACTTGTTTTCCAAGAATGATGCAGTCATCCAGTGCAAGGCAAAGCGACTGGACTTCAATATGGACAATGACCAACCTATGAGTGTTTATGGTTTTCAGGGCAAAAGTTCCCTCATTATCCTTGCAGTACGTGCTTGTCGAGATATAGTGTCTGGTTGCGAGGCGTATCTTCTTTCTATTTCTGCTTTGGAAAAAGCTTTTGTTACACCACATCTTGAGGATATCTCAGTGGTGCGAGAGTTTCCAGATGTCTTTCCGAATAGTCTTCCAGGACTTCCTCCTGAGAGAGAGGTGGAGTTTGTGCTAGACCTCGAGCCAGGTACTTGCCCTATTGCTATAGCACCGTACTGTATGGCTCCGCGTGAGTTAGAAGAGTTGTGTACTCAGCAAGATGAGTTATTGCATTGTGGTTTTATTAGGCCGAGTTCTTCTCCGTGGGGTGCCCATGTTTTGTTTGTAAGTAAGAAATACTGTTCCATAAGGCTCTGCATAGATTATTAAGAGTTAAATAAGGTAACCATCAAGAATAGATACCCGTTTCCTCGAATTGATGATCTATTTGATCAGTTGTAGGGATGCGCTATATGTTCGAAGATTGACCTTCGTTCAGGCTACCACTAGTTGAGGGTCCGTGAGACTGATATACCACAGACAGCTTTTCGTTCCCGACACAGGCATTTTGAGTTCTTGGTGATGTCTTTTGGTATGACAAAGGCACCCTCTTCTTTCATGGATTTAATGAATAGAGTGTTAAAAGATTTCTTGGACTGTTTTGTGATTGTGTTCATAAATAACGTTCTTGTGTATTCCCGCAGTGTTAAGGAGCATACTCAACACTTGCATTTAGTTTTGTCAACCCTGAGGGAGCATAAGCTCTATGCTAAGCTGAGTAAGTCCAAATTCTGGTTACCCCAGGTGTCCTTTCTGGGCCATGTTGTGAGCAAGGACGGTATTTTCGTAGACCCGACCAAGATTTCTACTGTGATGGAATGGAAGAGACCTTCTACTCCTAAGGAGATTAGGAGCTTCTTCGGTCTGGTCGGTTATTATAAAAGGTTCATGGAAGGGTTCTTTGTGCTGTCTGCTTCTCTAACTAGACTTACAAAGAAGAACACCGCATTCATTTAGAGCGATAAGTGTTAAGAAGCTTTCCAAGAGTTGAAGAAGAGATTATGTACTACTCCAGTTTTAACTCTACCTACTGAAGGAGTTGAGTACGCGATGTATGTGTATGCATCACACATTGGACTTGGTTTTGTTTTGATGCAAGATGGAAAGGTGATCACATACGAATCAAGACAATTAAAGATTCATGAAAGAAACTATCCTACGCACGATTTAGAGTTTGCTGTTGTAATTTATGCGTTGATGCTTTGGAGACATTTATTGTATGGTGTGCTGTGCAAGATCTACACAGACCATAAGAGTTTGAAGTATGTCTTCACTCAGAAAGAGCTGAATCTGCGCCAACATAGGTGGTTGGAATATGTGGCCGAATATAAGTGGAGATCCTCTATCACCTGGGAAAGGCTAACGTTGTGGCCGATGCTTTGAGTAGGAAGACCGCCAAAATCTTAAACCTATCTGTACAATCCTTGGTGGAAGAATTCTTGTTGATGGACATTGAAGTTGGGAGTAGTACCATGTCTACTAGTTTGGAAGCAGAAGAGCCCTCTTGGATTTCTCTTACCAAAGTGCACCAGAAGGATGACCATGATTTGTTGTATCTCTGGAATAGAACTAAGAAGGGAGAGCTACCTAATTTCTCCATGGAAGAGTTAGATACTCTGAAATAACATGGTATATTTTGTATCCCCACTTTTGGTGACATTCAGGCTAAAATTTGCAATGAAGCTCATAGTTCCAGTGTTGCCTATCATCCTGGTTCCACCAAGATGTATAAAGATCTAAAGAAAATTGTTTGGTGGTCGGGAATGAAGAATGATATAGCAAGGTTTGTGTTGGAATGTTATAAGTGTCAGCATGTTAAGGCTGACCATAGAAGGCCTGGTGATAAATTAACACAGCTTGATATTCCAGGATGAAAATAGGAGAGTATTTCAATTGATTTCTTCACCGGTCTACCGAAATCTCCCCGTGGGCACGACTCTGTTTGGGTGATAGTTGATTGATTGATAAAGTGTGCTCACATTGTACCCTTTAAGATTGGGTATTCTATGAAGAAGATAGCTGAGTTATACCTTGATCAGGTCATCAGATTACATGGAGTTCCTGTTAGCATTGTTCAGATCGAGACTCCAAGTTTACGTCTTGCTTTTGGAAAAGTTTACAGGAGGGGTTGGGGTACTGATTAAGGTATTCCACCGCCTATCATTCGCAGAAAAATGGTCAGACGAAAAGTGTAAATCAGACCGTGGAAGATATGATAAGATGTTACATATTAGATCATGGTGTTGCTTGGGATGAGCGTCTAAGACTCATAGAATTTGCTTATAATAACAGTTATCAAGAGAGTCTGCCTATAACATCCCTCAGATAACTAGACCCCTAGGAATGTTTTTGTCATGGCTAGTTCATGACAAAACCCTAGGAAGCCCAAGAAGACCAAGTGGACATAGGAATGTAGGTGAGATCACAATGTTCTGCAAATAGTAGGTTTCTAAACACTAGTTTAGGATGATCATGGGGCTTCACCTTGACTCTAAGACCCCACCACAACCTCACAAACCTATTGAAAGGTCCATTAGAGCCCTAAGGGTCCATTGGATTAAACCCAGGGTGGCTAAGTTGACCTAGGATCATCCTAGTCCTAAATTGGGCAAGGTGCCATAACTACGGGCAATGTGCCCCTAATGTGCCCAACCAACCCAACCTAGGTCTTCCTAGACCTAAGGTGAAGTCAATGGGTCACCAAAGACCCATTGGGGTCAACCTTAGAGGCTAAGTTGACCCAAGTCAACCCTAGCCCTAAAGTTGTCAAAGTGCCCTAACTAAGGAGCAAGTGACCACCAAGGTGCCAAATCATCCCTACACAACCATTCCTAGACCTAAGGGGAAGCCAAGGGGTCACCAAGGACCCCTTAGGGTCAACCCAAATGGTCATGTTGACTGAAGTCAACTCATGGGTCAAAGTGGTCAACTTAGGTTAGCCAAGCCAAATTCAAGTGGGCTAAGCCCAAGTGGTGTGGCCCATTAGTCTAAGGAAGTGGAGAGACAAAATTTGGGCCCACTAAATTCAGAGAATGATGAATAGGAGAGAGAAGGAAGGAGTTAATCAATTTTTGGAGGAGTGAGAAAATGGAGCTTAATGGCCATTATGGCCATGGAGGTTTCAAAAACCCCCCACCTTGATGGGATTTTACTCCTTGGAGGCAGGGGAGGAGTTTTCAGGAAGTGGTCGGCCAGTGGGGTGGCTCTGCCCTTCAAATGGCTGAAACCAAAATTGCTCATTAATTGCCATTCAAGGCCACTGGAGTTACACCCTTCCCCAATCAGGGATCTTAAAAGCCTCACCAGACAGAGGGGAGAAGGTTACAACCTTTACCTGAAGGAATCGAGAAACCTGGCTGTGTAGTTGCAGAAACCTGATCGGCACCACCACCACCATGGAAAATCGAAGATCGACACGCCTCTAGCCCTCCCAACAGGTCCTCCCTTGCTCCTTCATCCATGGGTAGATCGTAGAAATCTTTAAGGATGAGAATCGGGCTCAATTGAGCCAGATCAAAGGGATCGTTTTCCTGGTTTTTCTGAGAAAAATGTGTTTTTAGATCTCTGGAATCCTCCCCTCCGGCGGCTGTACCGCCGTCTGGCGATAGCCACCACCTCGACGGAGGTGGTAGAGGCCGGCCAGGGAGATGGACGGGTGGCCGGGAAATGACGATGGAATAAGCTCAAGGTCACGAGAATCCTGACCGTCGGCTGGAGCTTGAAGATGACCGAATGCCTCTTATTCTGCGCCAAGATTAGTGCGCCTTGATTAAAATTCCTAGGAATTAAATAATTTCATTTCATGTGATTTTCTATCACATATTATATAGTTAATGTTTCTATTTATTAAAAATACCAGGAGGCTTGTACAGAGAAAGTGGTCAACATAAAGTTTGTAGGTCTAGATGTCTAGTTTATTTTAAAACTTATTTGAGTCAATTTGGAGTTCAGGTTAGACCTCAGAACTGAAATTGGTGGGATCTATACCTAGGGCTAGTCAGAGACTTAAATGTTTGTCCCCACTTCACGACAAGTCCAAATGATCTGAAATTTGGACAGGGAGTCAATCTTACCTATACCTAGGTAATGTACAAAAATGGGAATTTTTGAAGATACTTTTTTATAGTTTTTGAAATTATTTAATAATCCTAGGGTAATTTAATTAGGGGACCTAATGACCTCCAAACCATACCAAATTTTGGTGAGCGGTCCTTGGGGTCATTATAAGGCTATGTATAAAATTTCATCTCATTTAAAGATGATTTGGGTTTGATTTTTGTAAACCCTAGCCTTGGCCAAAAGGGGGGTATTTAGGTCAAGTTGTTCCTTGTGGGTTTAAGTGGATAAATCACTTGAACAGAGGCTGAAAGTTGGGTTACTGGTTTTTTATGATACTAGACACCCTCACATGGAATTTTTGGGGTGAATTGGGGGTAGATTTGCCCTAAGACCCAAGTTCAAACCCTAGGATTGAACTTTGGGGATTTGTAAAGGGTATGGGGTGATATGCCCTTGTATAGACTTGGTTTTTAGTCCATGTGATCTTAGGGTGGTGAAAAGCCCTAGGGAGAGATATGGTTTGATTTGGACACATGCATCTTGTTAACAAAGAAATCGGCGATCCCTCCAAAGGTAGCCAGCTCGCAAGTCGCGGCCAGCACCAGGAGGTTGCAACCTGTCAGCCTTTCCTTCTAAGGGTGGGCAGACTGACTACTCAGTCCGCTTATTCCGCGTGGCTAGAGCGGTCTCCCTGGTCTGACCGCCCAGGTCGTGCAGCAGCCGCTCGTTCTATAGGGGCTGCGGACTTCTTCCTCAGTCCATCCCTTCAGGCCGCGCGGTTAGATCGGATAACCGTGTGGTGGTTCATTCTTCCTCTCAGGTGCGAACTACACAACTGAGTGGCGGACTCGAATTAATATCCGCTCAGACCGCTCGCGAGATGCTCAGCCAGTCCGCACGACCTGCTCCTTCTATTTGGCAGAAGGTGGCAGACTCAGTCTTCAGTCCGTCTAAGGGAGGCGAACTCGCACCTCCCGCCAGCTATCCAGCCCGCACATCCAACGAGCTGCCTGATCAGCCAACCGCATAGTCTGCCGACCTATCTAGTTAGTCCGCTAGGTCGCCAACCCTCGTCCCGAAGCAAAGGATGCCACAAGTCAACAACGGATCTTGCCAATAGGCACGACCTGGACTCTTCAGTCCACCAGGTCGGCAGGCCTTGTCGCCAAGCAATGGCAACAAGCCACCAGCAGGAGATGTCCAGCCCAACCTGTCCACCGTAAGTTGGGCGGACTAGTTGCACAGTCCGCCAGATGAGCCCCAGCACGACAACCGCCGATCTGCCTCCTCTCTACAGCGGGCTTGGCGGACTCGTTCTACAGTCTGCCAGCTAGCCCTCCAATTTCTCGGTGTCCGCTTCTACCCATCAGCGGGCGAACTCCTCCTCAGCTTGCACAGCCTAGCACGAGCTCGCTCAGCAGCAGGGGCGGACTCGTACCAGTCCGCCAATAGCAGCAGCCATCTCCAGCTCCGAGTCCCTAACCGCACGGCCTGGCATGGACTCCACGGACTCAGCATTGTAATCTTACAGCTCACCGCCTCACCGGGGTTGATGTTACCAAGGCCGTTACCTCCTCGGGCCTATAAATAGGCCCTTATACCTCTCATTTGGGGGACAGACACTCAGGACGAGACGACACGGCAGAGGCATCCAGGTCCCAGAATCAGTTCCTGCGGACTTGATTTCCAAGTCCGCGCGACCTAATACCCTTTCCTTCTCTCCGCTCGATCAAGCAGTCCGCCCGGCTAAGTCCAGCGAGCTGCCTAATCAGCTGACCGCGCGGTCTGCCGACCTCTCTTGTTTATCCGCGCGGCCTCTGGCATTCTCCTCTCTTTAGCTGTCGGCTTCCCCCCTTGTACCCTTTACTCTGCTTTCCATGTAAAAGTACAACCTCAAGCTATAACTTCAATAATAATCAAAGGGAATCCCGTCGCAATAGAGGCATTCAGGCCGCGACGGGCGAAGTCTGATGTTGCCGCTACTAGCGGCCCACTCTTTTTTTTTCTCTCTCGGTCTAACCATCAGAGCCCAACCGCCAAAGTAACTTCTGCTCGACAGTTCCCGATCAAGCTTCTTCTCTGCTCGAGCATGCTTCTCCCTTGCTCCATCAAACCTCTCCTCTATCCCCGCAACCCTCTTATTCACCTAGCTTGTGAGATCAAACAACCTGTTAACTGGGTGGTATCGCATTTCGCGCATCAACAGTTAACACGCGGCCTTTAGATCTCGATCAGACAGTGAAATCAGTGGTTACTCATGTCAGACCATCAACTAGCCGAGAGCCTTGGTCCAATTCCCAATGAGGATTCTCTTTTGGAGGCCTTGGAGCAATCTCGTAGAGAAATTGCACAACAGTTTCAAGCGATCAACCGTACTCTAGTTCCTATCACTCAATGATTGGAAACACAATATTCAGCAGCACCAACTCCTCCAATCAATCCGGCACCAGCATCCGAGACTCCTCAAGTTTACCCATCAGCCTATCCGCCGGTCTATCCTCCTCTTTACACTCCAAACTTTCCGCAAGGGCCTGCAACCCCTTTGCGGTCTCAGAATGACGAATTTGCAGCTCGTCAAAACTTCTTCCGAGAAGCTGCCCAAGGAAGTCTGACAAGATTCCTAAATTTTTAGGGAAGTCATCCCTACTCTTCAGCTTCTGCCTTTTCTCCTTGCACAGCAACGTTTCCCTTCTATCCTACAGCTCTTTGTGCACCTACAACTTATGCTCCCTTTTTTCTTTATGTTGTAGGAGAGCAAGAAGAGTAGCCACCGTTTATAGAGAATGTTCGGTGGGAACCAACTCCAGTTAACTTTAAAGAGCCACAGTTGCCCATTTACACTAGAGAGACTGATCTAGTCAAACTTCTTCAAGCCTTTGAATATGTCGTAGCTCTCAAGACTCTTTCAGACGCTACCAATTCAAACTTTTTGTGACAACCTTTGATGGTCAAGTAAGGGATTAGTTTTATGGACTACGTCCTCAGACAATCTCTTCCTTTGCTGATTTGCGAAGAGAGTTTCTGCTCAGATTTCCTACTTCTACAAAGAGGAAGGGCGGTCCAGAAGCCCTCTTTGAGATCAAGCAGCGAGAGACCGAGACTTGGTCTCATTTTGTGGATCGATTCCAAAAAGAAATCTTAGACATTGATATCATCGATCAAGAAATGTATCGAGTGGCTCTTATTCACGGTCTGCGTGAAGGACCACTCAAGTTCGAGGCTAACATCCGAGCACCGAGGTCATATCAAGAGTTGATTGGATTAGCCAACTCATACATCCGTTGTGAGAAGAGCAACCCCAGCTTGTAACAGAGAAAAATCCACCTTATAAGCAAGCTCCGAGGTCTTCTCGGAAAGATTTTCAATCCCACTCTAGGAAAATAAAGAAGTTCTAGCATCATCATCGACACTCCTTCCCAGGATATGATCATGCCCACGAACAATTACTACTGCTACTAGCCCCACCTCTACAAACAACTTCTGTGCATCAGTCACAAGATGATGACTTATCATACTCTGGACTCGATGAGGCCATGCTAGAAGCCTGCAAGATCTTGAAGGATAGGGCAAATTCCAAAAGGCCTTACCAGTCGGTGAATCAGAGATCAAGAGATTCAGATCCGTTGTGCTAATTCCACGGAGAGAAAAGTCATTTAATTGAATACTGCAAGGCCCTTCGACGGTTGGTTGAAAGATTGCTTGCCGAGGGCAAGATCAACGACCTAGTCAAGAAAATTGATTCTTCGAAGACTTCCACCTCCAAGGGTAAGGAGGTGGCTGAAGTTCAGATAAAGTGTGTGGAGATAGAGGATGCAGGCCGTCTGGGGCCTATCGATGTTCGATTTGAGTGCATCGATGTCATTGACGAAGGTGGCCTTGGAAGACTATTCTAAAGCAAAGAGGGCACATTTCTTGCGTCATCAGTTATGACCAATCGCAGCTCCTCAAAGCTATTCGAAATCTGGGCCGATTATATTTTCCTTTACACTCTTTAAATATTTTTTCTCTAAAACACTTCTAAGTGTTCTTTCATTTTCATTCAATAAAGCTTACGTCAGAGATCCCACACTGACACAGTTCCCTTTTTGTAATGCTTCTCCTTCATATTTTTATCTTTGCCAAAGAGATCGCTGAACCACAGAGATATCGCCAAGTCTTATTGTTCCCTCCGTGGATTATCCTCCGGTGTAAGACCACAATGTCCACCTATAGCGAGGAATTTTCGCATATATGCAGTGGGGGCCATTCAATCTATGATGGGGAACTTCAAACTTTGGATCCCGACCGGTGTCTTGCGTAGTGTGTGTGCCTAGGGGAGGCAGCCTTTGATAGTTCTATCGTGCCTCATTGAGGGATACGTTACAGTTACGATGATCTTTGTGTGACAAGCAATGACGATCAAGTGTAGCCTTGTGTCTTCGATCATCTCACAACTGTGACGGCCGAACACTCGTTGGTACTCTCGATCCGTACCTTCGCAGGGCCCACAAATCCGCTGATCAATTCGTAGACAAGCAATAGGCCACTTGGCGCAACTAGTCTAATTGATCAGCGATGCTTGTAACCCGAGGCAATAGAGCAGTGTATCATTCATTTCCTCCACAGTAATTTCCTTGCTTGTGTTTGTTTATATACTATGCCCTTCAAAGGATGCGCGGCCAGCCCGCTTTAGCCCTCCTTTGTATTTTCTGCCTTCATGCAGGTTGGCAGGTTAAATTCAACCTATTCCAAGGATCAACAATATCTTTTTGGCTTATGATCATCTTATATGCGCTTCTTACATAAAGTCATATTAGATGGTTATCCATAAGCTCTCTTATCAGATGCTAGCGACACGAATCATTTAATCAAAGTATCTGGTTCTACTTGATTGGCAAGTCATGCTGTTATAAGTCTAAATTAAGATGGTATCATCTTACTGATCTGGATTTCATGTATAAAATATCATACTTTATCACGCGAGACAATAATTATCGCGGTTTGATCTTTATTCAGTTAATAGCAGAGTTTGCCAGGTACCTCTTCTGTTATCCAATTATATCTTATCATATCAACAGTAATATTCGCAGGTTCCATCTAGGTACTTGCGACTTAGTTTTCTTTCTATATCTATTACTTACTCTTCTTTTGCATAGATTAGAAGATATTAGCAAGTTCCCTTCAGGTACTTGCATCTTACTTTCCTATCATATCTGTTGCTTACTCTTCTCTTGTAGAGATTAGCAAATATTTGCAAGTTCCATCCAGGTACCTGCATTTTAATTTCATTTCATATCTACTGCTCACTCTTCCCTTTGTAGTGATTATCCGATATTTGCTAGTTCTATCCAGGTACTTGGAACTTAGTTTTATATCATACTTGTGATTTACTCCTCTTGCATAAGTTAATAGGTGCTTGCAAGCCTCCTTCAGGTACTTGTAAGTTATCATTCTTCTATGCTTTCCTCTCATTGCTATTCTGCAGAGCCCGTTAGGAGACATTCATGTCTTCTTTGTTTTGCAAGAGCAACCCAGGTACGCATAAGATGTACCTATTTCTGCCTATGTTAATTCTTTCCTTCACAGGAAAAAGATAGGCATTAACAAATTTTTTCTGAGGAGAGACATCAGGTTCAATCTCTCCTTACCCCTTCCTTTTCCCGAGGTAAGGATCACGATTTTCATGGGTCTCCTACTTTTTCAAAGTTCTCTTCGGAACTTGAAAAAGTGTGGGGATTATGTTAACCCAGAAATCGGCGATCCTTCCCAAGATATCCAGCTCGCAAGTCGCGGCCTGCACCAGGAGGTCGCGGCCTGTCAGCATTTCCTTCTAAGGGTGGGCGAACTGACTTCTCAGTCTACTCACTCTGCGCGGCTAGGGCGGTCTCCCTGGTCTGACCGCCAAGGTCGCGCAATAGTCACTCGTTCTGTAGGGGCTGCGGACTGCTTCCTCAGTCCGCCTCTGAAGGCCGCGCGGTTAGATCGGATAATCGTGTGGTGGTTCATTCTTCCTCTTAGGTGCGAACGACACAACTGAGTGGAAGACTCTAATTACTACCCGCTCAGAGCGCTTGCTAGATGCTCAGCAAGCCCGCGCGACCTGCTCCTTCTATTCGGCAGAAGGTGGCAGACTCAGTCTTCAGTCCATCTAAGGGAGGCAGACACGCTCTTCCTACCAGCTCTCTAGCCCACACATCTAGCGAGCTGCCTGATCAGCTGACTGCGCGGTCTGCCTACCTCTTTGGTCAGTCTGTCAGGTCACCAACCCTCGTCCCCAAGCAAAAAATTCCACATGTCAATAGGCGCGGCCTTGACTCTTCACTCTGCCAGATTGGCAGTCCTTGTCACCAAGCAATGATGACAAGCCTCTAGCAGTAGTCGGCCTGCCCAACCCATTCACCGCAAGTTGTGTGGACTCGTTGCCCAGTCCGCTAGCTGAGCGCCAGCTCGGCAGCTGGCGATCTGCCTCCTCTCAATAATGGGCTGGGCGGACTCGTTCTTGATGGCGCCGTCATCCCCCGGCTTGTTGATTTGGAGCGTCCCCCTCTGGATGATGATGGTGACCCGGTACATGTCATAGATCCGCGTCATGTTGCTGCAGAAGATCCCCTTCCAGATGACTATGGTGACCCGGTTGATGTTGGTCCCGGCTCACACTTGATGTTCCCTCGCTGCCTTGAGATGATGATTTACTTGTTGGTGCCTTTGTTCGTCGCCATATGGAGCTTGAAGATCTTTATGACCGTGCCGCAAGTCGGAATGTTGAAACTTTGCCTCGACATCCACCACCATCGCCGCGTCATTTTAATGTTGGAACTTTGCCGCGACATCCACCGCCATCGCCGCGTCATTTAAATTATTATTTCAGATTTTATAATTATGTTTTTAATTGGCCTATGTTTAGCCAAAGTTTTAATTATTTGTCATTTAATTTTGGCCTTTGTTTAGCCACATTTGGGGTGCTTATAACCCTTGTCTTTGTAAAGCCTATATAAGGCTATGTTGTATTAGATTTTGAGTAGATTGAATGAAAAATTAAAAGCCCAATTTCAGATTTTGGAATTACCTCCTCCTCTTCCATCTTCCTCTTGGCCGCCCCTACCTTTCTCTTTCCCTCTTTGGCCGCCGGCCTCCCTCCTCCCCTTCCAAGGCTTCGGCCACCTCCTCTCCTCCTCCCTTCCCTCTATCACCTTTCTCTACTCAAGGGTTACCCCTAGCCGCCTCCCCATCCTCATCCCAACACCATCCATAACCCTATCCTTACCAAAAACCGATTCCTTTGGTGAGATCCAAATCAGCCCCATCTTCTAATCCAAGAGAAGAATCGGCCAAAGCTTGAGGTGAATCTTGTGAAACTTCAACGGTGTTGGAAGGCAATGAAGAACTTGGAGTTTCCCTCCAACCGGCACGCTTTCGGTGGATCCGGAATGGAGTGATCCAAAGAGAGTTAAATCAGAATCATCCATTCCAGTTGGGTAACGAACGTCTCCACTCTTGTGTGTTTCTCTCTTAGATCTTTTCTTTGGGCATTTAGCATATCGTGTGATTTGTGATTGGTAGAATTTTCGTGGATAATATCTATTAAATTTTTGTTATTGTTATTGATTCCCTTTTGAATTCGTGAGGCGTGGCGGCCCTCATTTTATTTTCGTTGGGAGAGAACCACCCGTTATCCGAATCCTTATTTTCGGTGGTGTCTCTTTTGGTACAACGTACGCTCGACCGAACTGTGTGGGTTCATTTCGCTTGAGAGGATCTTGGCCTAAAGCCTTTATATTATCTTAAGGGGCCTAGCGAACCCCCCGAATTCTATTAAATTAATTGTGGCAACTTGCGTAGTGGCTGTGTTTATTCTTCGTGTGAGCGCAATAGTAATTATAATTAAGCGAGCGTATGAACCCCTTAGCCGTTACGGTGTCGAAACCCGTGGCCTACATCAATTTGGTATCAGAGGGAGATTATTGTCGATTTCCTAATCGGTACCATCCTTCTATTTTTAGGTAGGCTAAAGAAAATATAAATTTCAAATTTCAAAATTTCAAATTTCAAATTTCAAAATTTAAAATTCAAATTTCGAATTTCAAATTTCAAATTTCAAATTTCAAAATTCAAATTTCAAATTTCAAATTTCAAAATTTCAAATTTCTAATTTCAAAATTTAAAATTCAAAATTCGAATTTCAAATTTCAAATTTTAAATTTTAAATTTCAAATTTCAAATTTCAAATTTCGAATTTCAAATTTAAAAATTTCAAATTTCAAATTTCAAAATTTCAAATTTCAAATTTCAAATTTCAAATTTCAAATTTCAAATCTAAAGATTTCAAATTTCAAATTTCAAAATTCAAAATTTAAAATTTAAAAATTCAAATTTTCAAATTTCCAATTTCAAATTCTAAATTTCAAATTTTTCTCAAAATCTAAAAAAATAAAATTCTGGAAATTCTCTATCTTATTTTTAATAAGAAATCCAAAAAAAATTATTTTTCATTAAGTCATTATTTTTATTAAGTTATTTTAAAATTTAATAGTTGGTCTGCCAATAGCGCCCTATATTTTTATTTTTTCAGCAAAATTCAAAAATAAAATATTTATTAATAATCTCCATATTTTTACCAGCAAGACTATCAAAATATATATATAGTATTTTGAAATATTAGCGGGAACAAATTGATCTTTGAAAATTAAATAGAACCAGACTATATTTCTTTGTATTTGTGCACTTAATCCGAGTAGTCTATCCCCATTTTACCGCTGAAAATTAAAACAAAAAAATGGCCTACGATGTTCACGTTTCCCGAATGAAATCTTTAGGTTCCGTCATGAAAGTTAGAAAGCCAGTCCATTGCCCGGTAGTGGAAGAGATTAAGGGGTTGATTGGCCAACTACAGGCTAATCAAGTTACACCGCGCACCTCTACGCGTGTTAGGATTCCTGCTCCGACATATGATGGGCTAGGTGGACCGCGAGTGTTTCTATGTTGGGTGAACGACATGGAGCATTATTTTGAGCAATATCGTATTGTGGATCCCCACAGGATTCCCGTTGCGAGACTGCAATTATTTGGTCGAGCCCATACTTTCTGGCTCAATGAGGAAAGACGTTTAGGAATGCCCTCCGTCAACCCACGTATAGGTTGGCAGATTATGAGGAATTTATTAATGGATGAGTATTACCCTCCATACTGCTATTCTCCGTCTACTGATTATCTGAGTGAGTCGCCGCCCAAGATTTTGCCTACATCGAACCAGCATGTTCCCTCGTACTCCCGTATGAGGACGTCTCATGATTTTATTTCTCCCCGCCTGGGCACTAGACCCTTTCCTGTTTATGAGAGTGTTCTTATCAGCGTGAAAATGGTATCTGAGCTTGCGATTACGAGTACGCCCGTCACTGAGGCCGATGCTGTTAATGTTGACAACATGAGTGACGATGAGGAGATTGGTTACCCGAGTGACTTTGATGAGGATTTCTCATTTGAGGAACCCTCTCCACTCCCTTTCGACGACATTTTGGAGCCATCCCTTTTGACTGTTGTGGAGCCTTTTGATGATCCTAAGTCGATTGATATTCTAGCTGAGTCAGAAGAGTTACAGTCTACTGAGAGCTTACCGAGTCGTGACTCATTTGACGATCTGTTAGGACATGAGCTTACTATTTCTAGTTCGAGACGTATCGAAGTGCCCATTTTTGAGATTTTCACTGTAAATGATGTCAGGACTGATGTGTTGGAAGATTGTTCTAGTAAAGGAGTTAAACTTTTGGAATACGATATTGAAGTGGAACCGGATGAGCATCCCCTAATGCTAACTCCTTTACCTAAACTTGAATGCGATTTTAACTCTCTCCCATTTGTAACGCCTGATCTCGTTGTAGCGTTGCCGATCTTTGATCCGATCACTGAATCTGAAATACATGATTACCCACATGATTTAGAAGACATGTCGGATGATTTTTCCGTAAGAGCGAATCCACTGTTTGAACTTTCTTACGACTTTATTGGGTTGCGACCGGATGATCTTTATTGGAAGTCAAATCCGTGTTTTAAGGTTTCGAATTGGATTACTAGTGGTACCTTGGCAATGGTGCCTTATGATGTGATGTCCCCTCGACAAACTTATTTGCCAAGCCCGGTCGCACGCATTTATCCCCAGCCTTTTGATGACCCGTGCACGCACACTCTAGTGAACGTAGTTGCGAATGTTAAGTTGTGTTGTTCGCACGTAATGTCAAATCCGGGAGCGCCCCGTTCTATATATAGTGATGAGTGTTTTTCGTTAGCTTTTATTCATGATGTTTTAAAATTTAAATTTAAGTTTAAATCTAAAACTACGACGTTGTATGATGTTGATTTCACCACTGCTTTATTAGCACCCTTGCCACCTGACTTGGTCCCGTTACTACCCACTGTTAAAGCAAGTCACGTTGCACATGGGTTCTCCCCACACAGTTCTAAGATATTTTGTTGGAATCGGAAAGTATCCTACCGTTATATAAGTGATTTGGTTTTGGTTTGTCTCGTCCCTGAACGGATGCCTCCGGGCACCTCAGAAATATTTATGAACCAGCCAATCCATTATTTGCGAATCTTATGGAAATTTAGTAGCACGACATTTCTTGTAGAATTTTCCATTGATTGGGGCATCGCTCCTATTTTCTACTTTTCATACTTTACGCGTCATGTTTCTATGCCCCTTGAAAAGTCTATCTCTCCGTTTACATTTTCCACTATGCTTTCTCTTGGGGTGGGTGGTGTTAGTTCTTCTGGATCATTTTCGTCCCCGGTCTCCATCGGAGGTATGTGGATTGATGTTGTGGAAATTCCTTGTTCTTATTTGGCTAATGCGTCTTTGAGGTCCCCCCAACACCACTTTTTGCCTTGCAGGTTCCTCTTCCTCGACGATCATACACGATACTACTCATCAGTGATGAGTATTTTTGAGAGGGGGAGGATTGATGGCACCGTCATCCCCCGGCTTGTTGATTTGGAGCGTCCCCCTCTAGACGATGATGGTGACCCGGTACATGTCATAGATCCGCGTCATGTTCCTGCAGAAGATCCCCTTCCAGATGATTATGGTGACCCGGTTGATGTTGGTGCCGGCTCACAGTTGATGTTCCCTCGCTGCCTTGAGATGATGATTTACTTGTTGGTGCCGTTGTTCGTAGCCATATGGAGCTTGAAGATCTTTATGACCGTGCCGCAAGTCGGAATGTTGAAACTTTGCCGCGACATCAACCGCCATCGCCGCATCATTTTAATGTTGGAACTTTGTCGCGACATCCACCGCCATCACCGCGTCATTTAAATTATTATTTCAGATTTTATAATTATGTTTTTAATTGGCCTATGTTTAGCCAAAGTTTTAATTATTTGTCATTTCATTTGGGCCTTTGTTTAGCCACATTTGGGGTGCTTATAACCCTTGTCTTTGTAAAGCCTATATAAGGCTATGTTGTATTGGATTTTGAGTAAATTGAATGAAAAATTAAAAGCCCAATTTCAGATTTTGGAATTACCTCCTCCTCTTCCATCTTCCTCTTGGCCGCCCCCTACCTTTCTCTTTCCCTCTTTGGGCGCCGGCCTCCCTCCTCCCCTTCCAAGGCTTCGGCCACCTCCTCTCCACCTCCCTTCCCTCTATCACCTTTCTCTACTCAAGGGTTACCCCTAGCCGCCTCCCCATCCTCATCCCAACACCATCCATAACCCTATCCTTACCAAAAACCGATTCCTTTGGTGAGATTCAAATCAGCCCCATCTTCTAATCCAAGAGAAGAATCGGCCAAAGCTTGAGGTGAATCTTGTGAAACTTTAACGGTGTCGGAAGGCAACGAAGAACTTGGAGTTTCCCTCCAACCAGCACGCTTTCGGTGGATCCGGAACGGAGTGATCTAAAGAGAGTTAAATCGGAATCATCCATTCCGGTTGGGTAATGAACGTCTCCACTCTTGTGTGTTTCTCTCTTAGATTTTTTCTTTGGGCATTTAGCATATCGTGTGATTTGTGATTGGTAGAATTTTTGTGGATAATATCTATTAAATTATTGTTATGTTTATTGATTCCCTTTTGAATTCGTGAGGCGTGGCGGCCCTCATTTTATTTTCGTTGGGAGAGAACCACCCTTTATCCGAATCCTTATTTTCGGTGGTGTCTCTTTTGGTACAACGTACGCTCGACTGAACCGTGTGGGTTCATTTCGCTTGAGAGGATCTTGGCCTATAGCCTTGATATTATCTTAAGGGGCCTTGCGAACCCCCCGAATTCTATTAAATTAATTGTGGCAACTTGCGTAGTGGCTGTGTTTATTCTTCGTGTGAGCGCAATAGTAATTATAATTAAGCGAGCGTGTGAACTCCTTAGCCGTTACGGTGTCGAAACCCGTGGCCTACATCAGTTCTTCAGTCCACCAGCTAGCCCTCCAATTTCCTGGTGTCCGCTTCTACCCAACAGTGGGCGAACTCCTCCCCAGATCGCACAGCCCAACGCGAGCTCGCTCAACAGCAGGGCAGACTCATCCAAGTCCACTAACAGTAGCAGCCATCTCCAGCTCCAAGTCCCTAACCGCGCGGCCTGGCACAGACTCTGCAGACTCATCATTATACTTTCACAGCTCACCGCCTCACCGGGGGTGATGTTACAAAGACTGTTACCTCCTCGGGCCTATAAATAGGCCCTCATACATCTAATTTGGGGGATAGACATAGATGACGACACGACACGGCAGAGGCGTCTAGATCCCAACATCAGTTCCCGCGGACTCAGTTTCCCTGTCTGTGCGACCTGCTCCCCTTTCCTTCTCTCCTCTCG
Organism: Platanthera zijinensis; assembly: GCA_039513925.1. NCBI lineage: Eukaryota > Viridiplantae > Streptophyta > Magnoliopsida > Asparagales > Orchidaceae > Platanthera > Platanthera zijinensis. The sequence goes on along the minus strand of CM077091.1, from coordinate 31,182,736 downwards.
ATCAACCAATCCGCCCGGCTAAGTCCAGCGAGCTGCCTGATCAGCTGACCGCGCAGTCTGCCGAACAATCTGGTTAGTCCGTGCGGCCTCTGGCATTCTCCTCTCCTTAGCCGCCAGCTCCCCCCTTGTACCCTTACTTGCTTTCCATGTAAAAGTGCAACCTCAAGCTTTAACTTCAATTATAATCAAAGAAAAGCCCATCGCAAGAGTGGCATTAAGGCCACGACGGGCGAAGTCTTCTTTGCCGCTGCTAGCGGCCCTCTCTTCTATTTTTCTCTCTCGGTCTAACCATCAGAGCCCAACCGCCAAAGTAACGTCTGCTCGACAGTTCCTGATCAAGTTTCTTCTCTGCTCGAGCAAGCTTCTACCTTGCTCCATCAAACCTCTCCTCTATCCCCGCAACCCTCTTATTCACTTATCTTGTAAGATCGAACAACCCGTTAACTGGGAGTTGTCGCATTTCGCGCATCAACACATCCCACTTAAACCACTGGAAAAGTTTTAGGTCTATATACCTTAGGGAATGTCTAGTGGCTCATATGACTTTGGGACTGCATGATATTTTGGTAGAGGTCAGTTTCATAATCATATTAACCACTGAAATATACTATATATTGTTTGGATGAGTTTACAAGTAGGTTCCTTTGAAAAGTGCACTATCATGAGTTGTCTTGAAGAATTTTATTATGTGACTTCCTAACCGTGGGTTTGGATGATATTTAGTCAAGCTATGATTTAAGACTATAACAAGCCCTAGAAATTTTTAATATGAATTTTAGATCATTAAATGGGTTACTTCATTCAACACCCATCAAGTTTCACCTTCTACATAGAAATTTCTTATGAACAAACCACTTAATGGAAACTTTTGAAATTTAGTAAAAAGACCTTTATTGACATTTTAGAGCTATGTGAATTTTTATGGAATTTTTGGAAGTCCATCTATAGGGGTTGTTTCACAAGGTGCTGTTTTCTAAGTAAACGTAATTTAATTTATTTTAGTAATTAGTGAGCTTGATAAAATATGAATTTTGGTCAGAGGCCCTTTCTGGTCATCCTTGAGATTCAGTAATTTTTCTACAATTTTCTAATGATTAACTTAGGTACTTTCTTCTTTACCAATAATTAATATATTATTATTGGATTAATTAATTAGAGGCTAAATCATTTTTGGAAAATTATGAAATCTGGAATTTACTGTTATTCCTCTGTTATCTATTGTTCATAGTTTTTGGGTGGCCATTACTTGAGAAAATATTATACTTCATGTTCAAATTGCCCATGACCTAACTTTTGGGTAAAATTAATTGAATACCAAATTAATTAGGAAAATTATAAGTTTCTGGAGTTAAGCTAATCATGTCATGATAGACCCCCATTAAATATCTTAAGGCTTGTGGATGAAAATTGGGAGTACCTCCTATCATGTACAATAGATAGTATAGGTTAGTCTTCATATAGTAAAACTGCAGAAAATGTGATAGTGTTTGAATCAGGCTAATGGGTTGGGATTAATAGTTAGCTGGTTTGGGTAAAGTGAGATTGAGTTCATCATTGGAAGTTGTGATGCGGAAAATGCTGGGTGGACTAGGATTAGGTGGTGCACGAGATCGACGAAAGATCATCTTTCCAGTAGAGAGGAAGAGTAAAAATACACTAGGGTTAGTTCCAGTATAATATTAAATGGGATCGGGATTTGGGTAATAACCAGCAACAATAAGTTCCTTGCGAAATGGAACGATGGGCTTCAGCTACCATCATAGTTCCTAGTGCCCTTTGAGAGACCTTCACGGGGTATACTGGGGGTAGTCCTGGGCTAACCTTAACAATAGGAATAATAAATTTCAAGAGCAACTAGTATAACTAGGGGTCCACTTTCACACACCCCGGTGTCTCGGGAAGTTAGGTTGGGTCACACGGGCGGTAGGCTTGGTGGTTTTGGTGATGGGCAGGTTAGCCCGTCGACCCGATGGCTCGGTTGATCATTGTGACAGACAGAATAGTCTGGGGAGCTTTTGCTCAGTTATTGGTTATGACGAACGTGTTAGTCCAGGGAGCCTTGGCTCAGTGGTTGATACATCAAGATTGCATGTGTATAAATTGTAAGGTGGTGGGTCTTCAGTGTTTTAGGATGGATACACTGACGCCAATACGTTGACTCGGCAAGTGTGGTTTAGCACTTTGCCAAATTAAGTCCGGTGGACCAGTCGGCAAAGAGTACGCAGGAGCTCTGATTAGTGCACCAGCGTCGAGGCATACGATAGGTCTTACTAGTAGTGTAATTATTGGTTTAGAGATGGGCGAGGCCCAACCCATCGCTTTCGTTTGCCAATACGGAGGTATCCTGAGAGGTTAGGCTGCAGAAAGGGGGAACTAAAGGTCTATGTGCACAGAGTCGGGTAGGTGTGTTGCACTTGCATGATCATACTATGGCATACTTGCAAGACATAACATAACCATTGAATATAACCCTTGACACCTATTGTATAATTTTGTATGGGACTCTTTATAAAATAGGCCCTACAAAATGACCCCTTAGTTTGAAAGCTTGGGTGAACTTTCTTATAAGCTAAGGTTATTATTCTATGGATATATATATTGCTTGCTTGAAAATCGACACCCCATCGTATAAATTTGTATGAGACTTTTTATAAGATAGGAGCCTTGCAGAAGACCCCTTAGCTTATGTGTTTGTATGGGCATTCATATAAGTTATGGTTACATATTTCATAATTTGTCTTACATACTTTTGTTACTACTATATGTTTTCATAGAACAGCTAGATTAGTTTAGCCTCCACCTGCCACCTTTGTTATTCTCCACCTTCATTACCTTTCCTTTCCTTCTCCCCGCTCGGTGCCTAGGAGCCATGGGGGAGGTGTGGGGGATGATAGGACTTAGTCTTTTAGACTAACAGTTTTCTGACCAAATAATTTTAGGGGATCGTGGAGCCCATCTTGGAGGTGCAGCCCCGGAGGTCGGCACGCTTGTAGACGAGACAGTCTAGCACCGGAGTTCAGACATTTACGACAGTGAGTCCCGTTCGCTAGTAGTTATTATATATTTGCTTTCGCGATAAGTGACTTATAGTGAGGACTTTGATGTATCGGGCATGAGCCCTATTTCCAGTACTTTTATTATTATTGATGTGGACTCTCCCTATGTGGAGAATTATTACTATATATGTGATTATTGTGTACATGTGTTGGAGTTCTAATTTCATGTACTCTCATGCTTTTGTAACTATTCTGTGATCGATATGGTCAGTAGGATCAGCTTTTTTGTAGAGACGATCTTCTCGGGCATGATGGTGTCACCACAAAGCGGCGGTTCTGGGCCTAAGACCCCATGGTTTAAAAAGAAAAAAAAGGGGTCTTACAAGTGGTATCAGAGGAGACCTCGATCGAAAAAGTAGCAGTCCACTAACCCTGGGTCACCCCCGCTCGTGTTTAGTTTGGGGACAAACTAAGCAGCAGAAGCTGTGGTGGGTCCATATGGGGGATCACATATAATTGTCCACTTTTAACTAAGTTTGGGTAAATTTCACAATATGGTCTTTGTTATGCAGCCTCCAACACATCCCACACCATAAGGCAGAGTCTGGCAAACTCTGAATGTTGCACCACCTCCCCTGTCTCCCACTCCATTTCAATAGTCGGAGGTGGGGCAGACTCTGACAGCCATTCTAGAGGCTTTTAGGGCCCAAGCAGGTTCCGGCTCCGCTGCCAAACACGGGGGCCAATTGGTTGAGCATCTTCCGAGGACTCTCTCCCCCATCTTACTTGGGGACAGAGTCGGCCGTACGGACAGAGGAGTGGCTTGACATCATGTACGAGATGATGACCGGGATACGGTGCCCATTGGAAGAGAGGGTGCCTTTGGTGGTCTCTTGCTTGGATTCCCATGCCATGAGATGGTGGAAGACACTGCTGGACACGACATTTGCGTAAAAGGAGGTTGCTGACATTTCTTGGGAGGAGTTCAGGTACATATTGTTGGAGAACTTCGTTCACAAGTTGGCAAGAGATGAGCTGGAATATAGGTTCCTGCAGTTGAGGCAGGGCAACAAGACGGTGGTGGAGTACCACCGGAAGTTCAATCATTTAACCCGGTTTGCGGACTCCTATCATCTAGATGAGGCAGGATACATCAAGAGGTTTTATAAGGGCCTACGATAGGATCTGAGAGAGGCTCTTTTGTTCTTATCCGACGGGCATATACCTCAGATGTTGGAGATGGTAATGAGGATTGAGGCTGATTGGCACACGACTCGAGGATGGAAGAGGCCAACTGAGGATTAGGACCGGGGAGGTAGTAATGATCAGTAAAGGGGACTCCTTGTTGATGGGAGAGATGGGATAAGGACAGAGGACCAACCACGTCAAGAGGTGAGATAGGAGCTGAGGGAGCCAGTGGTAATGGCTCCTCAACCTCTTTAGATGCGGGAGATACAGAGACCCAGGGGTATGGCATTTCCCCCACACGAGTGCTACAACTGTCATCAGGTATGGCATATTCGGAGAAACTTCCCCATGATGGGGGCACCTCTACCAGCACTAGAGGATGTCCCTCCTGCTCAGTAGTTTGGTGGTTAAGGACGCAGTTGAGGATAAGGATTCCAGGGCGGTGATCACTGGCAGGATAGAGGGCAAGTGTATGCCTTGGATCTGGCTCAACCTCGGAACCCAGAGCAAGTGATAGCAGTTATGCCTGTGATTTTAAGTTCTTTTCTTTCCCAAGAAACTAGATTCATGGATATTGATTAGTTAGAAATTACGAAAGAATACCATAACTAGAATACTAAGACACTTAATTACCTCAGGCATAGTCTTTATCGGCGGCAAGCCCGCTCACACACTATTCGATACAGTTTTCTCACACTCATTTGTAATAGAAGCCTTTGTGGAAGTACTGGAAGGTGTGGAGCAATTTACAGGCTTGATGATAAGGGTGCGACTACCCAATGGATCAGAGCTGTTCACCACTGCTCATTGCAACATGGAGGCAAAAATCGGGGGAAAAGCATTTGAAGCACCAGCGATGATCCTAAGGATTCCAGACTTTGACCTGATCATAGCCCTGATATGGTTGCATTGAAAGCATACCCAGATCAATTGCCTGTCGAAGAGAATCACCTTGAGGAACTGTGTTGGAACCCCTAAGTGATTTTGGCTAGGTTCTCTTCTTAGGGTGTGACCCATGTTGTATAGAAGGGTCAATTTTTATGTGTTTCTAGAGTCTAGGTCAAGTCCTTAGAGTTAACAGTACAAAGGACCAGCCTCTAACATTGCCCAAGAATCAAGACTTAGAGACTTCAAGTTTTAGAAACAGGAGATCTACGTTCGTCGATCTCCGGTTGACGATAGTCGTGCTCAGCTCGACTAACTCAGAGATAAAATTCCCTGAGCTGAGCTCGACGAACTTTGTTCTCAGGTCGACTAACACTTCAACTCTCAACACCAAAAATCTCTCAGCGCCATAGTCACTCAAAGCAAAAGCTTACTCGGAGCCAAAGATCACTTAACGCTCTCAACGCTATAAATGACTTAACACTCTCAAACGACCCAACGCCAGATGTGCTATTATCTCAACGCCGTCAGTTTGACCAAGTTCTAAGGTCGACTAATTTCACATTCTCAGGTCGACGAACTTAGAGCAAAGTATCCGTCAGTTTATGCAGTGCAGTTGTTCGCAGATCACAGGTCGACGAAAGCTGATCACAGGTCGATGAAAGCTGATCACAGGTCGACGAAAGCTGTTCTCTGGTCGACAAAAACTATAAGACATATTGTTATTTATTCTTTCCTTTTCTGTCTCCTTATTTTATATCTATTATAGGCCGTTAATTCCCTGGATAATCAATGCACTTATATCCTTTGAATCGAGCCGTTACTGGCAGCATTGATTGCAAATATCCTCCATGGAATTAATTGTTTATATCTCGGGACAGACATAGAATAGAATATATGACAGCATACTTGCCGTTTTAATTTCCCAGATTTCGGCTGAGCATTTATTGCAAGTTTTTGAATTTGACCTTGAGGCAGTTATCAATCTGATCATCTCTCTGCAAGAATTAAGTCAATACAGAAACTCTTTGAGATCAATAAGAAGTGTTGTACATACTGTTCTCATAAAATTAACTTCTCTCAAAAGAATAAGAATTAACAACAATCACAATCATGAGTCTGTCTTCTTCACCTTCTTTGTTTTTAGGGATCACAAGTGATAAGAATATTCAAATCAGTCAAAGGATCTCTGGAGAGTTGATCATATCGCAAAAGTCCTACTCACACTTAGCAAAGCTTCCACTCCTGAACAATTCAAGATTTCAGGGGGAGCTCTGACAACACCACAGAATCCAAATAGTCTTCTCATTTTGACTTGAGAAAAGAAGACTTCCATAAACCTCTCTTCCCCACCTCTGTATAGGGTTTTAATTCCCTTCAAAATTATTCTGGTTGCAAGTCTCCTTCCAAAAGACTTGGGTTGGTTTTTGAGCACATGATCAAAAGCTCATTGGTAGAAGTCACCTGATCAAAACCTGTAGTGGATTCCTACCTAGGGTGGTAGAAGAGTGGATGTACCCAAGTTTGGGGAACCACTATAAAAATTCTTGTGTTGTATGTGTGGCTATGATCTTCCTGTGTGCTTGTGATGTGATATGTTTTGTTGTGTAGCTTAGTTATCTTTTCTCTAGTTCATTTGCTGCACTTGTACACTCATACACCTATATCATAGTAACATATTTAATTAAAGACTTCTTATTTCACAAAAAATCAAAAAGATTTTAAAAACTCTATTCACCCCCCCCCCCTCTAGAGTTTGTCAGATCTTACCCTATCTTTCAATTGGTATCAGAGGGAGGTTAATCACATCATACAGACTTACACCTAGATTAATCAAGATCCTCAGGATAAACTCTGAATATGTCTTATTAGTTTCTCTGATTAGATTTTATTTTCTGATGTCATGGCACAAAACAAGGATTATGCCAGCACCAGACCTCCAGTCTGCAACTTGTAAAAGTTTAGGATCTAGAAGACAAGAATCAAGCTTTATATGAACTCTATTGATGAGGACATCTTTAATTCCATCTTGACGGGACCACCAGCTCCAGTGCCCTCTACTTCAACTCCAGTAAATCTCAGTGCAGTGCCTCCTCCAAATCAAGCTGATGCACATAAGAAAGCAAAGATTGCTGATGCTAGAGATATGAACATACTGGCCAAAACTATGTCAGATGATATATTAAAGAAAGTTACTGAATGTACATCTGCCAAAGCCATTTGGGATTCCCTCAACCAAATGGTAGCAGACTCTGCTGATGAGAGGAAGGATAGAAGATCCAACCTCATATCCTAATATGAGAATTTCAGGAAAGATAAAGTAGAATCTGTCGAAGTAATGTACAATAGGCTGACCTCCATCATTAGTGAGCTCAGAACATTGGACAAGGAAATTAATTTGATTGAGGTCAATGACAAGATCCTCATGTGCTTCCCTAGCACTTGGGACTACAGAATCTATCCCATCAGAGAAGCAAGAAGCATGGCTGAAATTTCAACAGAATCTTTGCTTGGAAAGCTCAAATCCTATGAGCAATTGATCAAGTCAAGAGAAGCTGCAGTTGAACCAAAAGCTTCAACACCTACAAGGAAGGAATAGAACTTAGCATTCAAAGCTGCAGAAGAATCTCCAAGCTTGCCAGCCAATGCAGATCTTATGGGCTCTTTGGTAAGAGATTCTATAAAATGGCAAGGAAGGACTTCAGGAGAAAGCCCTTAAGGAATAAAGATAAACCCAGGTATGAAAAGACCCTTCTAAAGTTGTTGTCTATTTTGGGTGCAGGAAACCTGGATACTTAATCTCAGAATTCCCAGAAGTCTAAAAGAAAGACAGAAGGCAAGAAAAGGATTCAAGAAGACATAAACACAACAATGCCTCCTCCAGCAAGTACAAAAAGAAGGAGAAGGGATTTGTAGCTGAAACCTGGAGTGATACTGAAGATGAAACATCCTCCTCCAATTCTAGTGAGGATGATGTAGAAGAAAAGAAGGCAAGGGAAATTTTGCCTTATGGCAATAGATGTTGGAAGCAACAAATCAGACTCAGAAGAATCAGATGATGAAAAATTCCTCTCTGAAGAGGATCAGGTAATTGCTTCCTATGATTTTCAATCTAAAGAATTTTAATCTAAATTTAAACTCTTGTGTTTAGACCTAATAGGATCTCAGAAGGAAATCAAACTTCTCAGGGAAAAACTTTTAGAACAAGACAAAATCATTGTTGAAAATGAAAAGTTAACTGAAGAATTAAGCTTAACCAATCAACAAATAGTTTTTTTTTGAAATCTTAATTAAGTAAGGCAAAGGAACTAGAAGAATTCTTGAATGGTAGAAGTTTACAACTGTTAGATATAACTAGCACAGTTAATACAAGATCGAACAATAACAAACTAGGATTAGGAGCCTCATCTAGTGAACCAGTCCTAATTCAGAAAAATCAATTATAAAAACCTATTAACTTCATCTCTGAAAATGGTAAGAAAAATACTGAACAGGTAGATAAGGTTAATGAAGTTCTTAAACAGTTAGAACTTAAGCAAACCAATCAGAAAAAGAAAAATAAACAATATAATTTTGTTCAGCATATTTCGTCGAACTCAGAATGACGAAATGGGTATGGTTCGTCGGCCTCAGAACGACGAACCCTGAATACAAATAATAATGTAAACTATTCTTCGAACTAGGATCGACGAAATGGGTATTGTTCATCGACCAGAAATCAACGTTTCTGGGGCTCTTAGGATGGATACCTCCATTCTTTGAGCAGAGATCGAAGAACTCCACCCAGATCGTCGAGCTCAGGTCGACGAACATACTCAAATTTGTCAAACTCAGTTCATAACCAGAGTAACCTAAAAATTGATAAATCCTTTAATCCCTTTAGTTAGTAGGTCATACCTCCTAGAAGGTATCATCCTTAAGGTTATAAGGATAAACCTGAATGTTCATTTATTTAAAGTTTCAGTTATATTAAACAACAAGGACCCATGGTAATTTGGGTCAAAAACTGCTAATCCTCTTTGTAGGTAGAAGAGAACTCTATCACTCAAAACAAGTGGTACCTGGACAGTGGTTGCTCTAAATATATGACAGGTTGTAAGAAATGCCTAATCAACTATAAAGCCAAGACTAGACCTAAAGTAATCTTTGGGGACTCAAGCTTTGGAATGACAGAAGGCTATGGAGATTTCAATTGTGAAACTGTCATATTCAAGAAAGTGACTTATGTAAATGGTCTTAAGCATAACCTGATATCAGTAAGCCAACTATGTGATACAGTTTATCAAGTAAGCTTCACTAACTCTTTATGTCTTATTTCTTTAAACAACACAACTGTCTTAACAGGAATTAGACAAGACAACATTTACTTAGTAAATTTGGAATCATCTAAATCTGAAATTTGCTTATTAAATTCTGTCAGCATTCAAACTAGCTTATGACACAAAAGACTAGGACATGTAAACCATAAAAATATAGCTAGGTTATCTAAGGACAATCTTGTTAGAGGTTTACCTTCTGGTCCCTACAAGAAGGAAGGCCTTTGCAGGGCTTGTCAACTAGGCAAGCAAACTAAACCTAGTTTCAAATCCATTAATAAGAGTGATTCACCTAGAATTTTGTACTTGATCCATATGGACCATTTTGTACCTATTACAGTACAAAGTCTAGGAGAAAAGTATTATACATTAGTTATTATAGATGATGTCTCCAGATTAACATGGGTTTTGTTTTTGAGAACTAAGTCAGATACTTTTAAGGTTCTCATAGATTTTCTCAAGAACATACAGATTGAGTACTCTACTCAAGTTGCATTGATCAGAAGTGATCATGAAACTTAGTTTGAATCTCTTCTTATGCTAGAGGTCTGTGAGAAGGAAGGTATCATACATTGTTTCTCAGCTCCAAGAACTCCTCAACAAAATGAGGTAGTTGAAAGGAAGAATTGGACACTCATTGAAGCTGCAGGTACATTGCTTGCAGATGCTTACATGTCTCTTTCCTATTGGGCAGTGGCAGTGAGAACAGCAAATTATGTCCTGAATAGAAGCCTAATACATAAACTAAAAGCTTAAGACTCCCTATGAACTACTCAAAGGAAAGAAACCTATAATAACCTATTTTAAAGTATTTCGATGTATATGCTATATTCACAATAATTACAAGAAACATCCTAGAAAGTTTGAATCTAAGGCTGCATTGGGAATTTTCCTAGGATATTCCCAAGTCAGCAAGGCATATAGGGTGTTTAATAAATCAACATTAAAAATTGAGGAATCTATGCATGTGACATTTGATGAATCTAATATGTTTTACAAGGAGAGAGACATCTCTATCAACAATAATATGCAGGTACAAAATTTGTGTGAGAGCTTGGATGATCTAAACCTTACCTCAAGGGTTGAATCAAATCCCTCTCCACAAGCTATATTAGAAGCTGAAAGTGAAGAAGAGACTGTGGAAGCAGTTCAAATTCCTCCAACAGTTTATACAATTCCACAAGAGGAATTAAATTAAATAACTGTCACTGAACTAACTCCACCTAATGATCTTGTCACACTTAGGGATCACCCTAGATCTCAAGTAATTGGAGACATATCAGTAGGAGTACAAACAAGGCATCAACTCAACCCTTATGTGATGCTTGCCTGTTTTCTCTCTCAAATTATGCCTCAATCCATATTTGATGCAGAGCAAGATCCAAATTGGATCACTGCAATGCAAGAGGAACTCAACCAGTTTGAGAGGTGTAAAGTTTGGGACATAGTTCTAAGGCCTAGGGGCTATCCAGTAATTCAGACTAAGTTGGTATTCAGAAACAAACTTGATGCCCAAGGTGTGATAGTGAGGAACAAGGCAAGGCTTGTTGCTCAAGGATACATGCAAGAGGAAGGGATTGATTATGATCAAACCTTTGCTCCAGTTGCAAGACTTGAAGCTATAAGGATTTTCTTAGCTTATGCAACATTCAAAAAATTTAAAGTCTACCAGAAGGATGTGAAAAGTGCATTCCTAAATTGAAAACTCAAAGAAGAGGTGTATGTTGAACAACCTCAAGGTTTTATCTCTCCATCTCATCCCTCTTATATTTTTAAATTACATACGGCTCTCTATGGTTTAAAAAAAGCACCAAGAGCTTGGTATGATACCTTAGCTAGCTTTCTTTTAGAGCATGGCTTTTCAAGAGGCATGGTAGATAGAACCCTTTTTACAAAGTTTCATCATGATAAAATTCTCTTAGTATAAATATTTGTGGATGACATAATTTTTGGTTCTACTGATCCCAATCTGTGCAATAGATTTTCTGATTTAATGCACTTAAGGTTTGAGATGAGTAGTATGGGTGAGTTATCATATTTCCTTGGTCTCCAAATGATATAAACCCCTGAAGGGATCTTCATCTCTCAGTCTAAATATGTTAAAGAGCTTATTAAGAAGTTTGTGATGAATAATGCCTCTGCCATGAAAATTGCCAAGGCTGCCAATGCTGTTGTAGATGCTGATGAATCTGGAAAACCAGTTGATCAGACCAGGTATAGGGCCATTGTTGGATCCCTACTATATTTAATAGTAAGAAGACCAGATATTATGTTTCCCACATGTATTTGTGCTAGGTTCCAGGTGAACCCTAAAGAATCTCACCTTATTTTCTTAAAAAGGATTTTAAGATATATAAAAGGTTATCCAGATCTAGGCCTCTGGTATTAAACAAAATCAACATTTGTGTTAACTGGATTTTTTGATGTGGATTATGCTGGATGCAGAGTAGACAGGAAAAGCACCTCTAGAACTTGTCAGTTCCTCGGTGATAGACTTGTATCTTGGTTCTGTAGAAAGCAAACATCTATTTCAACATCCACTACTGAAGATGAATATATGGCTGCAGGCAGTTACTGTTCATAGATCTTGTGGATATAAAACCAACTACTTGATTATTGTGTCAACTTAATTAATTCAAATATTCTATGTGATAATATAAGTGCTATTTCAATTGCACAAAATCTAGTATTGCATTCTAGAACAAAGCATATAGATATTTGACATCACTTCATTAGAGATTGTGTTGACAAACAAAAGATTAAACTTGAATTTATCTCTACCTATTTGCAAAGAGCAGATATATTCACTAAGCCATTGAACTCATCCAAGCATCTGTTCTTTGTCAATCAGCTTGGTATGATAAATGGTCAGGATTTAATCTAATTCTCTATCTTTGGTCAAAGAATTGTCACTGTTCGTCGACCTGAGATCGACAAACTAATAACTATTCTTGAGATTTTTCGTCGACCTGAGATCGACGAAATCTCTTAGTGAAGTGATTTTCGTCGACCTAAGATCAACGAACTTACTTATGAAACCTTTCATCGACCAGAGATCGACGAAATGTCTTCAAACCTTCAGACTGAGTTCGACGAACTGTTTAACTCTAAATTATTTCGTTGACCTCAGAACGAAGATTTTTTTTATTTTTCATGGACCGGAGTTTGTCGTTTCATATTCCGGAAAACCTTATATTTAGGTTTTCTTCGACCTCCATCCTGCGCCTTCAATTCTCTTTGCACTTGATCTTCATTTTCTCTCTTGTAGGTGCACTCATTGTGATTCCAGCAGGCGCCCTTGCGGCAATATAGTTTGATACCGAATTCGACGTGGATTTCGACTCTTTCCAGCACTCCGATCCAATCTTCCTCCACATTCTGCAACTGCTGGAAGACCAGCAATTGAAAAATCTACTGTCAATTAGAATTAAACTACCCAGCATGGAAATTAGAGAATGAGTCTTTATTGCATCTATAATCGGGGAAAACACAATGACCGGATCAATAGCGGATACTGCCATCTCTCTCTCCTACTGTATTAACTGAAATCTTTGGATTAGACAATGGAGGAGAAGAATTAGAAATTGATAATGAGGAATAAGATATGATGTTGAGTTTGATGAATTACTCTGGAGACAACCCAAATAAACTACTGAAGAAACACATATCCGCCAAGTTCAAGTTTCTCGAGAATATTGTTGGGAAAGTCTTGCTGGGCAAGCACACTGCACACGATTATATAACCAGGCAACAATTTTTGGTTATGTGTGCAGTGGTAAACAAGAGGCAGGTAAACTGGGCACAGATCATCTTTGATCTCATTAAGAAAAGGAATAGTAAGAAGGAAGTAAACTTTGGAAGGATCCTAGGGATCTTCTTGATAGAAAAGGCTGCTAAATCACTGGTCTCCCAGACCACATTCATCAATGCCAGCAAAAGGCTCACCTGTGCCTTGTTTGGCAGGTGGGAGAGGACAATCACAAAGCCCTCTAAGGATTCATCCTCTGTCATCCAAGCTTCTGAAAGTACAAGGGCTGTTTCAGCCACTTCTCACCCTTCTGAAGAGATCCCATCCACCATTATTCCATCCAACATTACTCCAGCCACTCCTTAATCTCCAGCTCTCCAATCTACATCTCTGCCATCAACACAACACACCCCAGCTTCAACTCATATTACAGTCTCTACTCCCCTACCTCCATCATCCCCAATTCATCAATCTCTAACCCATATTTCCTCCTCTACACCTTCCCCCCAACCTGATACATCCATACATACACCTCCCCAATCCCCTCTTCCATCTCATCTTGCTGATCTCCCCTCCTTCAATTTATTATCATCTCCACTGAACACTCCCTCTCCTCAACATGACTCCCCTCTAGACACTTCCATTCCACCTTCACCCCTAGGAACTGCAATTTCCACTCAACCAGATACTGCCCCATCATCCACTTCTCCAAACCTGGATCCATCTCTTGTCTCCCCACTCATCACTCTCCTCACACCCCTACTCAAATCCCTTATAGCTGAGGCTATTTCTCCTCTAGCTGCCTCCATATCATCTCTAGCTGACCAAATCTCTACCCTGATTTCTGCTCCCTCTTCATTTAGGGGCCTGGCTTCAGATCCTACTGAAACCAGGCAGGGGAAGATACTTCATGAAGAAGTAGCAGCAGAAGAAGAAGAAGCAACAACAGAACAAATAGCAGTTGTACCAGCGGCAGGAACAAAAGCTGCTATGGAAACAGATGTCTTAAATTTTCTTGAATCAGACATGGAGACATATGTTTATTGTACAGATATTACAATGTCAAATACTAAAGAGATCACTCTGCTAGAGATTCTGCCAGGAAGGGTTTACTTCATTAAATCCAAAGGGACTCTAGCAGCTTTACTAAGAATATTTGGGTCATACATTTATTTCTACCTCCCCCCCCCCATTCCATCATCTAGAGCAATAGTGTGCTACACTTCTCCTGTCATCTCAGAGGTTTTAGAAACTATAAAGAAAAGTTTGACAACTCCTCCAGAAAATAAGTCTGATGATCAAAGATCTAGCCCTCCTGGGCCATCCTATATCATGGATGATATCCCTCTCCGATGACATTATGTCTCAAGACATTTCCATGGAAATTGAAGTAGCTCATGCTGAAATTGTCCTTACTCTAGTAAGTAAAGAAATCCCCAAGGATGTAATAAGCCAGATTGATGATATGTATGACTGTAACACCCCAAAAAGGCCCCAAAAAGACTCAACATGAAGTTTGAGTAGCAGGCTGTTTGACACGGCCTGGGACACGGGCGTGTCCCAGGGCGTGTCGGGTGTACACGGCCTGGGACACGGGCATGTCCCAGGGCGTGTTCAGGCTAGTCGACGTTTGAGAGTCGACGATCGTCGAGCCTGGGACACGGCCTTCGACACGGGCGTGTCCCAGGGCGTGTTCGAATTATTTTTCGAAATTGGCCTATTCGAGTCCGAGCCGAACACGGCCTTGAACACGGCCTCGAACACGGGCGTGTGAGGCTGGACACGGGCGTGTCATCTGCCGTGTTCCGACCCGTGTACTGGTTTTGGAAATTGGTGAGTACCGTGTAGCAGGAGACACGGGCGTGTCTCAAGAATGACACGGGCGTGTCAGGTTCTACACGGGCGTGTCGATGCCCGTGTTGTTCAGTCGGTTCATACTGTGTGTGCCGCTTAAAGGGTACACGGCCTGTGACACGGGCGTGTCACAGGCCGTGTCAGCCAAAAATTGGATTTTTGGGAAAATCTTGGTCGTTCAGTTTTCTCTCTTTTGATCCAAGGGCCAAGGTGGTTTCCTGGCTGGATTAATACGTGAGGGAAGAATGAAGAAGTCATTTTCATTTGGCTTAAGGAAGAGAGAAAGAGAGTGGAAGAGAGAAAGAAGGAGGAGGAGAGCAAGCCACCGGCGGAGTTCCCGTGGTCCGATTCGTGATCCGAAGCCGGCGTTGTGAAGGCAAGGTTGCTGCGGTTCTTTCTATCTGGCTCGTTTTCGATGGCTCCGAAGAGATCGACAAGGGTAACGATCTCCCTTCTTGGACATGTGAAGTCCTTCTTTTCTGCATTGCATAGGGAAAACCCTTCCACGCGAGTGTGCGGTGGGTTGTGGTGTCCCTTGGGGTAGATATGTGAAGTCCCCCTTGTTAGAGGCCGGAATTGGAGTACGGCTCTAGGCATGCTGTGTGAAGCCCATCTGGATATGGTCTGGATTGGTGATGCTTGTTTGCATATCGGAGAAGGCTCCGTGATTATGGCTTGTGATGCCTATGGCTTGTGATGCCTTGTTCCTACCTGTTGCTTGGTGCGGCAGGAAGTATTGGACGATGTCCAGGAAATGAAGAGGGTTGGATGCAACTCTTGTGGCCGTGTGTTGCCACTTTGTGAGTGGTTGAGCCGTTGGGCTGCAACTCGATGAAAAGGCAGATTGCCGAACAGGAAAGGTGAAACCGACCCGCGCCCATAAATAGCCATGGATACTTCCGTATTCGAGGTGGCACGGCGACTTGAGCAACGGGGGATGGCTGATCCGTACCTGCGTTAGGTCCGTCCGACTTGGAAGCCTAGTTATAGGTTTTGTTGGAGTGCCTAATGAGAGTCTTAGGCCCGCGCGCCGGAAAGACTAGAATGCTCAAATACCGTGTAGACGGTGGTGTTGACCCTGGTATTCCGGTACACCGAGAATGTGCCCTGAGTGCACGGACTGTCGGGCCGTGTGGCCGATAGTTGTGATGGCTTGAATGTGCCTGCGCGCACATAATTGCTATTTGATGATGCCATGCTTGCAGGGAAAGAATGCTCATGCCCCGAGAAAGGGGTAGGATTGTTATAATTGGGTCAGCTGAATGCTGACCGTTGCATTGTTTGCCACCGGTTGGGTGGATTGTTCCCGTGCAGGTGCTGGAGAGCCAAGTGGTAAATGATGGGCTGAAGCCCTACTGCTGTTGCTGCTGCTGCTGCGGCTAGCCCTTGAAGGCTAAGCGAATGGCTTTGTTTTGTTTTCTCTTGTACTCATGTATGGACGGCCTGCGCGCCGAGGTTTGTAAAACATGTTGTATGTAAAGAGGAACTATAAGGCCTTAAGGCCAAACCCTTGTATTTGTTGTACATTCCATGGTTTGATATATAAAGGTGGTTTTATTATATTTGGACATTCCGGATTAGAGTTCAAAGTTGTAACTTAAAGCTTCCGCTAGAATGCTCTGAGTTAGGATTCGTATGGTTTGGTATTATCCTGTGACCTCACCGTCTGTTTGTGGCATATAGTGTGGGGCCCCGGCCGGACCTTCTACTATACGTCATTTAACGGATGGGGTCGTTACATTTTGGTATCAGCTTTCCTCGGTCTTCCTCTTTCGAATTCGTGGTCGAATTCTTTTGTGGGGTGGCGAGCACGTGTTTGTGAGACCTGCTGTAACGCTAATGAACTCTGGAATGTCCATGAAGGAATGTACAAACTCTTGTTTGAGGAATCTGCGCGTTCCTCTTTGTGTTGTTTTGCTTGCATACGTTCGCTAATGTGTGTCTTGTCCACCTATAGGTGACACGTAGTGGTGCTGGGCAGTCTGAGCCCCAACGTTCTGATGAGAGTGCGGCACCAGCTGAGGTGCCAACACCTCCTCCATCTGCGGAAACTGTTCGCTTAGTTGCTGAGGCGCTATTTGCCATGATTCAGCCGACCGGGCAAGCGCAGCCTGCAGTAGTGCCAGTTCGTGTTGATGTAAGACCCGAGCCGGTTGAGGCTGTAGATCCACGAGCAGCTGACCGACAGTTGAAGCAATTCATGAGCTTCAGTCCTCCTACGTTTGCGGGAATGGGATCCCCAACGCAGGCGGAGGATTGGTTATCGCGTGTCAAGAGGATAATGACAGCGATCAGGGCGGAGGAAACTCTTAAGGTCACCTTAGCCACCTTCATGCTTGAAGGGGAGGCGCGGTTGTGGTGGGACGAGGTTGAGTTACACCAGTTGGCGGGCAGGCAATTAACACAAGTGTCGATTGAGGAGTTCTCCCGGATATTTCTGGCGAAACATGTCCCAGCGGCGCAACGCATTGCTATGGAGAATGAGTTCCAACGGTTAAAGCAAGGGGAAGATAGTGTGGATATCTACTTGCACGAGTTTACCAGGTTGGGACGATATGCGGGAACAATCTTCGCGGATGACCAAAGGAAAACGAATCGGTTCTATGAAGGATTGCGGGATGAGTTGAGATTCCTGCTTTCGAGTTCTGTGAGCCAAGGGTTTCAGGCATTGGTTGATACTGCGTGCGCGTTGGAGAAGGACATGAAGCGAGTGCAAGGGAATAAGGGCTTGGTTGCGTCGAAGCCAGAGTTTCAAACACCTCGCCCGAGCAAGTCGTTTTACCAGAAGAAAGGGGGCAAGAGGTCCAAGCCATCGGGGCAAGTGACTACGACCGTTGTGTCGGGAGCGACATCAAGGCCGGATTCTCGTACATGCTATAACTGTGGCCGGGTGGGGCATATAGCCCGTGACTGTCGGGTGGTTCAGCCCAAAGGGGAAAAGAAGATGGGTGCGTCTTATGCTGAGAAGGGCAAAGCGGTGGTGGATTCCTCTGCTTCCCAGGCGCAGCCCCGAATCTATCAACTTGGCCAACATGAAGCGATTAAGCAAAGTGACGTCGTCACAGGTACGAGTTGATTTAGTTTACTTGCTGGTGCTTTTGGTTTTGGTTTTGTATAGCTTGTGCATGATGTGTGTGCTGCAGGCTTTGTCCTGATTCGGAATAATTTGGCGAGAGCCCTGTTTGATACGGGTGCTTCGCATTCTTTTCTGTCTGAGGATTTCGTATCTCGCATTGGGGTACCAAGTCATGTGACGGTGGATAGTACAAGGGTGCTATTGCCGAATGGCTGTATGATGCTTGCGGATAGGGCTTGCGATGTGGATGTGCAAATAGGAAGTCGGGATTTCGGTTTGAGTGCAGCTGTGCTACCGTTATCGGAGTTTGATGTGATCTTTGGTATGGACTGGCTCTCGGAGCAGCGCGCCTTTATTGATTGCAACTCCAAAGAGATTACACTGGGCCAGAATACCGGGCTTGTGACGAAGTTCGCTGGTATGCGAGGAGTTGGCGGGACTCTGTTGTCTGCACTCCAAGTCGTCAATGCTGTTCGGAAGGGCGCGGAGTTATTCTTCACGCTAATTCAGGCTGTTGAGCCTAAGGCCAGTGTCGGTGAAGTGCCAGTTGTGTCAGAGTTTACCGATGTGTTTCCTAAAGATCTTCCTGGGTTACCACCCCAGCGGGAGATTGACTTCTCTATTGAGTTGGTGCCAGGTGCGAAACCTGTGGCCCGCTCTCCATATCGCGTCACGCCAAAAGAGATGGCTGAGTTGAAAGTCCAATTGCAAGAGTTGTTGGAGCAGGGATATATACGCCCAAGTATGTCACCTTGGAGCGCGCCTGTTCTCTTTGTGAAGAAGAAAGACGGTAGCTTACGGTTGTGTATTGACTACCGCGAGTTGAATAAGCTGACGGAGAAAAATAAATATCCGATTCCGCGGATTGATGACCTCTTTGATCAGCTGGCAGGATCAACGGTCTATTCCAAATTGGATTTGAAATCGGGATATTATCAGCTAAGGATTAGGGAAGGTGACATTCCCAAGACGGCGTTTGGAACACGCTACGGGCATTATGAGTTCACGGTAATGCCGTTTGGCCTATGTAATGCGCCTTCGGTATTTATGGACCTAATGCATCGAACGTTCCGAGAGTATTTGGATTTGTTTGTTATTGTGTTTATCGATGACATCTTGGTATACTCTCAGTCGGAAGAGGATCACGCAAACCATTTGCGGTTGGTCTTGCATACCCTGCGGAGGAATAAGCTTTTTGCCAAGTTCTCAAAGTGTGAGTTCTGGCTCTCTTCAGTAGCCTTTTTAGGCCATGTGGTAAGCGGAGAGGGTATCGCGGTGGATCCGTTGAAGATAAGTGCCATCCGAGATTGGCCAGTGATGTCTTCAGTGGCCGAGGTCAGGAGCTTCCTTGGACTTGCGGGCTACTATAGACGGTTTGTGGAAAACTTCTCACGGATTGCTTTACCTCTGACCACGCTGACGAGAAAAGATCAAAAGTTCATTTGGACGCCGGAGTGCGCGCGAGCTTTTGAAGACTTGAAGAGTCGTTTGACCACGGCGCCTGTGTTGACATCGCCATGTGGTACCGATGGGTATGAGATCTATAGTGATGCATCAGGGAGCGGCTTAGGCTGCGTCCTTCTGCAGTTTGGTAAAGTGATTGCTTATGGCTCGCGTCAGTTGAAAGTGCATGAGCGGAATTACCCCGTCCATGATTTGGAGTTGGCGGCGGTAATCTTTGCGCTCAAGTTGTGGCGGCACTATCTATATGGCGTGAAAGTGGATATCTATACAGATCACAAGAGCCTAAAGTATTTGTTGGATCAGAAGGATCTGAATATGCGACAACGAAGATGGATGGAGTTCCTCGGGGACTACACCTTCGAGATTCACTATACCCCCGGGAAGGGAAATGTGGTCGCTGATGCTTTGAGTCGAAAGACTCCGGTACGGGCAAGCTGGTTGTAGAGGCATGATCAGCGTTTGATCCAGGAATTGGAAGCAATGGAGATATCGTGTGTTGACAAGGGTGCGTCAACCGATGCATGTTTGAACTGGACGGAGGTGCAATATGACCTTGCGGACCGAGTTCGGCGAGCAACGGAGCTTGATGAAAGTCTCCAGCGCTATGCAAAAGATGGGCCGGATGACCAATTCTCTTGGGACAACGGTTTGTTAAGAAGAAATGATCGAGTACCGGTCGAGTATGGGCTAACGACGAGGGTTAGACCCATTCAGATCGAGGATCGAGCCGAGAAACAGTTGCGGAACAAAGTGATCGGGATGGTCAAGGTCCGATGGGACAATTGTGGCCGTGAAGAGCTAACATGGGAGCGAGAGCAGACCATGCGAGCTGAGTTTCCCGAGTTATTTGTATGAACTGTTGACCGTGTACTTTTTGTTATAACATAGTTATAGCTTTGCTGGGTTTTGTTTCCTTACCGTGCAAATTTCGGGACGAAATTTTGTTAAGGGGGGAGGGTTGTAACACCCCAAAAAGGCCCCAAAAAGACTCAACATGAAGTTTGAGTAGCAGGCTGTTTGACACGGCCTGGGACACGGGCGTGTCCCAGGGCGTGTCGGGTGTACACGGCCTGGGACACGGGCGTGTCCCAGGGCGTGTTCAGGCTAGTCGACGTTTGAGAGTCGACGATCGTCGAGCCTGGGACACGGCCTTCGACACGGGCGTGTCCCAGGGCGTGTTCGAATTATTTTTCGAAATTGGCCTATTCGAGTCCGAGCCGAACACGGCCTTGAACACGGCCTCGAACACGGGCGTGTGAGGCTGGACACGGGCGTGTCATCTGCCGTGTTCCGACCCGTGTACTGGTTTTGGAAATCGGTGAGTACCGTGTAGCAGGAGATACGGGCGTGTCTCAAGAATGACACGGGCGTGTCAGGTTCGACACGGGCGTGTCGATGCCCGTGTTGTTCAGTCGGTTCATACTGTGTGTGCCGCTTAAAGGGTACACGGCCTGTGACACGGGCGTGTCATAGACCGTGTCAGCCAAAAATTGGATTTTTGGGAAAATCTTGGCCGTTCAGTTTTCTCTCTTTTGATCCAAGGGCCAAGGTGGTTTCTTGGCTGGATTAATACGTGAGGGAAGAATGAAGAAGTCATTTTCATTTGGCTTAAGGAAGAGAGAAAGAGAGTGGAAGAGAGAAAGAAGGAGGAGGAGAGCAAGCCACCGGCGGAGTTCCCGTGGTCCGATTCGTGATCCGAAGCCGGCGTTGTGAAGGCAAGGTTGCTGCGGTTCTTTCTATCCGGCTCGTTTTCGATGGCTCCGAAGAGATCGACAAGGGTAACGATCTCCCTTCTTGGACATGTGAAGTCCTTCTTTTCTGCATTGCATAGGGAAAACCCTTCCACGCGAGTGTGCGGTGGGTTGTGGTGTCCCTTGGGGTAGATATGTGAAGTCCCCCTTGTTAGAGGCCGGAATTGGAGTACGGCTCTAGGCATGCTGTGTGAAGCCCATCTGGATATGGTCTGGATTGGTGATGCTTGTGTGCATATCGGAGAAGGCTCCGTGATTATGGCTTGTGATGCCTATGGCTTGTGATGCCTTGTTCCTACCTGTTGCTTGGTGCGGCAGGAAGTACTGGACGATGTCCAGGAAATGAAGAGGGTTGGATGCAACTCTTGTGGCCGTGTGTTGCCACTTTGTGAGTGGTTGAGCCGTTGGGCTGCAACTCGATGAAAAGGCAGATTGCCGAACAGGAAAGGTGAAACCGACCCGCGCCTATAAATAGCCATGGATACTTCCGTATTCGAGGTGGCACGGCGACTTGAGCAACGGGGGGTGGCTGATCCGTACCTGCGTTAGGTCCGTCCGACTTGGAAGCCTGGTTATAGGTTTTGTTGGAGCGCCTAATGAGAGTCTTAGGCCCGCGCGCCGGAAAGACTAGAATGCTCAAATACCGTGTAGACGGTGGTGTTGACCCTGGTATTCCGGTACACCGAGAATGTGCCCTGAGTGCACGGACTGTCGGGTCGTGTGGCCGATAGTTGTGATGGCTTGAATGTGCCTGCGCGCACATAATTGCTATTTGATGATGCCATGCTTGCAGGGAAAGAATGCTCATGCCCCGAGAAAGGGGTAGGATTGTTATAATTGGGTCAGCTGAATGCTGACCGTTGCATTGTTTGCCATCGGTTGGGTGGATTGTTCCCGTGCAGGTGCTGGAGAGCCAAGTGGTAAATGATGGGCTGAAGCCCTACTGCTGTTGCTGCTGCTGCTGCGGCTAGCCCTTGAAGGCTAAGCGAATGGCTTTGTTTTGTTTTCTCTTGTACTCATGTATGGCCGGCCTGAGCGCCGAGGTTTGTAAAACATGTTGTATGTAAAGAGGAACTGTAAGGCCTTAAGGCCAAACCCTTGTATTTGTTGTACATTCCATGGTTTGATATATAAAGGTGGTTTTATATATTTGGACATTCCGGATTAGAGTTCAAAGTTGTAACTTAAAGCTTCCGCTAGAATGCTCTGAGTTAGGATTCGTATGGTTTGGTATTATCCTGTGACCTCACCGTCTGTTTGTGGCATATAGTGTGGGGCCCCGGCTGGACCTTCTACTATACGTCATTTAACGGATGGGGTCGTTACAATGACAATCCCCAATCTTTTGATGATGATGATGATGACTCTGATGAGGATCCAAAGAGGAAGAAAATTTCCAAGAAAAGAAAAGCTCCTCCTCCTCCTGCTCCAAAACTCAACCCAACAAATGACACTCCCTACTATATTCTGCATAATATAACTCCATATATGGGTATGCACGCATGGATGTGGCTATCCAAAAATGAATAGAAAGCAAGGAAGAAAAGAAGAAGATATTCTCCTCCTCCACAAAAATTTAAAAGGGATCCTCCTCCTCCTCCTCCTCCAGCTGCAGGTGCTTCAGGAACCACCTCTCAAAGCTCAGATGCACTTTCCAAGCCTACATTCACCAAAACCTATCAGAGACAAGGAAGACCTTCTCAATCTTCTAGAGACAGTCAGCACAAACACAGACATCAGCTCTCCTCTAGAAGTTCATCCAGTGCTCAGCAGTTTGCCCCCAAGCCAACATTCTCTCCTCCTTCATCTCCTGGAAAAGCAAACAGCCCTAAAAGACCTCCAATTCAAGCCTATGAACCTGAGACTAGCCCAACTACTAGAATGGATAGATTCAAAGAATCTGTGGCTCTTTTTCAGATAAGGCAAGCCAGAGAAAATGGTCAGGATCCTTCTCAATTTTCAACAATGTCAAGCTACAGGAAAAAGGAATTTGAAAGATATTAAGTTGTAAAGTTATTTGATGCTGAAAAATACATGCATCTACATCCTGAAGTTGTTGTTCCTAGAACTACTTCTCAAAAGACACTTTGGGATGTAGATATGACTATGACACTGAAGCAAGCACTAGATCCTAACAGAGTAATTAAATTTGCTAAATCTTCTGAGTCTCCCAAGGACATTTAGGTTATTTATTTTCAGTCTCTATTTTTATTGTGAACAATTTGGGTGCATAGCTTTATAAAGGTACTGATAGCTTATTTACTCTATCAGCTATCTCAGTTTTATGCTATGTCTACTTCATTTTGTCCTGTGATTTTTTTCTCTGTTTCTGTTTGAAGTAACCTCACCCAAATAGGGGGAGATTGTTGGAACCCCTAAGTGATTTGGGTTAGGTTCTCTTCTTAGGGTGTGAACCAAGTTGTATATAAGGGTCAAGTTTTAAGTGTTTCTAGAGTCTAGGTCAAGTCCTTAGAGTCAACAGTACAAAGGAACAGCCTCCAACACTGCCCAAGACTCCTTTTGAAGACTTACAGGGTTTTAATTCCCTTCAAAATTATTCTTATTGCAAGTCTCCTTCCAAAACACTTGGGTTGGTTTTTGAGCACCTTATCAAAAGCTCATTGGTGGCATTCACCTGATCAAAACCTGTAGTGGATTCCTACCTAGGGTGGTAGAAGAGTGGATGTACCCAAGTTTGGGGAACCACTATAAAAATTCTTGTGTTGTCTGTGTTGCTGTGATCTTCCTGTATGCTTGTGATGTGATATGTTTTGTTGTATAGCTTAGTTATCTTTTCTCTAGTTCATTTGCTGCACTTGTACACTTATACACCTATATCATAGTAACATATTTTATTAAAGCCTTCTTATTTCACGAAAAATCAAAAAGATTTTAAAAACTCTATTCCCCCCCTCTAGAGTTTATCAGAGTTTACCCTATCTTTCACATGGGGACTCCTATGGCATCGTCGAAGGTATTAGATCTACCTCCCCTCTCTTGTTATTATCTCTACAGGCGGTTAAGGCCCATCTGTGGTGAGATGAGGTCTATCAAGTGCTATTTGAGATGGCTGAGGCCAAGGATTCCATCCCTAGTATCTCGGTGGTACAGGATTTTGCCGACGTGTTTCCAAATAAGCTGCCAGGGCTACCCCCGCATCGGGAGAAGGACCTCCAGATACAGCTCGTGCCTGGGGGCTAAACCGACATCTAGAGCTACTTACCGGATTGCCCCGAAGGATTTGGTGGAGTTTCGAAGCCATCTGTAGGAGCTAGTGGAAGCCGGATTTGTCCGGCAAAGCTCTTTACCATGGGGAGATCTGGTGTTGTTTGTTAAGAAGAAGGATGGGACGCTCCGATTATGCATCGACTACAGGGCTCTGAATAGGTTGACGGTCCGGAACACGTATCCACTGCCAAGGATTGATGAGTTGTTTGACCAGTTGGAGGGAGCCCACTAGTTCTCAAAGTTGGATATGAGGTCAGGTTACTATCAGCTGCGCATTTAGGAGGAGGATTTCCCGAAGACAGCCATCAATAGTAGATACAGGCTGTATGAGTTTATCATAATGCCCTTCGGGCACTAATGCTCCATCTGCTTTCATGAGCTTGATAAACCGGGTGTTCAAGCCGTACCTCGATCGGTTTGTCATAGTATTCATACATGACATCCTCATTTATTCAAGGACGGAGGAGGAGCATACACACCATCTGGCCTTGACTATATAGAAGATTAGGGAGCACCAGTTATATGCTAAGTTCAACAAGTGCCAGTTTTGGCGGACAAAGGTGGCCTTTTTGGCCATATTATCAGTGGAGCGGGACTGGCAGTGGACCCCACAAAGATTCATGTAGTGCGAGACTGGCCTTAGTTGAAGACGACCATAGATGTTCGAAGTTTCCTGGGATTGGCCGGATACTACCGGAAGTTTGTGTAGGGATTTTCTCAGATAGCCCTCCCACTCACTTCTTTGATGAAGAAGGACACTCCGTTCGTTTGGATGTTGTGGTGTGAGGCAGCCTTCCAGGAGTTGAAGAGTCGGCTTACGTCGGCCCCTATCCTCGCCCTTCTATCTGGGAAGGAGGGCTTCCAAGTGCATGTTGATGCGTCTTTTCAGGGGATGGGTGTTGTACTGATGCAGAATGGTCATTTATACCATACGCCTCATGACAGTTGAAGTAGCATGAGCAGAACTACCCTGTTCACAACTTGGAGATGGGAGCAGTAGTGTTCACTCTAAAGATTTGGCAGCATTACCTCTATGGTGTGCACTGCAACATATTTTCGGATCACAAGAATCTGAAATATGTTGATATGCAGAAGGAGTTGAACATTCACTAGAGACGATGGGTGGAGTTCCTATCTTAGTATGAGTATACGATACACTATCACCCAGGGAAGGCGAACGTGGTGGCGGATGCGCTGAGCCATAAGGCTACTACCTCAGGAGGAGGACCTCAACTAATGGCCATGGAGTTGGTGCAGATGTTAAAGACGATACAGATATCTCTAGTTTTCGAGGATCACCCAGTGCTATACTGGGAG
The DNA here is from genome assembly GCA_039513925.1 of Platanthera zijinensis. Classification (NCBI taxonomy): domain Eukaryota; kingdom Viridiplantae; phylum Streptophyta; class Magnoliopsida; order Asparagales; family Orchidaceae; genus Platanthera; species Platanthera zijinensis. The sequence goes on along the minus strand of CM077091.1, from coordinate 31,156,913 downwards.
TACCTGTCGTCAATCGTTGCCACCGACGAGATTTGAGATCGTCTCAGAGCTGAGCATAGAAGGGATGAAAAGCTAGAGCCAGTATTCAGGACCTTGGATGTAGGCATGGATGGGAAATATACAAAGAGAGATGGGTTGTTATGCATCAGAGGCAGAGTGTACATACCGGCTGGGGGAAGAATTCGGGATGGTATCATGACTGAGGCTCACTACAACAGGTACTCAGTGCACCAAGGGATCACCAAGATGCCGGCCGACCTGAAGAGGACAATGTACTAGTCAGGCATGAAGAGGGATATCACCTTATTTGTGACCCACTGCTAGGATTGTCAGTTGGTGAAGGAGGAGTGTAGGAACCCGGCCGGATTATTGCATCCACTTCTGGTGTCGGAGTGGAAGTTCTAAGACATCTCCATGGACTTCATACATGGTTTTCCTCGGTCACATGCGGGGAATGACTTGATATGGGTGATTGTCGACCAATTTACGATGGTGGCCAGGTTTCTACTGATCAGGAAGGACGCTCCGATGGGTGACTTGGTACGGAAGTTTGTGTAGCAGATCTTTCGATATCATGGGGTGCCGAGGACGATAGTGGCCGATCGTGATGGATGATTCATGTCTAAGGAATGGATGGCGGTTCAGGCTTATTTTGGGTCACGACTGACTTTTAGTACTGCCTTCCAGCCTTAGACGGATGGAAAGACAGAGCGCACCAATCGGACCCTGGAGGATTTACTGCGTCTTTGCATACTGCACCGCAGAGAGACATGGGAGAGGTAGCTACCATTGATCGAGTTATCGTACAATAACAGCCATAAGTTCAGCATCGACATGGCCCCTTATGAGGCTTTATACGGGCGGAGATATAGAACTCCTTTGTCTTGGATCCAGGATGAGGATCTGAAGGCACTGGGCTCGGAGTTTGTCGAGGATATGGATGCTCAGGTGCGATTGATACGAGATAGTATGTTGGAGACCCAGAGCAGGCAGGCTAAGTATTACGACGCTCGACTTCATTAGGTCCAGTTTCAGGTAGGTGACCGGGTATTTTTGAATATCTGACCGATGCATGGATTCTCGCGGGTGCGTGGTCAGATGAAGCTTAGTCCGAAATACTTGGGGCCTTACAGGATCCTGGAACGGATCAGACCTGGCTTATAGACTGGAGCTACCTCCATAGCTAGCGGGATTGCATGACGTCTTTCATGTCTCCTCCTTGAGGAGAGCTCTACTTCGGCTGGAGCAGCAGATTACGACTACAGATGGTCCTATAGCTTCTGATCGATCAGTGCACCTTGAGCCGATCTAGATAGACGATACTGGGATGCGGGTCTAGCAATGCTAGAAGGTTCCGTTTGTCAAGGTCTTATGGAGGAATCATAGGCAAGAGGAGCACACATGGGATCCATAGGATTTGATGCAACAAAAGTACCCGGAGCTTTTCAGTTAGGTATTCCTTTCAACCTCTCGGGATGTTACATTTTATTTCTCATACTTAAAACCCCGTATTCCTAACTTGAATTTCGAGGACGAAATTTTTGTTTATGTATTGGGATTTGTAACATCCCAAAGACAACTAGACCCCTAGGAATGGGTTTTTCATGACTTGGTCATGAAAAAACCCTAGGAAGCTCAAGAAGACTAAGTAGACCTAGGAATGTAGGTGAGATCACTATGGTCTGCAAATAGTTGTTTCTAAACACTAGTTTAGGATGATCATGGGGGCTTCACCATGACTCCAAGATCCCACCACAACATCACCAACCTATTGGAAGGTCCATTAGAGCCTTAAGGGTCCATTGGAGTCAACCCAGGGTGGCCAAGTTGACCTAGGATCATCCTAGTGCTAAATTGGGCAAGGTGCCCTAACTAAGGGCAATGTGCCCCTAATGTGCCAAGACAACCCTACTTAGGTCTTCCTAGACCTAAGGTGACGTCAATGAGTCACCAAAGACCCATTTGGGTCAACCTTAGAGGCTATATTGACCCAAGTGAACACTAACCCTAAAGTGGTCAAAGTGCCCTAACTAAGGGACAAGTGACCACCAAATTTCCAAGTCAACCCTACACAACCCTTCCTAGACCTTAGGAGAAGCCAAGGGGACACCAAGGTCCCCTTGGGGACAACCCAAATGGTCTTGTTGACCAAAGTCAACTTATGGGTCAAAGTGGTCAACTTAGGTTAGCATAGCCCAATTCAAGTGGGCTAAGCCCAAGTGGTGTGGCCCATTAGTCTAAGGAAGTGGAGATAACATTTTGGGCCCACCAAATTCAAATAATGATGACTAGGATAGAGAAGGAAGGAGTTGCTCAATTTTTGGAGGAGAGAGAAAATGGAGCTTATTGACCATTATGGCCATGGAGGTTTTAAAAACACCCACCTTGATGGGCTTTTACTCCTTGGAGGCAGGGGAGGAGTTTTCAGGAAGTGGCCGGCTAGTGGGGTGGCTTAGCCCTTCAAATGGCTGAAACTTAAATTTCCCATTAATGGCCATTCATGGGCATTGGAGTTACACCCTTCCCCTTCCCCAATTAGGGATCTTAAAAGCCTCACCAGGCAGAGAGGAGAAGGGTACAACCTTTACCTGAAGGAATAGAGATACATGGCTGTGCAGTTGTAGAAACCAGATCGGCGCCACCACCACCACGGTAAACCGGAGATTGACGCGCCTCCAGCCCTCCCAACAGGTCCTCCCTTCCTCCTTCATCCATGGGTAGATTGTAGAAATCTTTTAGGGCGAGAATCGGGCTCAATTGAGCCCAATCAAAGGGATCATTTTCCTTGTTTTTCCGAGAAAAATGAGTTTGTGGGATCGCCAGAATCCTCCCCTCTAGCGGCTATGTCGCTGCCTGGCGACTACCACCACCTCGATGGTGGTGATGGTGGCGATGGTTGGCTAGGGAGGTGGTCGGGTGGTCGGGAAATGGGGATGGAATAAGCACCAGGTTAGGAGAAACCTGACCGTTGGATTGAGCTTGAAGATGACAGGATGACACTTATTCTGCGCCAAGATTTGTGCGCCTTGATTAAAATTCCTAGGAATTAAATGATTTCATTTCATGTGATTTTCTGTCATATATTATAAAGTTAATGTTTCTTTTTATTACAAATACCTAGAGGCTTGTACAGAGAAAGTGGTCAACATAAAGTTTGTAGGTCTGGATGTCTAGTTTATTTTAAAATTTATTTGAGACAATTTTGAATTTAGGTTAGACCTCAGCACTCAATTTGGTGGGATCTATACCTAGGGCTATTCAGAGACTTTAATGTGTGCCCCCACTTCAGCACATGTCCAAATGATCTGAAATTTGGATAGGAAGTCAATCTTACCTATACCTAGGTTATGTCCAAAAATGGGAATTTTTGGAGATACTGTTTCTATAGTTCTTGAAATTATTTATTAATCATAGGGTAATTTAATTAGGGGACCTAATGACCTCCAAACCCTCCCAAACTTTGGTGAGTAGTTTTTGGGGTCATTATAAGGCTCTGTATAAAATTTCATCGCATTTGGAGATGATTTGGGTTGGATTTTTGTAAACCCTAGCCTTGGCCAAAAGGGGGGTATTTAGGTCAAGTTGTTCCTTGTGGGTTTAAGTTGTCTAATCACCTCAACAGAGGCTTAATCTTGGCCACTAGTTTGTTATGATACTATGCACCCTCACATGGAATTTGGGGTGGATTGGGGTAGATTTGCCCTAGGACCCAAGTTCAAAGCCCACGATTGAACTTTGGGGATTTGTGAAGGGTATGAGGTGATATGCCCTTTTATGGACTTGGTGTTTAATCCATGTTATCCATGGGTGGTGAAAAGACCTAGGGAGAGATATGGTTGGATTTGGACACATGCACCCCACTTAAACCCCTGGGTAAGTTTTAGGTCTATACACTGTTGGAACCCCAACTGTTTTAGGGATTTGGGCTAAGGTTCATTATTAGGGTTGCATAGATTGACCCACTTTGTATATTCTAGGGTCATAGGTCTTCATTAGATTATAAGGTAGGTCAACTAGTCATTTTGATCTGACCAATCCCTAGAAAGACTTTGAAGACTGAATAAATCAGAACAAGGCAGAATTTTCTCTATCGAAGAAGGTGTTCGACGAACTCTGAAGTGAGATCGACGATCTTCGTTCTCAGTTCGATTATATCAGAGTCTCTTCTCTGAACTAAGATCGATGAAAGTTAAACTGAGCTCAATTAACTCTGATCCTCTCTTAGGATGGAGTTCGACGTTCTTCTATCCCAGTTCGACGAACTTAGAGTGCAGAATTGGCAAGTTCTTCTCAGAATACAGTTCGCAGAGCTCAGGTCAACGAACAGGATTTCTCAGGTCGACAAACTTGGATCTCCAGTCGATGAATTCTTTTCTGAGGTCGACGAATTCTGTCCCGAGCCAGAATGAGAAGTTTTCCTTACTTCCGTCCCTTACTTTCTATATTATTTAGCTGTATTATTCCTGAGTAATTAATGCTCATATTCTCCTGAATATAGCCGTTATTGGCAGCATTAATTATGGTCTTTATCAGGGTAATTACTTGCTAATTTTATTAGGGACAGTTGGGGAAACTCATTTAAGACAATCATTCCAGCCGGTTTTATTCTCAAGATCTTTCAGCAATTAATGCAGGAATTCGAAATTCAAAGGAGAATAATTGACTGCTCATATAAAAGAGATTTTCTCTTTTCAATTAATAACAAAAACAGAAGAAACACAATACAAAAGTGACTGATAACATTTTTCTTCAACATTAGTTTTGCATCTTCAGAAAGAATTTCAAGAGACAACCATCACTATTAGTCTGAAGCTTTTTTGGAGATCTTTCAAAAGAAGACCTACTCACCCTGCAAAGCTTCCATCTTTCTGAATGAATTTTTGTCTAAGGGGGAGATTTGACATCATTAAAATAATCCACTTGTCTTCTTGGTTGCTTAGAGAAAAGAGAAGACCCCATCTTCTCTCTCTCTCACCTCCTATAAAAAGAGTTTATTAACTCCCTTCGAAAGTTTATTCCTAGTTATTGGGCACCTGATAAAAAGCCTAAATTGTTGTGAGATCTCACTGGAAATAGATCTTGTGGTGGCAGTCAACTGATTAAAAACCTGATAGTGGATTCCAACTAGGGTGTTAGAAGAGTGGATGTACCCAGTTGGGGAACCATTATAAATTTATTGTGTTGTCTTGTTGTGCTCATTTTCTTTATGTTCTTACTGTGACTGTGATAGCTTAGAAATGCTCTTTTCCTTCTTTCAATTATTAATAGTATCATATATTTTGACTATGATATAAATCTTAAAAATATAGCCAACAAGTTTAATTACTCTATTCACCCCCCTCCCCCTCTAGAGTAAATAAGATCTAACCCCTTCTCTTTCAATTGGTATCTGAGGGTCGTTTATGTGGTTGTAAAAGTTAACACTTGAACCAAGATCCTTATTAGATCAGATTTCCTTTTTCTTAGCTTTTTTGTTTTCACATCATGGCACAGAACAAAGACTATGCAAGCACCAGACCTCTAGTTTGCAACTTAAATAAGTTTGCCATATATAAGGCAAGAATAAAATTGTATATGAACTCTATTGATGAGGATATCTTCAATTCTATTTTGATAGGACCTCAAATTCCAGAGACTGCATCCAAATCAACATCAAATACTCATGCTGTTCCACCACCTGAGTGGACAGATGCTCAAAAGAAGGCAAAGATAGCTGATGCAAAGGCCATGAATATTCTGGCTCAGACAATGTCTGATGATATTTTCCAGAAGGTGGCTGAATTCATATCAGCCAAGGCAATATGGGATTCACTTAACCAGATGGTTGCTGGTTCAGCTGATGAGAGAAAGGATAGGAGATCCAACCTCATCTCACAATATGAGAACTTTAAGAAGGATGAATAAGAGTTGTTGGTGACATGTATAACAGACTGAACTCAATAATCAATAAGCTGAAGGCTCTAGACAAAGGCATCACCCTTATTGAAGTAAATGACAAAATCCTCTTATGCTTCCCTAGCTCATGGGATTCAAGAATCTTGCCTATCAAGGAAGCCAGAAGTTTAAATGAGATCTCCACATAATCTATACTTGGAAAGCTCAAGTCTTATGAGCAATTTATAAAGACCAGAGAGGCTACCGAGTAGAAGAATCCTTCATCATGCAAAAAGGAGCAAAGTATTGCATTCAAAGCAAATGAAGAATCAGAAGCCCCAACAGTCAATGAAGAATTTCTAAGTCTCTTAGCCAAGAGATTTTACAAAATGGGCAAGAAAGACTTCAGAAAGAAGTCATCCAGGCATGATTACAAGCCCAGCTATGAAAAAACTCCCACTAAAGAGGTTATTTGTTTTGGCTGCAGGAAGCCTGGACACTTCATCTCAGAGTGTTCAGAGAACAATAAGAAGAAGAGAAGAAGAGAGAAAGAAATAAGGAAGGAGCACTACAACAAGCCCTCCTCCAGCAAACATAAAAGAAAGGAGAAAGGTTTCATTATTGAAACCTTGAGTGATACTGATGAAGAATCTTCATCTTCTAGCTCTAGTGAAGATGAAGAGGAAGAAAAAGATAAGGAGATATGCTTGATGGCCATTTATGCATCAAGCATCCATTCTGAAGCTGACCAATCAGATACTGAAGAACCTCTATCTGAAGAGGATCATGTATTATCTTCTTTTGATTTTAACTCTATTGATTTTAAAAATGAGTTCAAATCCTTATGTAATGACCTAATAAAATGTGAAAAAGAAATCAAGATGCTTAGAGATAGACAAATTGAGTTTAAAAATCTATTTGCTGAATACACTAGGATTAAAGATGATTTAGTTTTAGCAAATGAACAAATTATTTCTCTTAAAACTAAATTATGTGAGGCCAAGCAACTTGAGGAATCTCTCAATGGGAGAAGCCTTAAGCTGATGGACATCACAAGCACAGTCAATGCCAAACTAAATGGCAAGCTGGGCTTAGGTGCTTCATCAAGCTTACCCCCCATACTTAAGAAGAATATATTAACAACCCCCATAACATTTGTATAATAAAAGGGAAAAGAGGTAATAAATAATAATCAAACAATAGAGGACTCTCACAAATCCAAAAATTAAAAGAGAAACAACAATAAAAAACAGAATCTGAATAAAAACAATGTTCAACAGATTTCGTCGAACTCAGATCGATGAAATGCGTATAGTTCGTCGAACCAAGATAGACGATCTATAAACGTTAACTATAGTAATAAAAATTCGTCTTATTACGATCAACGATCTTTATATGGTTCTTCGAGCAGCGATCAACGAACGTGGGGCATAGAAAATGAACATGTTCATTCTCTGAGAGGATATTGACGATCTCATCCCATTTTGTCGAACGCAGATCGATGAACGTATGATTATTTGTCGAGCCCAGTCAGAGTTAACAAAACTTACAATTCTTTTAGAAATTCTAATCTGACAAAAAACATGTTAGTCCTTTTAACCAATGGATAATTCCACCTAGAAGATATCATCCCTTAGGTTACAAAAATCAACCTGAATATTCATATATTTCAAGTTTTAGTTATGTAAATCAACAAGGACCCAAGGTAACCTGGGTTAAGAACAACGAACTTTTATTTTTGCAGGTGAAGAGGTTTCCAGCTTTTAAACAATAATGGTATCTAGATAGTGGATGCTCCAAGCATATAACTGAAAGCAAGGACAACTTAATAAATTACAAGTCTAAGATGGGACCAAAGGTGATCTTTGGTGAGTCCAATTTTGGCAAGACTGAAGGCTTTGGAGAAGTCATGGTTGGGGCAGTAACCTTTAAAATGGTTGCATATGTAAGTGGACTAAAACATAACCTCATCTCCATAAGTCAATTATGTGATGAAGGTTATCAGGTATCTTTTAACTCAGTCTCTTGTATTATTTCTTCTAAAGAAAACAAAACTGTTTTAATTGGAAATACACAAGGCAACATATACATTGTAAATTTCCAATCAGCTGTTTCAGATATTTGTCTTTTTAATCAGGTTAGCAATCAAAATGATTTGTGGCATAAAAGACTAGGACATGTAAATCTGAAAAACATTGCTAAGTTATTTAAGGACAACCTTGTTAGAGGATTGCCTTCTGGTCCCTATAAGAAGGAAGACCTCTACAGGGCTTGTCAATTAGACAAGCAAACTAAATCTAGGTTTTAATCTATAAATAAAAGTGATTCACCTAGGATCTTGTACTCGCTATTTATAGACATCTTTGGCCCTATTGCTGAACAAAGCCTAGGAGGGAAATCCAATACTTTAGTTATTGTATGTCTTCTCAAGATTCACTTGGGTGTTCTTTCTGAGATCTAAGTCAGATAACTTCAAGGTTCTTACAGATTTTCTCATTACCATACAGATTGGGTACTCTACTCTAGTTGAATTGATCAAAAGTGATAATGGTACTGAGTTTTAGTCTCTTCTTATGCAAGAGTTCTGTGAGAAGGAAGGTATCAGATACTATTTCATAGCTCCTAGAACTCCTCAACAAAATGGGGAAGCTGAAAGGAAGAATAGAACCCTAATTGAAGCTGCAGGCACATTACTTGTAGATGCTTACATGCCCCTCTCCTTTTGGGCAGAGGCTGTGAGCGCAGCAAACTATGTACTGAACAGAAGTTTAATACATAAACTTAAGAATAAGACTCCCTATGAATTGCTTAAAGGAAAGAAACCTAAAATCACTTATTTTAAAGTATTTGGTTGTATATGTTATATTCATAATAACAACAAGAAACATATTAGAAAGTTTGAAGCCAAAACTGCAGAGGGAATTTTTCTAAGATATTCCTAAGTCAGCAAGGCTTATAAGGTTTTTAATAAATCTACCTTAAAAATTGAGGAATCAGTCCATATGACTTTTGATGAAGCTAATATGTATTATAAGGAGAAAGAAATTTCTACCAGTAGCTCATTGCAGGTACCTCACTTGTGTGAGAGATTAGATGATATAAATCTCACTCAAGAGGTTCCATCTAATCCCTCTCCACAAGTTGTTGAAGATGATAGTGAAGAAGATAATTTGGATGCTTCTGACACTCTCCAAACAGCTAACCCAATTCCACAAGAGGAATTAATCCCAGAAGTTGTTACTCAAACTCCTCCCACTGATATTGTCACACTTAGAGATAATCTCATATCTCAAGTTCTTGGACACATATCAGCTGGTGTACAAACAAGGCATCAAATCAACCCTGACTTGATGTTTGCTTGTTTCTATTCTCAACTTGAGCCCCATTCCATCAAAGATACAGAGCAAGATCCCCACTGAATCATTGCAATGCAAGAGGAGCTCAATAAATTTGAGAGATGTAGAGTTTGGGATTTGGTTCCTAGACCCAAGGACAACCCAGTCATTGGAACCAAATGGGTGTTCAGAAATAAACTTGATACTGATGGCAACATTATAAGGAACAAGTCAAGGCTAGTGGCTCAAGGCTACTCACAGGAGCAAGGAATTGATTATGACCAGACATTTTCTCCAGTGGCAAGGCTTGAAGCCATAAGAATTTTCTTAGCTTATGCTGCCTACAAAATGTTCAAAGTCTACCAGATGGATGCAAAGAGTGTTTTTCTCAATGGTGAACTAAAAGAGGAAGTATATGTGAAGCAACCACCGGGTTTTATCTCACCAACTGATCACTCTTAAGTCTTTAGATTGCATAAAGCTCTCTATGGTTTAATGCAAGCTCCAAGAGCTTTGTATGAGACCATAACTAGCTTCCTATTAGAGCATAAATTTTTTAGAGGCATTGTAGATAGGACTCTTTTCATTAGACATCATAAAGATAAAATTTTGTTAGTTCAAAGCTATGTAGATGACATAATATTTGGCTCAACTGATCCCAAACTATGCAAAAGGTTTTCTGGCCTTATGCATTCAAAGTTTGAGATTAGTAGCATGGGTGAACTTTCATATTTCCTTGGTTACCAAGTGAAGCAATCACCTGATTGTATCTTCATCTCCCAATCTAAATATGCTAAGGAGCTTATTAAAAGATTTGGGATGTGTGATGCCACAACAATGAAGACACCCATGGCTGCAAATGCTGTGATAGAAACTAATGAGCATGGAAAATTTGTTGATCAGAAAATTTATAGGGTCATTGTTGGATCCCAATTATATCTCACAACAAGTAGGACAACACTATGTTTTCTACATGCATTTGTTCTAGGTTTCAAGTAAACCCTAAGGAATCTCACTATATTTTGCTAAAAAGAATTTTGAGATATATAAAGGCTTGCCCAAATTTAGGACTTCTATATCCATCAGAGTCAGAATTTTACTTAACTGCATTCTCAGATGCTGACTATGCTGGATGTAGAGTGGACAGGAAAAGCACATCATAAACATGTCAGTTTCTTGGTGATAGCCTAGTGTCCTTGTTTTGTAAGAAGCGAACTTTTGTGTCCACTTCAACTACAGAAGCAGAATACATAGCTGCTGGTAGTTGCTGCTCACGGATTTTGTGGATTCAGAATAAACTACTGGATTATGGATACAGCTTAAATAATTCAACTATATATTGTGATAGTACAAGTGCTATATCCAAAACATAAAATCCTGTGCATCATAGTAGGACCAAACATATAGAGATAAGACATCATTTCATTAGAGATTATGTAGACAAAAGAAAGTTAATCTTTTCTTTATCTCTACTAATTTATAAAGAACAGACATCTTTACCAAGCCATTGGATGAGAAGAAACATCAATTCTTCTTAAATCATCTAGGCATGATGAATGGGGAAGATTTAACTTAATTTTTGTCTGTGGTCGATGATTTGGAACAGTTCGTCGAACGGAGATCGACAATATATGAAATCTTCGTGAAGAGTTCATCGAACGGAGATCGACAAACACTTCTTAGTGAAACAGATTTCGTCGAACGGAGATCAACGATCCCTCCTTCAGTGAGTACTTCATCGAACATAGATCGATGATTTATTCTTGTTCTTCAGACTTAGATCGACGAACTCATTTTCTACTAAAATATTTCGTCGAACTCAGATCGAAGATTGTTTCTTTTTGTCGGACTGAGATCGTCTTTTAAACTTCTAAAAACCTTATTAACTAGGTTTTTGACGAAATCTATTCCGCTCTTTCAGTTCTCTTTGCACTTGGTTGTTGTCTCTTTCTTTGCAGGAAAATCTCCATGGCGCTTCCAGCGGCTGTTCTCTCTGCGATGAAATTTAATGCAGGCTTCGACATTGATTTTGAATCATTTGGTAACTCTGATCAAATCTTCTAGGATATACTCAAACTGTTTGAGGAGTCGCGGCTACAGGAGTTCGTGACAACCAGAATCAAGCTGCCAGTACTCGAGATTAAAGAATAGGTTTATTCATCCTCATCTCCTGACGCTCAAACCCTAATCGGCACCATTGCAGGTCAACAGATTATTCTTACTGCAATTATGTCTGAAATATTTGGTTTTGCATATGGCGAAGATGATATAGAAATGGGTAATGATGAATTTTCCAATATGTTGGCTACAATGGGTCATTCTATTGAAAACCCTAGCAAACTATTGAAAAAGGACTTATCTGTAGAATATAAGTTCCTTGTAGATATCGTTGGAAAAATTTTGCTGGGCAAGCATACGACACATGATTATATTACAAGGCATATATTTCTTGTGATGAGTGCCTTGGTAAATAGGAAATCAGTTAATTGGAGCATTCTATTATTTTATTTGATAAAGAAAAAGAATAACAAAAGAGAAGTTAGTTTTGGAAGGGTATTGAGACTTTTTCTCCAGGAAAAGTGCCCTCAGCTGCTGGTCTCTCATATAATTTTTATCAATGCTTCAAAGATGATAAAATCAGCTCTTTTTCTAAAATGGGAGAGGACAATTATCAAGCCCTCCAGGGTGTAACGCCCTGAAACTCAGAAGTTAAGGTAGACGAGCGTGTCGTGCTCATCTAGTCGAGTTGAGGTAGTCCAGCGTTGAGTGCTCGAACATGGCCTGTGACACACGCGTGTCACAGGGCGTGTCAGGTACACGGCATGTGACACAGACGTGTCATATGGCCGTATACTCCTCTGGAAGTTTGGTCCTGTGTCGACTGAGGGACACGACCCGGAACACGGGAGTGTACTGGTTGACATGGGCGTATCACGTATGACATGGGCATGTTGCCACACGTGTCCACCAAGCGACGTGACGGTTGGTGTGGCGGTTATTTGTGAAACGACCCCTGGTCATGGCCGTGTCGAGGACCCGACACGGGCGTGTCAGGTTAGGACACGGGTGTTTCCTAACCCGTGTCCTTTTTTGTGCTCGATATTCGTGGCTGGATCGAGGCACATGGCCTGGGACACGGCCGTATGCAAAGCCGTGTTTAGCCTAGGATTAAGGAATTTCAGCCTAATCTGAGCCGTTTGTTTTCTTTAAATAAGATCTAACGGCCTAGATGAGTTCCTGCTTGTGGTTAGTCCAAGATTAGAGGTTTAATTCCTCATTTCATCTTTAACTCCCTCTTTCTAAGAAGTTAGAGAGAGAAGAGAGAAAGGAAGAAGGAAGGGAGGAATCCGGCCACCGGTAGAGCATCGGAGCACCGAACTGAGAACCAAGACTGGATCCGTGGAGATAATTCCTTTGTGAAGCTTTCTATCCGGCTAGTTTTTCATGGCGCCTAAGCAGACTTCAAGGGTAATGATTCTGAACTTGATCATGTGAAGCTCTTCTTCCTTTGCATAGGAAAACCCTCTCCCGCGAGTGTACGGTGAGTTTGCGGTGTTTCTTGGGATATGTGAAGTCCCCCTTGTTTAGATTCCGGAATCGAAGTACTAGCATAGGAATTGTGTGTGAAGCCTACCCGGACGTGTTTGTCTGGATAAGTGATGTTGCATTGCATGAATAGCCGGAGAAGACTCTGTTCGTTGTCTTCGAGTTTCTACGTGGTAGATTGCAGCAGGGATCCTTGGGGATTAACTCCAAGGCACACCCGAAAAACTGGGCAGAATCGTAGTTCTGCTAACTTGGCGGCCGGGGAGCCAGCCTTGAACATAACTGGGTTATGTGATGTTTTGAAATATTTTAGGATCCGGGTAAAGCTTAGCTCGCGCGTATATCTTAAAGTGACTAGGCGGCGTGAACAACGTGTTGGTGGAAACGGACCTGGGCTTTGCGGTTCGGTGCTAGAGGCCTTAAAGTGGAACTGGCCGTTGGCATTGTCGAGAGTCTTGGACTGCGGTAGGAAAGACTCAAAAATGCTCACAATGTTTGCCAGCCTGAGGGTGGTGGTGAAGCCACGGAATTGACCGGATTCACCGAGAATGTGACCTGAGTGCACGGGGTGTTTGGCTGAGCGAGCCTACACCTGTGGCGAAATATATATTTGCACTTTACTATTAAGCTGGGCTAATGATATGCAGGGAAGGAGCACCGCCGTCCTGAGTAAGGGGCGGGGTCGTTATAATTTGGTCAGCTTTAGCTGACCGTTGCTTTGTTTGCCACCGTACGGTGGAATGTTGCTTGTAGGTGCTGCAGAACCAAGCGCCAAGTAGAGGGTTGAAGCCCAAGTTGCTGAGTTGGCCCTCGAAGGCCAAGCGAACCGTTGTTTTACTTTTGTCATTGCGGCCGGCCTGTGAGCCGATGTATGTAAAACATTATATTGTCAAGTGAACATTTGTAAGGCCTTAAGTCCATGTACTCTTTTGTGTATTTGATGTATTTCATTCCTGTAGTATAGTGGACATTCATGTCGTTTTTGTGCAAATTCTGGGTTCTCTTAAACAGTTTAAAAGCTTCTGCTAGAATGCTCTGTGTTAGGACAAGTAGTTTATTTTTTTGTATTATTTTATAACACTTCCAACTGTCCGTGGTATATGGCGTCGGGTTCCAGCCGGACCTTCTATTATATGCCATACGACGGATGGGGGTGTTACAATTTGTTATCAGACTAGGGTGTCAGTCGTCTCTATTTGAATTTGTGGGCGAATTATTTTAAGGTGTGGTGAGCACATGTATGTGCGTCATTGTTATAACATAAAAGAACCCATGAATGTCCACTTAGGAATGAAAAAATACACTATTTTTGAGGAACCTGAGTGTTCCGGTGATTGCTTTATCAATTTGTGTGTCGCCTAATCAAGGGTTAATGCTATTATAGGTTACCAGTAGAGGTGCTGGGCAATCGAAACGTTTGCAATCGGCGGAAAGTTGTGCACCGAGTGACATGCCTACAACACCTCCTTCAGCAGAAACCATCAGATTTGTGGCTGAAGCAGTCTTTGTTATGATCAATGCCCAACAAGTGCAGCACGCACCACCTGCTAATGAGCAAGAACCGAGTAGAGTGGCAGAGATGGGAGTGGTAGAATGCGTGGCAGTTTATCCGGTAGCATCAAGGAGAGCCACGGAGAAACAGCTCAAGCATATGATGAGCTTTAATCCTCCGGTGTTCGACGGGATGGGAACGCCAACTCAAGCTAAGGATTGGCTCTCTATGACTAAGAGGGGCATAATCGCCACAGAAACTGTAGAGTGGAAGAAGACTAAAATAGCGACCTTCCTATTGGCTGTTGAGGCAAGGATGTGGTGGGACGAGTTTGAGGTTCATCTCTTAGTGGGAAGGAAACTTGTCGAAGTATCGATGGAAGAATTCTCAAGGTTTTTCTTGGCCAGATACCTACCTTCTGCCCAGAAGCTTGAGATGGAGAATAAGTACCTTGGATTGAATCAGGGAGCGAGTAGCATGGATGAGTATCTCCATGAGTTTACTCAGTTAGGTCGTTATGCTGGTGCTATGTTTACTGAAGAAGAGCGGAAGACCGACCGATTTTATGAGGGCCTACGGGGTGACCTACAGCTAATCCTCGCTGGGCCTAAAGAATAGGGATTCCTAGCCTTGGTTAATGTGGCTCGGTCTTTGGAAAGGGTCACGAAGAAAGTTCAAGAGAATAAGGAGCCATGGGAAAAGTGGTCAGAGTTAAAAATGCCGAGTTCAAAGTCTGGTTTCCGCAGATGGAATAAGAAGTAGAAGACTTCAAGTTCAGCCCCTTCGTCTGGTGCGATGGGGGCAAACTCAAGTCGAGTCCCAAGAGCGTGCTACACTTGTGTAAAGGTGGGGCATTTTGCACGTGAGTGTTGGAGCAGACGTGCAAAGTCCGAGATGAGGACTGGAGCAACTTATGAGGAAAAGGGGAAGACGGCAGAGTCGACCGCATCCCACCTTGCTCCAGCCTAGCCTAGAGTTTACAACCTTAGTCTGCAAGAGGCCATTAAGCAAGCTGACGTGGTGACAGGTATGAGCTAAATAATTATTGTTTAGCTTTTGTAGCCGTTAAATTTTTACATGTTAGCTTTTAATCGTGGTGCTAGGCTTTGTGTTAGTTTTCGATAGTCCGGCGAGAGCCTTGTTTGATACGGGAGCTTTGCATTCCTTCTTGTCCGAAAGATTTATATCGCGCATTGGAGTTCTTTCTCGATGGAAAATGATAAGTTGGATGTGTTGTTGCCCAATGGGTGCTCAATGCGCACGGATAGAGTCTGTGTGGTAAAGATTTAGATCGAGGATCAAGAGTTTGTTTTATAATCATCGGTGCTACCGTTAGTGGAGTTCGATGTAATCTTTACAATGGTTTGGCTCTCCGAGCAGCGAGCATGCATTGATTGCAACCGAAAGGTAATTAAGTTGGGACTGAATACCGATCGGGAGACGACATTTGCAGGCATGAAAGGGTCGAGAAAGATTTTGAGGTCGGTTCTTCAGGTGATTAAGGCAGTTCGGTCTGGGGCAGAACTATTTGTCGCATTAGTGCAGGCTTCAACGCCTAAACCTAGTCTTGACACTATTGCAGTTGTGTCCGAGTATCCTGATGTATTCCCAGACGATCTCTCGGGATCCCCTCCTCCGCGGGAGATTGATTTTACAATTGAGCTGGTGCCGGGTGCCAAACCATTGTCACGCTCTCCGATCGGATATTGCCTAAGGAGATGGCGGTGTTGAAGGTGCAACTTAGAGAATTGTTAGAGTAAGGGTATGTGCGTCCAAGTTCGTCGTCTTGGAGCGCACTGGTCCTCTTCGTTAAGAAGAAAGATGGGGGCTTACGACTCTGTATTGACAATCGTGAGTTGAACAAGCTTACGGAAAAGAATAAGTATCCAATTCCAAGGATTGACGATCTATTTGATCAGTTGGTTGGGTCAACAGTATATTCGAAGCTAGATCTGAAATCCGGATACTACCAACTAAGGATAAGAGAAAGTGACATCCCAAAGACAGCGTTCAGCACGTTGTTTGGTCATTACGAGTATACGGTCATGCCGTTTGGGTTTACCAATGCGCCATTTGTGTTTATGGATTTGATGAACAGGATGTTCAGAGAGTACCTGGACCATTTCGTGATAGTATTTATCAACGACATCTTGGTGTACTCGCGGTGTGAGGATGATCACCACAAACATCTGCATATGGTATTGGAGACGTTGAGGAAGAATCAGTTGTATGCTAAGTTCTCCAAGTATGAGTTCTGGTTATCCTCAATCACGTTCCTTGGTCATATTGTTAGTGGTGAAGGCATAACGGTGGATCCGGGGAAAATAGCGGCGATTCAGATGTGGCCAAAGTGGACTATGGTGGCGGAAGTCCGGAGCTTTCTGGGGCTTGCCGGCTTCTATAGGCACTTCGTGGAGAACTTCTCGCGGATAGCGCTACCACTCACGATGCTGACAAGGAAGGATCAAAAATTTGTGTTGACGCTGGAGTGTGCACAGGCTTTTGAAGAATTGAAGAGGCGGTTGGTCACAGTGCCTATTTTGCATTCGCCAAGTGGGTCCGAAGGGTTTGAAATTTATAGTGATGCTTCGGGCAGTGGTTTGGGTTGTGTTCTGCTATAGTATGAGAGCGTAACAGCCTATGGATCACGACAGTTGAAGGTTCATGAGAGAAATTATTCAGTCCATGACTTGGAGCTAGCGGCCGTGATATTTGCTCTAAAGCAGTGGAGGCACTATCTTTACGGTGTGAAGGTCAATATCTACACCGATCATAAAAGCCTGAAGTATTTGCTAGATCAAAAGGACCTGAACATGAGGCAGCGGAGGTGGATGGAGCACCTGGGGGACTACACTTTCAAAATACATTATGTGCCCGAGAAAGGAAATGCAGTGGCGGATGCGTTGAGTCGTAGGGCACCTGCGCAAGCCAACTGGTTAGCGGTGCATGATGAGTGTTTGGTCCGTGATTTGGAGGCTCTGCAGATCTCCTGCATTGACAAGAAGGCTAGTACCGAGGCAATATTGTGTTGGACGGAGGTGCAGTATGACCTAACTGATATGATTTGGCGGGCTTTGGTTCAGGATAGCATTATGAAGCAAATCTTGGATGAATCGTTGGATGGGTCTAATTCCCAATTTGCGGTTGAAGATTTTCTGCTAAGGAAGGACGGTCGCCTATGCATCCCAAGTGTGGATAACCTTCGGGAGGAGTTGATGTATGAGGCTGTAAGAAACGAACTAGAAACAAGCCGGAACGGGTATAACTGAAATTTTTTTATCAGTAAAAGGTATCTATTACAAAGGTATGGCCTCCCTTATATAGAATGGAGGAGATGTGAGAGAATACAAATACCCAATGTGGGACTAAAAATACAAAAGACATCATCTACAAAGCTAACCGCCAAACCGCCAAGGAGACCGCCTAACCGTGCGGTTAGTAGGAACTAACCGCCCGGTCACTACCAGAGAACACGCAGCCGACCACCGAGATCCCAGAGATTAGCCGGCAGGCAGCCCGGCTACCAAACCGCCAGACCGCCCGGCTACCAAACTGCCAGATTAGCCGGGCTGACCGCCCGGCCACCAGACCGCCAGTCTTAGCCGCCTGTCCGCCCAGGCCAATACATCAACACTCCCCCTCAAGCTGGAGCATAGATGTCAATCATGCCTAGCTTGCTGCAAATGTGGAAGAAAGAGGCGGACACAGGTTTTGTGAATATATCTGCCAGCTCTTTCTCCGAGGTAACAAACGGAGTGCAAATCTGGTTCTTCAACACTTCTTCTCGAATGAAGTGACAATCATCCTCTATGTGCTTTGTTCGCTCATGGAATACCGGATTTTTGGAAATGTAGATCGCAGCCTTGTTGTCGCAGAACATGGGAAGAGGATAGTTATAGACCTCTCCTAGATCCAGCATGAGAGCCCGCAACCATTTTAACTCACACGTGGTTGATGCCATGCTACGATATTCTGCTTCCGCACTAGACCTGGAGACGACTGACTGCTTCTTGCTCTTCCAGCTAACCAAGTTTCCTCCAACAAACGTGCAAAATCCAGAAGTCGACTTCCGATCCCCTTTGTCGTCCGCATAGCTAGCGTCGGAGTACGCTTCGACTCTTAGGTGACCGTTTTTCTGAAAGAGAAGACCTTTCCCAGGTGCGGACTTCACATACTCCAATATCCTTAGAGCAGATTAAAGATGACATTCCCTAGGCGACTGCCTAAACTGGCTGACCTTTCCCACTGCATAGGAGATGTCTGGTCTGGTCACCGTAAGGTAGATGAGTTTGCCAACAAGACGTCGATACCTCGTAGTATCCAATAGAGGAGGTGATTCGTCTGTCCATGTCTTGTCTTCTCCAGGAGCCATGGGACACCGGGCAGGTTTATTTCTCGCACCCGATTATACACATTTCACGGCGCACCCTGCCTCTTTCAACAAATCAAGAGCATACTTCCGTTGGGAGAGAACCAAGGAACTCAGTTTCCGAGAGATTTCAATTCCCAAGAAGTATTTTGGAGAGCAGCATATCCTTCAAAGATTCCACTAGGTGTCCCACGGGCGGAGATGGACCTTCGTCAAGGCTACACCAGCTTGATCGCCTCGCCAGTGAGAAGAATATCGTCCACGTAAACAGCTAGGCGGCACAACCAGACCCGAAGATGTCTTGCGAATGAACAAGGAGTGATCAGCCGAACTCCTGGTGAAACCGATAGCCCCAACGATGCTACTGAACTTATCGAACCACGCCCGTGATTTGGGACTTTGCTTTAGGCCATAGATGGCCTTCTTCAACCAGCATACTTGAGTCTCCCCCTGAGCAACATACCCAGGAGGTTGCTCCATGTAGACGTCCTCGTGAAGGTCACCATAAACTTCGTGGGAAGGCATTCTTGATGTCCAACTGCAAAATGAAGGCCAATCCTTGTTGACCGCCACCGATAGAAAAGGACCCGAATGGTGCTGAGGCGAGCGACTGGCGAGAACGTGTCAAAGTAATCAACACCATAGGTCTGAGTAAACCCTTTTGCAACAAGACGGGCTTTGTACCGGCCATTCCACACTGCCATCAGGACGGAATTGCCGGCTTGACAACAAACACCCAGCGACAACCAACCACATCCGTGCCAAAAGGAGGAGGCACAAGGTTTACCTCGTCCAAGTGCCCCGGTCAGAGAGAGTAGCAATCTCGTCATCCATGGCAGCCTTCTAGTGAGGAATATCAAGGGCTTCCTGGTAGGTGCGAGGTGTGGTAGTCGCGGAGATGGCTAGGGCGAAGTCCCTGCATCCACGAAACAACAAGAAGGTGTTAGCTGAAAAAAAAATCATAAGCACTAAATAACAGCTGCCAGCGAGTGCTGGGTGCACGTCCGAACCCCTTTGCGAAGGGCAATGGGCAGCTCCAGGTCGCTCGAGTTTCTCAGTTGCCGGTGCATCCGTGGCGGAGATAGCTGGCCCGGGAGAGAGAGAGAGACGTTAAATGAAATAAACAGAAAAAGAGGGGCTTTGGTTGGGGACGACCGATTACACTAACGGAGCTTTGCGGAAGGATCATGATCCAGAGAAGGAGCGGCTGGTGGAGGTGGTGAAGGAGGAAGCTCAAGAGGAGTGGATGTGGTGGAGAGAATGGGTGGAGAGGTCGAGTCGGTAGGAGAAAGAGGGAGGTTCGATCCATCGACCTGTGGGAGATCAGAAGAGAAGTAGGCGGCATTTCTGCAAAAGAGATGTCACATCCGTTCGATACTGCTTGCGATGAACAGGGTCACAAGCAGCAGTAACCTTTTTGAGGTTGTGGAAAGTAAACCCAAAAAGATACACTTCGTAGCACGAGGGGACAATTTGTCGCGAGTTGCGGCAGGGCTATACCGCCGAACTTCGGTGGCCAAGTCCGTTCTTGAGGCAGTGCTTCCAAAAATGCGGAGTGGTAAGAACTTGGAAAGGCTTTAATGGTCCTTGGAGGGATAGAGGATGGAAAAAGGGGTTTTGCCTTTGAGGACGGTAGAGGGAATGCGATTGATGAGGTAGCGAAAACGGCGGAGATGAGGACCGCGTCACGATTGTCTCGCCCAATAGCTACGAGGAACATGCGTATTTATAGCTGTGTCATGAGAGTGCGAGCGACATCGACCACTGGGAGACCAGTGACGGTTTTTACGTTGCGCGACCAAGGTCAGCGCCCATTTTGCTGGTGAGTATAACCTGCAGACCTAGTTTGCATCAGAAATGCCATAGTAGTCGCGCACGATCAGCAGCGAAATCACGATCAGATGATCGTGCGAGGCAAGGCTTTTGCATTGATCAGAGCGGAAATAGCCATTTTGACAGAACTTTTGCATCAAATTGGATTATGGCTGCGCACGATCATATAATAAAATGAAGCGGCGCATACAGAAAAAAGTTCGTGAGCGGTATCCTTTAAGTAGATACACCCACGTACAGCGAGAATAATCATCAATAACAGAGTTTCACAAAATGAGACTTCCAGGCTGCGCACGATCAGTGATCGTGCGCCAGGAGGTCGATGGTCGTGCGTGAAGGTAAAAACGCACGACCACTGACATCCTTTGCCAAAAAATAGTGAATAAGGTCGAAGGGCTTGGAATCCCGAATGCCCTCACGATCCCCAAACCTGCTTAGGAGGAAACTGCACGGGGAATGGTGATCTTGCAGCCAGTTGACAGCGATCACAGTGATAAACACAGCAAGAAAGTAAATGCACACAAGCATGAAATGGGCAAAAAAAGGTGCACAGGGCTGGTGGATGAGACGCGTAGGCGAACCAAAAGGAGTGCCCCAAATGGCGCTAAACGGTGCCACTGAAGAAGATCATGGAAATAGGCCCAGATGACGGTCCAAGCAATATAGTCATCAAGGAAGTAGAGACCGCCCCTCATCAAGGTCCTGGTAGCAATCGAAACGTTTGCAATCGGTGGAAAGTTGTGCACCGAGTGTGCCTACAACACCTCCTTCAGCAGAAACCATCAGAATTGTGGCTGAAGGCAGTCTTAAATGTTATGATCAATGCCCGAACACTGAAGTGCAGCACGCACCACCTGCTTGCAAATGAGCAAGTAACCGACAATAAGATTGGCAGAGACGGGAGTGGTAAACTGTGTGGCACATAAAGAGTATCCGCCAGCACCAAGGAGAGCCACGGAGAAACAGCTCAAGCATATGATGAGCTTTAATCCTCCGGTGTTCATGACGGGATGGGAACGCCAACTCCAAGCTAACGATTGGCTCTCTATGACTAAGAGGGGCATAATCGCCGATCAGAAATGTAGAGTTTCTAGGAAGAAGACTAAAATAGCGACCTTCCTATTGGCTGTTGAGGCAAGGATTGCCCGTGGGACGAGTTATGAGGTTCATCTCTTAGTGGCGCCAGGAAACTTGTCGAAGTATTGATGGAAGAATTCTCAATTTACCTTGGGTAACCACGATGGGCACCTACCTGAAGTCGTGGCCCACGGAGGCTTGAGATGGAGAATAAGTACCTTGGAATTGAATCAGGGAGCGAGTATCACCAGCATGGATGCGGTATCTCCATGAGTTTACTCAAACAGTTAGTGTCGTTATGCTGGTGCTATGTTTACTGAAGAAGAGCGAGAAGGGCCACGCCCGATTTTCCATGAGGGTTACCTACGGGGTGACCTACAGCTAATCCTCGTTGGGCCTAAAGAACAGGGATTCCTAGCCTTGTTAATGCGGCTCGGTCTTTGGAAAGGGTCACGAAGAAAGTTCAAGAGAATAAGGAGCCAGGGTAAAAGTGGTCAGAGTTAAAAATGCCGAGTTCATCAAGTCTGGTTTCCGCAGATGGAATAAGAAGTAGAAGACTTCAAGTTCAGCCCCTTCGTCTGGTGCGATGGGGGCAAAGCAAGTCGAGCATCCAGGGTAGAGCGTGCCTACACAAGAATTGTGTAAAGGTCGGCATCATGCACGTGAGTGTTAGAGCAGACGTGCAAAGTCCGCAGAAGAGGACTGGAGCAACTTATGAGGAAAAAGGGAAGACGGCAGAGTCGACCACATCCCACCTTGCTCCAGCCTAGCTTAGATGTTTACAACCTTAGTCTGCAAGAGGCCATTGGCAAGCTGACGTGGTGACAGGTATGAGTTAAATAATTACTGTTTAGCTTTTGTAGCCGTTAAATTTTTACATGTTAGCTTTTAATCGTGGTGCTAAAGGCTTTGTGTTAGTTTTCGATAGTCCGGCGAGAGCCTTGTTTGATACGGGAGCTTTGCATTCCTTCTTGTTCGAGTAAGATTATATCGCGCATTGGAGTTCTTTCTCGATGGAAAATGACAAGTTGGATGTGTTGTTGCCCAATGGGTGCTCAATGCGAGCGGATAGAGTCTGTGTGGTAAAGACATTTAGATCGAGGATCAAGAGTTTGTTTTATAAGCATCGGTGCTACCGTTAGTGGAGTTCGATGTAATCTTTAGAATGGTTTGGCTCTCGGAGCAGCCAGCATGCATTGATTGCAACCGAAAGGTCAGATTAAGTTGGGACTGAATACCGATCGGAAGACGATATTTCCGCAGGCATGAAAGGGTCGAGAAAGATTTTGAGGTCGGTTCTTCAGGTGATTAAGACGCAGTTCGGTCTGGGGCAGAACTATTTGTCGCATTAGTGCAGGCTTCAACGCCTAAACCTAGTCTTGACATTATTGCAGTTGTGTACGAGTATCCTGATGTATTCCCAGACGATCTCTCGGGATAATGGGCCCCTCCTCAGCGGGAGATTGATTTTACAATTGAGCTGGTGCCGGGTGCCAAACTAGTGTCACGCTCTCCGATCGGATATTGCCAGGAGGAGGAGATGGCGGTGTTGAAGGTGGCAACTTAGAGAATTGTTAGAGTAAGGGTATGTGCGAACCATCAGAATTCGTCGTCTTGGAGCGCACTGGTCCTCTTCGTTAAGAAGAAAGATGGGTCGCTTGCGACTCTGTATTGACAATCGTGAGTTGAACACCGCAGCGGTACGAAAGGAAGAATAAGTATCCAATCCCAAGGATTGACGATCTATTTGATCAGTTGGTTGGGTCAACAGTATATTAGACCAGTGAAGCTAGATCTGAAATCCGGATACTACCAACTAAGGATAAGAGAAAGTGACATCCCAAGGAGACAGCGTTCAGCACGTTGTTTGGTCATTACAAGGAGTATACGGTCATGCCGTTTGGGTTTACCAATGCGCCATTTGTGTTTATGGATTTGATGAACAGAGATGTTCAGAGAGTACCTGGACCATTTCGTGATAGTATTTATCAACGACATCTTGGTGTACTCGCGGTGTGAGGATGATCAAAAAAACAAACATCTGCATATGGTATTGGAGACGTTGAGCCGCCTAAAGAATCAGTTGTATGATAAGTTCTCCAAGTATGAGTTCTGGTTATCCTCAATCACGTTCCTTGGTCATAGGAAGAAAAAGTTGCAGTGGTGAAGGCATAACGGTGGATCCGGCCAGGAGCCAAATAGCGGCGATTCAGATGTGGCAAACAAAGTGGACTATGGTGGCGGAAGTTTGGAGCTTTCTAGGGCTTGCCGGCTATTATAGGCAGACTTCGTGGAGACTTCTCGCGGATAGCGCTACCACTCACGATGCTGACAAGGAAGGATCAAAAATTTGTGTTGACGCTGGAGTGTGCACAGGCTTTTGAAGAATTGAAGAGCTCGGCGGTTGAAAGTCACAGTGCCTATTTTGCATTCGCCAAGTGGGTCCGAAGGGTTTGAAATTTATAGTGATGCTTCGGGCAGTGGTTTGGGCTGTGTTCTGCTACAGTATGGGAGCGTAACAGCCTTTGGATCACGACAGTTGAAGGTTCATTAGAGAAATTATTCAGTCCATGACTTGGAGTTAGCGGCCGTGATATTTGCTCTAAAGCAGTGGAGGCACTATCTTTACGGTGTGAAGGTCAATATCTACACCGATCATAAAAGCCTGAAGTATTTGCTAGATCAAAAGGACCTGAACATGAGGCAGCGGAGGTGGATGGAGTACCTGGGGACTACACTTTCAAAATACATTATGTGCCCGGGAAAGGAAATGCAGTGGCGGATGCGTTGAGTCGTAGGGCACCTGCGCAAGCCAACTGGTTGGCGGTGCATGATGAGTGTTTGGTCCGTGATTTGGAGGCTTTGCAGATCTCCTGCATTGACAAGAAGGCTAGTACCGAGGCAATATTGTGTTGGACGGAGGTGCAGTATGACCTAACTGATATGATTTGGCGGGCTTTGGTTCAGGATAGCATTATGAAGCAAATCTTGGATGAATCGTTGGATGGGTCTAATTCCCAATTTGCGGTTGAAGATTTTCTGCTAAGGAAGGACGGTCGCCTATGCATCCCAAGTGTGGATAACCTTCGGGAGGAGTTGATGTATGAGGCTCATCATACCAAGTATTCAATCCACCCGGGGAGCACAAAGATATATAGGGACATGAGGAAGTTGTTTTGGTGGCCAGGGTTGAAGAAGGATGTAGCACTTTATGTGGTGAAGTGCCAAACTTGTGCCCAAGTGAAGGCGGAGTGCCAGAAGCCCGGAGGTTTCTTGAAGTCCTTGCCTATCCCAAAATGGAAGTTCGACAACATTTCCATGGATTTTTTGCATGGTTTGCCAAGGTCGCAAAGGGGAAATGACGTCATCTGGGTGGTCGTATATAGATTGACAAAGGTATCGCACTTCATCCCAAATAAGAAGGAAGATCCGGTGGAAAAGTTAGCCAAGCTCTATGTGGATAATATTGTACGGTTGCATGGTGTGCCACGCAGTATTGTTAGTGACTGAGACGGCCCTTCACATCAAATGTTTGGAGGCTGGTGCATAAGTTGTTGGGAACTAAGCTGAGTTTCAGCACATCCTTTCATCCGCTGATGGATGGTCAGACTGAAAGGGTCAACAGGATGATGGAGGACATTCTTCACATATGCGTCTTGGATTTCGGAAAGTAGTGGGAAGATCACCTGTACATGGTAGAGTTTGCTTACAATAACAGTTTTCAAGTGAGTATTGGTATGACGCCTTTCGAGGCCCTATATGGGAGAAGGTGTCACATGCCGTTGTCTTGGTTGGAGACAGGCGAGTCAAAGTTATATAAACGTCAGGCAGTGGAAGACGTCACTTCAATGGTACGTACGATTCAGTAACGGTTAAAGATCGCCCAGGACAGACAGGCAAAATACTATAATGCCAAGCATAGGAATGTGGAGTTCAGCGTTGGCGATTAGGTGTACTTGAAAATCAAGACATTTAAGGGTGTCTCGCAGATTCGACGCTTGAAGAAGCTGAGTCTGAGATACCTTGGACCGTTTGAAATCCTGGAGCGGATTGGCGAAGCAGCGTATCAATTGAAGTTTTCGGTGGAATTGATTGGGCTACACGATGTATTCCACATTTCGGTATTGCGGAAGGTAGTACAAGAGCCTTCTCAGGTTGTTGCAGTCGATCAAGTGCCGATTGATAATGGATTGACGACCAAGGTCAAGCCAGTTCGCATTGAAAACTTTGAAGTCAAACGGCTCCGCAACAAGGAAATTCGAATGGTTAAAGTCTGATGGGATAACTGCAGACGTGAGGAGCTTTCTTGGGAATGAAAGTAGACTATGTTGGAAGCATACCCCGAATTATTCCACGCAGGTAATCTTTATGTTATTTTGTGTACTTTTACATAATTTCCTGGACGAAATTCTTTAAGGGGGGGGGGGGGGGGGGTGGGGGTGATTTGTAACGCCCCGAAACTCAGAAGTGAATCGGGCAGTGTTTTAAGCCAAGTTCGTGTCTAGGAAGGGTGAACACGGCCTGTGATACGGGCGTGTCACAGGGCATTTCTTGCTCGAGTATTCGAGTTGAGGTCGACAAGCGTTGAGTGCTCGAACACGGCTTGTGATACAGGCATGTCACAGGGCATGTCAGGCACACGGCATGTGACATGGATGTGTCACATGGCAGTGTACTCCTCTGGAAGTTTGGTCCTTTGTTGACTGTGAGACACGACCAGGAACACGGGCTTGTACTGGTTGACACGGGCGTGTCAAGTTTGACACGAGCGTGTCTCCGCCCGTGTCCACCAAGCGAGGTGACGGTTGGCGTGGC
Source organism: Platanthera zijinensis (assembly GCA_039513925.1). Taxonomy (NCBI): domain Eukaryota; kingdom Viridiplantae; phylum Streptophyta; class Magnoliopsida; order Asparagales; family Orchidaceae; genus Platanthera; species Platanthera zijinensis. The sequence continues at coordinate 31,130,572 of CM077091.1, read as the reverse complement.
GGTTATTTGTGACACGACCCTTGGTCACGGGCATGTCGAGGACCCGATGCAGGTGTTTCAGGTTGGGACACGGGCCTGTCCCAACCCATGTACTTTTCTATGCTCGATATTCGTGGATGGATCGAGGCACACGGCATTGGACACAGTCATGTGCAAAGCTGTGTTTGGCCCAAGATTAAGGAATTTCAGGCTAATCTGAGCCGTTCATTTTCTTTAAATAAGATCTAATGGCCCAGATGAGTTCCTTCTTGTGTTTAGTCTAAGATTAGAGGTTTAATTCCTCATTTCATCTTTAACTCCCTCTTTCTAAGAAGTTAGAGAGAGAAGAGTGCAAGGAAGAAAGAAGGGTGGAATCCGGCCGCCGGCGGAGCATTAGAGAACCGAACTGAGAACCGAGACAAGATCCGTGGAGAGAATTCCTTTGTGAAGCTTTTTATCTGGCTAGTTTTTCATGGCGCCTAAGGAGACTTCAAGGGTAACGATTCTCAACTTGAGCATGTAAATCTCTTATTCCTTTGCATAAGAAAACCCTCTCCCGTGAGTGTGCGGTGAGTTTGCGGTGTTCCTTAGGGTAGATATGTGAAGTCCCCCTTGTTTAGAGTCCGGAATCGAAGTACGGGCATAGGCATTGTGTGTGAAGCCAACCCGAACGTATTTGTCTGGATCAGTGATGTTGTATTGCATGAATAGCCAGAGAAGACTCCGTGCGTTGTTTTTGGGTTTCTACGCGGTAGATTGCAGTAGGGATCCTTGGGGATTAACTCCAAGGCGCACCTAGAAAACTGGGTGGAATCGTAGTTCTGCTAACTTGGCGGCCGGGGAGCTAGCCTTCAACATAACTGGGTTATATGATGTTTTGAAATGTTTTAGGTATCCGAGTGAAGCTTGGCCCTCGCGTACGTCTTAAAGTGACTAGGCGGCGTGAGCATCGGGCGGGTGGAAACAGACTTATGCTTTTTAGTTTGGTGCCAGAGGCCCTAAAGTGGAACTGGCCGTTGGCATAGTCAGGAGTCTTGGACTGCGGTCGGAAAGACTAAAAAATGCTCACAATGTTTTCCATCCTGAGGGTGGTGGTGAAGCCACGGAATTGACCGGATTCACCTTGAATGTGCCCTGAGTACACGGGGTGTTTGGCCGAGCGAGCCTACGCCTGTGGAGAAATATATATTTGCACTTTACTATTTAGCTTGGTTAATGATATGCAGGGAAGGAGCACTACCATCCCGAGTAAGGGGCGGGTTCATTATAATTTGGTCAGCTTTAGCTGACCGTTGCTTTGTTTTCCACCGTACGGTGGAATGTTGCTTGCAAGTGCTGTAGAACCAAGCACCAAGTAGTGGGCTGAAGCCCAAGTTGCTTAGCTGGCCCTCGAAGGCAAAGCGAACCATTGTTTTACTTTTGTCATGTGTGGCCGGCCTGTGAGCCGATGTATGTAAAACATTATATTGTCAAGTGAACATTTGTAAATCCTTAAGGCCATGTACTCTTTTGGGTATTTGATGTATTTCATTCCTGTGGTATAGTGGACATTCATGCCGTTGTTGTGCATATTCTGGGTTCTCTTAAATAGTTTAAAAGCTTCGGCTAGAATGCTCTGTGTTAGGACGAGTAGTTGAGTTTTTGGTATTATTCTGTAACCCTTCCAACTATCTGTGGTATATGGTGTCGGGTTCTAGCTGGGCCTTATGTTATATGCCATACGATGGATGGGGGTGTTACACAGGGCATCCTCTTCCTCTAGGGCCTCTGAGGATACAAGGACTACAATAGTCCCTCCCTAACCTAATGAAGAGTCTCCAGTACCTCCTAGACTACCTTCTTCTCCTCCACCACAATCACCAAACCCATCTCTCCTCAACACCTAGAGGACTTTCCATCCACCATATCTGTTTCCACCCAGATATCACCTTCATTCACCCTAATCCCTTCACCAACACCATCTCCATCTCCAACCCACACTCCACCATCATCCCCACTTCAAGATGACATTCAAATTGACATTCATTCTTTAATTAACATTCAACTTGACACCCATCCATCAATTGAAATCAATCCTACTGTCACCCTTCCAGTCATCACCACACCTTCCTTACCACCAAATATACCTCCAACTCCCTCTACCACCTTCAACATATGTACATCTTTTGGTAACACCACCACCTCCCTTCCATCATCTGATTCCATATCCACAAACATTTCTCTTCTTACTCCCACCATCAAATCTATCATAGAGGATGTCATTGCACCTCTAATCTCTTCCTTCAATGCTCTCTCTTATAAACTTTCTACCTAGACTAGACCCTCCTCATTCGGGGGCCTGGCCTTAGGAATTCATGATACCAGGTAGGGGAGATATTATATGATGTGGTCGCCTCTCCAGGAGAAGCAACAGGTTGTGAAGTAGTAAAAGAAGTTGTATATATGGATACAACAGATATAGAGATTGTAAATATAGATACAGAATTATCAGTCTTTATTGATACAAATATTGAGATTGCAGAGCCTCAGACTGTTGCACCATTTTTCTTCCTAGTCCCTTTTGTGGACTTAGCTATTTTGTTAAGAGATTTTGATATTCTTTTTCATTCTCTTCCCTTTCCTGAGCAAATCATTCCTAGGGCTATAGTATGTTATACTGCCCCTATTAGCTCAGTAATTATAGAACAAATTAGATGCAGCTTTGTAAGACCATCTGTTCTCCCTTCAGGACTAGAGGATGAGCCAAAGGCTTCCTCTCCTCAAACTTATGGCTGGGCAGAATCCCCTCTTCCAAACATGGATAATCTTTTTGAGGAAGAAATGATTACAGAGGCAGAGGATCTTCCAAAGCTAGAAACTGAAATCCAAGTTCCAGAAGAAGCTCCAGCTATGAATATATCTCTCAAAGAAATCTTGTCTGCAGAGCAACTAAAGAGGATTAATGATTTGTATGACAATCCTGCAAATAAATCTAGTGAAGATGAATCTAATGTTTCAGATGATTCAGAAGATATTCAGTCTAAGAAGAGGAAGTTTAAGAAAAAGAAGGCAGTTGCTCAGGCATCTACAAAGCAACCTCCTAATCCAAAGAATGATATTCCATACTATATCTTGTATAATATTCCCTTAACTCCAACTACACCTCACAGGATGAAACTCTCAAAGAACCAGATGAAAGAACAAAAGAATAAGAAGAAGTTTGGATCTGCTCCTACCAAGAAGTTCAGGAAGGACTCTCCTCCTCCTCCTCCTCCTCCAGCAGGTGCCTCAGGAAATATTGTACCTAAGTCTACCTCTTCTCAGCAACTAATGCCCTATGCCCTTCACAGTCAAGGATGATACTCTAGATCTTATTCTAGAGGTAGCTACTCTAATAGGAGAGGAAGACAGCACCAAGGAAGTTATGTTGAAAAGTATAATGAATGTAGAACTCAAAGCTCTTACTTTGCTAATATATCTATAAAGGATTATCCTTCTACTAACTTTCAACAAAAGTCTATAATGTTCAGGAAAGCTCAAAGATCTGCTCAGGATGTTTCACAAGCTTACCCAGGGAGACCTCCATCTCCAGTATATAAACCTGAGCTAGATCCTAACTACAAAATGTCAAGATTCCATGAGACTATAGGCTTATCTTTGATGAATAAAGCAAGGAAAGAAGGAGCTGACCCCTCTCAATTTACTACCATGTCTACTTATAGACAAAAGGAGCTTGAAAAACTTGAGGTAGACAAACAACTTTTTGATCTTAATGCTTACATGCTGGTACATCCAGAAGTTGTTGTTCTAAGTGCCTCAACTATAACACTTCTTGGAGCTCAAGACCTAAAAATGTCCAAGCATGAAGCATAAAGTCCTCTCAGGAAAATTGTGTTTACTAAATCTTCTTCTACTCCTCCTTCAGACAGCTCTTAGAACAATTTTCATTCTCTATATATATACAGTTATATCTGCTGAATTTTCTATTAATTCTGTCAAATATCTATTATTTTGTTTTCTATCTGTATTTCCTTTATTTTTTACATTGTACATAATGACCTCACCCAAATAGGGGGAGATTGTTGGAACCCCACCAATTTTAGGGATTTGGGCTAAGGTTCACTATTAGGGTTTCATAGATTGACCCACTTTGTATAGTTTAGGGTCATAAGTCTTCATTAGATTATAGGGTAGGTCAACTAGTCATTTTGATCTGACCAATCCCTCAAAAGACTTTGAAGACTGAAGAAATCAGAACAAGGAGGAATTTTCTCTATTGAAGAAGGCGTTCGACGAACTCTTAAGTGAGATCGACGATCTTAGTTCTCAGTTTGACGATCTCAGAGTCTCTTCTCAGAACTAAGATCGACGAAAGTTGAACTGAGCTTGACGAACTCTGATCCTCTATCAGGATAGAGTTCGATGTTTTTCTATCCCATTTCGATGAAACTAGAGTGCAAAATTGGCATGTTCTTCTCAGAATGTAGTTCGCAGAGCACAGGTAGAAGAATAAGAATTCTTTGGTCAACGAACTTGGATCTCCAGTCGACGAATTCTGTTATGAGGTCGACAAATTCTGTCCCGAGCCAGAATGAGAAGTTTTACTTATTTCTGTCCCTTACTTTCTATATTATTTAGCAGTATTATTCCTGAGTAATTAATGCTTATATTCTTCTAAATATAGCCGTTATTGGCAGCATTAATTATGGTCTTCATCAGGGTAATTACTTGCTTATTTTATTAGGGACAGTTGCGGAAACTCATTTAAGACAAACATTCCAGCCGGTTTTATTCTCCAGATCTTTCAGCATTTAATGCAGGAATTCGAAATTCAGAGGAGAATAATTGACTGTTCATATAAAAGATATTTTCTCTTTTCAGTTAATAACAAGAACAGAAGAAACACATTATAAAATAGACTGAGAATATTTTTCTTCAACTTCAGTTTTACATCTTCAGAAAGAATTTCAAGAGACAACCATCACTATTATTCTGAAGATTTTATGGAGATCTTTCAAAAGAAGACCTATTCACCCTGCAAAGCCTCCATCTTCCTGATTGAATTTCTATCTCAGGCGGAGCTTTGACATCATCAAGAAAATCCACTTGTCTTCTCTGTTGCTTAGAGAAAGAGAAGACCGCATCACCTTTCTCTCACCTCCTGTAAAAAGGGTTTATTAACTCCTTTTAAAAGTTCATTCCTTGTTATTGGGCACCTGATAAAAAGCCTAAATGGTTGTTAGATCTCCCTAGAAATAGATCTTATGGTGGCAGTCACCTGATTGAAAACCTGATAGTGGATTCCTACTAGGGTGGTAGAAGAGTGGATGTACCCAGTCGGGGAACCATTATAAATTTCTTGTGTTGTCTTGTTGTGCCCATTTCTTTATGTTCTTGTTGTGACTGTGATAGCTTAGAATTGCTCTTTTCCTTCTTTTTATTATTAATAGTATCATATATTTTGACTCTGATATAAATCTTAAAAATATAGCCAAAAATTTTAATTACTCTATTCACCCCCCCCCCCCCTCTAGAGTAAATCAGATCTAACCCCTTCTCTTTCATACACCTTAGGGAATGTCTAGTGTCTTATATGACTTTGGAACTGCATGACATTTTGGTAAAGGTCATTTTCATAATTATATTAACCACTGAAATATACTATATATTGTTTGGATGAGTTTACAAGTAGGTTCCTTTGAAAAGTGAACTATCATGAGTTTTCTTGAAGAATTTTATTATGTGACTTAATAACCTTGGGTTTGGATGATATTTAGTCAAGCTATGTTTTAAGACTATAACAAGCCCTAAAAAATTTTAATATGAATTTTAGATCATTAAATGGGGTACTTCATTCACAACCCATCAAGTTGCACCTTCTACTTAAAAAATTTTATGAACAATCCACTCAATGGAAACTTATGAAATTTAGTTAGAAGACCTTTATTGACATTTTAAAGCTTTGTGAATTTTTATGGAATTTTTGGAAGTCCATCTATAGGGGTTGTTTCACAAGGTGATGTTTTCTAAGTAAAAGTAATTGAATTTATTTTATTACTTAGTAAGCTTGATAAAATAAGAATTTTGGTCAGAGGCCCTTTCTGGTCATCCTTAAGATTCAGTAATTTTTTCTACAATTTTTTGATGTTTCTTCTTTACCCATAATTAATGGCTTATTATTGGATTAATTAATTAGAGGGCAAATTTTGGTGGAAAATCATGAAATCTGGTATTTACTATTATTCCTCTGTTATCTACTGTTAATAATTTTTGGGTGGCCATTACATGAAAAAATATTAAACTTCATGTTCAAATTGCCCATGGCCTAACTTTTAAGATAATTAATTAAATACCAAATTAATTAGGAAAATTATAAGTTTCTGGAGTTAGGCTAATCATATCATGATAGACCCACATTAAATATCTTAAGGCTTGTGGATGAAAATGTGGAGTACCTCCTATCATGTACAACATATAGTATAGGTTGGTCTGCATATAGTAAATCTACAGAAAATGTGATAGCATTTGAATCGGGCATATGGGTTGGGGTTAATAGTTAGCTGGTTTGGGTAAAGTGAGATTGAGTTCATCATTGGAAGTTTTGATGATGAAAATGCTGGGTTGAATAGGATTTCGCGGTGTACGGGATCAACGAAAGATCGTCTTTCATGTGGAGAGGAAGAATAAAAATACACTAGGGTTGGTTCCAGTATAATATTAAAATGGATCGGGATTTGCGTAAGAACCAACAACAATAAGTGCATTGTGAAAGGGAACGATGGGCTTCAGCAACGATCATAGTTCCTAGTGCCCTTTGATAGCCCTTCATGGGGTATACCGAGGGCAGTCCTGGGCTACCTAAATTATAGGAATAATAAACTTCAAGAGAAACTAGTATAATTAGGGTCCACTTTCACACACCCCAGTGTCTCGAGAAGTTAGGTTGGGTCACACGGGCAGTAAGCTCGATGGTTTTGGTGATGGGCAGGTTAGCCCGGCGAGCCGAGTGCTCGGCGAATCATTGTGACAGACATGATAGTCTGGAGAGCTTTTGCTCGATTGTTGGTTGTGACAGACATGTTTGTTTGGGGAGCCTTGGCTCGATGGTTGATACATCAAGATTGCATGTGCATAAATTCTAAGGTTGTGGGTCTTCGGTATTGGAGGGTCGATGCACTGACGCCAATACGTTAACTCGGCAAGTGTGGTTTATCACTTCGCCAAATTAAGTCTGGTGGACCAGCCGACAAAGAGTTCGTAGGAGCTCCGCTTAATGCACCAGCATCGAGGCATACGATAGGTCTGACGTGTAGTGCAATTACTGGTTTAAAGGTGGGTGAGGCCCAACCCACCGCTTCCGTTTGACACTACTGAGGTATCTTGGGAGGTTAGGCTACAGAAAGGGGGAACTAAAGGTCTGAGTGCACAGAGTCATGTGGGTGTGTTGCACTTGCATGATCATACCATGGCATACTTGCAAGACATAGAAAAACCATTGCATATAACCCTTGATACCAATTGTATAAATTGGTATGTGACTATTTATACAATAGGCCCTGCAAAATGACACCTTAGTTTATAACCTTGCATGAACGTGATAATAAGCTGAGGTTATTATTATATGGATATATATATTTCTTGCTTGAAAACCGACACCCCATAGTATAAATTGGTATGAGACTTTTTATACGATAGAAGCCCTGCAGAAGACCCCTTAGCTTATGTGTTTGTACGGACATTCATATAAATTAAGGTTACATATTTCATAATTTGTCTTACATACTTTTATTACTGCTACATATTTTCATAGAATTGCTAGATTAGTTCCGCCGCCACCTGCTACCTTTGTTATTCTCCACCTTCATTACCTTTCCTTTCCTTCTCCCTGCTCGGTGCCTAGGAGCCATGGGGGAGGGTGTGGGGGATGACAGGACTTAGTATTTTAGACTAATGGTTTTCAGACCAAATAATTTTAGGGGATCGTGGAGCCCAGCTTGGAGGTGTAGCCCCGGAGGTCGGCATGCTTGGAGACGGGACAGTCTAGCACCGGAGTTCAGATAGTTGGGACAGTGAGTCCCATTTTATAGTAGTTGTTATAGATTTGCTTTCGTGATGAGTGAATTATAGTAAGAACTTTGATGTAATAGGCATGAGCTCTATTTCCAGTACTTTTATTATTATTGTTGTGGACTCTCCCTTCGTGGAGAATTATTACTATATATGTGATTATTGTGGACATGTGTTAGAGTTCTAATTTCATGTACTCTCATACTTTTGCTACTATTTTGTGATTGATATGACCGACAGGATCAGCATTTTGTAGTGATGACCTTTCTGAGCATGATTGTGTCACCACAAAGCGGAAGTTCTGGGCCTAAGACCCAGTGGTTTGAAAAGAAAAAAAATGGGGTCTTACACTACAGATAGCCCCGTTTGAGGCCTTTTACGGAAGGCATTGTAAGACTCCTTTGTTTTGGGCTGAGGTTGGTGTGAGACAATTGTTAGGTCCGGAAAGCCTTGAAGAGATGAATTGTACTGTAACTAATATTCGGGAGAAGCTCTGTGTAGCTCAGGAGCATTATGAAAAGTATGGAAATCGACGAAAGGTTGATCTGGAGTTCGACGTTGGGGATATGGTTTTTTTGAAAGTCTCTCCGATGTCGGGTGTTAAAACGTTTGGATGGAACCACAAGTTAGACCGCCGGTATGTGGGACCTTTTAAAATTCTCTAGCATATCGGAGTGTCAGCTTATAGACTGGATTTGCCTGCTATCTTCCATGGTGTCCATGATGTGTTCCATGTGATCCAGTTTAGGAAGTGTGTCCGTAGTGATCGTCAAGTCCTTGACTCGGTGCCCCAGATTCAGCCCAAATTAACTTTCATATATGGAAAGCCTGTTTGTGTTTTGGAATCTCAAGATCGAGTGTTACGAAGAAAGACCATCCCCATGGTCAATGTTATTTGGAGAAATCAAGATGTTGAGAGCGCGACGTGGAAATTAGAGTCGACGATGAGGGAATCTCATATGCACCTCTTCTCTTAGTTTCTGGTATGTCTCCATGTTTTGGTGGTATTTGAATTTCTCATTTTGGTTTGGTTTTGAAGTTGAGTTAAGTTTCAGGACGAAACTTCTTTTTAGGGGGAGTGACTGTAATGCCCCCGATTTTTTGATGACATGATTTGGCATCGTCATATTTATGGCGTCAGGGCATTACTTTTAATGTCATGTTGATGACGTTGTACCGTTAGTGCATTTTAGCGTCCGTTTGGTCTGTTTTACCAGATTTTGGAGTTTTTGATGAGATTGAAAGTTTTCTTGTTGGAAAAATTTAATTTGTGGCATGTATGCATATAGTAAGCATTTATTGTTAGTGTCTCAAGAATGATGCATCAGATTCTAGTGTTTTTGTCTCCGCCGATAGATTCGTAGCACTGGAATCCATTTACTGTGCAATTTTTCGTTCAAATCAGAGTGTGTTTAGTCCGTATCGTTGACTGATTGCTGTATAAATAGACAAATCTAAAATTCTGCTAATCACCTGCTCTATTCTCGAGAAGGCCTTGATTTATTCTCAAGAAGGCCTTGCGTAGTTCTCGAGAAGCCTTACTTGTTCTCGAGAAGCCGTTTCTTGTTCTCGAGAAGCCGTTTCTTCTTCTCGAGAAGCCGTCTCTCGATCTTGAGAAGCCTCTCCTTATTCTCGAGAAATCCTTATCTGTTCTCGAGAAAGCCTTGGGTATTATACTCTGGATTTTGCCCTTCATTTCTCGAGAAGCCGGAAGTGTTCTCGAGAAGTGTTATTCTTTCTCAAGAAACTTTGCTTCGTTCTCGAGAAGTCCTTCCATAGAGCTCGAGAGGTCTTTAAGCTTCCAAGAAATGATTCTTCTGTTCCCGAGAAGTGTTATTCTTTGTCGAGAAGCTTTGCTTCATTCTCGAGAAGTCCTTCCATAGTTCTCGAGAGGTCCTAATCTTTCGAGAAATGCTTCTTTTGTTCCCATGAAAACCTTCTTTATTTCTCGAGAAGTCCTTTTCACTTCCCGAGAAGTCTCCTTCTGATCTCGAGAAACGTGTACCTTCTACCCAAGAAATCCATATTTCATATCAGAAAACCAAGCTCAGCCGACCCTGGTTGATTTTCTTAAGTATAGTTCTTCTAATATTACTCCTATTATATATATATACCTACTTCTTCCTCCTTCATTTAGACCGAATTCCTGTTCATCTCCCGAACCAGAGCGGCGTGAGTGAGAGATATAAAGTTCTTCCGTGATTCTTCCGGTTGCCACCGACGGTGCCCCGGTGCTCAAAATCTTCAACCGAATATAGATCCGGAAAGCTCTCATCGAGAGGTACATCATCGTGGTAAAGTTCCCCATTTCTTGAGCTTTTTTCATTAGGGTTTTTGGACCTAACCTCTTCTTTTGGCCATTCTTGTTAGATTTCGGCTTTTCTCGTCTTCTTTATCCCCGATCTACGACAAGGAGCAATTTGGAGAGTTTTTCCGGCAAAAACCAAGGCAAGTGGTGGTTTTACTCCCTTCTTCTCTTCTTTCTACCGATATACTGAAATTTCTAACTTCTTTTTGTAATTTTCTTTAATAACTTGCAGATTACAGTGCTGTCTTAATTCTTTGTTTAAATACACTTGTATTATCATGCTCTTGATTTTACTTATTTAACCTTGTAAAGTGGAATATGCTTTGATGATGTGGTTGAACTTTTCTCTTTTAACCGTCCCTTAAATATTATGTAGGGCGTGCTAGAGTTTATCTAGGATTGTAAATCTTTCCTAAAGGTTGATCAACCGTTTCTTAAATCTAGGAAGGTCTTACAGAATCCGATGTGTCAAGTCTTGAGATATATCATGATTCTCTGGTTTGCGTGAGTTAGTGGACGTAACCACCTCTGTAATGTTTTGAGATTTATTTGTAACTTGTGGGACTCTATCGGGTTTTTCGACATCTGCGGTGAATGGTGGAGTGTATGAGTCTCCCGCGCAGTTAGACAGATATTATATCTGTGAGGGTGTATCCAGATGAGTGACCACCTCGCCTGTGTTTTTGGGTAGAGTTGACCACATATTTCTAATATAGTATTGCGAATTCTTTCTTATGATTTAATCATGCTCTTCACCTTTTAGCCCTAGGAAACTTGTGTATTTTGAAGTACGTGATGATTCACGTAAGTTCTATTTTCTGATTTTGGTACTTTACTTCTGTACTTTACTTCAGTACTTTTGGTCTTTGGTTGGTACCCCTTTTGATCTTTGTTTACTTTTTTGCTTACTTTTCTGCCACAACTTGTACCCTCTTGCTGAGGTGTTCTGTCTTGGAATTCCTAAGGTCTGGAGCTTTAACAGGTAGTAGAGCTGGTTTTTTGGAGTTCCTGGGCAGCAATGTTGGCTGTGGTTTCCACCTCGTCGTAGCGAGGTAGTTTGTTGTTTTAGTTTCTTTACCTCGTCCAGACATACTTTTGGCTCTATGGGTTCGTGTGAGGTTGTTGACGCCCACAGGGTTGTTGATTTTTGGACACTTTGCTAGTTGCTAATTATTTTCTTTCAGATTGTTTGGATTACTTGCTCTATGGGATGTTTTATACTATGATTGCATGTTAGGTATTTTCAAGTATAAAAAACTATTATTATTACTTCATGCATTGCATGTTTTAAAATTATAAATCATTATATTTAGCGACCATAAAAGCTATTTTTACAACTATTATGAACCTAGAGTGTTGTATACCATGAGTTGTCCTCTGGGAATATTTATACTCATGTAGGATGTTTAATATTGTAAAAGAAGTATTTTTCACAGCGTATAACTATTTTTTTTTCTGTGGACTAGATGAGCCACTAGCCAAGGGATACGACTAACTTCTTAACTTAAACTTGATTTTTCTCAAAATAACTTAAGGATATTTCTTTATGCGTTAAGTAGGAGTTTTGCCTGAGCGTCCGTAGTTATCCACTGCTGACGTAGCATCATGACACACATTTTCCCTTACTCTGATATATCATTAAGTATGGTGAAAATGTGGGTTATGACAATGGTTACTTCTGATTTTGACCACAGTACTACCAAACTCATTCTAAATTTGTTTGACAAACCTCATGAAGACAACAAAGGTTTCATTCTTTTTCTTAAGAAAGAACACCCAGGTAAACTTGGAATAGTCATCAACTACCACAAGAATGTAGACTTTCCTACCAAGATTGTGAACTAACATAGGACCAAATAGGTCCTTGTGTACGAAGTATAAGCACCTCACAGAGTCTTTGGTCCAAATGCCCTTGAAGGAGACTTTTGTCTGCTGAACCTTTTGGCAAGCTAAGAAAATGCCCTCCTTGGAGCACTTCACATTGGGGCCATTACTAACTAGCTCTTGACTGAAGATCTTGCCGATAGTCTTGAAATTTAAATGGGCTAGCCTCTTGTGCCACTGGACACAGTAGGAGACTTTCTCATTTACCACTAAACAGATAGGAGAATCTATATCTAAACATAAAAAGTTTAGGCAATAAACATTTCCACTCCTAGTGCCTGTCAAGATGATCTCTTGGTCACTTAACCTCCTAATTAGGCACTCATCCTTGTGGAAGACAATACCATAGCCAAGATCAGAAAGCTGGCTTATGCTTATAAGGTTGTGCTTCAACCCTTCAACAAAAGCCACCTTGGTGATGGTGACTATGCCATTGGTAATCTTACCATATCCTCTGGTTACACCTCTATCTGAACCACCAAAGATGACTTTGTGTCCATCTTTTACTGGAATAAACTCATTCAAGTTTATCCTTGTTCCAGTCATGTGTCTGGAACTACCACTGTTCAAGTACCATATAGGGGTTTGACTACTTGGACTATCCTGTAATGCACAGTTTACTTTACCTTAGGACCCCAATATCTTTTGGGTCCTAGGTGCACATTAGTATGAGACTAAACATGTTCACCAGTAGAATTTCTTACTAGTTTACTGACCCTAGCTCTGGCCACATTGGGATTGTGCTAGCAATCAATGGCAAAGTGCCCTATCTTACCACATCACCAACAGTCATGAATGTTATATCTTCTCTTTTGAGAAGGCCCTGCAGCTTGGTAAGCAGCATCCTTAATAGGAGGAAGAAGTGCTACAACCCTTTTCTGATTTCTTTCAGCTAAAATTTGACTGAAGGTAAGTCTTTTAGCTGGCTGATTTGGTTTGCCCATTGTGCCAGCTGCAGCAGGTTTCTTTTCAGAAAGCATGCTTCTGATGTCTTCAGATATGCCCATATGAGCCTGACTCTTAGACTTGCCCTTATTATGAACCTTTACTATCAGACCCTTAGCCTTGGCTCCAGCAACATTCTTGAGTGTTGGTGCAGAGGTACCAAAAACAAATGGTCCAGATTGGGGCATTTGAAATTTCTCATTTGCAGCCTTGAATGCACACACACTGCCAAAACTTTCACCATGGCAATGAACATCTTTGTTCACTATAGATGAACAACCCTTCTCCTAGTGACCATAAGAGCTTTCTTGGACATACATGTTAGAAGGTATCATAACTTTTATAAAAAGAATGGGAGGCTTGGAAGCAATAGTCTGAGGTGGAGCTGGAGCTTTGCCCTTCCTTTTGGAAGGAGCAACTCTTGTGCTTCCCTTGAATCCCAACCCCTTCTTGCTCTTTTTAGGGAGAAGGAGTATATCAAGGGGAGGACGGTACTTGGCTTAGAATAGCTAGCTACTATTCTTTTCTCCTTTTAAAGCTTATCTTCAAGATCCCTGATAAGACAGTTCTTGGGCTTGATGGAGGCTACCTGGATGTCCAAGAGGGACTTCAATTGGCTTATTTCCCTAGCTTTCTGGTCCACCAGATTAGCTGTTACAGTCTGATGGGCAACTAAAAGCTTGAGAGATGAATTATCTTTAGTTTGCCTCTTGGACAACTTCTTGACCTTATTGAAGGACTCCAGAAGTTCTTCATACTTATCAATCAGTTGATTGGCATCTCTTTTAGATCTAGAATCTTCTTCACCACTAGGTGAAGAGGTTTCTGAGCAAGGAATGGTCTCATACTTAGACAGAGAAGTAGAATTAGGTAATGAATTTACCTTGCTTTGACCAGGCTGATCCTAGCTGCCCTCTTCATCTGTCAGTGCCATCAGCCCCCTGTAGCTGTGCACATCTTCATCCACCTCTGATGTACTGTCTGATAGTGTCAGAGGGGCCCTGATTCCTATCCTCACTGGAGGATTGACTTCTCCTACTGCAATAGCTTCATCTTTAGAAACAACATCAACTAGCCCAATGTAGGCTTCCTCTTCTTCAGACTCAAGAGATGATGAGTCTATCCAACTCTTTTCCTTCTTAGCAATGAAGGATTTTTCCTACTTTCCTTTGTGTTGGAGCTGCTTCTTCTCCTCAGTCTCCTTCCTCTTCTCTGGGCAGTCAGCTATCATGTTCCCAGGCTTACTACAAAGTAGCAAACTACTTTATAAGAATTATATTTATTAGGTTTGGAACCATACCTGTCAATCTTGGACTAATTCTTCCTGTGATGAGTGGAATTGGAAGGACTCTTCTTCTAATGCTTCTTCTTCATCAACCTCTGGAGTTTTCTGGAGAAGGCTGCAAAGTCTTCATCAGACATGATGTTCTCTGATGCCTCTGAGTTATAGCTATCTGAGTCAGCTGGTCTTCTTAGTGGAGAAGGAATCCTCTCCTTGCCTTTCCTTGGGCTTTCAGATTTGAAGGCCAAGGACTTTTCCTTGGCCAGTGATTTGTTGGTGGCATCCTCCTCCTTCCTGGCAGCTAGCTGCATCTCATAAGAGAGCAACTTCCCAAACAATTTTTGGGGAGGAGTGTCAGCAAGCTTAGCCATCTCTCTTATGGCGCAGATCTTAGTTTCCAAGTCTCTAGTGAGAGACCTGAGAAACTTGTCATTTATTTCATAATTATTGAAGACTCTTCCATAGGTCTTCTAATTATTTATGATCCTGAAGAATCTTTCATAATAGGTAGTTATGTTTTCCTTCAGGATTTTCCTGAAAGCTTAATACTCTTGATTGAGCAGAGACTTCCTCTCATCCCTTACCTCATCATTACCCTCAATGTATACCATAAGGGTATCCCACATCTCCTTGGAGGTCTGGCAGTGAACCAAGTTCAGAAAGGTTGGGTCATCTATAGCAATGGTAATGTTATTCTGTACTCTCTTGTCCAAGCCAGCTAAGATAACCTCATCTTTGGTCATCTTAGAGTATGTCTTTGGTGCTTGGATGTTGGCTCCAGAGTAGAGACCTTCATAGGAATGACATGTCCCTCCCTAACTATTGCAAAAATTCTTGGATCATAGGCTTCCATAAATAGCCTCACCCTCTCTTTCCATATTCCAAAATGCTCCTTTCTGTAGATGGGGAGTTTTATGGAACTCAGCTCTCTCTCGCTCTCTCCTGAGCCCAAGATTACTTAACTGCAGCTACCTTTAGAGATCACTCAGATTATTAAATCCTTTTTGAGTTTCCTCCCTCTGATACCACTTGAAAGATCTTATTTTCAAGGTAGCAAGCAACCTAGAGGGGGGGGGGGGTGGATAGGTTTGTCTAGGTCTTTTGATAGTCTTTTTAATATCTTGTTGTTTTCTTTTAGCTTTAAGCTTAGTGTGATCTAGAGCTTGTCCTTAACACCTACAATTATGAAAAGAAAAACAAACAAAGAAAATCACACAAGGATTTTATAGTGGTTCCCCAAAATTATGGGTACATCCACTCTCCTCCCACCTTGCTAACTTTATGTTAGTCAAGGCACTTCTCCAAACATATGCTCCAAGGAGCATACACCTCAGATCCCTTAGGATCTCTCAGTCTCCTCCAAGACTTACACCTCATCCACAAAGGCCTACTCTCAGTGATACAAGTATCACCTACCTCAGGCAATTAAGCCTTACCACTCAGGCTATCGAGGATAGCCCTACCTCTGAGTAAACATGCTCCTACAACTCGGAGAGATACACTCTCTTACAGCTCATGCAATACTGCCCTACTACTCAGTAAGTAAAACTCACTTACCTCAGATCCCTCAGGATCCTACACTCAGAGAGGAGCCCTCTCCTACAGCTAAGGCAAATTTGCCCTACCTTAGGCCCAAGGCCCTACAACTCAGATCCAGAAGGATACTACAATAAGAAATAGTTTAATTAACTTTAATATAGAGGAATTTTTCTGTGTCAACAACTAGAGCAGAGAAATTTCTACTCTAACTCACCTCACAGCAGAGAAAAGATTTGCTAGAGGAACAAAGAAGTTAACTTCTGAACTTGCTGCAGAAGGCTAAAGATTTATTGATCTTGAGTCTTCAATCAACACACTAAACCTGCTTAATGTTGAAGGTTTTTCTTTCTTCAGAACTGATTCTGAATCTACGATAATAGATGTAGACTTGCACAACTAACTGAACTTTTCATGCTAGAGAGCTTCAAGCTTTTCACATATAATAATGACGAGGAAGATGAAGATGGCTGCTCACTTTTGAAATTTATAAAAGCCCTAAAAGTTGTTTTTTTCTTCGTTGCATCTCATCCTTTTGTAGTTCGCTGATCAATGACTTTTAGAGATCGTGGGCCCCACCTGCAGCTTCCAACTGTGCCATGCTTTAACGGAAGAAGACGTACAATAAATTCACAATAAGTTTTGTCATGTACTGTAGCTTCCCCGTACCTGATTTGACCTTAGTTCACTTTGTCGATTTTACTGACATCAGCACCTATGGACTTTGCCTAAATCGAGCATCAGTAGAATAGGCGTTGAGTGAAAGAGTTTCACTCAACGCCAAAACACTTAGACAGATTTACTGTCTCTTAGCGTTGAGTTAGTAACCTTCACTCAATTCCAAACTATTTAAAATGTAAATCTATTTCTAGGCATTGAGTGATTTAGCTTCACTCAATACCATCTTGCTTTATTATCTTTCTATTATTTTGCATTAAGTGAGTGAGCATGACTCAACGCCAAACTACTTAGACCAAATTCTGTCACCACTAGGCATTGACAGCATTGAGTGAGCAACCTCCACTCAATGCCTTTTACCTTAACCATATTTCTTCCTCTACAGCATCTTAGGCATTGAGAGCGTTGAGTGAGCACCCCTCACTCAACGCTTTCTTCCTTAGCAAATTTCTCTGAACTAAGATTGACGAACTGAACTGAGTTCGACGGATTTTGAACATAGTTCAACTTACAGCCTTTTTGTTGTATGGCGTTGAGTGTGTCTTCATTACTCAACGCCAAAACACTTAGCCATATTTTTCTTTAGTAGCATGGCGTTGAGTGAGTTGACTTCGCTCAACTCCTATGGACTTAGCCACTTTTTAGCTCATTTCAACTTAGGCTATCACTACTTTAGCCTATCTCACAGCATTTTGCTGTATGGCGTTGAGTGAGTTGACTTCACTCAACGCCTATGCACTTAGTCATTTTTCCAGCTTGCCACTATTTAGGCTTTGACTGTATAGGCTTCACTCTGTGATATAAGTCATCTAGAGTTAAGTGATTTACCTTCACTCAACGGCTATGTACTTAGACACATTTTTGTCAGCCCACACCTTAGGTAAGTGTTTACCTGACTTAGCCACTTAGTCTACCTGTCCCATACCCAATCATCTACTAATATGTGTATATCATTGATAAGATTGACTTCCTCAAATCCAGGATATTGTGGGCAATGGACCAAACATGTAGGATAGAGTTCTTCAACCTCATGACTCATCTGCTGCTAAGAAGAAAGGGAAGCAAATCACAGTTCCAGAAGACAACACCACAAGCATCTCATTTGACCATCATGAGAAAGAGACTCACAACCCCATTCTGACTAAGTCTGAGGATCGGTCCAGGAGAGACACAGCTGCCCAACTATTAGTATCTTCTTATCTTGATGTTAGAAATCAGTTGAGCAGGGAAAAATTTGAAGATGTTCCAGACCATGATGTTTACTTTCCATCAGCTGAGGATGCTAGGCAAGTAGCTGAAGATATTGTCAACAAAATCTCAGCTAAGATGCAGAGGGAGATTCCAAGGCCTGATGCTTTTACTAACAACATTCATGTAACAATTCTGTTGATGTAACCAGCCCTCAAAGTGAGGGGGAGCAAATCCTAGAACAAGTAATGCATGATGCATTTTTTGAGGGGGAGCAGTTCCAATGCACTCCAGAGATAAATCAGGATGCTGAGAAGACTGTTGTTGTTCCTGATGATGTTGTGCTGCATGAAAATGAGCACATGGCATATATTGAGGGGGAGATTCAATCTGAACTCCCTGCTCAGGTTGAAGTACACAACATAGATTTTTATAAGTAAGGAAAAGGAGAAGATGCTCCTAAGGATCCACCAAGAACTTATTCTTCTAAATTCAGAGTGGCTGACTCTGCCAACAGGGAAGAGGTCAAGCGAGTCCAAGATCCCACTAATGAAGGCACCTCTGCAAGGATGGATCAAATTCCTCCTATGTTTCTTGCCCATTTGAAGGGTTTGCTAGATGAGCAGAGAAGATCCCTGGAAAATTTTGTGGATGATGCTCTAAAGAATAACAGGAAGGATCTATCTACAGAAATTAAGTCAATCAGATTTGAAGTGAATCTCCTAAAGGGTGAAATGGCAAAATTCTTTACTAGGGCAGCCCCTTTTGTGGATTATACTAAGAACAAGCTGGATGTAGTAGACTCAAATATCACTATAGTGATAGCAGATCAAATAATTCAGAATGAAAACTTGCTGGTTATTCATAATGTTGATAATGTTCTGAGGGAACAATAGAATAAAGCAATCTTTACCAAGATGGATGGTTGTACGAAGCTGTTACATGATCATATGTTGGAGGTCAAAAATCAAGTAATAGTAGGGGTAAACTATCTAGAAACTGAAAGGAGCAAGGCATGCCTCTCCCAGACTAAAGAGCTTATTGAAGAAGTCAAAAAGGGGGAGAATAATGTTGTAAGAACAAATACTGAAAATATTGTCTGGGTTGCCAATGTGATGAGGAGATCTTTATGGAATGAACCTGTCCAGTATGGACAACATCCCTATATTTCCTTCTCTAGTAAAAGAAGCATTGAATCCCGAAATGTCTGCTCAGCTTGAAGGCCAACTATAAGATGATCAGAAAAGAGAAGATGGTGCTCAATGGGGAAATTCATATATTATTCCTAAGTTCAGTCCCTATGCAGAACAACTAAATATAACAAAGGGAAAGTCAGGAGATGAAGAAGAAGAAATTCGTTTAAGTAAGAAGAGGTTTAGGGAAGAGATTGAAAAGAGACCTGATTTCGAGAAATGGAGCCCTGAATAAAAGATAATCATTTTGGCAGTCTAGGAGCAAATCACATCAAAAAAGACTGATAGAGGAAAACTCAATAGCTCTATGTAATGGAATGAAATGGAAGAAAGGGAAAATGAGAGGAAAAAATTCAGAAGGGACAGGAATGCAGGCATTTTGCCTACGTATGCTATTGAGCCTATAAAATACATTCCCAAGCCTTATAGTTATTTTGAAAGGCTGAAATTTAAGAGAATTTAAGCAGACAAGGCAGACAATAAAGGGAAGAAGAAAGCTAGTGCTGAAGATAAGGATGCCAAGAAACCTAAGGGCAGTGGCATAGTTATAAGGGAACCTGAAACTTGAAATGTTACTTGTTCTACTTAAAGAGCTCAAGGAATATGTCATATTTTGTACTATGCACAAAAACATTTGTCCTTTCTAAGATAAATGAAAATCATTTTTGATTATGTTCATTATTTTCTCTAAGTTATGCAATGTGTCTTTTACTGTATATGTTGCAAATTTGTGTTTGTGTATAACATTGTCTTAGGTTTTGACTTCTTCAAATAGGGGGAGATTATTGGGTCCATTGTGCCCAATGTCCCAGATTTATAAGAAATCAAACAACTCAATGGTATATACATTATTGTATTGGATGTTGTTCAAACTCATCATGTGCATGATGTTTCTTGGAACAAGTTTGGACAGATAGCCTAAGTTGCTAGGACAGGTAATGTGAAAGTGAAAGTCTCTAGTGTCGACTAAATCCACCTATGGGGGGGGGGGGGGGGAATAGGTGTCGTGCAGTTTTTTACGGAATTAAATTTACCTGCACAAATTAAAAAACAGAGCACATAAAACACACAAAGAATTATAGTGGTTCCCCGATTTGGGTACATCCACTTTCCCCCTTCGACCTATCTCCCACCAAGGAACGACTCGGTCACTTCTCAAAATGGATTGAAATCCAATCCTCACACTATGGAATGAAACCCTTCCAACAAAGGAGTCACAACTCCACAACCACGGGTTGCACCCAACCCTTATAACAAGGAATAAAAATTCCATTACAACAAACCAAAATTGAATGTAAAAGAAAATACAAACAAAGTTTTTGGAGATTCCGATGTGCTTCTTCGTTCGTTGTAGCTTGCACGAAAAATACGAAGAGTCCACAACCATATTTCTCTCTTGGAATGGGTCTTCTCAAGATCGGCAGCGGCAAGTGATTGCGGTGGAGATACTTTATAGATCCAAACTTTTTGACAAAGCAAGCAAGGTCTACGAATGATCTCAGTCGGATCAGTCGTCTCAACCAATTCGGAATGGAGAACAAATCTCGTTCAACGAATCGGAAGACAAGATATCTCAAGAGAGATGTGTGAGACACTCGACTTGCCTCGGTACTATCGTCGGAAGATCAAAGAAGATCGGAGTTCAGCGGCGATGACGAGCTTGCGAGTGGCTACAGGCGATCGGCGGTTTTCGCGATTGGCTAGGGCACGACGTCGACTGCTTTCATTTCTGCGTGAGTGTCTGTCTGTAGAGGTTCAAAATACGCATATATATATACAAGGAGCTCCCCCTAATGATCGTTGTGGGGCCCTCAAGGAGAAACCCTAGCCACGGCCGAAAGAGCACACGACAAGTTGGTTCGGTCCAGCGAACGAGGAAATTTGCCTAAGGCAAAATCGGCCGGAATCATTGGTGATTCCCGTCGATGTCAGTGGGAATCACTCACAATTCCCGTTGATGCTACCTTGGCAGAATCCCTGTCTAGAAAACTATCAGCCGAAAGAAGTCGGCGGGAGAGGCAAACTGATTCTCGACGAATCAGCGGGAATCACTAACGATTCCCGTCGAAGTCGACGAGAATCACTAGCGATTCCAGTCGAAGTCGGCGGGAATCACTAGCGATTCCCGTTGATTTTGACTTAGAAGAATTTTCTCTTCCTTCTTTTGATGACTTGGTCTTTGTGTTACACCCCTCGAAACTCAAAAGATGGTCAGGTAACGTTTTAAGCCAAGTCTGGGTTTTGGAGCAGGTGTCACGGGCGTGATACGGGCGTGTCACGGGCGTGACAAGGGTGTGTCATGGGCGTGTTTTGCCACGGGTCATGTGGTCGACGTTTTGACGATCTGCGATCGGCGAGTTGAGACACACGGCCTGGGACACGGGCGTGTCCCAGGGCGTGTCACGCTAGGGAGTGTTCTGAGTCATACACACGGGCCATGACACGGTCACAGACATGGGCGTGTCACATGTGATACGGGCGTATCGGGTGCCGTGTCGCAGGTCGTGTCCTCCACGGGAAGCAAGTGTTAGCAGTTGCACACGGGGCGTGACACGGGTCGTGACACGGCTGTGTCGCATGAGACATGGGTGTGTCAGAGGCCGTGTCGAATGTCGTGTGCTGGTTATCGCATAGGTTGAGATGGAGAATGGGCGACACGGCCCTGGATACGGGCGTGTCGCAGGCCGTGTTCGGCCCAGATTTTGTAAAATTGGGCTTAATCGCAGCCGTTCAATTTTCTTGATTTGGGATCCGACGGTTCAGGGCTGTTGCTGGCATGTTATATCCGAGAATAGGGTTTATAAGCCCTCATTTCATTTGGGCTTTATCTCTCAAAGATCTAGAGAGAAGGGAGAGCTAGGAGGAGGAAGAAGACCAAAGATCCGGTCACCGGCGGAGCTTCGGAGCTCCAAATCACGATCTGAGTCCAGATCCGCGAAGGCGAGGCCGATACGGTGCTTTCCATCCGACTAGATCGTCATGGCGCCAAGGAAAAGTGCAAGGGTAACGATTCTCTTCTTGAGCATGTGAAGCTCTTCTTCCTTTGCATGGGAAAACCCCTCTCACGGGAGTGTGCGGCGAGATTCTAGTATTCTTTGGGGTAGATATGTAAAGTCCCCCTTGTTAGAGTTCGGAATTGTAGTATGGACATAGGCATGATGTGTGAAGCCTACTCGGATGTGTTGGTCTGGATCAGTGATGATTTGCTGTGCATTTTTAGCCGGAGAAGACTCCGAGCATTTTGATTGTTTTCGGGTTGCTATGCGGTAGAATGCATCAGGAAATCTGGGGGATTAACCCTGAGGTGCACCCGAAAATCTGGACGGAAACGCATTTCTGTCATACCGGTGGCCTGGGAGCCAACCGGGTACATAGCGGGGCTATGTACTGTGTTTGAACGGTATTTGGTACTGGGAAGCTTAGTCCGCGTCAAAGGAAAAATGGCAACGGAGGGGTGAGCAACGGACTGGTGGACCCCTACCCGCTCCACCTGCTTGGTTAAAGCGACCTAAAGTTTTACGTGGGACTTATCGAGGTTTGGAGATCGAGTCTAGGCTACGGCTGAAAGGACTAAATGCTCACGAGGTTGCCACCCTGGGGGTGGTGGCGGAGTCAAGGACCGGACGGGGTTCGGACTGGCCCGCCGAGTAAGTGCCTTGAGAGCACGGGGTGTACGGCTGTGTGAGCGTGCACCTGTGATATGATGCTTATTTCGTTATGTTGCTTATTTTGCTAACAAGTGCAGGGAAGAAGCTTTGTCGCCCCGGTTTAGGGGCAGAATCGTTATAATTTGGTCAGCATAGGTGACCGTCGCCTTTGTTTACCACCGTGCGGTGGATTGTTGCTTGTAGGTGCTGCGGAGCCGAGAGGTAAATAGCGGGCTAAAGCCCGAGTTACTGTGTCGGCCCTCAAAGGCCAAGTTTTAAGTGTTTCCTTTTTTTGTACTCATGTGTTACCGGCCTGCATGCCGAAGTTTGGAAGACACTTTTTATTAAGCAAACTCTTGTAAGTCTATAAGGCCAGTATTCGTGTATTAATCATTTCTTTGTATTTTGTTTAGTGGACATTCTTACTAGCAGGGTTCTTAATTGTGCAACTTAATAATTGCTACCGCTAGGTGCTGTGTAGGATGTTGTGATAGGTTTAATGGTTTCAATGCGTAACCAACCGGTCTGTCCGTGGTATATGGCGTCGGGCCCCGGCCAAACCTACTGTTTTTTTCTTTGTGACGGATAGGGGTGTTACAAATTGGTATCAGACTACTGGTTTCGGTCAAGCTTAAATGAATTCGTGGACGAATTCACTTTAAGGGGTGGTGAGCACATGTGTGTGCGTAATCGTTATAACATGAAAAGAACCCATGAATGTCCACTTAGGAATGAAAATACACATGTTTGAGGAACCTGCGTGTTCCTATAATTGCTTTTTGCAATTTTGTTCAGACTTATGGTGTTTTGAACGACTATAGGTGTCCGGAAGTGGAGCGTGGCAGTCTGAACACGCGTTTACTGAGCAAAGTTCTGCACCAAGTAACGTTCCTGAGACCCCTACGTCTTTGGAAATCATAAGAAGGGTGGTTGAAGCGGTGTTCGCTGTGACCAACGCACAACATGGGAGTAATGTGCAACCCTTTGTCCCTGAGTTTGCCCCAACATCGGGCGGTATGTTGGAGCAAAGGGCATTTGGGGGTCCATTAGGGCAGCAGATGAGCATGACTGTTGTGCAGGGAGTGCATTCAGTTGACGCATATTTGCAGACGTTCCTTATGTTAAGGCGCCACCCAAGCTTTGAATGGGAAAGCGAGAAATCTATAGTTGATAGATTTTATAACGGTCTGCGCAGCGAGTTGCGTATCCTACTGCTAGGACCAAAGTTATTGGGATTCCGAGCTTTGGTGGTGTCGGCCAGAGCTTTGGAGGTGGAGTTGGGGAAAACTCACCAAGTACCAGCTAATAGGATACCAAACCCGATAGATCCTATAAGGACTGTCTATCGTAAGACGCTGAGTAAAGAGGCTAAATCATCTACTGACCAAACCAATTACAATTGTTATTCTTGTGGAAAGAAAGGGCACCTCGCCAGAGATTGTTGGGAGAGTGCTCAGAAGACAAGGAAAGTTTTGGCAGGAGCAGTTGAAGCCTCTAGTGTAAAGGAAACGATGTTCAAAATGCCAACCTCAAAATCTGGGTACCGTAGGTGGCATAAGAAGTCTAGGAGGTCGGGGCTAGTCCCTTACTCTAGCACATCTGGAGTGACTACAGTTCAAGCCCCGGATGCATGCTTTGCTTGTGGAAAGCCGGGGCACTATGCCCGGGATTGTCGAAGTGGATGCCTAATGTCCGAAAAGAAGCCGGGGGAGATATCTATAGAGAAAGGCAAGGCGGTGGCGTCCACCGCATCGCTGTTTACTTTGGCCCAACCGGGAGTGAACATCCTTGGCAAGCAGGAGGCCATGTGGCCGACCGTCGGGATTTAGGGTATGGTTCTTCTTATTAGCAAACTAGTTCCTTATGTCGGATACCTTATGCGTGGTAACGTAGAACTGGAAGTTCTAGGCTTTGTTTTGGAATATTGGTAATCCGGAGAGAGCCTAGTTTCGATACGGGAACTTTGCATTCTTATTATCCGAAGAATCTGTATCGTGCATCGGAGTTTTCCCTTCGATGTTAAAGGAACAATTCAGATGGTTTATTGCCCAGTGGTCGTCCAATACGCGCGGAGATACAGTCTGGGCGGTATAAGTCTTTTTGAAAGTCAAGGATTCGACTTGCTAGTGTCGCAGTTGCCGCTAATAGAGTTCGACGTCATAGTTGGTATTGATTGGCTTTCGGGCAGAGGGCTTTTATTGTTTGCAACCGTAAAGAGACCTAGCTGGATGTTGGGCAGGAGACAACGTTTGCCGAACCGAAGGGATCGAGCAGGATGCTGACATCTGCCCTCCCGGTGGTCAAGACAGTTTGTGCTGGTACTAAGCGGTTCTTCACGTTAGTGGAGGCTGAAACACCTAAGTCCACTCTGGGTAGTATTCCAGTGGTTTGTGAGTATCCCGATGTGTTCCCGAACAATCTCCCTTGAGCCCCACCGTAGCGAGAGATCGATTTCACGATTGAGTTGTGCCAGGTGCTAAACCTATGTCACACTCTCCTTATAGGCTTATGCCTAAGGTGATAGTGGAGTTAAAGGTTCAACTAGAAAAGTTGATGGAGCAAGGGTATGTGCGTCCAAGCTCGTTGCCTTGGAGTGCACCGGTCCTCTTTACTCAGAAGAAGGACTGGAGCTTGCAATTTTGTATCTGTTGCAGAGAGCTGTGTAAGTTTGCAGAAATAGGACAAGAAATCGATCCAAATGATCGATGATATTCTGATCAGTTAGTCGGGTCTTCGGTGGACTCAGTAGTGGATCGTAAGTCCAGTTACCCTTACCTGAGAATAAGGGTAAGTGTTGTCGCAAAGACGGAGTTTAGCACGAGGAATGAGCAACCCGAGTCTACGATCGTGGTGTCTTAGCAGTCTAGTGTGGCATCTGTGTTCCTAGACCGGATGAACGGAACGTTCATGGAGTACCTAGTCCATTTTGTGATCGTCTTCATCGACGACACATTGGGGGTAATTGAAGTGCGAAGGGTATCGCTTCTGAATATCTACTCTTGGCTTTGTGCACGCTAAGAAGGAACCATGTATACACCATGTTCTCCGAACACGAGTCTTGGGTTATCCTCGTAGCACTTCTCGGTCCTATAGTTGGTAGAGTGAGAGCGTGTGGGTCCAACGTTGTTAGTCGCAATATGAGGGTGGCCTGTGTGTCTCGGTAGCGGAAGTCCAGAATTTCTGGTGTGGTCAGCTACCTCAGGCGCTTCGTAGTGGACTTCCCGCGGATAGTATTACCCCTCGCAACGTTGTCAAGGAAAATTTTAAAAGGTTTTGATGCGCGAGTGCGCCCAAAATTTGAAGGGTTAAAGATTTGGTCAACCACGACACCAATGTTAAGTTCGCCGAGTGGAACCAAAAGCCGTGAGATCTACGGCACTGCCGTGGGCAGTGGATTGGACTGCGCACTACTGCATCGTGGTAATGTTGTGGCTTATGGCTCACATTAGTTGAAAGAGCTCGAGGGGAATTGCCCGGTCCGCCATCTGGAGTTAGCGGCCGTGTGTTTTGCGCTTAAGCTGTGGAGGCATTATTCGTACGGCGGTTAAGTCGATGTTTGTGCCGATCATAGGAGTTTGATATATCGGTTGGATAAAAAGGGTCGGAAATTGAGGAAGCAAAAATGTATGGAGTCCTTGGGGACTATATGTTCGAAAGTTATTTTGTGCTTGTTGTACGGCAATGTGTTGCGGATGCGTTGAGACGCAGGGCTTCCGCCCAAGCCAACTAGCTGTAGGTTCATGTTGAGGGCTTGACCTGGGAGTTGGAGATGTTAGCTATCTCTTGCGTTGACAAGCAGACTAGCATCGAAGCGTAATGTATCTGGTCGGAAGGCCAGTATGGCCTGGCTGATCGTTTTTGGCAGACTATGGTTTGGGAAGCGGTGTGAAGGAGATCATGAATACAGCTTCGTTGGGTCAAAGTCCCAAATAGACAATTGAGGGTGGACTGCCAAGGAAAGACAACCGTTTGTGCAGCTCAAGCGTGGGCAATTGATGGGTGGAGTTGTGGTATGTTATACCAAGTACTCAACTCGCTTAGGAGGCATAGGTTGTGCCGATATCTGAAGAAGTGCTCTGGTGTCCAGAACTCTAGAAGGTCGTTGCACTATATGTGACAAAATGCCAGCCTTGCGCCTTAGTGAAGGCAGAGTGCCATGTGCCGGGGGATTCTTGAATCCTTGCCTAGTTCGGAATAGAAGTTCGACTGGACTGGTGCATTGTTCTCCAAAGTCACAGTGGGAAGCGACGCCGTGTGGGTGATCGTAATTGTGTTGACTTTAGGGTCGCACTTCATTCCAGCATAGGAAGGGTAATTCGGTGGAGTAACTGGCAAATGTTTTTGGATAACATAGTTAGCCTACATGGTGTGCCCCGCAACATCGTGAGCAATCGAGGTGGGCATTCTATGTCCTATGATTGGAGGTGGTTACAGAAAGTGCTGGAGACTAAGATGTAGTTTAGTCCTGTCTTACACCCGCGAAAGGATGAGCAGACTGAGTGGGTAAACAGTACGTTGGAGGACGTGCTTCGCATGTACATTCTGGACTTCGGGAAGCAGTGGGAAGGCCATCTGTTTTGGTAAAGTTTGCGTACAACTTTAGCTACCAAGCGAGCATACAAATGGCGCCCTTCGAGGCCCTATGAGGTTGAAGTTGTCGCATGCCATTGTCGAGGGTAGAAACGGATGACATGAAGTTGTATTTAAAGCAAGAGATGGTAAACTACCCCTTTGGTGCGAACCATATGAGAACTGTTGCTAATTTCGCTCAAGGGGAGGCAGGCTAAGTACTTTAATGCCACGTATGGGAATGTGGAGTTATCGAATGGCGTATAAGAAGTTATAGTCGTTCCAAGAGTGTTTCACGGGAGCGACGCTTGGGGAAGCTGAGCCCGGTATACCTTGGACCACTTGAGATTTCTAGAGCGGTTTAGTGAGGCGGCGCAAGAGCCTTCAAACTTGATCGTGAGTGATCAAGTTTTGGTGGATGAAAGGTTGACGTCTAGGGTCAAACCTGTTCGTTTTGGAGACCGTGAAGTCGAGCGACTTTGTCTCAAGGAAATCAAGATAGTCGTGGTCCGGTGGGGCAATTGCAATAGCAAGGAGGCTCTCTTAGGAATGAGAGCAATCTATGCTGGATGTGTACCCAGAGCTGTTCCCGCCTGGGTACCGCTGAGAGTTTTTGTTTTCTCTCCTTTAGTAATTTCGTGGACGAAATTCTTTTAAGGGGGGAGAGTTGTAACACCGCCGAAACTCAAAAGAGGGTCAGGTGACATTTTAAGCCAAGTCTTGGTTTTGTAGCAGGTGTCACAGGCGTGACACGGGCGTGTCACAGCCGTGACACGGGCGTGTCACGGGCGTGTTTTGCCACGGGTCATGTGGTCGATGTTTTGACGATCGACGATCGTCGTGTTGAGGCACACAACCTGGTACACGGGCGTGTCCCAGGGTGTGTCATGCTAGGGAGTGTTCTGAGTCATGCACACGGGCCATGACATGATCACAGACACGGGCGTGTCACATGTGACATGGGCGTGTCGGGTGCCGTGTCGTAGGCCGTGTCCTCCTCGGGAAGCAAGTGTTAGCAGTTGCACACGGGCCATGACACGGGTCGTGACACGGCCGTGTCGCATGCGACACGGGCATGTCAGAGGCCGTGTCGAATATCGTGTGCTAGTTATCGCATCGGTCGAGATGGCGAATGGGTTACACGGCCCTGGACACGGGCGTGTCGCAGGCCGTGTTCGGCCCAGATTTTGTAAAATTGAGCTGAATCGCAGCCGTTCGATTTTCTTAATTTGGGATCCGACGGTTCAGGGCTGTTGCTGGCATGTTATATCCTGGAATAGGGTTTAGAAGCCCTCATTTCACTTGGGCTTTATCTCTCTAAGATCTAGAGAGAAGGGAGAGCTAGGAGGAGGAAGAAGACCAAAGATCCGGTCACCGGCGGAGCTTCGGAGCTCCAAATCACGATCCGAGTCCGGAAGCGCGAAGGCGAGGCCGATACAGTGCTTTCCATCCGACTAGATCATCATGGCGCCAAGGAAAAGCACAAGGGTAACGATTATCTTCTTAAGCATGTGAAGCTCTTCTTCCTTTGCATGGGAAAACCTCTCTCCCGCGAGTGTGCGGCAAGATTATGTTATTCCTTGGGGTAGATATGTAAAGTCCCCCTTGATGTAGGCTTGCACGTTTCACACCGAATAGAACTACGATCTAACGCCACACCACTCTTCGATCCAATCCCTACACTCGCACAACCGCTCTACGCGACACCACGCAATTAAATCTATCAATATTATGCTAGCATACGGGTAGCCAAACCGGTTTGGATCCAACAAGGGCTATAAGGCCAATGTTCGATCGAGCTAATAGGACCAATATTGGGTCCGACCGAGCGGCGTTGTACTAAAAGAGATCTACCGAAAAACTTTGATTTGGAATGGGTAGATCTCTCCCAACGAAAAGATTGCGAAGGTTCGCCAAACCTCTTGAATGAAAAATAACAATAAAAAGAATAACAAAGCAAGATAAAATTAACCACGATGAAATCCGAATATTTCAATAGTTAACGCTACGGATAAAAACCACCACTTGAATATTTCTAAAGAAAAGAATCTCACAAGAGTTGATGTATTTCGTTACCCAATCGGAATGGGTGATTCCGATTAATCTTGACTTGGATCGTTCTCCAACGGCTCCACCGGAGTTGCGCCGGAAGGAGACGAGAATATCGCTCGCCAATATCGCTTCACGTCGGTGTTGGAGATCCACAAGGGGAATTGTAGGAGATGATGAAGGTGGCCGGATTTTGAGAGGAGGGATGGAGGTGGCTCGGGTTTGTGGAGGTTGGCGGCTAAGGGATGGGGGTGACCGAACTTGGTGAGGAGGGAGGAAGAGGTTGGCGGCTTGTTGGGATTGTGGCCGGAATGGAGGAGGGGATATGGGGGCGGTTTTCTTAACAAGGAGAGGAGGAGGGGAAGAGATTAGGGAGGAGGAGATGGGAAGAGGCCGGCAGCCAAGAGAGAGGAGGGGAAGGAGAAATGCAGCCAATGGGGAGAAGGGAGAGAGATCTCAAGTGGGAGACAATTAGGATTTCAATCTTTATTTCATCAATCAATACCTCAAAATGAAAACATCCATGCCTATATATAGGCTTACATCAAACAACAAGGAAATAGGCTACATGCAGCCAAAAATTAAAATACAAATAATCATGGTTCAAAACATAACCATGCCACATATTATGAAAATAAAATAAAATGCTTAAATAAAATAGAACCAAAATGCATAAATAATTAATAATAATTTTAGTAATAATAATTAATAATTATTTTAATATAGGCTTGCGCCACGGGCGGATATTTGGGCGACGCGCCACATAGTCTTCACGTCATCGCACGTCACTACTTGGAGACGGAGAAATATCTTTCGTAAGAGCACCATCCTCATCTTCAACCTGTTGAGGGCCGTCGTCTCCATCAATCCTCACCCGCTTGAAAATACTCATCACCGATGAGTTGGCCTGAAAGTACCGGAGCGGGAAAGCATCATCCAATAAAACCTCGGGGCGGCAGACAACACCACTTGGAGAGGAGAGCACAACAACCTGGAGTATCCTGTCAAGCATAAATATGTTCCTACGGAACCATGGAAGAACATTAGTCAATAAAGGAAAACAAAATTCAGCGTCCACAACCAACGTACCTCCAGAGAAGACCGATGAAGAAAACAATCCATGTACAATCTCACAACCCGTACCCAAAGAGAACATAGTGGACCCACACGGACAGGCAGAAAATTCAAGTGGCGTAGAATCATATAGCATTAAATTAGAAACATTGAAAATAAGGGGAAAACCCTCAATCAGTGGATAATTTCAAATGAAATGTCTATTCTCCTAATGTCATTAATAACCAAAGAGGGTTAAGCTTACCAACTCGCCAACTTTCTAAAGTGCCCGAAGGCATCCATTCAGGGACGAGACACACCAAAACTAAATCGTCACTCTTATAGTGAGAAACTCTTTTATGTAAGCTAGCATGAGTATGATACGAAGTAATTGGAATGGCTAGCGCTTTACTAGTGTGCTTATATAAGAGGGGATCATAACGAGCATAATCTGGAGTGAGTTTCGCCGTCAAACTAGAAGGTAAGTAATGAGACGCCACAAGAGTGATTAATTCAATTAAAATGAGCCTAGATAACTTGTTACCGTGTGGTGTGAACCCATGCGCTATGTGACACACCCCAAATTCAGAGAATAAAGGAGTTAAGTCCGGAGGGATGGGAGCTTTAAAATCAAAGAT
The DNA here is from genome assembly GCA_039513925.1 of Platanthera zijinensis. NCBI lineage: Eukaryota > Viridiplantae > Streptophyta > Magnoliopsida > Asparagales > Orchidaceae > Platanthera > Platanthera zijinensis. The sequence goes on along the minus strand of CM077091.1, from coordinate 31,099,577 downwards.
GATTTTCATAGGCATGAGCGTTGCAGTTCTACTTTTATAATTAATATAATCATACTTGGCATGAAGATATGCCAAGGGAAACAGCTCATCATAAATACTAGTAGAGCTGAACACTCCCGGGTGTGGAAACATGTGCGAGCGATACAACTCATGTGGCCTAACCGTGGTCACTAACGAGTGGAAAAAAGGGTCATCAAATGGCGGGGGATAAATGCGAGCGTTCAGGCTTGGCAAATAAGTGTGTCGAGGGGACATCACATCATAAGGAACCATAGCCAAGGTATCACTAGAAGTCCAATTCAAAACCACAAAACTCCGATTTGACGTCCAAGAAATATCGTCCGACTGCAAGCTATTAAAATCATAAGAAAATTCAAACAGTGGATTCGTCCTTACGGAAAACTCATCCGACATGTCTTCCAATACGTTATGTATATCATGTGATTCAGACTCAGTGATCGGGTCGTAGACCGGCACCAATACTATGAGATCAGGCGGCACTAAGGGGCACCACCTCTAGTGGTACTAGCAGAGTAAACTCAGGGCGTACCGTAAGACTACTATAATCAGACGTACCACTCTCGTGTCCTAAATAGTCTGCTCGTCGATTCAACGGGTCAGGAGAAAAAGTCGGTAATACTACGATCGGGAGAGAGTTATGATCACATTCAAATTCAGGCAACGGAATTAGCATCAGGGGATGCTCATCTGGCTCCATTTCAATAACGTCTTCAAGAGTTATGACTCCCTCACTAAGACAATCTTCCAACGCATCGGTCAGGACATCAGTAGCAGTAAAAATCTCAGGGATGGGCACTTCGATATGTCTCGGGCTTGAAATATCAAGCTCAAGTCCTAAAGATCGTCACCTGACTCACTACTGGGTAAGCTCGCATCAAAATATAAATCTTCCGACTCATCCAGTTTATCACCCGACTTAGGCTCAACAGAGAATTCCATGTCAATCAAGGTAGACAACACAGACATATCGTCGGAGGGTAAATGGAGATGACTCTTCAGGGAAGAAGTCGTCATCCAGGTCACTAGGGTAACCAGTCTCCTCAATGTCGCTACCATCGTCAGTGATAATAGCCTCGTCCTTAGTGACGGGCACACTCGTAATCACAGCCTCAGACTCAATCATGCTAATAGGAACACTCTCAACCCGTGGGCTCATGGCATTCGTAGCGCTTACGTCTAACGACCTAGGGATAAAGGTGCTAAGTTTCTCTTTCCTCTCATAAGTAGGTGTACTCGTGCTTGAGATAATCAGATCTTTGTGGGGCAAGTATCTAGCGTGAGGCTTATAGTCATTCCTACAATTAGGAAACTGGGAACGACAGTAGTTAGGGTAATACTCATCCGTTAAGTAATTTTTCATAATTTGCCAACCGATACGTGGGTCGACGGAGGGCATTCCTAAACGTCTTTCCTCAATGAGCCAGAAGGTATGGGCTCGACCAAATAATTGCAGTCTCGCAACGGGAATCCTGTGGGGATCCACAATACGATATTGCTCAAAATAACGCTCCATATTTTATACCCAACAAAGAAACACTTGCGGTCCTCCAAGTCTTTCATAGGTCAGAGCAGGAATTCTAACATGCCTAGATGAGTGTGGTGCAACTTGATTAGCCTTTAGTTGGCCAATCAACGCCTTAATCTCATCCATTACCGGGCAATGGAATGGTTTTCTAACGCTCCTAGTGGAACCTAATGATTGTTCTCGGGAAACATTGACGTCGTAGGCCATATTATGATAACTAGAGAGAAAACTCGATCCGGAATTTGTTCACATACTATGAGAAATGCCTCTGACCCAATTAAAATAAGTTTGTCGGAATTGTTCCCGCTTAAGCACAATGGTAATATTAATACAAAATAGATTTTCTTGATGAATAAAATATAAAGATTATTATTTAATTTTTTTCTGATTTTTTTATTGCTGAAAATAAATTTTGGTCGGCTATTGGCAGACCACAAATTTTTTTTTGGTAATTCTTATTAAAAATAAGAGGGATAAATTCTAGAATTTTATTCTTTTAAAATTGGAGAAATTTTGAAATTTTAAATGGGAAATTTGAAATTTTGAAATTTGAAATTTTGAAATTTGAAATTTGAAATTTGAAATTTGAAATTTTAATTTTGAAATTTGAAATTTGAAATTTGAATTTTGAAATTTTGAATTTTAAATTTTGAAAATTTAAATTTGAAATTTGAAATTTTGAATTTTGAATTTTGAATTTTGAATTTTGAATTTTGAATTTTGAATTTTGAAATTTGAAATTTGAAATTTGAAATTTGAATTTTAAATATTGAAATTTTAAATTTGAAATTTGAAATTTGAAATTTATATTTTCTTTAGCCTACCTAAAAATAGAAGGATGGTGCCGATTAGGAAATCGACAATAACCTCCCTTTGATACCAAATTGATGTAGGCTTGCACGTTTCACACCGAATAGAACTACGATCTAACGCCACACCACTCTTCGATCCAATACCTACACTAGCACAACCGCTCTACGCGACACCACGCAATTAAATCTATCAATATTATGCTAGCATACGGGTAGCCTAAACCAGTTTGGATCCAACAAGGGCTATAAGGCCAATGTTCGATCGAGCTAAAAGGACCAATATTGGGTCCGACCGAGCGGCATTGTACCAAAAGAGATCTACCAAAAAACTTCGATTCGGAATAAGTAGATCTCTCCCAACGAAAAGATTGCGAAGGTTCGCCAAACCTCTTGAATGAAAAATAACAATAAAAAGAATAACAAAGCAAGATAAAATTAACCACGATGAAATCCGAATATTTCAATAGTTAACGCTACGGATAAAAACCACCACTTGAATATTTCTAAAGAAAAGAATCTCACAAGAGTGGAAGTATTTCGTTACCCAATCGGAATGGGTGATTCCGATTAATCTCGACTTGGATCATTCTCCAACGGCTCCGCCGGAGTTGCGCCGGAAGGAGACTAGAATCTCGCTCGTCAATATCGCTTCACGTCGGTGTTGGAGATCCACAAGGGGAACTGTAGGAGATGATGAGGTGGCCGGATTTTGAGAGGAGGGATGGAGGTGGCTTGGGTTAATGGAGGTTGGCGGCTAAGGGATAGGGGTGGCCGAACTTGGTGAGGAGGGAGGAAGAGGTTGGCGGCTTGTTGGGATGGTGGCCGGAATGGAGGAGGGGATATGGGGGCGGTTTTCTTAACAAGGAGAGGAGGAGGGGAAGAGAATATGGAGGAGGAGATGGGAAGAGGCCGGCGGACAAGAGAGAGGAGGGGAAGGTGAAATGCGGCCAATGGGGAGAAGGGAGAGAGATCTCAAGTGGGAGACAATTAGGATTTCAATTTTTATTTCATCAATCAATACCTCAAAATGAAAATATCCATGCCTATATATAGGCTTACATCAAACAACAAGGAAATAGGCTACATGCAGCCAAAAATTAAAATACAAATAATCATGGTTCAAAACATAACCATGCCACATATTATGAAAATTAAATAAAATGCTTAAATAAAATAGAACCAAAATACATAAATAATTAATAATAATTTTAGTAATAATTATTATTAATTATTTAAATATAGGCTTGCGCCGCGGGCGGATATTTGGGCGACGCGCCACATAGTCTTCACGGCATCGCACGTCACTACTTGGAGACGGAGAAATATCTTCAGTAAGAGCACTGTCCTCGTCTTCAACCTATTGAGGGCCGTCGTCTCCATCACCCCTTGTTAGAGTCCGGAATCGTAGTACGGACATAGGCATGATGTGTGAAGCCTACCCGGACGTGTTGTTCTGGATCAGTGATGATTTGCTGTGCATTTTTAGACGGAGAAGACTCCGAGCGTTTTGATTGTTTTCGGGTTGCTATGCGGTAGAATACATCAGGGAATCTGGGGGATAAACCCCGAGGTACACCCGAAAATCTGGACGAAAACGCATTTCTGTCATACCGGTGGCCTGGGAGCCAACCAGGTACATAGCGGGGCTATGTACTATGTTTGAATGGTATTTGGGACTGGGGAAGCTTAGTTCGCGTCAAAGGCCAAATGGCAACGGCGGGGTAAGCAACAGACTTGTGGACCCATACCCGCTCCACCTGCTCGGTTAAAGCGACCTAAAGTTTTACGTGGGACTTACCGAGGTTTGGAGATCGAATCTAGGCTATGGCTGAAAGGACTAAATGCTCACGAGGTTGCCACCCTGGGGGTGGTGGCGGAGTCAAGGACCGGACGAGGTTCGGACTGGCCCGCCGAGTAAGTGCCCTGAGAGCACGGGGTGTACGGCCGTATGAGCGTGCACCTGTGATGTGATGCTTATTTCATTATGTTGCTTGTTTTGCTAACAAGTGCAGGGAAGAAGCTTTGCCGCCCCGGTTTAGGGGCGAAATCGTTATAATATGGTCAGCATAGCTGACCGTTGTCTTTGTTTACCACTGTGCGGTGGATTATTGCTTGCAGGTGCTGCGGAGCCGAGAGGTAAATAATGGGCTATAGCCCGAGTTGTTGTGCCATCTCTCGAAGGCCAAGTTTTGAGTGTTTTCCTTTTTTTTGTACTCATGTGTGACCGGCCTGCGTGCCGAAGTTTGGAAGACACTTTTTATTAAGCAAACTCTTGTAAGGCTATAAGGCCAGTATTCGTGTATTAATCATTCCTTTGTTTTTGGTTTAGTGGACATTCAAACTAGCAGGGTTCTTAATTGTGCAACTTAATAATTGCTTCCGCTTGGTGCTGTGTAGGACGTTGTGATTGGTTGAATGGTTTTCAATGTGTAACCAACCGGTCTGTCCGTGGTATATGGCGTCGGGCCCCGGCCGGACCTACTGTTATATACTATGTGACGGATTGGGGTGTTACACTTTGACCCATCTTTGCTCCTTCTTCTGCTCTTGATTTACCCTTACCCTGTACTTGAAAATAAGTACACTCCAATAGAGAGAGCACACGTGAGTCAACACACTGATCTACTCAACGAGGGATTACGTTGCACTGACCCGTGTATATTGACCCACTGCACCCTGACACTGTTGTGTACTTAGCATGGAATAGCTACAAGCACAACCTTATAGAAATGTCAAATACATTGTCAATTCAACTTAGCTTGACTAGAGTCTTCTTCAAATCCAGGTAATTGTGGATACAATAACCAATAATCTCCCCCTATTTGAAGAAGCCTAAACCCTACAAGCTAAGGTGAATAGACCAGATGGGAATGAAAAATAGAAACAGAAAATTCAGTTGAGAGTGAAATTCATTACCATTTTCCTGAGAGCAACATAGCCTTTGTGGCCTACTTAGCATTGGCAGCCACCTTAGACTTGGTCGAGAGGGTAATCTCCCCATTTTCGGTTTCTGCAAATCTGGGACTTCACTTGGAGCAAAATGCTACACCTCAGTACTTGCATCTGTGCTCGATCTTGAGTTCCTAGCAGATGCTTCCCCTTGATCCAAGAGCCTTGAGCCCTCCAATCTTCAATCGTCATAGTTCAGCATGCCGAGTTCAGTTTTGAAGAGACTGAACTTGGCCTCGTCTAGGGGTTTTGTGAAGATATCTGCAATCTGCTTATCCGTGGGGACATAGCAGAGAGATATATCTTTGTTTTCCACATGCTCTCGAATGAAGTGGTAGCGCACTTCAATATGATTTGTTCGGCTGTGCGACACTGGATTGTTCGCAATTGCAATTGCGCTCGAGGAATCGCAATACATAGAAACTTCTCTGAACTGCAAGTCATAATCTTTGAGTTGATTTCTTATCCATAGAAGTTGTGCGCAACAGCTGCCTGCTGAGATGTACTCAGATTCATCCGTAGAGGTTGCGACACAGTTCTGCTTTTTACTATTCAATGATATAAGCCTTCTTCCTAGGAATTGGCACGTCCCGGAAGTGTTTTTCCTATCATCCCTGCTTCCAGCAAAGTCAGCATCTAAAATGCCTATCAGCTAGACATCATTGTTTCTTGGGTACCACAAGCCAAGAGTTTGTGTACCCTTAAGGTATCTAAGAATCCGCTTTGCAGTGACATTATGAGATTCCTTAGTGTTCACTTGATATCTGACACAAACGCATGTGGAAAACATAATATCTGATCTACTAGCAGTAAGGTAGAGTAGAGATCCAATTATGCTTCTGAATTTTGTTTCATCAAAAGGTTTCCCTTTCTCATCCTTGTCCAGAGACACAGTGGATCCCATTGGAGTCCTCATAGAGGTTGCGCTCTCCATTCCGAATTTCTTGAGGATTTCATTTGTGAACTTCGTTTGAGAAATGAAAATTCCATCCTCAGACTGTTTCACTTGAAGTCCCAAGAAGTACTTCAGCTCACCCATGTTGTTCATTTCAAACTTCCCTTGCATAAGTTTAGAAAACTTCTTATACAGGTTATTGTCCGTTGAGCCGAATATTATTTCATCGACATAGATTTGCACCAGCAAGATCTTGCCTTTGACTTCCCTAAGAAACAATGTCTTATCTATTTTTCCTCTCGAGAACTTGTTCTCAAGAAGAAAACTAGTCAGAGTCTCATACCAAGCTCGAGGAGCTTGTTTTAAGCCATATAATGCTTTATTAAGAAAGTAAACATGATTAGGAAATGTTGGATTAACAAAACCTGGGGGTTGCGCGACATATACTTCCTCTTTCAAATTTCCATTTAGGAACGCAGATTTCACGTCCATCTGATAGACAGTGAATCCTTTGTGAGAGACATACGCCAGGAACAATCTGATCGCCTCGAGCGTTGCAACTTGTTCAAAGATTTGGTCGAAGTCAATCCCTCCTCCTTTCTATAACCTTGAGCCACCAGTCTTGCCTTGTTCTTGATGATGACACCGTGTTCATCCAGTTTGTTTCTGAAGATCCACTTAGTGCCGATCACATTCTTTTTCTTTGGTCTGGGAACAAGTGTCCAGACGTTTCATCGTTCGAATTGATGCAGTTCATCATGCATGGCCAATATCCATGACGCATCTTTGTTCGCTTTTTCGAACTTCGTTGGCTCAACCTGTGACAGAAAACTAAGGTGCAAAATCTCGTTAATTGTACCTCTGCGAGTTCTGACACCGTCACGAGGATCTCCTATGATCTGATCTCTGGGATGATCCCTCATGTGTCGGAGCTCAAAGAGTCTAGCATCTGGAGCTCTAACATCTTCTCGGGCTCCTCCCTCTTCTGGGAGATTTTCTCCATCTTGATCATCATCTTTGTCCAGTTGGCGTTGAGGTGGAGACCTTGACGTACTTGGGAGTTTCTTCTTTAGCAGTCTCATCGAGACTTAGCTGTTCAAGCCTTGCACCTGCATCTTTAAGAATGCCACTGGAAGAATTGCTGTGAAGCAAGCTTCCTTCATCAAATACAACATTAATGGACTCCTTTACCACTAGGGTTTTCTTATTGAAAACCCTATATGCCCGACTATGGCTACTATAGCCCATGAAGATGCCTTCAAAGCATTTTTCTCCGAATTTAGTACGTGGGTACTTCCCATTATTGAGTACATAGCATCTGCAACCAAAAATCCTTAAATAGGACATGATTGGTTTCCTGCCTTTCAATAGCTCATAAGGCGTCTTACGATGATTCATGTTGATCAATGCTCGGTTCTGCACATGACAAGCCGTATTGACAGCCTCTGCCCAAAAGTACTCTAGAAGAGAAATGTCATTCAACATTGACGTACATGCTTCAATTAGCGTTCTATTTCTCCTCTCTGCAACTCCGTTTTGCTGAGGAGTACGCGGGGAGGAAAACTCATGAAAGATACAATGTACTTCACAGAATTCTGTCATAGCACCAGACTCGAATTCTGTTCCATGGTCACTTCTGATTTTTACCACGGAGCAGTTAAGTTCGTTCTGAATCTGCTTGATAAAATTAGTGAAGATGTCAAACGTAAATGACTTTCGTTTCAAGAAGAACACCCACGTAAACCGAGAGTGATCATCAACAATCACTAGCGTATATGATTTGCCTCCTAAGCTATGAACTTTCACTGGATCGAACAAGTCCATATGTAGAAGATAAAGACATCTGGAAGAGTCTTTGTCTGCAATGCCCTTAAAGGTAGCCCGAGTGTAACGTCCCAATTCACGCTAGGTCCCTCGCACGTGTTTTGAGTCAAGAGACTCAACTCGGGCTCGGGGTGCACTGACGCGAGGTGTCACGTGCATTGAATAAGTGTAGGGTTGGTTCAAGGATACCCTAACCAGTAGCCGAGATGAGGGAACTCGGCCAAGTAAAAATTGACGGGAATGGAGGTCGATGCTCGTCGATCGTCGAGAATGGAGGTTGATACTCGCCGATTCGACGGCTATCGGTGGTCGATACCCGCCGGACTCAGAACTGCAGTAGGTTAAGGGAAAATCGTCGAGAATGCCTGACGATTCTCACCGATCGCCGAGAATACCCGGTGATACCCACCGATCGTCGAGTATCGCTGAGAATACTCAACGCAATCAACGCCAGATGTCCGGTAAAATGACTAAGGGAAAATCGTCAGGAATTATTGTTGATTCCCGACGAATTTGTCGAGAATGACCTGACGGTTCTCACCGATCGTCGAGAATGACCTGACGATTCTCACCGATCGGCGAGAATGACGACTGATTCCCGCCGAATTTTACTTGGTCGTTTTCTTCGCCCAGGCAGATTCGCCGGCTTGTACAGGCGGACTGAACCGGACTTCGGGATTCGTGCTGAATGATCCTTGGACCGGTCACTTCAAATGAAACCTAATTTGGGCGGTCCAATTAAAGAGTGATACGTGGCGGAAGGGACTTAACCTAACATGTAATATAAAAAGGAGTAAACCAAACCCTAGCCATCACACCCGATCGTTCTTGCCGAGCCGTCAACGTGAAAAACCGACGGGAGCGGGAGAGAAAGGAATATCGCAGATTGCCGGAGGAGAAGTTCGGATCGTTGAAGGAAGGCTTGCTGGAGCTAGTTTTGGAGGAGGAGAAACGCCTTTGCCGTGAAGAACGTCTGCACCGAGAGATGCCGCGGAGAAGGGTAACGCGATCCATGGACGATAACGGAGGAAACGCCGGAAATGAGGTGAGTTTCCTCCCCTCTCCCTTGGTGCTAGATCTGTAGCTATTCTTAGGCGAGACATCGACTCAAAAGAGTCTTGATGTGTGAGATGAAGCTTTCTAGGAAGGCCATGCTAGAACTTGTGTTCTAAAGCTTAGTCATCTTCAAACTCTCCTCGCTTCAAAGTGATGATAGGGGTGGTCTCGTGAAGAGGAAATGGCCTCAGAGGGAGAATAACAGTGGAGGAACTTCTGGTTGTGATTTGGGGAAAATCGCTTGAGGAGGAAGATGAACGGATGCCGTTCACTTTGCTTCAAGATGCGTGCAGAATCTGTGTTCTACACGCAACGACCTTCTTGGCTACTTTTAAGCAAGAAAGGGTCGGATCTGGGCTTTCGACTAAACACAAAAGTCGTAGCCCTTGAAATTACCTTTCCAACGAGTGGTTGCACGTTTCCAGGCGATACCTGTAGCCATAGGAAAGTCCATTTGAATCCGCTGTGGTTGGGAGTTAATGCCCAGGAAATCTGTATCTTGTACGCAGCAGACTTCGAGTTGGATTTCTGGTATGATGTGACCAGATATGGGCTTTCGACTAAACACGAAAGTCGTAGCCCTTGAAATTACCTTTCCAACGAGTGGTTGTACGTTTTCAGGAGATACCTGTAGCCACAGGAATCCCCAGTCAAAGTTGCTGACCAGTTTACATATAATTCTAGGTGATTACAATATGAACTTGGATTCGATGGAATAGATGTTGCAATCCATCTCGAGGTTGGGTGAATTCTTTTGTGTTAATCACCGAGGTAATGTGAGGGTTGATGTTTGAGGACTTGAATTCCTGTGCCGAGATGTGAATCAAGCCTAAGTGAAAGAAAGGCTTTGTTATATTTGGTAGATCACCATTATGCGCATTATCTATAATATGTTGAATTCATGTGGAAGGATTTGTAAATGATTTAACTATGGTCCTGATGTATAATGAATTGATGGAAGGGAATGGATAGTGCAATGCTTAGAGTGTCGTCTCCCTACGGGTAGCATTGTGGAAGTTAACAAGTGCGGTGTAGACCGTCACTAATGGGAATGAGGTTGAGTTGGATAAAATTGGACGGTTGGGATTGGTCCTCGGTGTTCACGTCCCGGGGCTCCTTCCGTGCTACGTGAACGGTTGGGCTTGGTCCTCGGTGTTCACGTCCCGAGGCTCCATCCGTATTTGTTGGATGGTTGGGCTTGGTCCTCGTGCTTTCTCCGAGGCTCCTTCCATGCTATGAATTATGGAATTGCATGCGGTGTGAGTCGACACGCGGTGTCGTAATCCCGGATTAAGGATAGTGTGGCAGGTCTACGGGCTCGCCAATCGTCATACCGATGGGAGTTGATAGTTAGACCTTGGGCGGTTGGGCTTGGTCCTCGGTGTTCACGTCCCGAGGCTCCTTCCGTGCCAAGTGAACGGTTGGGCTTGGTCCTCGTGCTCATTTCCAAGGCTCCTTCTGTGTCATACCATAGGCCAGTCGGGGCTAGGATCTTGGTGCATATTTACCCGAGAGAACCCGTTGAGCCGTAGTACGCAGGTGAGCTCCGATGTTGTGTTTTTAGCGTTGAGGCGTACAGAGGCCTAGGCTAGGCAGTGTGGAGACAAGCCTAGTAGTGGAGATGCCCGCTCTACTGTCACCGTTTGGCCACGATAGTTGATGCCTGAGAGGTTAGCTACCTGCTCGAATAGTGGGAACTATAAGTCTGTGTCGACATAGCGATTGCATGTGCCTGATCATGGGTGTGTCATTGCATTGCATACATAGCATTGCACTTCATTACATACACAAGACCCTCATCATATAAGTTTGTATGGGCACTCCTATACGATGAGTTACTTTCTGCTGAACGACCCTCAACTTATATGCTTGTATAGGCACCCATATAAGTTGAGTTACTTACTGTTCTAGATATATACTCTCTTGCTGCTGTAGATTGTAGATTTGTAAAATAAGACCCTGTTCATTTGCATACTGTTTCTATTGCTATTTATGATATGTACACATACTTCACCTGCTTGTACTACTGATATATATTTATTGTACTTGTTCCTTTCTCCGCCCGGTGCCGAGGAGTCGCCGGGGGAGAGGATGTGAGACCACTTAGTCTTTTTGACTAACGGTTGCTACGTCTTCCTTTTTAGGAGGAAACCCCGCAGGTGGAGCAGTAGGCTATGCAGACGGGCAGCTAGGCCAGGGTGACAGGGCCTGAAGGGACGGTACCGTCGCTACCGTCGGTTACAGATGTGAGTGAGAGAGAGATTTTGTTGTAGCCCTTTGGGGCAATTTTATTCTCGTACTCTGATATTAGAAGCTTGCTGTAGCTTCTTTATCCATAATATTATAGACATATGCTTGGTGTTGATTTGACTTTCATATTAATATGGTTGGGTTGGCAGTTATTCTCTGATATTGGTTGTAGCCGGCAGAGTAGGCGTCCTGTGGTACAGGCTAGCCCGAGTGCTAGTACTACCGCAAGGCGGCTGTTCTGGGCATAAGACCCCTCTCGTGCCGTGTTTTGTGTTCCGGGAGGGGGGTCTTACAAATGCTATCAGCTTGCTACGATCCTCCAAGGTGAAAGTCACTTAACAATGGTGCCACCCCCGTTTGATTGGTCAGTTTGGGGACAAGCTGACTTAGCGGAAGCAGTGGTGTGCCCATATGTAATTCACACTAAGTTGTCCATCTTTAACCTTAGATTAGCCAACCTAACCATAGGTTTGTACCTTATGTGTAGATCCCAGCACATGTTGAGCTAGTAAGGGGCACCGCCGCCCTGCCCGTACCTACACAATTCCAACAATCAGAGCTGGGGCAAACGCTCACAGCTATTCTGGACGCCTTTAGGTCCCAATCTCAGCAGACACCTGTACAATAACAGGGTCCGGGATCTAGTTGGTTAAGCGATTTACGAGCTCTCTCCCCTCCCGCTTATATTGGGACAGAGTCGGCAGTGCATACGGAAGAGTGGCTCGACACTATACAAGAGTTGTTAGCTGGAATAAGATGTCCAAACAACATGGCGGTGACCCTTGTGGTGACATTCTTAGAGCTACACGCCAAAAGGTGGTGGAAGTCCCTCATGGGCTCCACTTTTCATGGAAGAGTGTACACGAACATTAGTTGGAGAGAATTCTCCGAAGCCTTCTTAGAGCATTTCATCCCCTCGGCCTCTCGGGATGGTCTGGAAGAGAGATTTTTGCAACTAAAGCAAGGGGTCTATGTCGGTGACGGAGTACCAACGGGAGTTTCAGCACCTAGCTAGATTCGCCGACTCCTATGAGCTGGATGATAGAGGGTACGCCAAACGATTCTACAAAGGCTTGCGAGATCCCCTAAGGCAGGCCCTTTTGTTTATAGCGGACTCTAGTCTGGTGGAGATTATTGATATGGCAAAGAGATTGGAAGCGGACCACTTGGGAAGTTGTAAGAGGTCCAGCGGAAGGCATGATGGAAGCAGGCCCCAGCAATAGAAGGAGATTTGACAATAAAAGAGGAAGAGGATATCGGAGGGGTGGCGGGCGTTTTCCCCAGAACTTTAGAGAGGAGCGCCCGGTTCCACAACCGCCAGCATTACCTCTACCTCCATAGTTTTAGCAACACGGCGGAAGGCAAGAACGGGTGTGCTTTGAATGCAACCAACCGGACCACATTCGACGCTACTGCCCGCAACTGTTTGGAGATGCGCCTTTCTCTCTCCCTCCAGCAGCCCCGCGGGGGAGAGGGTATGTGTGTGGTCGAGGACGAGGACCACGAGGAAGAAACCCTGGACCCGCTCGAGATCAGATGTATGCCCTGGACATGATTCAAGAGCGGAACCCTCAAGAGATGATTGTAGGTACGATTTGAATTAGTCATTTTACTTCCATTAATATCCTCTAGTTGCTTGAGATATACTAGACGTCTAGCTTGAGTATTATTAATGACACTTAGGCACCGTGATGGTCGGCGGGAAACCGGCTTATACATTATTTGACACCGGTGCCTCACATTCATTCGTGTCTGAAGACTTCATCAAAGATACACACGGAGTGCAATATTTCACTGGTATTGCTCGAAGAGTTCGCCTCCCAGACGGATCTGAGATGACGGCAACCGCGAAGTGTGAGTTAGAGATAACCATTGGGGGAAAAACCTTTGATACCCCTGCCACAATTTTGAGAATACCAGATTTTGACCTCATTCTGGGTATGGCGTGGCTGGATTGGCACCATGCAAGAATCGACTGTGCGGAGAAGCGTATCTATTTGAGACATGGGGATACTGATGTAGTCTTCCAAGGTATAAATTTCGCACCACGAATATTGTTATCCTCAATCCAGACCTTGAAAGCTCATATGAGAGGGGATGAAGTCTACATGATACGATTCGAACTAAAAGAGATGAAGGCAGATGTGAAGGATGTGCGGGTATCACCGGATTTCCCTGAGGTATTTCCCGAGAAATTGCCAGGGTTACCCCCGCATAGAGAAGTGGATTTTCAGATTAAGCTTGTACCAGGAGCTAAGCCTGTCTCCAGGACACCCTATCGGATGGCCCCAAAAGAACTTGCGGAGTTTAGAGTGCAATTGCAGGAGTTGGTAGAATCAGGGTTTGTTTGCCCCAGCTCGTCGCCTTGGGGAGCCCCTATTCTATTCGTCAAGAAGAAAGATGGAACCCTGCGATTATGTATAGACTACCGGGAACTCAACCGACTGACAGTACGGAACACTTACCCGTTACCTCGGATCGATGAGTTGTTCGACCAACTGGTTGGAGCGCATTGGTTCTCCAAGCTAGACTTGCGCTCAGGGTACTACCAATTGAGAATACAGGAGGATGATATACAGAAAACGGCTTTCAGCTCAAGGTACGGCTTATATGAGTTCACAGTGATGCCGTTTGGACTCACCAATGCCCCATCAGCTTTCATGAGCTTGATGAATAAAGTGTTTGAGCCCTACTTAGATGTCTTCGTCATTGTGTTCATTGACGACATCCTGGTCTACTCGAAGACGGAGGAAGAACATGCCGGACATTTTGCCTTGGTACTGGAGAAGTTAAAGGAGCACGCCCTGTTCGCCAAGTTTAGCAAGTGTGAATTCTGGCTTAGGGAAGTTGCTTTCTTGGGTCACGTAATCAGTGGGGCTGGACTAGCTGTGGATCCGGCCAAGGTGCGTGCCGTGAAGGAGTGGTCACCTTTGAAGTCAGCGGCCGATGTGAGGAGTTTTCTTGGACTTGCCGGATACTACCGCAAGTTCGTAAAAGGATTCTCCAAGATTGCCCTCCCGCTTACTTCCTTGACAAAGAAAGGAGTGCCATTTGAGTGGAAACCCAAGTGTGAAGCGGCATTCCAGGAATTGAAGGATAGACTTACCTCCGCCCCCATCCTTTTCCTTCCGTCTGGGAAGGAAGGATTCCAAGTTTACACGGATGCGTCTTATCAGGGGTTGGGAGCGGTGTTGATGCAGCACGGGCACGTAATTGCTTATGCTTCAAGACAATTAAAGAAGCATGAAATCAATTACCCGGTGCATAATTTGGAGCTAGGAGCGGTAGTGTTCGCCTTGAAGGTATGGAGGCATTATCTATACGGCGTCCACTGCGAAATCTTCTCGGATCATAAAAATTTGAAGTACGTCCATACCCAGAAGGAATTGAACTTACGACAACGGCGGTGGTTAGAGTTTCTATGCGACTATGAGTTCACCTTGAACTAGCACCTCGGAAAAGCAAACTCAGTAGCCGATGCGTTGAGTAGGAAAGTACCCGGCTCGAACCCAGAACCTCGATTGATGAGCATGGAGTTGGCACGGATGATCGAGGAGATGGACATCACCTTAATATTTAAAGCTTCTTCGGAATATACGGAGTACCTGTCCAGCATAAGCATAGTTTGTGATATCCGGGACCGGATCCGAGTGGAGCAAGGATTGGATGCGGCTTTGGCCCCGGCAATAAAGTTAATCGAAGACGGGACTACCGACGAGTACACACTAAAGGACGGCCTCGTTTACTTTCGCGGCCTACTCAACATTCCCAAAGGTGGCAGAATCCGGGAGGATATTATGAGAGAAGCACATTGCTCTCAATATTCCGTGCACCCAGGAATTTCAAAGATGTATGCCGGCTTACGGAAGACGATGTGTTGGCCAGGGATGAAGAAAGATGTCCGGTACTTTGTCACGCATTGTGAAGCCTTCCAAAGAGTGAAGGCCGAATGTAGGAGCCCCGGTGGCCTGTTGCGGTCGTTGCCAATCCCCGAGTGGAAGTTCTAGGATATATCCATGGACTTTGTACATGGGCTACCTCGCTCCAGCTCAGGGAATGATTCAGTGTGGTTGATCGTTGATCGCCTGACGAAGGTTGCCCGGTTCATTCCTATGAAGAAGGAGGCTCATGTGGATGTCTTGGTACGCCTGTTTGTGGAACAATTTGTACGGTATCACGGCGTACCCAAGACGATAGTTTCGGACCGTGATGGTCGTTTCACCTCCAAGGAGTGGAAGGCGGTACAGACGTATTTGGGCTCGCGTCTTACCTTCAGTACCGCATTTCACCCTCAGACGGACGGACAGTCTGAGCGGACCATCCGAACGTTGGAAGATCTGTTGAGGTTGTGTGTGATAGATAGGGGAGAGCCATGGGAAAGACTCTTGCCCTTGGTGGAATTCTCCTATAACAATAGCCATCAAGCTAGTATTGGCATGGCGCCCCATAAAGCCCTATATGGAAGGAGGTGTAGGACCCCCTTGTCTTGGGTGCAAGATGAAGACCCGAAGACTTTGGGAATTGAGTACATAGATGACACTGATGCGGTGGTTAGGCTGATAAGGGATCGCATGTTGGAGGCTCAAAGTCGGCAGGCAAAGTATTACAATGCAAGGCACTGTATGGTGTAATTTCAAGTGGGTGATAAGGTGTTTCTAAAAATCCGGCTGATGCATGGAGTGTCACGAGTGCGAGGAGTGAAGAAGCTCAGTCCATGGTATGTTGGGCCCTATGTCATATTGGAAAGGGTTGGCCCTTTGGCCTACCGGCTGGAGCTACCGCCCGAGCTAGAGAATCTCCACGATGTGTTCCATGTATCGTCGCTTCGGAAGGCGCTGTTGCGGCCCGAACAATACATCCCCACAACTGATGGTACTGTGGCGTCTGACAGATCTGTGCGACTGGAGCCGGTGCGGATCGTTGATAATGAGATAAGAACCTTACGCCGGAAAAGTGTCCCCTTGGTAAAAGTGCTATGGTATAATCATGGGAAGGAGGAATTCACATGGGAGCCAATGGATTTGATGCAAAGACGCTACCCAGAGTTGTTTGCTTCAGGTAATTTTATTTAAAAGCATATTTTGTTTTCTGTATGCTTTACTCCCCACGACCTCAGCCTGATTTCGGGGACGAAATCTTTTTATTTTGTTTATAGGATTTGTAACGTCCCAATTCGCGCTAGGCCCCTCGCACGTGTTCTGAGTCAAGAGACTCAACTCGGGCTCGGGGTGCACTGACGCGAGGTGTCACGTGCATTTAAAAAGTGTAGGGTTGGGTTCAAGGATACCCTAACCAGTAGCCGAGATGAGGGAACTCGGCCAAGTAAAAATCGACGGGAATGGAGGTCGATGCTCGTCAATCGTCGAGAATGGAGGTTGATACTCACCGATTCGATGGGTATCGGTGGTCGATACCCGCCGGACTCAGAACTGCAATAGGTTAAGGGAAAATCGTCGAGAATGCCTGACGATTCTCACCGATCGCCGAGAATACCCGGTGATACCCACTGATCGTCGAGTATCGCTGAGAATACTCAACGCAATCAACGCCAGATGTCCGGTAAAATGACTAAGGGAAAATCGTCGGGAATCATTGTTGATTCCCGACGAATTCGTCGAGAATGACCTGACGGTTCTCACCGATCGTCGAGAATGACCTGACGATTCTCACCGATCGGCGAGAATGACGACTGATTCCCGCCGAATTTTACTTGGTCATTTTCTTCGCCCAGGCAGATTCGCCGGCTTGTACAGGCGGACTGAACCGGAATTCGGGATTCGTGCTGAATGATCCTTAGACTAGTCACTTCAAATGAAACCTAATTTGGGCGGTCCAATTAAAGAGTGACACGTGGCGGAAGGGACTTAACCTAACATGTAATATAAAAATGAGTAAACCAAACCCTAGCCATCACACCCGATCGTTCTTGCCGAGCCATCACCGTGCAAAACCGACGGGAGCGGGAGAGAAAGGAATATCGCAGATCGCTGGAGGAGAAGTTCAGATCGTTGAAGGAAGGCTTGCTGGAGCTAGTTTTGGAGGAGGAGAAACGCCTTTGCCGTGAAGAACGTCTGCACTGAGAGGTGCCGCGGAGAAGGATAACGCGATCCATGGCCGATAACGGAGGAAATGCCGGAAATGAGGTGAGTTTCCTCCCCTCTCCCTTGGTTCTAGATCTGTAGCTATTCTTAGGCGAGACATCGACTCAAAAGAGTCTTGATGTGTGAGATGAAGCTTTCTAGGAAGGCCATGCTAGAACTTGTGTTCTAAATCTTAGTCATCTTCAACCTCTCCTCGCTTCAAAGTGATGATAGGGGTGGTCTCGTGAAGAAGAAATGGCCTCAGAGGGAGAATAACAGTGGAGGAACTTTTGGTTGTGATTTGGGGAAAATCGCTTGAGGAGGAAGATGAACGGATGCCGTTCACTTTGCTTCAAGATGCGTGCAGAATCTGTGTTCTTCACGCAGCGACCTTCTTGGCTACTTTTAAGCAAGAAAGGTTCGGTTCTGGGCTTTCGACTAAACACAAAAGTCGTAGCCCTTGAAATTACCTTTCCAACGCGTGGTTGCACGTTTCCAGGCGATACCTATAGCCACGGCAAAGTCCGTTTGAATCCGCTGCGGTTGGGAGTTAATGCCCAGGAAATCTGTATCTTGTACGCAGCGGACTTTGAGTTGGATTTCTGGTATGATGTGACCAGATCTGGGCTTTTGACTAAACACGAAAGTCGTAGCCCTTGAAGTTACCTTTCCAACGAGTGGTTGTACGTTTTCAGGCGATACCTGTAGCCACGGGAATCCCCAGACAAAGTTGCTGACCAGTTTACATATAATTCTAGGTGATTACAATATGAACTTGGATTCGATGGAATAGATGTTGCAATCCATCTCGAGGTTAGGTGAATTCTTTGGTGTTAATCACCGAGGTAATGTGAGGGTTGATGTTTGAGAACTTGAATTCCTGTGCCGAGATGTGAATCAAGCCTAAATGAAAGAAAGGCTTTGTTATAATTGGTAGATCACCATTATGCGCATTATCTATAATATGTTGAATTCATGTGGAAGGATTTGTAAATGATTAAACTATGGCCCTGATGTATAATGAATTGATGGAAGGGAATGGATAGTCCAATGCTTAGAGTGTCGTCTCTCTACAGGTAGCATTGTGGAAGTTAACAAGTGCGGTGTAGACCGTCAATAATGGGAATGAGGTTGAGTTGGATAAAATTGGACGGTTGGGCTTGGTCCTCAGTGTTCACGTCCCGGGGCTCCTTCCGTGCCACGTGAACGGTTGGGCTTGGTCCTCGGTGTTCACGTCCCGAGGCTCCATCTGTATTTGTTGGATGGTTGGGCTTGGTCCTCGTGCTTTCTCCGAGGCTCCTTCCATGCCATGAATTGTGGAATTGCATGCGGTGTGAGTCGACACGCGGTGTCGTAATCCCGGGTTAAGGATAGTGTGGCAGGTCTACGGGCTCACCAATCATCACACCAATGGGAGTTGACAGTTAGACCTTGGGCGGTTGGGATTGGTCCTCGGTGTTCACATCCCGAGGCTCCTTCCGTGCCAAGTGAACGGTTGGGCTTGGTCCTCGTGCTCATTTCCGAGGCTCCTTCCGTGTCATACCATAGGCCAGTCGGGGCTAGGATCTTGGTGCATATTTACCCGAGAGAACCCGCTGAGCCGTAGTACGCAGGTGAGCTCCGCAGTTGTGTTCTTAGCGTTGAGGCGTACGGAGGCCTAGGCCAGGTAGTGTGGAGACTAGCCTAGTAGTGGAGATGCCCGCACTACTGTCACCGTTTGGCCACGACGGTTGATGCCTGAGAGGTTAGCTACCTGCTCGAATCATGGGAACTATAAGTCTGTGTCGACATAGCGATTGCATGTGCCTGATCATGGGTGTGTCATTGCATTGCATACATAGCATTGCACTTCATTACATACACAAGACCCTCATCGTATAAGTTTGTATGGGCACTCCTATACGATGAGTTACTTTCTGTTGAACGACCCTCAACTTATATGCTTGTATGGGCACCCATATAAGTTGAGTTACTTACTGTTCTAGATATATACTCTCTTGCTGCTGTAGATTGTAGATTTGTAAAATAAGACCCTGTTCATTTGCATACTGTTTCTATTGCTATTTATGATATGTACACATACTTCACCTGCTTGTACTACTGATATATATTTATTGTACTTGTTCCTTTCTCCGCCCGGTGCCGAGGAGTTGCCGGGGGAGAGGATGTGAAACCACTTAGTCTTTTTGACTAACGGTTGCTACGTCTTCCTTTTTAGGAGGAAACCCCGCAGGTGGAGCAGCAGGCTATGCAGACGGACAGCCAGGCCAGGGTGACAGGGCCTAAAGGGACGTTACCGTCGCTACCGTCGGTTACAGATGTGAGTGAGAGAGAGATTTTGTTGTAGCCCTTCGGGGCAATTTTGTTCTCGTACTCTGATATTAGAAGCTTGTTGTAGCTTCTTTATCCATAATATTATGGACATATGCTTGGTGTGGATTTGACTTTCATATTAATATGGTTGGGTTGGCAGTTATTCTCTGATATTGGTTGTAGCCGGCAGAGTAGGCGTCCTGTGGTACAGGCTAGCCCGAGTGCTAGTACTACCGCAAGGCGGCTGTTCTTGGCATAAGACCCCTCTCGTGCCGTGTTTTGTGTTCTGGGAGGGGGGTCTTACACCGAGTCTGTTTGCCCTTCTGGCATGCAGGACAAGGGCTATCTTTGATGCACTTAATAGTAGGGGCATCACTTACTAAATTCTTGGAAAACAACATATTAATAGTCTTGAAATTAATATATGCTAATCTCTTGTGCCATTGTTCATAGAGAGATGCACTGCCTTTTGCTACTAGGCACACGGGGGTAGAAGAGTCTAAGCTAAGAAAATCTAAGTAAAAAATATTTCTGCTCCTAATGCCAGTTAATACTGTCTCCAAAGAGGCACACGATATTATCAAGCACTTCTCCTTGCAGAACTTAACGTCGTATCCTTTATCACACAACTGGCTTACAGTAATCAGGTTATGATTTAACAATTCAACATAGGCCACGTCGGTGATAGAGAATAGACCGTTGGAAATCATACCATAACCCTTGGTGACTCCTCGATCTGATCCTCCAAATATGACTTTGGGTCCATTTTCTACTGGGGAGTAATCACGCAGTAGGCTTCTTGTCCCGGTCATATGTCAGGAACATCCACTGTCCAAGTACCAGATTGGCATTTTGGTGTCCTTTGGACATACCTGCAAAACAGAATTAGTTTCCCTTAGGAACCCAATCGAACTTGGGTCCTAGATTCCTTGTTAGCACACTCCCCCTCAGTTGGTTAACCCTACGAGTGGTCAGCCTCGCATTGCTAACAAAAGGAGTCTCATTGTATCTTGGATTAAACCAGCAATCCACGACAAAGTGACCAACTTTGCCACAGCACCAACAGTTAAACCTGTTGTACCGTTTCCTAGGCTCCTGCTTCACCCTTGGAATGGTGGGTCCAGCCGTGGCCTTGGATCTGGAGGTGGAGGCATCATGATGACAGCAGTCACACGACTTCTTCAATTCCTGTTCCTTCAATATGACAGGCTTGGCCTTTGGTGCATGCTACCTATTATGGCCGCTAGAGAAGTGTCCACAATTCTCCACTTGGATTTCCTCATAAGGTGCCTTGAAGACACCCTCACCATAGTTGCGGGGAAAGGTCCAACCATCATACCGGCTCTTGGGCTTTTCAACTGAGGGCCGGAAGAAGTGGCCATAGGTTGACTCAAAGTCCTACTCATTACAAAGAAAGCCAGGCTTTCTGAATGAAACAGGACCGAGTGGGGCCTTTCCCTTTTCTGCTACAGAGGCTTTCTTAGTAGCCTTATTTTTCCTCTGATTCTTGTTTCTCCTGGATGATTTACCAGGCACAGCCACATGCCTTAAGCCAGCCCCCTTAGCCTGAGTAGAGAATTCATCAACAAGAGGAAGAATGGTCTTGGGCATAGAGAAGCTTTTGAAAATCTTACTTTTTACCGGAAGCTGTTCTTCCAGCTTGTTGATTTCTTCCTATTTTTTGTCAAGGAGCCTTAGAGAATCTGAGTGCTCAGAAGTCAGGTCCAGGTGTTCCTATCAGATAGAAATTAAGCTAGTGATCTCTTCTCTTATGGACACACCCTCAGCCTTAAGGAATGCGACTTCCTTTTTCTGAGCGCTCAACCTCTTTCGGCACTCTTCGAAAGTATTGAGCAGAAGATCATACATTTCGAGGAGTTCAGCCTCACGGGCAGATGGACTGTCCTCGTGGTCATCTTCATGAGGCTCGGAGTCAGATTTAGAGAGGGGGTGCAATCTTTTACCTTCCCAGTAAATGGGGGACAGTCTCCATCTGAGTCGGAGCGACCCAATATCCTGAAGAAGGCTTCCTCATCAACACTGGAGTCTGAAGAGTCAGATTCACTCAGAGTCTTTGGCTTTTTAGCAATGTAGCTCCTCTCCTTCTTCTTATCTCTAGAGGACTTGTGCTCGTCTCCTTTCCCCTTATCTCTCTTGCTTTGGTGGCAGTCAGCAATGACGTGACCTGGCTTATTGCATCCAAAACAGATAATGTTAGTAGAATGATGTTTGTTCTGTTTAGACTCATACCTGTCAGAAGAGTAATTCTTCTTTTTATGTCTGGAGGAGGAGACATCCTTTTTTCTATGATTCCTCAACTTGAGGAACTTCTTGAACTCTCGAGTGATGAAGGAGAATTCTTCCTCAGATAGCTCTGAGCCGGATGAGCATGGCTCAGAGTCTTCTTCCTCAGCCTTTCTCCAAGAGCGGGACGAGGCTGCACCCTTGCCTTTCCTTGAGTGATTAGCTTTCAGGGCCACAGTCTTTTCTTTGGCTACGTCCTTATCGGCTTCTTCTTCAACTTTTCTGGTGTTTAGCTGAAGCTCGTAGGACATTAGCTTTCCAAATAGAATCTGGGGATCAGTTTCTGCCAGCTTACCAAATTCTCTGATGGCGCAGATCTTGGTGTCTCATTCCTTAGTAAGGGATCTAAGGAATTTGTCATTTAGTAGTTCACCATCGGTGAACACTCTTCCATAACCCTTCAGGGCATTGATGATATTCAAGAAGTTCTCGAATGTCACTCTGATTTCTTCTTTGGGACCTTGCCTGAAGGCCTCATACTTCTTGTTCAGAAGGGATCTTCGATCATCCCTTACTTTATCTGTGCCTTCCATCAGAATGATCAGGCAGTACCATATGTCCTTGGCAGTCCTGTAGTTGCTGAAATTCCGCATCATGGAATCATCGACGGCGCTTACAAAGATGTTTTGAGCTTTCTTGTCTAGTCCGACAAGCACCATCTCATCTTTATCCATTTCGGAGAGCTTCTTGGGCACCATCTTGGTCGGATCAGTGGTGGAGGGCTTAGTGGGGATATAAGGGCCCTCCTAAACTATCATGAAGAGTCGGGGATCGACTGCTTCCATGTAGAACCTGATCCTTTCCTTCCAGATTGGAAAATTCAGCTTGGTGCATACTGGAATCTTTCCTGAATACTTGAGTCCGTCCATTCCTGAGATCTTCTTTCTTATTGACACTAGACACAGGATCTTACTCAAGGTGTTAACCTTATTGATGAGAAACCTCCCTTTTATACCACTTGAAAGTCTCTAGTGTCGACTAAATCAACCTATGGGGGGGGGGAATAGGTGTCATGCAGTCTTTTGCGGAATTAAATTTACCTGCACAAATTAACAAACATAGCACATAAAACACAAAGAATTATAGCGGTTCCCCGATTTGGATACGTCCACTTTCCCCCTTCGACCTATCTCCCACCAAGGGATGACTCGGTCACTTCTCCAAACGTTTTGAAATCCAATTCTCACACTACGGAAGGAACCCTTCCAACAAAGGAGTCAGAACTCCACCACCACGGGTTGCACCCAACCCTTACAAAAAGGAATAAAAATTCCTTTACAACAAACCATATTGAATGTAAAAGAAAATATAAACAAAGCTTTTGGAGATTCCGATATCCTTCTTCATTCGTTGTAGCTTGCACGAAAAATACGAAGAGTCCACAACCGGATTTCTCTCTTGGAATGGGTCTTCTCAAGATCGGCGGCGGCAAGTGATTGCGGCGACGATACTTTATAGATCCAAACTTCTTGACGAAGCAAGCAAGTTCTACGAACGATCTCAGTCGGATCAGTCGTCTCAACCAATTCGGAATGGAAAACAAATCTCGTTCAACAAATCAGAAGACAAGAGATATCAAGAGAGATGCGTGAGACGCTCGGCTTGCCTCGGTACAGTCGTCGAAAGATCAAAGAAGATCGGAGTTCAGCGGCGAACACGAGCTTGCAAGCGGCTACAGGCGATCGGCGGTTTCTGCGATCGGCTAGGGCACGACGTCGGCTGCTTTCATTTCTACGTGAATGTCTGTATGTAGAGGTTCAAAATACGCGTATATATATACCAAGAGCCAACCCTAATGACCGTTGTGGGGCCCACAAGGAGAAACCCTAGCCTCGGCCGAAACAGCGCACGACAAGTTCGTTCGGTCCAGCAAACGAGGAAATTTGCCTAAGGCAAAATCGGCGGGAATCTTTGGTGATTCCCGTCGATGTCGGCGAGAATCACTCAAGATTCCCGTCGATTCTGCCTTGGCAGAATCCCTGTCTAGAAAACTGTCAGTCGGAAGAAGTTAGTGGGAGAGGCTAACTGATTCTCGACGAATCGGCGGGAATCACTAGTGATTCCCGTCGAAGTCGGCGGGAATCACTAGTGATTCCCGTCGAAGTCGGCGGGAATCACTAGAGATTCCCGTCGATTTTGACTTAGAATAATTTTCTCTTCCTTCCTTTGATGACTTGGTCTTTGACCCATCTTTGCTCCTTCTTCTGCTCTTTATCTACCTTGACCCTGTACTTGAAAATAAGTACACTCCAATAGAGAGAGCACGCATGAGTCAACACACTGATCTACTCAACGAGGGATTACGTTGCACAGACCCGTGTATATTGACCCACTGCCCCTAATATTGGTGTGTACTTAGCATGGAATAGCTGCAAGCAAAACTTGATAGAAATGTCAAATACATTATCAATTCAACTTCGCTTGACTGGAGTCTTCTTCAAATCCAGGTAATTGTGGATACAATACCTAACAGAAAGATAGGGGATAGACCTGATTTACTCTAGGGGGGTGAATAGAGTAACTTAAAACTTTTGGTTGTTTTTAAATTATATTAAAGAAATTAGTGATAATAGTAGTAATATAGAAATGAGATAAAAACTTAGCTAAGCTTGAAAAACGTCTAAGTTGTCTACCAAAATAAACTAGAGGGGGGTGAATAGGTGAGTTATGCTACTTTTTGCGCAATAAAAACTTTAGCGATCTAAGCACAAGAAATAAACAAGCATTCATAGAGGACACCAAGAATTATAGTGGTTCCCCAATATTGGGTACGTCCACTTTCCACTCACCGATCTAACAAAGCACTAGACTCGGCTATTCCACTAATCTCAGATCAAAACGATCCTACCACTCGAAACAACGTTCCTATAATCTCGATCCAAAACGGGATCTACACTCGGAAGATAAAAACTTCCTAAAACTAGGAGAACAAATCTCATACACTCGGAGAATAATCTCTTATAAGATTAAAAAGAGATTTGTAGAAATACAAACGATAATTTTCTCAGATCAGAAAATCTCTCAAGGTCTTCCTTCTTGGACTTTGCAGCTTTATCAGAAATTATAGAAGAAGACACACGGATCGATCTTATTCTGAGAAGCTTTGACTCACACGATCAAGGAGTAGATGGAGAATGATTAATCCCTTGATCTACAAGTCTCTGGATCGAAAGTTTCCTTGAAGATCTTGAATAAGAGCGGCGACTTTCTGTAGAAAATGATGAATGGTCGGCCGAATCAGAACTTAGATAATACATGCTTAAGGTTTATCATCATGATATGCCCTTGTATAAGATCTCTTTAACGATAATAATCGTCATTAATTAGGGCCACGTGGACCAGTCACGTCACGACATTCAAAAATTATATCTAACAGAACTTAAGAATTTTTCTGAAAATCAGTTCAGCATTACTCGAGTGAGACGTATACTACTCGAGTGAATGAACTGGCTCTCGAGTGAAAAACTTTGACTACTAGAGAGGAGGTAATTCTGGAAATTCTAGATGTAGAAGTAAATCACTCGAGTGGTTAATGGATCACTCGAGTGCTATACTTACTTCTCGAGAGGTAGACTGAACTTCTCGAGAGCTTGGACTTGGAGAAAATTTTGAATAGGAATCTGATCACTCCAGTGCTGAAGCTGAACTACTCGAGTGCTAGTGGAACTACTCGAGTACAAATAAGTGCCACTCGAGTAGTCTTAGAATTTTCTCAAGAACTAAGATCTGTTACTCGACTTGATCACTTCAACTACTCAAGTACTCAACTAGACTACTCGAGTACTTAACTTAGAAAATTTTCTGAGACATAAATAACATAACTCGAGAATGAGAGTAGATCTACTCGAGTACTGGACTTTGTTTCTCGAGTGCAAGATAAGAACTACTCGAGAATCACTTCCATACTCGAATTGTAGACTGGATCTACTCAAGTACTGCTAAGTCTTCTACCGAGTACAAAAAGGACTACTTGAGTACAACACTTAGAATTTTCTCAGCTTTATGAAACTTGAGTTCTTCATTCCAAATAGCATCCAATCTTCATCCATTAGTCCATGTACTTGAATATGAAGTGTATCCCAATAGAGAGGCTACACATTAGTCAACACCTTGGATCACACAATGAGGAATTACATTGTATGGTCCTATGTTTGATGACCCACTATAGACTGACATTGGTCTACACTTGGCAATAAATCCTGCAAACACATAACTAGAATAGGAAATCAAATACAACCTAATTCATCTTAGTTCAAGGGTGACTTCATACAAATCAGGGTTAATGTGGATACAATACCCAACAATCTCCCCCTATTTATAGAAGTCAGAACCCTCTACACTAAGGTGAATTTTACCAAAATAGAAAGAACTAGATATTAAAGGTAATCACAGAATAAAATGCAAGAAACTAATAAATAAAGTGATAATCATCAAAACTAAAGAATATATAATTAGAATTATTTATAGATTTCATCTCTACATGAATTCAGTCCTCATTCTCATAACTCATAATCATTCCTAGCTTTGATGATGATGATGTTGTTGTTGTTATTGCTGCCTTTCCTTCTTCTCTTGATGTCTTCTATGATAACTGAAGGGCTTGGGGTAATACTTAGGAGGTCTAGGAGGAGAAATGGGATTGTTCCTCCCATATTCTCTGTCATAGATTATCTTTTTAGTCAATGATTTCTCATATAATTCCCATTCAGAATAGCTGTAATAAAGTTTCTTTTTTCATTATAGTCCATGACAAGCTTCAGTGTATCAAGTATCCAGGCTTTGGAAGTTGGACTCCATATCTCAGCAAACTCTTGAGCTTTTCTCTTCTCTGACTCTGGATTTGGAATAGATCTACTAGCAGAAGCTCCCTCTCCATACTTCCTTCTTTTAGGTATCTAAATTTCTGGTAAATCTTTAGCGATGTATGATTCCAAAACCTGAGAGTAAGATTCTGGAGGTTGAGTTTCATATTCAGGCCTAGGAGAGAAGGTAGGCATTTTAGCTGGAATTTGAGCAGGCTGGCCTTCAGCAAGTGGATTCAGATGGTGAGGAATAATATTTGGATCAACTGGGAATTCTGGGAAAATCTGATTATACATCCATATAGTAGTATCATAAGTATAGAACTTCACTGACTGAATTTGAGCTAGCACATCTTTATTAATTTCCTTCATTTTTTCAGTCCATGGGGTCTTGATATTTGTGTCATATTTTTCCACTTGTTCTTTCACTATGCCCTCCCCCTTTCTGATTTCTACATATAGTTTCCTTATAGTTTCATCTCTGAAAGTGCCCACTTCTTCACAGATCTTCATGACATGCTCTTGGGCTTTCTTTTCAAGTTCAATTTGATTGTTTGCAAGAGTAACAGATTGGTTCATGATCTCACCAACACTTATAATAGTGTGATCCAATGCTTTGCCACCTATTTGGAAAAGGTGCTTCAGCTGATCTGTATTATGTTGGATTTTAGCAAATCCTCGACTCATTTCTTTTTCCAAATCAGAAACTTTATCTTGCACAGCTTTGAGAGAATCATCAAAATGCTTTCTTTCTTCTAGCAGTAGTTGTTCAATCTTACCAAGATTATCAGAAGTAGCTGGTGGACCAGAAATAGTAGCAGTAGCTGGAGGAGGAGGGGCAGTCCATGGAGCAATTTCTTCAACTACAACTGAGCTCTGAGCTCTTATAGTATTAACCAAGACATCTCCTTCCTCACCAGTGAAGGTGGGAAGAGAAAAATCTAATCTCCTCAAAGGAGCTTCAGCATGTTCTGGAGATGATTCATTTTCATCTGATAGCAGAATTGTCTCTTGCTCTTCTTTAGCAGCTGGGGATGGATTAAAGTGTAACTTTGAAGATGGTGTAGGAGACGTAGATGGTGCTGGAGTGGCTTCTTTGGATGGTACTTTAACATTTTCTTGATGGAGGGGAGGTAGAGGCTCATCTGAGCTAAGTTCCCCAATCATTTTATTGATATCATCAGAGGTGGAGAGGATTGTTTCTTGTACCTAGGCATGTGTTTGAAGATCATCTAAAGTGGTTGGTTGGATGGAAGTATCTGGAGGAGTAGGAAATCTGTGTAGCTGCACAAAGGAGGTAGGCTCCCCCTCAGCTGATGCACTAGTTGTGCAAACAACATGATGGAGAGGGGGAGATGGGATCCTTTCCTCGGAAGAAGGGTGCTCATGGGCTTTAGCTGTCTGGGATGGATTCTGCAATTTCAACTCCCATCTCTGAATGGAGGAAACAAAGACTTTATTCATATGATGGATGGTAGTGCCTTTGGAGAAGTCAAATACTTGAGGATTAATCTCATGCAACATTAAGGAGATAATCCTTGCATAATTTGGAGCCTTAATGCTCTCCCTGATTTTATCCAATATCAACATACCAAATTGAAATCTTTTTCTGCAAATAATGGCTGTCATGATGTCAAAAAGATCATTTATTATGAAGCTGATAGAGCTTGTCCTGCACAAGAGTATTTTTCCAATGATATCCACTAGTAACTTACTTTCTGGGTTAAGGTATGGCCTCCTGATGGAAGTAATTTCAGTTGAAATACCACAGAAGTTACATGTTCTGTCATTATTGGTGATCGCTTTCCGCTTAAGAAAAGAGAGCCAAACTACCAATCCAATTAGGTAAGTATACCTATCGAACTGTAGCTAGGGGACACAAGTGTCGTATTGAAATCCGAGAACTGTTGTGTACACTTACTGATGCAGTAGCCCCGAGCCGCCCCTCTCGGTCGACCCTACTCGGCCTAGCCAGTGGACCACGTGCTGACGACCACTGCAGGGCTGCAGCCCAAGCACCCCACCCATGACCGCACCTATTCTCAGCGCGGCGTGATGTTGAGGTGAGGTCTCGAACCCAGCCCCCTTGATAAAGAACTTTCCTTACAGCTCTCATCACCAACTGAGCTAGACTGAGCTTTCCTAAGAGCTTTACGTCTAACGACCTAGGGATAAAGGTCCTAAGTTTATCTTTCCTCTCATAGGTAGGTGTACTCGTGCTTGAGATAATCAGATCTTTGCTGGGCAAGTATCTAGCGTGAGGCTTATTCCTACAATCAGGAAATTGGGAACGACAGTAGGTAGGGTAATACTAATCCTTTAAGTAATTTTTCATAATCTGCCAACCTATACGTGGGTCGACGGAGGGCATTCCTAAACGTCTTTCCTCATTAAGCCAGAAGGTATGGGCTCGACCAAATAATTGCAGTCTCGCAACGGGAATCCTGTGGGGATCAACAATACGATATTGCTCAAAATAACGCTCCATATTTTCTACCCAACATAGAAACACTTGCGTTCCACCTAGCCCATCATAGGTCGGAGCAGGAACTCTAACATGCCTAGATGAGTGTGGTGTTACCTGATTAGCCTTTAGTTGGCCAATCAACCCCTTAATCTCTTCCACTACCCGACAATGGAATGGCTTTCTAACTTTCATAACGGAACCTAAAGGTTTCATTCGGGAAACGTGAACATCGTAGGCCATTTCAGAGGGAACCGGAGAGAACACTCAACCGGAACCGGTGCACATGCAAAGAAGAAAATAGTCTAGTCCAATTTATTTTTAAAGATAGATTTGTTCCCGCTAATATTTCAAAATAATATATAATTTTTTTGTGATATTCTTGTTGGAAAAAATATGGTGATTATTATTTAATTTTTTTCTAATTTTTTTATTGCTGAAAATAAAATTTAGCTGGCTATTGGCAGACCACAAATTATTTTTCTGTTTTAATTTGGAGAAAATTTTGTAATTTGGAATTTGAAATTTGAAATTTTGAATTTTGAAATTTGAAATTTGAAATTTGGAATTTGAAATTTGAAATTTGAATTTTAAATTTTGAAATTTGAAATTTGAAATTTCGAAAATGTAAATTTGAAATTTTAATTTTGAATTTTGAAATTCGAAATTTGAAATTTGAAATTTGAAATTTGAAATTTGAAATTTAAAATTTGAGGAGTGTCAATTAGGAAATTGACGAGAACCTCCCTCTGAAACCAAATTGGTGTAGGCTACCGGATTCGACACGGTGACGGCTAAGGGATTCATGCATACGCTTCTCTACTATCACTTTTACGTCCACACAATAACAAAACGCAGCAACTACGCAATAACAATAATTAAAATATTTAGGTGACAGGGGGTTCGGTAAGTCCCTCAAGATAATACCAAGGCTATAGGCCAAGGTCCTCTCAAGCGAAATGAACCCACACGGTTCGGTCGAGCGAAAGTTGCACCAAAAGAGACACCACCGAAAACAAAGATTCGGATAATGGGTGGTTCTCTCCCAACAAAATAAAACGAGAGCCGCCACGCTTCACGAATGTAAACGGAGACAAGAGACAATAACAAATCTATTATGAATCAACAACGAAATTTCAAACCATTCACAGGTAACGCGTTACGCTTATACTACGAGAATTGTCTAAGAAAGGAAACGCTCAAGAGTGGAGATGTTCGTTACCCAACCGGAATGGATGAGTCCAGCTTTCCTATCCTTGAATCGTCTCTTTCCGAATCCACCGGAAGCACACCGATTGGAGGGAAACACGTTGTCCTTCGTTGCCTTCACGTCGTCGTTGAAGATCCACGAGATTCACCTCTTAGTCTTGGCCGAATTATTGGAGAAGGAGTTGAGGGTGGTCCGTTTTCTTGGTGGAGGAAGAGGAGGCTCGGGTGGACAAGAGAGATATGGAGAATAGGGGAGGAGAGGGTAGAAACCGAGAAGGGGGGTGGGAGGAGAAGGGAGGGCCGACGGCCAAAATGGGAAGGAGAGGAAGGGGGCAACGCCCAAGGGGAGAAGAGGAGGAGGAAAAATTTCAACTTGAAATTTGGTTTAAGTTTTTTTCATATATTTTTCTCGATTATGAAAAAACAATGCCGATATATAGGCTACAACACAAACAAGTGGCTACATGCAGCCAACTCTAAAGAGAAACAAAATTTGGCTAAACATAGACCAACATGAAATGAACATGAAAGTGCTTAAATAATAATTAAAATGCTGAAATTAAATATTGGAATTAAACAACAATATTATTAGTTCCTGCGTAGATGCGGCGGAGATGTTGACGCGGCCTTGGCGGAGATGTTGACGCGGGCTTGGCGGAGATTTTGACGCGGCCCTTACGGAGATGTTGACGCAGCCTTGGCAGAGGATGTCGCGGTCAAGTCCCAACCTTCAAGTTTGCGGCAACGGTCATCATAATCTTCAAACTCCACATAGCGACGAACAACGACACCAAACATAACCGAGTCACCATAATCATCCGGAAGGGGATCTTCCTCAGCAACGTGACACGGGTCTTCAACATGTACCAGATCACCATCGTCGTCAGGAGGTGGATGCTCCAAATCAATATGCCAGGGGATGACGACTCCATCAATCCTCCCCCTCTCAAAAATACTCATCACTGATGAGTAGTCCTGTGTATAATCGCCGGGGAAAAGGAACCTGCAAGGCAAAAGGTGGTCTTGGGGGGACCTCAAAAACGCATTAGCCAAATAAGAACAAATAATTTCCACAACATCAACCCACATACCTCCGATGGAGACCGGGGAAGAGAACGATCCAGAAATACTATCGTCACCCAACCCAATAGAAAGCATAGTGGAATATGTAAACGTGGAGATAGACTTTTCAAGGGGCATAGAAGCATGAAGCGTTAAATATGAAAAATCGAAAATAGGAGTTATGCCCCATTCAGTGGGAAATTCTACAAGAAATGTCATGTTACTAAATTTCCATAAAATTTGCAAAAGTTGGACTTGTCGATTCGTAAATATTTCTAAAGTGTCCGGAGGCATCCGTTCAGGGGCGAGACAAGCCAAAACCAAATCATTCGTATATCGATAAGATACTCTCCGATACAAACTAACAATCTTAAAACTGTGTGGGGAGAACCCATGTGCAACATGACTTGTTTCAACAGTGGGAAATAACGGGACTAAGTCAGGTTGCACGGGTGTTTTAAAATCGGTGGTAAAGTTGGTGCAGTCCAACGTCGAAGTTTGAAATTTAGTCTTAAATTTAAATTTTAAAACATCGTGAAGAAAACCAGCGGATAACATTCATCACCAACTTTAGAGTTGGACGCTCCCGGATTTGAGAAGACGTGCGGGCGACACAACTCAACATTCCCAACTACGTTCACCATTATGCCCGTGCACGAGTCATCAAAAGGAGAGGGATAAATGCGAGCGTTCAGGCTTGACAAATAAGTGTGTTGAGGGGACATCACATCATAAGGCACAGTAGCCAAGGTATCAATAGAAGTCCAATTCGAAACCTCAAAACTCGGATTCGACGTCCAAGAAATATCGTCCGACTGCAAGCCATTAAAATCATAAGAAAATTCAAACAGTGGATTCGCCCTTACGGAAAACTCATCCGACATATCTTCCAATACGTTATGTATATCATGTGATTCAGACTTAGTGATCGGGTCATAGACCGGCACAAATACTATGAGATCAGGCGGAACTAAGGGTACCACCTATGTTGGTACTAGCAGAGTGAACTCAGGGCGTACCGTAAGACTACTATAATCAGACGTACCACACTCGTGTCCTATATAGTCTGCTCGTCAAGTCAACAGGTTAGGTGAAAAAGTTGGTAATACTATGATCGGGAGAGAGTTAAGATCACATTCAAATTCAGGCAACGGAATTAGCATCAGGGATGCTCATCCGGCTCATTTTCAATAACGTCCTCCAGAGTTATGACTCCCTCACTAAGACAATCTTCCAACGCATCGGTCAGGACATCAGTAGCAGTAAAAATTTCAGGGACGGGCACTTCGATATGTCTCGGGCTTGAAATATCAAGTTCAAGTCCTAACAGATCGTCACCTGAATCACGTTTGAGTAAGCTCGGATCGAAATATAAATCTTCCGACTCATCCAGTTTATCACCCGATTTAGGCTCAACAGAGAATTCCATGTCAATCAAGGTAGACAACACGGACATATCGTCGGAGGGAAATGGAGATGACTCTTCGGGGAAGAAGTCTTCATCCAGGTCACTAGGGTAACCAGTCTCCTCAATGTCGCTACCATCGTCAGTGATAATAGCCTCGTCCTTAGTGACGGGCACACTCGTAATCACAGCCTCAGACTCAATCATGCTAATAGGAACACTCTCACCCCGTGGGCTCATGGCATTCCTAGCACTTACGTCTAACGACCTAGGGATAAAGGTCCTAAGTTTCTCTTTCCTCTCATAGGTAGGTGTACTCGTGCTTGAGATAATCAGATCTTTGTGGGGCAAGTATCTAGCGTGAGGCTTATTCCTACAATCAGGAAATTGGGAACGACAGTATGTAGGGTAATAATCATCCGTTAAGTAATTTTTCATAATCTGCTAACCTATACGTGGGTCGACGGAGGGCATTCCTAAACGTCTTTCCTCATTAAGCCAGAAGGTATGGGCTTGACCAAATAATTGCAGTCTCGCAACGGGAATCCTGTGGGGATCAACAATATGATATTGCTCAAAATAACGCTCCATGTTTTCTACCCAACATAGAAACACTTGCGTTCCACCTAGCCCATCATAGGTCGGAGCAGGAACTCTAACATGCCTAGATGAGTGTGGTGTAACTTGATTAGCCTTTAGTTAGCCAATCAACCCCTTAATCTCTTCAACTACCGGGCAATGGAATGGCTTTCTAACTTTCATGACGGAACCTAAAGGTTTCATTCGGGAAACGTGAACATTGTAGGCCATTTCAGAGGGAACCGGAGAGAACACTTAACCGGAACCGGTGCACATGCAAAGAAGAAAATAGTCTGGTCCAATTTATTTTAAAGATTGATTTGTTCCCGCTAATATTTCAAAAAAATATATATATATATTTTGATATTCTTGTTGGCAAAAATATGGAGATTATTATTTAATTTTTTTCTGATTTTTTTATTGCTGAAAATTAAATTTAGCCGGCTATTGGCAGACCACAAATTTTTTTTTGTTTTAATTTGGAGAAATATTTGTAATTTGAAATTTGAAATTTTGAATTTTTAATTTTGAAATTTGAAATTTGAAATTTGAAATTTAAATTTTGAAATTTGAAATTTGAAATTTGAAATTTAAAAATTTGAAATTTGAAATTTTAATTTTGAATTTTGAAATTCGAAATTTGAAATTCGAAATTTGAAATTTGAAATTTGAAATTTGAATTTTAAAATTGGAGGAGTGCCAATTAGGAAATTGACGAGAACCTCCCTCTGATACCAAATTGATGTAGGCTACCGGATTCGACACGGTGACGGCTAAGGGATTCACACGTACGCTTCTCTACTATCACTTTTACGTCCACACAATAACAAAACGCAGCAACTACGCAATAACAATAATTAAAATATTTAGGTGATAGGGGGTTCGGTAAGCCCCTCAAGATAATACCAAGGCTATAGGCCAAGGTCCTCTCAAGCGAAATGAACCAACACGGTTCGGTCGAGCGTAAGTTGTACCAAAAGTGACACCACCAAAAACAAAGATTCAGATAATGGGTGGTTCTCTCCCAACAAAATAAAATGAGGGCCACCACGCTTCACGAATGTAAACGGAGACAAGAGACAATAACAAATCTATTATGAATCAACCACGAAATTTCAAACCATTCACAAGTAACGCGCTATGCTTATACCACGAGAATTGTCTAAGAAAGGAAACACTCAAGAGTGGAGATGTTCGTTACCCAACCGGAATGGATGAGTCCGGCTTTCCTATCCTTAAATCGTCTCTTTTCAAATCCACTGGAAGCACACCGATTGGAGAGAAACACGTTGTCCTTCGTTGCCTTCACGTCGTCGTTGAAGATCCGCGTGATTCACCTCTTAGTCTTGGCCGAATTATTGGAGAAGGAGTTGAGGGTGGTCGGTTTTCTTGGTGGAGGAAGAGGAGGCTCGGATGGACAAGAAAGATATGGAGAAGAGGGGAGGAAAGGGTAGAAACCGAGAAGGGGGGTGGGAGGAGAAGGGAGCGCCGGCGGCCAAAAAGGGAAGGAGAGGAAGGGGGCGGCGCCCAAGGGGAGAAGAGGAGGAGGCAAAATTT
Source organism: Platanthera zijinensis (assembly GCA_039513925.1). NCBI lineage: Eukaryota > Viridiplantae > Streptophyta > Magnoliopsida > Asparagales > Orchidaceae > Platanthera > Platanthera zijinensis. Next base: position 31,064,470 of record CM077091.1, on the reverse strand, counting down.
CAACTTGAAATTTGATTTAAGTTTTTTTCATTCATTCTTCTTGATTATGAAAAAACAATGCCTTTATATAGGCTACAACACAAACAAGTGGCTACATGCAGCCAACTCTAAAGAGAAACAAAATTTGGCTAAACATAGGCCAACATGAAATGAACATGAAAGTGCTTAAATAATAATTAAAATGCTGAAATTAAATATTAGAATTAAACAACAATATTATTATTTCATGCGTAGATGCGGCGGAGATGTTGACGCGGCCTTGGCGGAGATGTTGACGCGGGCTTGGCGGAGATGTTGACGCGGCCCTTGTGGAGATGTTGACGCGGCCTTGGCAGAGGATATCGCGGTCAAGTCCCAACCTTCAAGTTTGCGGCAACGGTCATCAAAATCTTCAAACTCCACATAGCGATGAACAATGGCACCAAACATAACCGAGTCACCATAATCATCTGAAAGGGGATCTTCCTCAGCAACGTGACACGGGTCTTCAACATGTACCGGAATCACCATCGTCGTCCGGAGGTGGACGCTCCAAATCAACATGCTGGGGGATGACGACTCCATCACTTACTCAAATGAAGGCTATTATTTTATTAACAGAAAATCATTAGGGATAAAGAGAAAATTAAACGCACTTAATGAAAGGAAAATATTACTAAAGGAGAACTAAATACAGCTAAGTAGAAGCATGAAAGAAACGATTACGGTAAGAGATTAGAACGATGAAATGGAAATGCACTCGATGAGAATCACCTCGGCTAAAGTCGATTAAAACACGATAAATAAACCTAAGCTTAATATGGTGAAAGGTCCTTGACCATGGAGGTTCCTAAAGCTTGAACACGCTTCTCTTGAAGTCGTGCCCAACTGAGTTTAAGAAGGTTCGACTGACTCTCATCTAAATCGGAGGCCTAAAGCTCGCTTTATGCGGTGAACCCCACTATTGGATTTTACTCCAATCGGGGAGATTTGGATGTCTGTCTATCTCGAGGGGTGTGTACAACTCTCTTTACTCTTGAATGCTCAATTCAAACTATGTGTGGGTTATCTAATCGGGAGAGATGGTCGGCGGCCAAGTTCTCGACTCCTCGCTTATCACGGATCTCTAAGTCAAACTCCTTGAGGAGTAACACCCAGCGAATCAAGCGCGACTTGGCATCCGATTTAGAAAGAAGATATTTGAGGGACGAGAGGTCCGTAAAAACAATAATTTTTGAAAGTGTAATATAAGGAAGGAATTTATCAAAAGCGAATAATACAGATAGGAGCTCCTTCTCGGTTGTGGTGTAATTTTCTTGTGCAGATGTAAGCCCTTTACTTGTGTAATAGATGGGGTAGAAGTTTTAGATATGCGTTGACCTAATACGGCTACCACCGCGAAACTACTCGCATCGCACATAATTTCAAAAAGAAGGTCCCACACCGGAGCTATAATAATCGGGGCTTTAATTAATTTTTCTTTTATTTAATTAAAAGCAGTTAGGCAAAGGTCATCAAAAATAAATGGGGCTTCTTTTTCTAAGATATGGGTAAGGGGCTTGGTGATCTTGGAGAAGTCCTTTATAAAGCAGCGGTAAAATTCAACGTGACCTAGGAAACTTCTTATAACTTTGACGTTTGTAGGCGGCGGCAGCTTCTCAATAACTTCTATCTTGGCAATATCTACCTCAATTCTTCTCGCAGAAATTTTATGACCCAAAACTAACCCTTCCATCACCATAAAATGGCATTTTTCCCAATTTAGGGCAAGGTTAGTTTGTTCGCATCGTTCTATGACTTTTTCGAGGTTTTCTAAACAACCATCGAAAGCATCACAGAATACGGAGAAATCATCCATGAATACCTCCATAATGCTTTCTACGTACTTGTCAAAGATATCAAGCATACATCGCTAGAATGTAAGTGACGCATTGTACAATCCAAACGACATTCTTCGGTAGGTGAAGGTGCCGAAGGGACAAGTAAACGTAGTTTTCTCCTGGTCCTCGGGGGAGATGGGGATTTGAAAATACCCCGAGAGGACATCGAGAAAATAATAAAATCTATGGCCAGATAATCATTCTAAAACTTGATCGATGAACGGTAAGGGAAAATGATCCTTGCGGGTGGCGTCATTTAACATAAGATAATCTATACACATTCGCCACCCGATGACCATCCGTGTCGGGATCAATGCATTATTCTCATTACTAACTACCGTTATCCCTCCCTTCTTCGGCATTACCTGGACTGGGCTAACCCACTTACTATCAGATATAAGGATATGTTGGGTTTTCTTTGCGGGTGGCACAACAGTTGTGCTCGCAGCGGAAACAATAAAATCAAGAACAACCCAAAAAAGATTTGGGATCGGGCCATGAAAATTGAATCAAGAAGTTAAGAAATAACTAGGTAAAATTACCTTTACGGTGTTGAGTCACAACTAAACAAAGATGCTCTAATGTATGAGTTCTTGTCGGCGGTGAGTCCCACATAGAATAGCGTCTACGTCTCTACAGAAATCCACACGAGCGGGAGATCGTCGATCTTCATCGCACGAAAAATGGGAAGGGAGATCGACTGCACCTTGCACTTCCACGGACTGCTAGGTCCGCTCTAAGAAGACAAGCACTGGCTACTATCGTGGGAGAGGAGGTCGGTGGACAGAGCGAATCGGAGGAACACTTCCGTCGGGCCAAGGGGGGGGGGGGGGGGTACACTGACCCAAAAACCTAAGTTCTAAATTATACCCGAAGCATAAACAGACCTAGAAATATCGCTATCCACAGACCACCTAGAATTAGGGTTTCTGGAATAATTCGTCGGTTATCAGCATTCCTCGATTATCGAACAGTTTGATAGTCGTCGAGCCATAGTAGACAATACTCAACGAACCATAGTCGACGATACTCGACGAACCATAGTTGACGATACTCGACGAACCATAGTCGACGATACTCGACGAACAATAGTCGATGATACTCGACGAACCATAGTCGACGATACTCGATGAACCATAGTCGACGATACTCGATGAACCATAGTCGACGATACTCGACGAACCATAGTCAACGATAGTCGACGATACTCGACGAACCATAGTCGACGATACTCGACGAACCATAGTCGACGATACTCGACGAACCATAGTCGACGATACTCGACGAACTATAGTCGATGATACTCGACGATGAACCATAGTCGACGATACTCGACGAACCATAGTCGACGATACTCGACGAACCATAGTCGACGATACTCGATGAACCATAGTTGACGATACTCGACGAACCATAGTCTACGATACTCCTTAGCAATAATTGCCGAACCCCATTCTGTATTGTGATTGGTTACCTTTACCAACACAGTCAATCTTCCAACTTCTCCACATGCTCTTATGTGCGACCCTACAGGCTCATATCGCGTTGGCAGTGAGATTACATGTTTGACCACTTCTAGATCACCATGGTAACTCCAACAGTCTCCCACTTGATCTTGAAAGTATCAAACCAAAAACCTCACAAATAATGAGCGGCATCTAGCAATGCATCATTGTTACCCAAGAAATAAGAGTTCATAACTCATAAGCCTTTATGAACAATGTTCTAGCTTTGTCTTTGTCCCTTTGTACCTTATATCCGGAAAGAACTAGAGGCATGGACCGTATCACCCTCATAATAGCTCAATCCAAGTATCTTGATCTAAAACGGACTTCCAGAGAATGGTGAGTCCAATATCACATATTGACTCAACCAAGCATGGCCATGCATTTCTCAGCCAAGTTCCATCAAGGGGCTCATGGATGCAACCCCTGTCATATAAGAGGACAAATCCTATATCTGCTCATACACAAACACCCAAATGATTCGTAACGTGCCCAACAACCACCCTTATCATCAACCTTTCTCAAGGAAGACTTTAAATCGCATCAAAGCATGCTTTTACTCACATGATGAATGCTGTGACTTTAGGTCAAAGGACAACAACACCATTGTCAATTGAGACCTACTCGTGACACGTTTAAATAATAATCCACAAAGTAGCCTCAGGTTGGGTATGTCCAGTACAACTTGTTCATTAACAAGTACCCACGTGATGACTTGATATCACAATATCATTACCTGTGAGAACTGGTCATCAGTCAACGCACGTGCTAGTCTTAATGTATCATCATCACCCTTAGTTTCTATGATGATACTACGACCAGGGACCTTTCAAGAATGAAGCTTCAAATAAATCATAGGCTCTCACATTCAAGTCAAGTACTTGATGTCTTATGGAAGCGAACATTGTAAGGGTATTTATTATGTTAACATTTAACTATCACATAGAGAAATCATAATAACAGAACTTGCCATTAATTGTAAAAGAAAAATTTTGGTACACAATTCATCATATGAATAAATAACAAATAGCCAACAGAATATATGTTTACACGCAACCCACAAGACTCTCACAAGAGTTGATCATTTAGGTATCGTATACCCATTGATCTAGTATGACCATCATGCTTTCTCTGCGCGAGAGGCTTTGTCAGTGGATCCGCAATATTCTCCTCAGTCGGCACTCTACAAATGTTCACATCTCCTCGTTCGACAATCTCACGAATAAGATGGAACCGCAGAAGTATGTGCTTGGAGCGCTGATGGGATTTAGGTTCCTTAGATTATGCAATTGGACCATTGTTATCACAGTAGGGAACTACAGGACCAACAATGCTAGGAACTACATCAAGCTCGCTTATGAATTTCCTAATCCATATATCCTCCTTCTCTGCATTAGCTGCAGCGATATAATCAGCTTCTGTTACAAAATCAGCAACTGTCTCTTGCTTGGAACTCTTCCAGCTCACAGCTCCTTCATTAAGGCAAAACACAAACCCTGACTGAGACTTTGAATCGTCCCTATCAGTTTGGACGCTAGCATCTGTGTAACCACTTACAACAAGCTCTTCCTCTCCATCATACACCAAGAACACATCCTTTGTCCTTCTCAAGTACTTCAGGATATTCTTGACTGCAATCCAGTGACACTCACCGGGGTCTGACTGATACCTGCTAGTCATGCTTAAAGCAAAGGAGACATCGAGTCGAGTATATAACATTGCATACATGATTGATCCAATTGCCGAAGCATATGGAATCAACTTTATGAGGTCCTTATCTTCACAAGATTTTGGAAACTGGTCCTTAGAGAGATTCACACCATGAGACATGGGTAAAAATCCTTTCTTGGACTCAAGCATGTTGAACCGCTTCAACACCTTCTTGATGTATGTACTCTGGGTCAAACCCAGCAACTTCTTCGATCTATCTCTATAGATCTTAATACCGAGTATATAAGTCACTTAACCCAATTCCTTTATAAAAAGCAGTTCCCTAGGTTGTTCTTAACAACTTTCAGGGTAGGAATGTCATTCCCAATCAGCAGTATGTCATCTACATATAATATCAGGAAGACAATAATGCTCCCACTGATTCTCTTATAAACACAAGGCTCATCTTCATTTTTGATGAAACCAAACTCTTTGATTTTCTCATCAAAAAGAAGATTCCAACTTCGAGAGGCCTGCTTTAGTCCATAGATGGACCTATTTAGCTTGCATATTTTAGTGGCTTCATTTGGGGATACAAAGCCCTCGGGTTGTGTCATGTACACTTCCTCAAGGAGGTTTCCATTAAGGAAAGCCATTTTGACATCCATCTGCCAGATCTCATAGTCATAATACGCAGCAATAGCAAGCAATATCCTTATGGACTTTACCATAGAAATAGGGGAAAAGGTCTCATCATAGTCAATACCATGAATTTGCTTAAAACACTTAGCCACCAGTCGCCCTTTGAATGTCTGTACATTCCAATCCATGTCGGTCTTCTTCTTGAAGACCCATTTGCACCCTATGGGTCGTACCTCTTCAGGTGGTTCCACCAAGTTCCAAACTTGGTTTGGGTAAATGGAGTCCATTTCAGATTTCATAGCCTTAAGACATTTGTTGCAGTCCGGTCCATTCATTGCCTCTTGGTAGGTTGCTGGTTCATCATCATGATCCATAAGCAACACATTACCTATTTGAGACACAAGAAATCCATATCTCTCAGGCTCAAATCTTGGTCTACCAGATCTACGTAGGACTTGTGTTTCTTGAGCAGTTTCTCTAGCAACAATATCTTGTAGTCCTATCTCAGAATCCAATTCTGGTTCATTCACTACTTGTGGTTCATGAACTTCTTCAAGTTCTACCTTTTCAGTCTTTCTTGATAAGAATTCTCTCTCCAAGAAGACGCCAGTCCTTGCGACAAACACTTTGCCCTCAGAAGATAGGTAAAAGTAATACCCTTTCGTTTCCTTAGGATATCCCACCAGATAACATTTATCCGATTTGGGTTCCAGCTTGTCAGGCATTTGACGTCGCACGTATGCCTTACATCCCCAAATTTTAATGAACGACATACTAGGACGCTTCCCAGTCCATATCTCATATGGTGTCTTCAGAACCGTTTTCGTTGGAGCGCGATTCAGTGTCATTGCAGCAGTCTCTAAAGCAAAACCCCAAAAGTAAACAGGCAAGTCTGCATGACTCATCATCGAACGTACCATGTCTAATAGAGTACGATTTCTCCTCTCAGACACACCATTATGTTGTGGTGTTCTAGGTGGAGTGAGCTGTGATGCAATACCACACTCTTTCAGATGATCACGGAACTCATGACTCAGGTCTTTGCCACCTCGATCAGATAAGAGTTCCTTAACCCTTTTACCCAACTGGTTTTCTACTTCATTCTTGAACTCTTTGAACTTTTCAAAGGTCTCGGATTTGCACTTCATAAGATACACATATCCGTATCTACTGAAATCATCAGTAAATGTAACGAAGTAGAAATACCCACCTCCATCCATGGAGCTCATGGGTCCGTATACATCACTATGTACAACACCCAAGAGATCCTCAGCCCTCTCAATATAACAAGTGAACGGGGCTTTAGTCATCTTACCTAACAAACAAGATTCGCATCGCTCAAATGATTCATAATCAAATGAGTCTAAAAGTCAATCTTTATGGAGCTTGGATATGCGCTTCTCGTTTATATGGCCCAAACGACAATGCTAGAGATATGTAGGGTTTGAGTCATTTGTTCTTAGTCTTTTATTATTTTCTACATTATTGATCAGATGGTTCATGTTCAGAACATAACGACCATTAAACAATTGGGCAACAACATAACAAACATCATTCTTAAATATAGAACAACAGTTGTTCTTAATTATAAAAGAAAAACCAATCATTTCCAAGCATGAAATGGATATAATGTTTCTAGTTATGGCCGGAATGAAATAACAATTATCTAGTTCTATTATAAGCCGACTGGGCAAAGAAAGACGGAAAACCCCATTACGGTTACAACAACAACTCTTGCTCCATTGCTGACGCGCAGGTCCACTGATAATACGTTTTGTAGCCTAAACTATTATCGTATTTTCTATTTTATATTGTACAAAAAATGTCTATTATTAGTTTATTTGTATCATTTTTATGTAAATATTATTGCCGCTGATTTTTTCTTGTCTTTTTGCAGGTTTCCAGAAAATTGGCCAAAATGACCTGACACGCCCCACTGTCACGCCCTCCCTGGGCATGACCTAGGGCGTGTCACCCGATCCCGAGGACTTCTGCTGGAAGGGACAGGTAAACGAACAAAACTGCTGTCACGCCCCCCTGACACGCCCTCCCTGGGCGTGTCACCAGGCATGACTATGGGCGTGTCGCCCTCTACCGCAAAGCCTGCAGCCGCATTAAATGCCATTTCTCCACAGCAGGCAAACAGTACTGTCACGCCCCATGTCACGCCCGTGACATGGGCGTGACACCCTCCTTTTTCGGTGACTGACGGATTTCCGACAAATGATTTGGACATGACGTGCCTGTCACGCCCCCCCTATACGGGTGTGACCAAGGGCGTGACCACCGACGTACCGAAGCAATTATCCCTCCCGCCAGAATCCAGAGCCCGAGGTCAACATAGTACTGTCACGCCCCATGACACGCCCCCCTAGGGCGTGTCGGAGGGCATGACCAACCCGAGATTTTTTTCTATAAATTGAGACCCCCCTCTCCATTTCAGCAAGCTTTGGTTGAGAGGGGGAGGTGCTGCCCCTTTGGTTCTTGAGTTTTTTTCATGCTTTCTCTCTCTCTCTCCCTCTTTTTGTAATTTTTGTTTAACCCTAGCTTAATCTTAGTTTGTTCTAGCTTTTATTGTAATTTTGCTCTTGCTTAGTGCTACTTGTAGGGCTAGAATAGGATTTCAATTTCATGCACTTGTAATTTTAATTTCAATTAGTGTAAATTGCCCCTTTTCATTAATAGAATTGTTCTTTGTTTAGCTTGTGTTTTTTTATGCTTTACTACTCATCCCCACTCCTCCACTCCATTATGATTAACTAATCCTCCTTGTACTCGATCTTGATGATCCGAGGTTAGAGCGATTAAGTTATGATGTTTTAATTAATCTTTTCTTTTTAGGTTAGGGCCTTGAATTACTCTTGATTAATCACGGGTTGGAGGTATATTATCGATATATACTCTCCGCCTTAGCTTTCATTCTGGGCTAGCCGAGAGGCCGAAAGAATGAAGTGAGCATTCAAGAGTAAAGGGAGTTGTACGCACCCCTCGAGAGAGGCAGACGTCCAAATCTCCCGGATTGGAGTAAAATCCAAAAGTGGGGTTCACCGCGTAAAGCGAGTTTTAGGCCTCCGATTTAGACGAGAGTCGGTCGGACCTTCCTAAACTCAGTTCGGCACGACTTCGAGAGATGCGTGTTCAAGCTTTAGGAACCTCCACGGTCAAGGACCTTTATCCTATTAAGTTCAGATTTTTATCGCATTTTCTTAATCGTCTTTAGCCGAGGCGAATCTTGATTGAGTGCATTTCCATTTCATATTTTCTACCTTTCATAGTAATCACCTATCTTGTGCTCTTTAATTAACTGCAGTAGTTTCCTTTCTATCATAGTTCTTTGCTTAATAGTTTTACTTAATTGCGGTAGTTCTCTTTCTAGTATAGCTTTAATTCCTCCCTTGCACTTAGATTTTCTAAAACCCTAGTTTTTCCGTCGATAAGATAATAGCATTCGTGTGAGTAAGCATAGCCAACAGTTCCCGGATTTCAATACGACACTTGTGTCCCCTAGCTACAATTCGATAGGTATACTTGCCTCATCGGGTTGCTAGTTCGGTTGCGTTTATTTTCTTTGAACCCTAGCGCGCAACAAGTTTTTGGCGCCGTTGCCGGGGAACTAATTTCCGTTGATATATTGAAAACACGAACCTATTAATTTTATCTTTTCTCTTTCTCATCCTCCTTCTTTAAATTTTAAAAATCAAAAAATTTTTTTATCACCGCTCTTAATAGACACCAACCTCACAATTTTTCTACGCCACCTAATTCTCTCGAAAAGGGCAAAGGGCTTTAAGCGCCACTGTCTTGTCTAGTACCTTGCGAACCCTTCACGGGGTAGTCCTTGGGAAGTTCGGGAGTTAAACTATAAAAAAAAATCTATTTCAAAAAGAAAAAATTTTTTAAATTTTTTTTCTAGTTTATCCTTTTTCTCTTTCTCTTCTTCTTTTCTGTTCTTTTAGTGCATGACCCGCGGGAGTCCGTCGGTTATTTTGGACTTGGACCACGAAATTGAGCGTACTCTACGGAGAAGATCGCGATTTCAAGGTCCTACTATCCAAGTGCCGGTTGAGGACTCCGAGTCATTTGCTACTTTAAGAATGGAAGAACCCAACGTAGATGAGGCCGTGCAAAGGACTATGTCCTATTATGCACGACCGAACCTCGAGCGAACAGAATCAAGTATAGTCCGCCCTGCTATAGCAAATAATAACTTTGAACTAAAGCCTAGCATAATTCAAATGGTGCAGCAATATGTGCAATTTGACGGACTTCAAGATGAAGATCCGAACGCACATATAGCTAGCTTTCTTGAAATTTGCGACACATTCAAGATAAATGGTGTCACAAATGATGCGATTAGGCTGAGACTCTTCCCCTTCTCTCTAAGAACTAAAGCTAAGTAGTGGCTTAACACACTTCCCAAAAATAGCATAACCACTTGGAATGAATTAACTGAAAAATTTTTGGCGAAGTATTTTCCGCCAGCTAAAACTGCAAAACTTAGGAACGACATCTCTGCCTTCGGACAAATAGACTCTGAAACCCTATATGAAACCTGTGAGAGATTTAAAGAATTATTAAGACGATGCCCACATCACGCGCTGCCTGTATGGTTACAAGTGCAGACGTTTTATAACGGGCTAAATCAAAGCACGAAGCAAATGATAGACGCAGCTTCTGGCGGTACTTTAAATCATAAGACCCTGGAAGCCACTCTTGAGCTTTTTGAGGACATGGCCATGAACACTTATCAGTGGAATGTGCCTAGGTCCCGCCCGAACAAGCCTGCAGGTATCTATGAAGTGGACAACGTCTCCCAGCTCGCTCTGCAAGTAGAAATCCTAAGCAAAAAGATAACGGAGATGACTGCTGCCTCCGCCCCTCAAGTATGGGAATCTGCAACCCCTACTCCAGAACATTTAGATTATGTTAATAATATGCCTAGAACTGCTTTTAATAATTTTTCTGCTACGAATTTTCATCCGCCTGGTTTTAATTTTCCGAATAGTTATAACCCCGCTTTAAGAAATCACCCGAACTTTTCATGGAGTAATTCATCGAATGCGATGTGCCCACCCCCGCAAAATGATTTTTCTGCACCACCACCACCACCACCTCTTCAAAATTACCCAAAAACTCCAAGCTTGGAGGAATTACTTTCCAAATATATCACCACAAATGACGCTACCATAAGAACTTTAACCGGAAGTGTAAAAAGTCTAGAAAATCAGGTAGGACAGCTCGCGAAAATAATTTCTGAGCGACCTGCAGGGTCTCTTCCTTCCAATACCGAACCCAACCCGAGAGAGCAAGCGAAAGCTATAACTCTTCGGAGTTGGAAGCAAGTCTCCGGTATGGTAAGTGAAGAGCCCGAGGCAAGCTCCGCTCCCGCTTTTAAAAATAAAAGCTCCGCTCCCGCTTTTAAAAATCAAAGCTCCGCTCCCGCTTTTAAAAATCAAAGCTCCGCTCCGCTTCCACCCTCTGCTGAAGAAGTAATCACCCCCGCTTTAGAAAATAATCTCACTCCACCACCCATCTTCAAAAAAAATTCAACTCCTCCATACCCCTCTGAACTTAATAGACAACGTCAAGATGATCAGTACTCCCGCTTCTTAGAAATCTTCAAACAAATCCACATTAATCTTCCCTTCCACGAGGCTATTTCGCAGATGCCGAAATACGCCAAATATCTTAAAGACCTCCTCACAAACAAGAAGAAGTTAGAGAATCTTTCGCACGTCACGCTAAACGTTGAGTGCTCTGCCGTTTTAACAAACGGTTTGCCGAAGAAAATCAGTGACCCGGGTAGTTTCTCTATCCCGTGTGTCTTCGGTGATCTTTTTATTAAACACGCGTTAGCCGACTTAGGCGCGAGTATAAACCTGATGCCCTTTTCATTGTTCAAAAAGTTAGGGATTGGTAGCCTTAACCCCACGCGTATGAGTATCCAGCTAGCAGATAGATCCGTCAAGTACCCGTTAGTAATAGTGGAGGACGTTCTAGTGAAAGTCGACAAGTTCATCTTCCCGGTGGACTGTCATTTTGGACATCGAAGAAGACGTCGAGGTTCCCCTGATCCTTGGCCGACCCTTCCTTGCCACCTCCCGAGCCATCATTGACGTAAGCAATGGTAAGCTCTTTCTTCGAGTAGGCGACGATGAAGTCACATTTTCTATCACCCCTTCGATGAAGAACACCTTAGCAAACGATGACTCATGCTTTTTCGTAGATGCCGTGAGTGATGATTCTTCCTACTGCCTCTCCGACTTTGAAAAAGAATTTTCTACTTTTTGCTCCTCTTCTCTTACAACTGAATCACTGCAAGGAAGTGATGAATCTTCTTATTGTCTTTCTTAGTTTGAAAAAGAATTTTCTGATTTTTGTTCTTCCTCTTTTCTTCCCACTGAATCGATACAAGAAGCTGTCTTGGCTGCTAGCCCCACCCCTTGTTACGTTCCTTATAAAAAAGTTTATGAAGATATTATTTTTGAAAAAGAAAGAATCTCAAAATCCTCTTATGAAGAACCCCCTACCCTAGAACTTAAAGAACTTCCCGAACACCTTAAGTATGCTTTCTTAGAAAAAGATTCCAAGTTACCAGTTATCGTTTCGGCCTACCTCACGGATACGCAAAACGATAAACTTCTTCTAGTTCTACGTAAGCATCGCCGGGCTATTGCTTGGCAAATTTCTTATATCAAGGGCATAAGCCCATCTTTCTGTACCCATAAAATTTTAATGGAAGATAATTCGCGTAACTCTATCCAACCTCAGCGCCGTATAAACCCGATCATGAAAGAAGTAGTTAAGGGCGAGGTTATGAAACTATTAGACGCAGGAATTATCTACCCTATTTCGGACAGTAAGTGGGTTAGCCCCGTTCAGGTAGTTCCAAAGAAGGGAGGGATAACCGTAGTTAGTAATGAGAATAATGAATTAATCCCAACACGGACGGTGACGGGTTGGCGTATGTGCATAGATTACCGTAAGTTAAATGACGCCACCCGCAAGGACCACTTTCCTTTACCGTTTATCGACCAGATTTTAGAACGTCTCTCCGGCCATAGCTTTTATTGTTTTCTCGATGGCCTCTCGGGGTACTTTCAAATACCCATCTCTCCCGAGGACCAAGAGAAAACTACGTTTACTTGTCCCTTCGGCACCTTCGCGTACCGAAGAATGCCGTTTGGATTATGCAATGCGCCAGCTACATTCCAGCGATGTATGCTCGCAATATTTGACAAGTACGTAGAAAGCATTATGGAGGTATTCATGGATGATTTCTCCGTGTTCGGCGATTCCTTCGATAGATGTTTAGAAAACCTCGAAAAAGTCTTAGAACGAAGCGAAGAAACTAACCTTGCCCTAAATTGGGAAAAATGTCATTTTATGGTGAGGGAAGGGTTAGTTTTGGGTCATAAAATTTCTGCTAAAGGTATTGAGGTAGACGTTGCCAAGATAGAAGTTATTGAGAAGTTGCCGCCGCCTACAAACATAAAAGCTATAAGAAGTTTCCTAGGCCACGCTGGTTTTTATCGTCATTTTATAAAGGACTTCTCCAAGATCACAAAGCCCCTCACCCATCTCTTAGAAAAAGACGCTCCATTCATTTTTGATGACTCTTGTATTTCTGCCTTTGAATCAATTAAAGAAAAGTTAATTAACGCACCGATTATGATAGCTCCGGTGTGGGAGCTTCCTTTTGAGATTATGTGCGATGCGAGTAGTTTTGCGGTGGGAGCCGTGTTAGGCCAATGCATATCTAAAAAACTTCTACCCCATCTATTACGCTAGTAAAACCCTCACATCTGCACAAGAAAATTACACCACAACCGAGAAGGAGCTCTTAGCTGTAGTATTCGCCTTTGATAAATTCCGCCCTTACATTACACTTTCAAAAATCATTGTTTTTACGGACCACTCGGCCCTCAAGTACCTTCTTGCCAAAACGGATGTCAAGCCTCGCTTGATTCGCTGGGTCTTACTCCTCCAGGAGTTTGACTTAGAGATCCGTGATAAGCGAGGAGCCGAGAACTTGGCCGCCGACCATCTATCCAGATTAGATAACCCCTTTATAGAAAAATTAAATGAAAAATCTTTTAATGACTATTTTCCTGATGAGAAGCTGCTTTTAGTTAATACATCTACTTCTCCTTGGTTCGCGCACATCGCCAACTATCTAGTGGCCCGGGTGCTCCCAAAAGAGTTCTCCTCTCAGCAAAAGAAGAAATTCTTTTCTGAGCTGAAGAACTACTTTTGGGAAGACCCGCATCTTTTCAAAATTTGTGCAGATCAAGTGATAAGGAATTGATATTCTAAAACATTTGAATGAAGGTCCGACAGGTGGGCACTATCAAGCTGCTCGCACCGCTCACAAGGTGCTTTGCGCGGGTTTTTACTGGCCTAGCCTGTTTAAAGACGTGCAAGCCTTTGTGAGCAGGTGTGATAGTTGCCAACGGTCGGGCAATATTTCTAATAAAAATGAAATGCCGCAAAATTATTTCTTAGAGTACGAAATTTTCGACCTCTGGGGAATTGATTTTGTTGGCCCCCTTCCTTCTAGCTTCGGAAACAAATATATTTTAGTTGCTGTTGATTATGTTTCACAATGGGCTAAGGCCCAAGCTCTTCCTACGAACGACTCCCGAGTTGTAGTCACGTTTTTTAAAAAATTATTTTCTAGATTCGGTACGCCTCGCCCAATCGTTAGCGATAGGGGTTCCCATTTCTGTAACGCGCAATTTTCAAAAATCCTTACCAAATACGGCGTTACGCATAAGCTTTCCACTGCCTACCACCCCCAAACTAACGGACAAGTCGAAGTAGTTAATAGAGAAATAAAAAGAATTTTAGAAAAGACTGTTTCAACTTCTAGAAAAGACTGGTCAGCCAAACTTGACGATGCCATATGGGCCTACCGAACAGCGTACAAAACCGCCCTCGGATGTACGCCGTATTGGCTGGTCTATGGAAAATCGTATCATCTGCCCGTAGAGTTAGAACACCGCGCCTTTTGGGCCTTAAAATTTTTAAACTTCGATCCCCACTCAGTCGGTGACCTTCGAAAATTTCAACTAAATGAACTCGATGAGTGGCGCTCTTATGCTTATGAAAATAATAAACTTTATAAAGAGCGGACGAAGCGTTTACACGATAAACACTTAAGGCACCCTAAAAACTTTAAGCCGGGCGACCAAGTCCTTTTATATAATTCTCGTTTACGTTTATTTCCGGGCAAATTAAAATCTCGCTGGTCTGGCCCGTTTTCTGTTTTAGAAGTATTTCCTTATGGAACTATTTTAATTTCTCACCCTGATAAGGGAAATTTCAAAGTGAATGGTCAGCGTCTTAAACTCTACTTTTCTGGTGATGATGATGTCAGTCCAAACATTATTAAGTTTCTGCTTCACGAACTTTAATCTTGAACTTTTAATTTTTTGCTAAAAACAATTTTATTTCGGGACAACAATAATTTTTTTGGACAATATTATTTTTTTTGATGCGTCGAGCTCAACGACGCTTTAACCAAAGGGCGCTCTTGGGAGGCAACCCAAGTTATCTTTTTCTGTTTTCTTTATTTTACAATTTTTGCCTCGGACGGCTCCGACAAGCTGAAGCGTCTGCGATCGCCTGCTCCAACATTGCTGAATCCATCACGAAGTCCAAAGAGACATTCGGAGGAGCGGCATCACTCAGCTTTCGCAGCAAATAAATCCGGGGAAGTACCTGTATTTCAATTCTGTCTTTCAATTATGTACTTTATTTTTCTCTCCTTCTCCAAACCCTTTCTTTAGCCATTGAGGGCAATGTCTATTTTAAGCTTGGGGGAGGACTTCCTCCTTCATTTTTGCTTAGTGTAAATATTTTTCTTTTTGTATATATTTTTAATATTTCCAAAAAAAAAAATGAATATCTTAAAATTCCAAAAAAAAAAAAGAAAAATATTTCCAAAATCCAAAAAAAAGAGAATATTTCTCAAAATTAAAAAATATATATATGTGTTTTTGAATGGTTTAGACATTTTGGTATTTCAATAGTAACCCCTAGTTTTTGTTTTTGTTTTACTCAAAATCTCCTATAAACAACTTAGTTAATTATAATATTTCTAATCGTCCTTTTTAATTATGTTTCACAAGTAAAATGTTGGCCATGCTGTGTTTCTAATTCACGGTAGCATGTTAAGGTGAAATATTTTTCTAAAACTCGCATTTCTATTATGGTTTTTTGTTTTTTATTTCCTTTACTTTCTCAAAAATTCATCATCCACTATTTTCTTTTTCGTTTTTAAATAATTTTTGTAAAGTCAACTTTTGAATAACGTAGTAGATGTGAACGATCCAAGTCACCTATTATTTCTATTTTCAAGTTAATTTCATCAATCTTCTTTTATTATCTAGGACTCGCTTTTTGAAAATTTTCAAACCTTTGTTTTAAATAAATTCAAAAGCGTGAAAATGATTTAGGCCGTTTTTGTTTTCGTTTGAGCTTTCCTGCCAACCTAAAAACTTTTACCACTAGTTAGCCGTTTTTGAGCCTTTTTCCGATTTCATTTGATAGCTCCTCCCTTCATTTCAGTTTCACCAAAGCCAAAATTTCCAACCTATCGAATCACACTAGCCTTTTTGAGTTTCATAAATTATTTTGACGATTTTGATAGGGTATTTTGTGATTTTTGTGGAGAAAGGTTTTCGAAAAAAAAAGTATGTTCGAAAGTGATGTTTATTTTTGTTTGGCCAACTCAAAAAGGAAAATAAAAATATTTATGGCCTTTGTTTTGAAAAAAGAAAAAAAAAGAAAAAAATGTGTATATATTTTTATGAAAGTTTTTTTTTGAAACTCTTTGCTTTGGTTTAGCGTGATTTTAAACCTTCACATTTATCTTTGAATTCCACTCCTAATCATTTTCCTAAACCAAACGTTTCTGTCCTATTTAAGTCCTTTTGATTCACGCTTTTTGATTTTTATTTAACAACTAAGAAAAGAAAAACAGTAAATCAGTTTTAGTTTTGGATTTAAACCTAGATTTTTGTTAATTAAATTGATATAATTATAATGCGTTGCTTGGATCTAGTAACAACTCAATGCGTGTTTTTCATTTTCGTTGCTTTGCTTAAGTCTATTTAAAAAATCTCGTTAAAATTTTGGATGATTTGTTTTTATTGAGTAAAGTTTATAAAAGTTTTACCATACCTAAATAATTGTTTTAGACTTACATTTCACCTTTTCCCTACTTAGAATTTCGCATAGTACTTGTGTAGGCATAATTAGAACTTTTTGATTAGTCCTTTCTATAAAATCTAGTTTTTATATTTTTGCTTGGGGACAAGCAAAGCTTAAGCTTGGGGGAATTTGATAATACGTTTTGTAGCCTAAACAATTATCGTATTTTCTATTTTATATTGTACAAAAAATGTCTATTATTAGTTTATTTGTATCATTTTTATGTAAATATTATTGCCGCTGATTTTTTCTTGTCTTTTTGCAGGTTTCCAGAAAATTGGCCAAAATGACCTGACACGCCCCACTGTCACGCCCTCCCTGGGCGTGACCTAGGGCGTGTCACCCGATCCCGAGGACTTCTGCTGGAAGGGACAGGAAAACAAACAAAACCGCTGTCACGCCCCCTGACACGCCCTCCCTAGGCGTGTCACCAGGCGTGACTATGGGCGTGTCGCCCTCTACCGCAAAGCCTGCCGCCGCATTAAATGTCGTTCCTCCACAGCACACAAAGAGTACTGTCACGCCCGTGACATGGGCGTGACACCCTCCTTTTTCGGTGACTGACGGATTTCCGACCAATGATTTGGACATGACGTGCCTGTCACGCCCCCCCTACACGGGCGTGACCAAGGGCGTGACCAAGGGCCTGACCACTGACGTACCGAAGCAATCATCCCTCCCGCCAGAATCCAGAGCTCGAGGTCAACATAGTACTGTCACGCCCCATGACACGCCCCCCCTAGGGCGTGTCGGAGGGCGTGACCAACCCGAGATTTTTTTCTATAAATTGAGACCCCCCCTCTCCATTTCAGCAAGCTTTGGTTGAGAGGGGGAGGTGCTGCCCCTTTGGTTCTTGAGTTTTTTTTCATGCTTTCTCTCTCTCTCCCTCTCTTTGTAATTTTTGTTTAACCCTAGCTTAATCTTAGTTTGTTCTAGCTTTTATTGTAATTTTGCTCTTGCTTAGTGCTACTTGTAGGGCTAGAATAGGATTTCAATTTCATGCACTTGTAATTTTAATTTCAATTAGTGTAAATTGCCCCTTTTCATTAATAGAATTGTTCTTTGTTTAGCTTGTGTTTTTTTTATGCTTTACTACTCATCCCCCCTCCTCCACTCCATTATGATTAACTAATCCTCCTTGTACTCGATCTTGATGATCCGAGGTTAGAGCGATTAAGTTATGATGTTTTAATTAATCTTTTCTTTTTAAGTTAGGGCCTTGAATTACTCTTGATTAATCACGGGTTGGAGGTATATTATCGATATATACTCTCCGCCTTAGCTTTCATTCTGGGCTAACCGAGAGGCCGAAAGAATGAAGTGAGCGTTCAAGAGTAAAGGGAGTTGTACGCACCCCTCGAGAGAGGCAGACGTCCAAATCTCCCGGATTGGAGTAAAATCCAATAGTGGGGTTCACCGCGTAAAGCGAGTTTTAGGCCTCCGATTTAGACGAGAGTCGGTCGGACCTTCCTAAACTCAGTTGGGCATGACTTTGAGAGAAGCGTGTTCAAGCTTTAGGAACCTCCACGGTCAAAGACCTTTATCCTATTAAGTTCATATTTTTATCGCATTTTCTTAATCGTCTTTAGCCGAGGTGAATCTTGATTGAGTGCATTTCCATTTCATATTTTCTACCTTTCATAGTAATCACCTATCTTGTGCTCTTTAATTAACTACAATAGTTTCCTTTCTAGCATAGTTCTTTGCTTAATAGCTTTACTTAATTGCGGTAGTTCTCTTTCTAGAATAGCTTTAATTCCTCCCTTGCACTTAGATTTTCTAAAACCCTAGTTTTTCCGTCGATAAGATAATAGCATTTGTGTGAGTAAGCATAGCCAACAGTTCCCGAATTTCAATACGACACTTGTGTCCCCTAGCTACAATTCGATAGGTATACTTGCCTCATCGGGTTGCTAGTTCGGTTGCGTTTATTTTCTTTGAACCCTAGCGCGCAACATCCACCTCCCCTTTACTCAGCAATCTTCTCCTTCCCAGTTCCTGCACATTTGTACAAATGTGAGAACCACATCCGGTATCCAATACCCGAGATGAAGGAGGAGAAAGGTTTATCTCTATAACGTAAATATTTGAAGCGGAATTCATACCTCCCTTCATTTTATGCAGACCCTCAATGTAAGAAGGACAGTTCCTCCTCCAATGACCAGCCTTGCCACAGTGGTGGCATTTCCCTTCCTTCACCGTGCTCTTCTTTTTCTTCAGTGCAGAAGACTTGGGCTCAAGATGTGACTTAGGTCCCACCTTCGTCTTCTTAAATCCCTTGGCCTTGCCCTTGCCCTTATGCACCATCAGTATGGGGCTGGCAGGCTTGGCCTTCTTCATGTTGATCTCGGCAGTTCTTAACATGCCTAGGAGCTCGGGCAGTGTCTTGTCTATTTCATTCATGTTGTAGTTCAAGACAAACTGCTCATAACTATCTGGCAACGATTGCAGGATCAGATCTGTGACCAACTCTTGACCTAGAGGAAAACCCAGCCTTTCAAGGTTCTCTATATACCCAATCATCTTGAGTCCCACTGAGCTTATCCTTCTCAAGGATGGCTCTCAGAGACAGAGTGGAGTGTGAACCACTTGCCATGGAATTCTTCAAGAATTCATGCAGAATAATATCAGTACCAAAATTTCAAAATACAATTTATTTTTAATTTGGACTTCAATTAAAACTCATACTATTTTTATTCGAAATGATGGCCCTCACTATCAATTCGGAGAGTTCATGCGAGCTACTCTCTTAGTGGACAAGATCCGTATTTCACCAACACAATGAGTCAGCTTTGGCTTTTCTCTCACGATGTGGTTATTTAGGTAGGCAACGCTTGCCAATTGCATCCTCATGCAATTCTTGTATGGTTGGTGAATAACTCCTTATTCGCATCCATTATATGGTGCATGCCAACACTATTCCTCTAGGCACTCAACCTTTGAGGTCCCCTAGTAGAGTTAGACCCGATGTCGACAGTGGGATATCACAATTATCTGCTCGCACCCTTACCAAGATAGATTAATGCACCTTGCTTTGGCAAGCCCACACTTCATCGATCGAGGCAGGAAGAGTGTCATCCATCGGAAGGCATCCGAACACTTAATATTTGATGAAGGGATTTTTTTTGATAATAGGTTAACAATTAACCAAGATCAACATTTGATCAATGTGCACATCCATAGAAAAACACTTTTCTAAAATCCACATGCATCCCTATGTGCACAACATGGTACTATCAACATTTGATGGAAGAAAAGGCTAAATCTGAATATCCGGACTCTTCCAAATCTTCAGATTTACAAGCATTGGACAAAGGCAAAGGCAACTCGACTTAAAGCAGTAGACAAGCTCATCTCTCCTTGTTGGATTCAAAATCCAAAACAATACACGGGTTCATTAACCACACGAGGGACGGTTATTGCTAAGGAGACAACAATTTCTAACAATTAGAAATTACCATGAAATCCAAGACGTTCCTGGCGGGGTTCCAAGGGGCCGCGCCCCTGGCAGGGTCTTAGGGGCAGAGCCCCTAACGGGGTCCAAGGGGCAGCTCCCCTGATGGTGGTCAAAGGGCAGAGCCCCTGCGGGGTGCGGGGCAGTGCCCCGACCAATTTTTTTGCAAAATCACCACTGATTTCCCTTGAAAAATCATCAATAATTGATGTTCCAGGATTAAATCTAGACATTTAGAACACTTCTAAATCCCTAGGTTTACACGTACTAGAATAACCTAACTTCCAATACAACAATCATGGCCGAAACCTCCCTCTGATACCACTGTTGGGTTTTCTTTGCGGGTGGCACAACAGTTGTGCACGCAGCGGAAACAATAAAATCAAGAACAACCCAAAAGAGATTTGGGATCGGGCCATGAAAATTGAATCAAGAAGTTAAGAAATAACTAGGAAAAATTACCTTTGCGGTGTTGAGTCACAACTCAACAAAGATGCTCCAATGTATGAGTTCTTGTTGGCGGCGAGTCCCACGTAGAATAGCGTCTACGTCTCTGCAGAAAACCACATGAGCAGGAGATCGCCGATCTTCGTCGCACGAAAAACGGGAAGGGATATCGACTACACCTTGCACTTCCACAGACTGCTAGGTCCGCTCCAGGAAGACAAGCACTGGCGACTATCGTCGGAGAGGAGGTCGGCGGAGTGAGCGAATCAGCGGAACACTTCCGTAGGGCCGGGGGGGTACACTGACCCTAAAACAAAGTTAAATTTATACCCAAAGCATAAACAAATCTAGAAATATCGCTATCCACAGACCACTGAGAATTAGGGTTTCTGGAATAATTCGTCGGGTATCAGCATTCGTCGATTATCGAACAGTTCGATAGTCGACGAATTGCCTTAGTTGACGAGCCATAGTCGACGATACTCGACGAACCATAGTCGATGATACTCGACGAACCATAGTCGACGATACTCGACGAACACAAGTCGACGATACTCGACGAACCATAGTCGACGATACTCGACGAACCATTGTCGACGATACTCGACGAACCATAGTCGACGATACTCGACGAACCATAGTCGACGATACTCGACGAACCATTGTCGACGATACTCGACGAACCATAGTCGACGATACTCGACGAACCATAGTGGACGATACTCGACGAACCATAGTCAACCATACTCGATGAACCATAGTCGACGATACTCCTTGGCAACATTTGTCGGACCCCATTCTATATGGTGATTGGTAACCTTTACCAACACAGTCAATCTTCCAACTTCTCCACATGCTCTTATGTGCGACCCTGCATGCTCATATCGCGTTGGCAGTGAGATTACATGTTTGACCACTTCTAGATCACAATGGTAACTCCAACAAGATAGATAATTCCTGCGTCTAAGAGTTTCATAACCTCGCCCTTAACAACTTCTTTCATTTTTGGGTTTATACGACATTGAGGTTGTATGGAGTTACGCGAATTATCTTCCATTAAGATTTTATGAGTGCAGAAAGATGGGTTTTTGCCCTTGATATCAGAAATTTGCCAGGCAATAGCTCGGCGATGTTTACGTAAAACTAAAAGAAGTTTATCATCTACAAAAGCTGTGTCTATCATTTGCTTTATGTTTTGATTAAGCTCGTTATAAAACGTCTGCACTTGTAACCATACAGGCAGCGCATGATGTTGGCATCGTCTTAATAATTCTTTAAATCTTTCCCAAGTTTCATATAAGGTTTCAGAGTCTATTTGTCCAAAAGCAGAAATGTCGTTCCTAAGTTTTGCAGTTTTAGCTGGTGGAAAATACTTCGCCAAAACAATTTCAGTTAATTGATCCCAGGTTGTGATGCTATTTTTAGGTAGAGTATTAAGCCACTTCTTAGCCTTAGTTCTTAGAGAAAAGGAAATAATCTTAGCCTAAAAGCATCATTTGTAACACCATTTATCTTGAAGGTGTCATAAATCTCAAGAAAGCTTGTTATATGTGCGTTCAGATCTTCATCTTGAAGTACGTCATATTGTACATACTGCTGCACCAGTTGAATTATGCTAAGCTTTAGTTCGAATTTATTATTAGCTATAGCAGGGCGCACTATACTAGATTTTGTTCCCTCTAGATTTGGCCGTGCATAATAGGATATAGGCCTATGCACGACTTCCTCCACGTGGGGTTCTTCCATTCTTAAAGTAGAGAATGACTTGGAGTCCTCAACCGATACTTGGAGAGTAGGGCATTGAAATTGCGATCTTCTCCGAAGAGTACGCTCAATTTCGTGGTCCAAGTCCAAAATAACCGACGGACTCCCGCGGGTCATGCACTAAAAGAAGAGAAGAGAAGAAAGAGAAATAAATAGACAAGAAAAAAGCTAGATTTGTTTTAATATTTTAACTCCCGAATTTCCCAAGGGCTATCCAATGAAGGGATCACAAGGTACTAGACAATATAGTGACACTTAAAGCCCTTTGCCCTTTTCGAGAGAATTAGGTGGCGTAGAAAAATTATGAAGTTGGTTTCTATTAAGAGCGATAATAAATTTTTTTGGATTTTAATATTTTAAAAGGAGGATGAGAAAGAGAAATGATAAAATTAATAGGTTCGTGTTTTCGATATATCAACGAAAGTTGCTCCCCAGCAACGGCGCAAAAAACTTGGTGATCGCTTTCCGCTTAAGAAAAGAGAGCAAAACTAGCAATCCAATTAGGCAAGTATACCTATCGAACTGTAGCTAGGGGACACAAGTGCCGTATTGAAATCCAAGAAGTGTTGAGTACACTTACTCACACGAAGACTTATTTTATCGACGGAAAACTTTAGGGATAAAGAGAAAATTAAACACACTTAATCAAAGGAAAATAGCACTAAAGGAGAACTAAATGCAGCTGAGTAGATAGCATAAAAGAAACGATTACGATAAGGGATTAGAATGATGAAATAGAAATGCACTCGATCGATAATCACCTCGGCTAAAGTCGATTAAAAACACGAAAAATAAACCTAAGCTTAATAGGGGAAAGGTCCTTGACCGTGGAGGTTCCTAAAGCTTCAACACGCTTCTTTTGAAGTCGTGCTCAACTGAGTTTAGGAAGTTCCGACCGTCTCTCGTCTCAATTGGAGGCCTAAAGATCGCTTTATGCGGTGAACCCCACTATTGGATTTTACTCCAATCCGGGATATTTGGACGTCTGCCACTCTCGATGGGTGCATACAACTCTCTTTACTTTTGAATGCTCATTTGAAACTATCGGCCTCTCGGCTAGCCAAGAATGAAAGCTATTTTTGAAATTATATATCGACAATATAATTCAAAATGAGAAAAATCAAGAGTAATTTGATGGCCTAAACCCTAAAAAGAAAAGGTAGATTAAAAGCATCATAACTTAATCACTCGAATCTCGGATCATCAAGATCGAGTACAAGGAGGATTAGTTAATCATAGCAAAGTGGAGGAGGGGGGATGAGTAGTAAAGCATTAAGAACACAAGGTAATAAAGAGAACTTATATTAATAAAGAAAGAGAGCTACACTTAAAATGAAAATTACAATTGCATGGAAATTGAAATCCTATTCTAGCCCTACAATTATCAACAAGAGCAAGTGCAAAAATTACAATAAAAGCTAAAAAACTAAGCACTAAGATAGGGTTAAGAAAATTACAAAATAAGAAAGAGAGAGAGAGAGAGAGAGAAGAACACTAAAAAAGACAAGAAATAAAGGGCCAGCACCTCCCTTCTCAACCTAAACTTTTTTCTGAAATGGAAGGGGGGGCTTGAATTTATAGGAAAAATTCTCGAGTTGGTCACTCCCTAGGTCATGCCCGGGGAGGGCGTGTCAGGGGGCGTGAAACGTACGGGGTTGACCACAAGTTCTGGATTCATGCAAGAAGGATGATTGCTTCTGTACGATGGCTGACATGCCCTGGTTCACAGCTCTTGAAATTTATCTTCAAGAAATGCTCTGCTGGACCTGTGAAGTACCAACAACTAGGGTTATCCCTTTGCTGCAACTTAAATAAGAAAGTGGAATTTCTGATTTTTATGTTGAAGATGATTTTATTCTTCAGGTAACTGTTTCTTCAACAGCTAATTGTCTGTGAGTCACATGCTGACTTGTTTTTGGCTCTTAGATAAGCACTTTAAACCGATTCTCCAAGCTCTGCAACAATGGAGAGTGGAAAGATGATGTCCAGTTGTGTGTTTTAAAAAGGCTTCTTTTCTTTCATTGATCTCTGCCTTTTATTATTTGCCCATCAACGGATCTTTGAGCAGTGGGCCCCACTTAGAATTGGTTGGCTGGTATCTAGATTTTTCTTTAATAGCTGTACTGAAGTCAAGCGACGACATTTGTCGCGTACTGTAGCTTTCTGGTTCAGTTTAGAAAGGTACAGAGCAACAGATCTGCAGATTTGCTTCCAGCTCAAGATTCTTGTTGCTTTGAAGAAGTTAGGGCTGAGGACATCTCAGCTCAGGAAGAAGAAGGCTCAGAGAAATTTCTCTATTGTCAGAATCATCAACAGCCACATACACCCTGTAGGACCTTAACAAATTTGAGTTGTAGTCCTAAATATATAAAGGCTGAGTGTATGATCCAAGTGTGGATCTGAGTGTAGGATCCAAGTGTGGATCTGAGTGTAGGATCCAAGAGTGGATCTGAGTGTAGGATAACTTGGTGATCTAAGATAGGATTATGTTTAGAATCTGAGTATAGGGCTTTGGCTTGAGTGTAAGATTCAAGTTTGAATATGAGATATAGGATCCAGTTTGGATCTGATGTAGGTGATCAATTGATCACTAAGCTGTAGGGCCTTTGTGCCTGAGGTAGGGCTTTTGAGCCTAAGGTAGGAGAGTCATTCTCTGAGTGTATGACCTTTGGGTCTGAGGTAGGATATAGATTTGGATCTGAGGTAGGGACTTTGTGACTAAGCTGTAGAGGAGTCATTCTCTCTGAGGTAGGATACTTTGTGGATAAGAGGCTTGGATGTCCTCCTAGCCTGAGTAGTAGGGACTTTGTTCCTGAGGTAGGTGATCTTTGGATCACTGAGTTGTTATGTAACATCCCATTTCCGGCTAGACCCCTAGGAGTCGGTTGGTTGTGGTAGAACCCTGGGGAGCCCAGAAATCGAAATAAATCGACCAGGATTTCGGGTCACGGGTTGGTCACACCCGTGACCCAGGTGTCACGCCCGTGACCTGGGGCATGACTCCCTCGACGATCGTCGATCTCAGGTAGACGATCGTCGGGCGCAAAATTTTCCACCACCCGGCCCTGTCACACCCGTGACCCAGGTGTCACGCCCGTGACCTGGGGCGTGACTCCTTCGACGATCGTCGATCCCAGGTAGACGATCGTCGGGCGCAGAATTTGCCACATGGCCTGTCACGCCCGTGACTCACAATGTCACGCCCGTGACATAGGGCGTGACCACGCTCGACGATCGTCGATCTCAGTTCGACGCTCGTCGACCCAGAATTTTGCCACACGGGCCAGTCACGCCCGTGACCCGGGTGTCACGCCCGTGACCACCCTTCGACGATCGTCGATCTCAGTTCGACGATCGTCGAACCAAGAATTGGCTAACCTGGCCTGTCACGCCCGTGACCTATGCGTCACGCCCGTGACCAAGGCCGAAACGACAGCCAGACTGGAAATTTCCGTAACCGACGCAATAATAAATTCTGATTATGGGAATGAAAACTAAGGGTATTTCTGGGCTGTTTCCAACTTTAATTATTTAAATAATTAAGGAAATGTTGGTCCAATAGGAAATCGCCACCTGGCGAGCACCTCTTCATCTCCAGCGTTTCAACTGCCATTCGTCATAACCGAAACGTCATTGAGGGAATTATTAATGGCCGCGGACGTTTCATCCTTTTCCCTCCCCACTTGCTGATCTATAAAAGACTCCTAAGAGCAAGAGGAAAAGGTTACACTCTCCCTTAAACTGTTTCAGATTTTCCCCCTTGCTGTTGAAGAACTTCCGGCGACGCCACCACCGCGCCAATGGCTTCCCGACGCTCTGCACGCCTTCAGCCCGCGAACAAGGTCCTCCCCTCCCCCTTCTTCTGCGGATAGATCTTAGAAATCGTTAGGAGAGATATCGGGCTCAAAAGAGCCAGATCGGGTGAGCGTATTCGTGATTTTTCCGAAAATTTCATGGTGGCGGGTTCGCCGGAAACCGCCTCTCCAGCGGCCGTGCCGCCGCTCGACGATATCCCTCACCTCAACAGAGGTGGTGGTGGTGGTGGCCGGCCAGGGAGATGGCTGGATGGCCGGAAAATAGTTTGGAAAAGCTACAGGAAATTAGGTTTTCAGGTCTCTGTTTCGGGCTGTAGAAGAAAATGAACAGTGTCATTTAATTAGATTTTTATCTGTGAAGCAATTTCTGAATGAAAATATCTGTCACTTTAAATAATTGGAAAAAAATATCTAGAGGATCCTACAGGAAAAGTGGTCAATATAGAAAATGTAGCCCTTGAAATCTAGTTTAATTTAAAATTGATTTCCCTCGATTTAGAATCCTGGTTAGACCACAGCACCCTTTTTGGTGAGGTCTATCCAGAGGGCCGTCTGGACCTTAGAAAAATTCCCCACTCTAAACCAGTCATCAAAATGACTTGAAATTTGGGGTGTCGCCTAATCTTACCTAGATCTAGGTGCTATCCAAAAATGAGAATTTTTGGGAAATATTTTTCTATAGTTTTGAGAAAAATTCAATAATCCTAGTTTAATTTAATTAGATGGTTAAATAATTTCCAAACCCTCCCAAATTTTGGTGAGTGGTCCCTGGGTTCACCATAAGGTTCTGTATAGTTTTTCATCTCATTTGGAGATGGTCTGGATTAGAAATGATCATCCCTAAGTTTTGCCCTAATAAGGGGTCTTAGGTTAAAAGTGCACTTTTGAGATTTGAGTGGTCAGATCACCTCAACAGAGGCTGAGATTTTTACCACTGCCTAGTAATATTCTCTAGCACCCCCTCATAGAGTTTGAGGCGGATCGGGGTAAGTTTACCCTAAGAACCAAGGCCGAACCCTAAGGATGGATCTTGGTGGTTTGTGAAGGTCATGTGGTCAAATGACCTTGGATTGACCCGAAATTGGGTGAAGAGAACCATAGGGCCAATATAGTTCTCTGGATGAAATCTTAGTAGATTTGGAGACCGTTGGGATAACTAAAAATCTAACCCTAATTTAGGG
Source organism: Platanthera zijinensis (assembly GCA_039513925.1). Lineage (NCBI taxonomy): Eukaryota > Viridiplantae > Streptophyta > Magnoliopsida > Asparagales > Orchidaceae > Platanthera > Platanthera zijinensis. The sequence goes on along the minus strand of CM077091.1, from coordinate 31,036,936 downwards.
TGCAAAACTTATAGAGATAGGAAATGACACTAAAACACATTGAAAAGTGTTGAGATTTGGGTAGTCTGAGTTATAGGGATGGTACAAGCTCTGGATATTTTTCTATGAATTTTAAGATCATTATTTTGGATACTTCATTAACGATGTAGTAGCTTGTATGATTTGCTTAGAAAATTTATTATGGAATATGTACATCTTGGAAATTGATGAGATTTAGGCAGAGAAGGTTTATTATGAATTTAAGTCTCTGTAAATTTTTATGGGATTTTTGGATGATTAATTCTAAGGCTTGTTTCATTAAGTATGTTTTACCTTGATTATTTGATTAAATCTTTAGTGGTGTTTAGCAAGCTGGAAAATTTATGATTCTTTGCACAAAGATCCTTTTTATACCATACTACTGATTAGTAATTTTTCTATAATTTTCCAATGAGTAATTTCAGTACTTCCTTCATTACATAGAATTAACGCGATTATACTGGATAAATGATTTAGAGGCTAAATACTTTCTGTAAAATTCTGGAAATCTGAATTGGAGGTTATTTTACTGTTATTTAGTGATCATAAATTTTTGGGTGGCCATTACTTAAGAATATCATGTAGTTCATGTTTAAATTTACCCATGGCCCATCTTTGGGAAAAATTAAATAAATATCAGATTAATTAGGAAAATTATAAGTTTCTGGATTTAGACAAATTATGATATGGTAGACCTCCAATAATTATTATAGAAGATTTGGAAGATAATTTGGTGTACCTCCCCTTGTGTACCTCATATAGCTTAGGATGGTCTACATATAGTAAGCCACGGAATTCTGGTAGTTGATGGTTGGTAGGGCAAGTTAGGATTGAGTTCATTATTGGAAGTCAGGATAATTAGTGTGAGATTGGTTAGGATAAGGGAGTACGGGAACGACGAAAGATCGTCCATCCCGGGAAGAAGAGGAAGAGTCTTAATACTCTAGGGTTAGAACTAAAGTAACTAAAAGAGGATCGGGTTAAGGGAAATCAACCAATAATAATATGTGCCTTGCGAAAGGGAACTTCGGGCCGTAATGCCGCCGTCTTGGTTCCTAGTGCCCCTTGAGAGCCCTTCACGGGGTATACCGGGGGCAGTCCTGGGCTAACGTAAACCGTAGGAATAATCAATTAAAAGAGCAACTAGTATAACTAGGGTTGCACATTTACACTCCCCGATAGCTAGGAAAGTAGAATTATAGGATTGGTTGCCATTCAGACAGTAGCTCTGAAGGTAGATGCACGGACGGACTGTCCGGGGGGCCGAGGGCTCGAGGGTTGGAGTACAGAATAAAGGTGGTGGGTCTTCAGTATCTGATTGTCGTTCACACCGACATCGGTACGCTGACTCGGCGGTGTGGGACACTTAGCCAAAGAAAGTCTGGAGGGTACATCCAGCAGGAGTATGCGGATACTCTAGGTTGTGTTCTTCTAGGGGCGTATGGAAGGGCTAGCCTGGTAGTGTGGATGCCCGCCTAGGAGTGGGGGGCCCGACCCACTGTCTCCGTTTGCCACTACGGAGGTTCCTGGGAGTGAAGCTAGCTGCCCGAACAGGGGGAACTAAAGGTCTGTGCGCATAGAGTCGTGTGCGTGAGTTGCACTTGCATGAATCATGGCATAGCATATCACGACACTCATATTTGCATACAACCGACACCCCAACGTATAAATTGGTATGGGACTTTTTATACTATGGGAGCTTTGCAGAAGATCCCTTAACTTATAAGTTTGTATGGGCATTCATATAAGTTAAGGTTACATACTTATTTACTTGTTTGTTTACTTACTGTTCTCTAGCTGCCTTTTATACAATTTGCTACTTATTAATTGCTCTACCTATTACAACATTTACACTGTTCACCCGTTATAACTTGCTGTTAGGTCCACCGTCACCTGCTTGATTATTCTCCACTTTTGTAGCTTCCCTTTCCTCCTCTCCTCCCGATGCCTAGGAGCCGTGGTGGGAGGGGTAGGGGATGATAGGGCTTAGTCTTTATGACTAATGGTTTTCGAACCAAACATTACAGGAGCTCCGGATGGGAGACAGGGACCAGCACCAGCGGAGTACGGTGCGCATGGAGGTGGGACAGTCTAGCACCGGTGCACCTGCGACCAGCTCCGTGAGTGATTAGTATTTTCTTAGCTTCCGCGATGAGTGACTTGTAGTGAGGACTCTGATGTACTGGGCTCGAGCCCATTTATCTATTTCCTAATATTACTCTTGATGGACTGGTTATGATTTCACTTTTATTTACATATTTCTGTGGACTTGTTTACATTTTTGTATAAATGCTTCTCTCTCTTGTGATCGAAAAGGGCCGGCAGAATTGGCGTTTTGTAGTGGTTGCCTTCCCGTGAGCCAGTGCCACCGCAAAGCGGCAATTCTGGGCTAAGACCCCGGTGGTTGAAAAAGAAAAAAAAGGGGTCTGACAAGTGGTATCAGAGGAAACCTCGATCGAAGAGAAATAGTCCAAAAAACCTTGGGCCACCCCCGTGCGAGCTTAGTTTGCGGACAAACTAGCAGCGGAAGCAGTGGTGTGCCCATAAGGGAAATCACATGTGAATGTCCATCCTAACTCTTCTTAATTCCATTCATTCGCTCTCTAACAAATGGAATTTTTACTTGTAGCCTGCGACGAACCCTACATCGCAGCAGGGGACACCTCAGGCTCCGAATGTGGTCCCGACTCCGCCAGCACCAGTTCCGTTCCAGCAGACGGAGATGGGGCAAACACTGACAACCATCCTGGAGGCCTTCAGAGCCCAGCAAGCCCCGGCCCCACAGCCAAACCCCGGGCCAATTGGATGACTGTCTTCCGGGGACTTTCCCCTCCATCCTACCAGGGGACGGAGTCTGCAGTACGTACGGAGGAGTGGTTGGACACCATTTACGAGATGCTGGCAGGGATTCGATGCCCCACGGAGGAGGCAGTCGCTTTGGCGGTCTCCTGCTTAGATTCACACGGAAAGAGATGGTGGAAATCTCAGCTGGACACCACCTTTGTAGGGATGGACTGTGCTGATATTACTTGGGAGGAGTTCAGAGCAGCGCTCTTGGGACATTTTGTACCTCAGTCGGCGAGAGATGACCTGGAGGATAGGTTCCTGCGATTGAGGAAGGGGAACAGGACTGTGGTGGAGTACTATAAGGAGTTCACTCACCTGGCCCGTTATGCGGACGCTTACCAGTTAGACGATGCTGGCTATGCCCAGAGGTTTTATAAGGGGCTGCAAGATGACATGAGGCAGGCCCTCCTTTTCGTCTCAGAGGGGAGTCTAGCCAGGATTCTGGAGATGGCTAAGAAGAGAGAGGCGGATCAGCTTACAGTGAGGAGCCGGAAGAGACCGGCTGATGATACAGTGATTGGAGGATGTAGAGACCGTCCTCGAGGCCAGGTTATTGGAGAGAGAAGGAACGGGGATCAGCCTCGTCAAGAGTTTGGGCAGGAGCAGAGGAGTCAGGGGGTATTGGCTCCCTAGCCTATACAGATGCTGGAAATGCCCAGGACAGCAGAGCAGCCACCGGTATGCTATCAGTGCAACCAGCCGGGGCATATCAAGAGGAACTGCCCTGTGAGGCGAGCACCCCCACCAGCACATCAGGGCGCTCCACCTCCCCGACAGTTTGGCGGACGAGGACAGGACCGAGGACGAGGATTTCAGGATCGAGGTCGTAGGCCAGAGAGAGAGCAGGTGTATGCTCTAGACCTGACACAGCCCCGGGACCCGGAGCAGGTTATCACAGGTATGACAGTACTTTTCAGATTTTCTTCATATAAACTACTATTTTAAACATAACCTGGTTAAAAATTAAGAGAAGATAAACTACAATAAGAATACTAAGACATTTAATTACCCCAGGCATAGTCTTCGTGAGCAGCAAGCCCGCTCACACCCTCTTCGACACTGGTGCGTCACAATCATTCATGTCGGAGGATTTCGTGAAAGGACTGGCAGGAGTGGAGCCATTCACCGGGAAGATGATGAGGGTGCGCCTACCCGATGGATCAGAGAAATTGACCTCTGCTCATTGTAATATGAAAGCGAGGATCGGCGGGAAGGCATTCGAGGCACCAGCGACGGTTCTGAAGATGCCAGATTACGATCTGATTCTGGGCATGACTTGGCTGTATTGGAACCATGCCCAGATCGATTGCGTGGCGAAGAGGATCACCATGAGGCACGGCGACTCCTTCATTGTTATCGAAGGTATTATACCAGCACCCCGTACCTTACTATCGTCTGTGCAGGCCATTAAGGCCCACCTGTAGGGGGAAGAAGTTTATCAGGTCCTCTTTGAGGCGGTCGTAGCCAAGGACTCCATTGCAGATATTCCAGTAGTGCGGGACTTCGCCGACGTATTTTCGGAGAAGCTACCAGGGTTACCCCCGCATCGAGAGGACTTTCAAATTCAGCTCGTACCGGGGGCTAAGCCGGTATCCAGAGCTCCCTATCGAATGGCCCCAAAGGAGTTGGTGGAATTCCGAAGCCAGCTTCAGGAGTTAGTGGAGGCCGGGTTCGTTCAGCCTAGCTCATCACCATGGGGAGCTCCGGTGCTGTTCGTTAAGAAGAAGGACGGGACCCTTCGGCTGTGCATCGATTACCGGGCTCTGAACAGGTTGACAGTCCAGAATACTTATCCCTTACCACGGATAGACGAGCTTTTTGACCAGCTGGAGGGAGCCCATTGGTTCTCAAAGCTGGATCTGAGGTCAGGGTACTACCAGCTTCGTATTCGGGAGGAGGACATCCCGAAGACGGCCTTCATCAGCAGATATGGCTTGTACGAGTTCACCGTGATGCCGTTCGGGCTCACGAATGCACCCTCCGCATTCATGACTTTGATGAATCGGGTGTTCGAGGAGTATCTGGACGTATTTGTCATTGTATTCATCGATGACATTCTCATCTATTCAAGGACGGAGGAGGAGCACGCGAGACATCTGGCCTTGACCTTGGGGAAGCTGCGTGAGCATGAGATGTATGCCAAGTACAGCAAGTGCCAGTTCTGGCTAAAGGAGGTGGCCTTTCTGGGCCATGTCATCAGCAGAGCAGGTCTGGCAGTGGATCCTGCAAAGATCCAGGCAGTACGGGATTGGCCATCGCTAAAGTCGGCCACGGATGTTCGAAGTTTCTTGTGACTTGCCGGTTACTACCGGAAGTTCGTCGAGGGGTTCTCTCAGATTGCCCTCCCTCTTACGTCTCTGACGAAGAAGGAGTCCCCTTTTATATGGACGCCTCGATGCGAATCTGCCTTCCAGGAGCTGAAGGATCATCTCACCTCGGCCCCCATCCTTGCTCTTCCATCAGGGAAGGAGGGATTCCAGGTATATACAGATGCTTCCTATCAGGGGATGGGTGCCGTCCTTATGCAGAATGGGCACGTAATAGCCTATGCCTCCCGTCAGTTGAAGCAGCACGAGTAGAACTACCCCGTGCATGATTTGGAGATGGGGGCAGTCATTTTTGCTCTTAAGATCTGGCGACACTATATCTACGGAGTACATTGTGATATCTTCTCCGACCATAAGAATCTGAAGTACGTCGACACCCAGAAGGAGTTAAACATCAGACAGAGACGCTGGGTGGAGTTTCTGTCGGACTACCAGTATACCATGCACTACCATTCGGGGAAGGCGAACGTGGTCGCAGATGCTCTGAGCCGGAGAGCGAGTACGACAGGAGTAGGCCCGCAGCTGATGGCCTTGGAGTTGATTAGATCATTCGAGGAGATGCAGATTTCGCTAGTGTCGGAGGATGACCCGGAGCTGTACATGGAGTACCTGGGGTCGATGGCTACTACTGATGATATTCGGGACCGCATCAGAGATGGGCAGATGCTGGATGAGAGAGCTGAGCCGATATTCTGAGCCTTGGAGGAAGGCACGACGGGAGATTACTCTTTGAGGGATGGGCTCCTGTGTTTCCGAGGCAGAGTCTACATACCAGCAGGAGGACGGATCCGAGAGGATATTTTGACGGAAGCTCATTGCAGCTGATATTTGGTACACCCGGGGATCACCAAGATGGTAAAGGATTTAAAGAGGACGATGTACTGGCCGGGTATGAAGAAAGATATTACGTATTTTGTGACGCATTGCGAGGCCTGCCAGCTCGTGAAGGCGGAGTGTAGGAACCCGGCAGGTTTACTGCAGCCGCTTCCGGTGCCGGAATGGAAGTTTGAGGATATAGCCATGGACTTCATACATGGGCTACCTCGATCCCGTGCGGGGAATGACTCGATCTGGGTGATAGTGGACAGGCTAACGAAGGTGGCCAAATTCATTCCAGTGGAAAAGGGCGCACCAGTCAGTGTATTAGTACGGAGGTTCATTGAGCAGTTTGTGTGTTATCATGGGGTGCCCAAGACTATCGTTTCGGATCGGGATGGGCGGTTTACATCCAGGGAATGGAGGTCAGTCCAGGCCCATCTGGGTTCTCGGTTGACATTCAGCACAGCTTTTCACCCTCAAACCGACGGACAGACAGAGCGCACTAACCGTACACTGGAGGATCTATTGCGACTATGTATTTTGGACCGTGGCGAGACTTGGGAGAGATTGCTGCCACTGGTCGAGTTTTCGTACAACAACGCTCATCATTCCAGCATAGGAATGGCTCCATACGAAGAGTTGTACGGAAGGAGGTGCAGAACCCCACTATCATGGGTTCAGGATGAGGATCCGCAGGCACTAGGCTCGGAGTTTGTGGGAGATACAGATGCTCAGATTAGATTGATCTGAGACAGGATGTTGGAAGCCCAGAGCAGACAGGCGAAATACTACGATGCGAGGCATCGCCAAGTAGAGTTCCAGGTAGGAGACTGGGTTTTCTTGAAGATACGGCCGATGCACGGAGTCTCGCGGGTTCGCGGGCGGAAGAAGCTCAGTCCGAGATATATGGGGCCCTATAGGATCCTGGAGCGGATCGGCCCCTTAGCCTATAGACTGGAGCTACTGCCGGAGTTAGCGGGATTGCATGACGTCTTCCACGTCTCCTCACTTCGGAGGGCTCTGCTACGCTCTGAGCAGCTGATTTCCTCGGCAGATGGCCCGGTGGCCTCGGATCGGTCAGTCAACTTGGAGCCTATCAGGATTGACGACACAGCAGTGCGTGTCTTGCGACGGAAGAAGGTTTCGTTGTTCAAGATTCTGTGGAACAATCATGGGCAGGAGGAGCATACATGGGAGCCACAGGACTTGATGCGGCAAAAATACCCGGAATTGTTTCGTCAGGTATACCTCACAACCCTTCTGGACAATCAATTTGCCTTCCTGTTTTAAACCAATGGGACTGAAATTTCAAGAATAGGGGCTAATCTTTTGTTTATTGGGGTGAATGTACCTAGTTTGGTGGGCAAATTAATCTTAGACTTAGAAATCGCATAAAGCAAACATCACGTAGAGATGTAATTTCTTTAATTCTCATGGGATGTTACAAGCTTCTTATCCCGATTAGAGTCCCGTAGGCTTAACCTTGATTTCGGGGACGAAATCTTTGTTTTGTTTTTTGGGATATGTAACATCGCATTTCCGGCTAGACCCCTAGGAGTCGGTTGGTTGTGGTAGAACCCTAGGGAGCCCAGAAATCGAAATAAATGGACCAGGATTTCGGGTTACGGGTTGGTCATGCCCGTGACCCAGGTGTCACGACCGTGACCTGGGGCGTGACTCCCTCGACGATCGTCGATCTCAGGTAGACGATCGTCGGGCGCAAAATTTTCCACCCGGCCCTGTCACGCCCGTGACCCAGGTGTCACGCCCGTGACCTGGGGCGTGACTCCTTCGACGATCGTCGATCCCAGGTAGACGATCGTCGAGCGCAGAATTTGCCACATGGCCTGTCACGCCCGTGACTCACAATGTCATGCCCGTGACATAGGGCGTGACCACGCTCGACGATCGTCGATCTCAGTTCGACGCTCGTCGACCCAGAATTTGGCCACACGGGCCAGTCACGCCCGTGACCCGAGTGTCACGCCCGTGACCACCCTTCGACGATCGTCGATCTCAGTTCGACGATCGTCGAACCCAGAATTGGCTAACCTGGCCTGTCACGCCCGTGACCTATGCGTCACGCCCGTGACCAAGGCCGAAACGACAGCCAGACTGGAATTTTCCGTAACCGACGCAATAATAAATTCTGATTATGGGAATGAAAACCAAGGGTATTTATGGGCCGTTTCCTACTTTAATTATTTAAATAATTAAGGAAATGTTGGTCCAATAGGAAATCGCCACCTGGCGAGCACCTCTTCATCTCCAGCGTTTCAACTGCCATTCGTCATAACCGAAACGTCATTGAGGGAATTATTAATGGCCGCGGACGTTTCATCCTTTTCCCTCCCCACTTGCTGATCTATAAAAGACTCCTAAGAGCAAGAGGAAAAGCTTACACTCTCCCTTAAACTGTTTCAGATTTTCCCCCTTGCTGTTGAAGAACTTCCGGCGACGCCACCACCGCGCCAATGGCTTCCCGACGCTCTGCACGCCTTCAGCCCGCGAACAAGGTCCTCCCCTCCCCCTTCTTCTGCGTATAGATCTTAGAAATCGTTAGGAGAGATATCGGGCTCAAAAGAGCCAGATCGGGTGAGCGTATTTGTGATTTTTCTGAAAATTTCATGGTGGCGGGTTCGCCGGAAACCGCCTCTCCAGCGGCCGTGCCGCCGCTCGACGATAGCCCTCACCTCAACAGAGGTGGTGGTGGTGGTGGCCGGCCAGGGAGATGGCTGGATGGCCGGAAAATAGTTTGGAAAAGCTACAGGAAATTAGGTTTTCAGGTCTCTGTTTCGGGCTGTAGAAGAAGATGAACAGTGTCATTTAATTAGATTTTTATCTGTGAAGCAATTTCTGAATGAAAATATCTGTCACTTTAAATAATTGGAAAAAAATATCTAGAGGCTCCTACAGGAAAAGTTGTCAATATAGAAAATGTAGCCCTTGAAATCTAGTTTAATTTAAAATTGATTTCACTTGATTTAGAATCCTGGTTAGACCACAGCAGCCTTTTTGGTGAGGTCTATCCAGAGGGCCATCTGGACCTTAGAAAAATTCCCCACTCTAAACCAGTCATCAAAATGACTTGAAATTTGGCGTGTGGCCTAATCTTACCTAGATCTAGGTGCTATCCAAAAATGAGAATTTTTGGGAAATATTTTTCTATAGTTTTGAGTAAAATTCAATAATCTTAGTTTAATTTAATTAGATTGTTAAATAATTTCCAAACCCTCCCAAATTTTGGTGAGTGGTCCCTAGGTTCACCATAAGGTTCTGTATAGTTTTTCATCTCATTTGGAGATGGTCTGGATTAGAAATGATCATCCCTAAGTTTTGCCCTAATAAGGGGTCTTAGGTTAAAAGTGCACTTTTGAGATTTGAGTGGTCAGATCACCTCAACAGAGGCTGAGATTTTTACCACTGCCTAGTAATATTCTCTAGCACCCTCTCATAGAGTTTGAGGTGGATCGGGGTAAGTTTACCCTAAGAACCAAGGCCGAATCCTAAGGATGGATCTTGGTGGTTTGTGAAGGTCATGTGGTCAAATGACCTTGGATTGACCCGAAATTGGGTGAAGAGAACCATAGGGCCAATATAGTTCTCTGGATGAAATCTTAGTAGATTTGGAGACCGTTGGGATACCTAAAAATCTAACCCTAATTTAGGGTGCAAAACTTGTAGAGATAGGAAATGACACTAAAACACATTGAAAAGTGTTGAGATTTGGGTAGTCTGAGTTATAGTGATGGTACAAGCTCTGGATATTTTTCTATGAATTTTGGATACAAGATCATTATTTTGGATACAAGATCATTATTTTGGATACTTCATTAACGATGTAGTAGCTTGTATGATTTGCTTAGAAATTTTATTATGGAATATGTACTTCTTGGAAATTGATGAGATTTAGGCAGAGAACGTTTATTATGAATTTAAGTCTCTGTAAATTTTTATGGGATTTTTGGATGATTAATTCTAAGGCTTGCTTCATTAAGTATATTTTACCTTGATTATTTGATTAAATCTTTAGTGGTGTTTAGCAAGCTGGAAAATTTATGATTCTTTGCACAAAGATCCTTTTTATATCATACTACTGATTAGTAATTTTTCTATAATTTTCCGATGAGTAATTTCAGTACTTCCTTCATTACATAGAATTAACGCGATTATACTGGATAAATGATTTAGAGGCTAAATACTTTCTGTAAAAGTCTGGAAATCTGAATTGGAGGTTATTTTACTGTTATTTAGTGATCATAAATTTTTGGGTGGCCATTACTTAAGAATATCATGTAGTTCATGTTTAAATTTACCCATGGCCCATCTTTGGGAAAAATTAAATAAATATCAGATTAATTAGGAAAATTATAAGTTTCTGGATTTAGACAAATTATGATATGGTAGACCTCCAGTAATTATTATAGAAGATTTGGAAGATAATTTGGTGTACCTCCCCTTGTGTACCTCATATAGCTTAGGATGGTCTACATACAGTAAGCCACGGAATTCTGGTAGTTGATGGTTGGTAGGGCAAGTTAGGATTGAGTTCATTATTGGAAGTCAGGATAATTAGAGTGTGAGACTGGTTAGGATAAGGAGTACGGGAACGACGAAAGATCGTCCATCCCGGGAAGAAGAGGAAGAGTCTTAATACTCTAGGGTTAGAACTAAAGTAACTAAAAGAGGATCGGGTTAAGGGAGATCAACCAATAATAATATGTGCCTTGCGAAAGGGAACTTCGGGCCATAATGCTGCCGTCTTGGTTCCTAGTGCCCCTTGAGAGCCCTTCACGGGGTATACCGGGGGCAGTCCTGGGCTAACGTAAACCGTAGGAATAATAAATTAAAAGAGCAACTAGTATAACTAGGGTTGCACATTTACACTCCCCGATAGCTAGGAAAGTAGAATTATAGGATTGGTTGCCATTCAGAAAGTAGCTCTGAAGGTAGATGCACGGACGGACTGTCCGGGGGGCCGAGGGCTCGAGGGTTGGAGTACAGAATAAAGGTGGTGGGTCTTCAGTATCTGATTATCGTTCACACCGACATCGGTACGCTAACTCGGCGGTATGGGACACTTAGCCAAAGAAAGTCTGGAGGGTACATCCAGCAGGAGTACGCGGATACTCTAGGTTGTGTTCTTCTAGGGGCGTACGGAAGGGCTAGGCCTGGTAGTTTGGATGCCCGCCTAGGAGTGGGGGGCCCGACCCACTGTCTCCGTTTGCCACTACGGAGGTTCCTGGGAGTGAAGCTAGCTGCCGAACAGGGGGAACTAAAGGTCTGTGCGCATAGAGTCGTGTGCGTGAGTTGCACTTGCATGAATCATGGCATAGCATATCACTACACTCATATTTGCATACAACCGACACCCCAACGTATAAATTGGTATGGGACTTTTTATACGATGGGAGCTTTGCAGAAGATCCCTTAACTTATAAGTTTGTATGTGCATTCATATAAGTTAAGGTTACATACCTATTTACTTGTTTGTTTACTTACTGTTCTCTAGCTGCCTTTTATACAATTTGCTACTTATTAATTGCTCTACCTATTACAACATTTACACTGTTCACCCGTTATAACTTGCTGTTAGGTCCACCGTCACCTGCTTGATTATTCTCCACTTTTGTAGCTTCCCTTTCCTCCTCTCCGCCCGGTGCCTAGGAGCCGGGGTGGGAGGGGTAGGGGATGATAGGGCTTAGTCTTTATGACTAATGGTTTTCGAACCAAACATTACAGGAGCTCCGGATGGGAGACAGGGACCAGCACCAGCGGAGTACGGTGCACATGGAGGTGGGACAGTCTAGCACCGGTGCACCTGCGACCAGCTCCGTGAGTGATTAGTATTTTCTTAGCTTCTGCGATGAGTGACCTTTAGTGAGGACTCTGATGTACTGGGCTCGAGCCCATTTATCTATTTCCTAATATTACTCTTGATGGACTGGTTATGATTTCACTTTTATTTACATATTTCTGTGGACTTGTTTACATTTTTGTATAAATGCTTCTCTCTCTTGTGATCGAAAAGGGCCGGCAAAATTGGCGTTTTGTAGTGGTTGCCTTCCCGTGAGCCGGTGCCACCGCAAAGCGGCAATTCTGGGCTAAGACCCCGGTGGTTGAAAAAGAAAAAAAAAAGGGGTCTTACATTTTAAGCCTTGTGCTTGAGCTATAGGTCTTGGAGGAGACCGAGTAGTACTACGAGATCGTGCTATATGCTCTTAGGAGCTGAGATTAGAGAAGTGTCTTGTCTAATAAGTTGTTAGAAAGATGAGAAGGAAAGTGGATTTACCCATAATTTGGGGAACAACTTAAAATTGTTGTGTTGTCTGTGTGATTGCCTTGAAAGCACAAGTAACATAATCTCATCACTCACATAAGTAATTAATTAAAAATATAGCAAAAGAGTCTAATAACCTATTCACCCCCCCTTTAAGTAATTTAGCTATTCTTGAAAACAAAGACTTTCATTCCTTCAGTCTATCTTATCCCTTTTATCTTCCGCAAATTAACGGCTCCAAGAAGCACTGGGGACCACCTGTGGTTGGCAGCTGTACCTTGCTTTAACGGAAGAAGACGTACTGTAGGCCTCCAACGATATTTGTTGTGTTTTGTAGTTTTCCTGCAACTAATTTGAACTTTGTTGACTTTGGTTGACATCAACATTTGTGGACTTAGCCAAATTCTCAGATTTAGCTCCAGCATTGAGTGCGTTGAGAGAACATCTCAATGAATCTAAACTTAGTCAAATTCTCTGCACCATCAGGCATTAAGTGTGTTAAGTGAACTGGCTTTACTCAACGCATCTGGACTTAGCCGAACTCTTCTACACTGCCAGCTGTTGAGTGCATTGAGTGAATCTTCATCACTCAATGCCCCTAGACTTAGCTGCAACTTTTATCTGCTAGGCAATGAGAGCGTTGAGTGAAGCTTGATCACTCAACGCTTTTGTACTTAGCCGCTTCTTTGAAATCTGCCAGCTTGTTGAGGCGTTGAATGAGCTGTCATCACTCAACGCTTCTAAACTTAGACAGATTTCTCTGTCTCTCTTTCCTTATGCTTTGACTAATTGTTCTTCTATCGACGCCTTCCTGTTTCGGCATTGAGTGAGTTGTCCTCACTCAAGGATTTTGGACTTAGCAAGATTTCATTGCAGAATCTTCAACTACTTGAGCTTGTCTCAACGCTGCTTGGTATATGGCGTTGAGTGAATTGGCTTCACTCAATGCCTGTGGACCTATTCATTTTTTCAGCTTGTCAATACCGAGGCTTTGACAGACTCAGCTATACTCGATGCCTTCTTGTATATGGCATTGAGTGAACTGCCTTCACTCAACGCCTGTGAAATTAGTCGTAGAATTTCTTTACAGACTGCTTGGATTTGACTGTCCACACCTTACTTAGAACTTTTTGGCATCTTGCATTGAGTGAAATGGCTTCACTCAATGCATGTGGACTTAAGGCGATTTTCAGCCTTTCATACATTCTTCTTTGACTTTTGGCGTTGAGTGAACTGGCTTCACTCAACGCCTGTGGACTTAGACAGATTTCTATCTCTCCACTTCTCTACCTTGTGACCGCCTGTCACGGCCACTTAAACAACCTGTCTAACCTTATTCCAAAGAACATCCTGCACATGATGAGTTTAACCAACAGAAAATACAACTATTCTCTTAGTGTTGATGGTGATGTCTATTCAAATCAAGTCTAGAGAACATTGATGGCAATATTCCCAACAGGAAACTCTGAGGAGGAGGTGGCTAAGCTCAGGGCAGAGCTAGCCATTCGGTTCGATAAGAAGGACTTGGGTAAGCTCCACCACTTCCTTGGACTCGAGTTGGAGATGAAAGAGAGAGACATACTCGTTTCCCAAAGGGGCTATGCGAATAGGATCGTTCAGTGGTTCGGCATGCGGGAAAGGAAGAGTAGTTCTACTCCACTTGATGTTGGCATAAATCTTCGATGAGATGAGCGGAGGATACTACCATATCCTTTAGTGTTCTGTGCTCTGGTGGGGATCTTTATTTACTTGACGATTACGAGGACAGAAATTGTATATGTTGTAGGCTGAGTAAGTCGTTATATGGCGGAACCTCGGAAGTCTCGTATAATGGAGACAAGGAACATTCTAAAGTATGCGAAGTCCACTTATGATATAGGTCTCCTTTATGGGAGAGGTACTGACTTCAACCTGCACGGTTATACAAATGCTGATTATGAGGGAGATTCAGACGACCGGAAGTCGACATCCGGTTACGTATTCACATGTGGATCAGCGGGTATCTCGTGGTGTATCAAGAAGCAGGATTTTGTGTCTGTCTCTACTATGGAAGCGGAGTACAATGCTTCAGCCTTGGTAGCTCGGGAAGCCATCTTGATTAGGAGGCTAGTAGAGGACATCCATGAAGAAGTGTGTGATCTCACTCTGCTATGCGGTGACAATGAAAGTGACCTTAAACTTCTTAATAATCTAGTTTGTCACATGCGGAGTAAGCACATTGAGATTAAGCATCATTTCATTCAGTATAAGGTGTTGGAGGGGTCTCTTGTGGGTGTATATGTGCGTAGAGAGGACAACATCGCGGACATCTTCACAAAGCCGCTGTCGAAGGGGCCATTTACTCGGTTACGGGGATTGCTATGGCTGGTATCCACTTCTCACTTCAAGGGGGAGTGTTAAATTTTTTGAAGTGAAAGTGGGAGGCCTGAGCTTCCTAGGCGGTCTGTCCACGCGATCTATGCAAGCAGGGGGTGGCAACTAGATAGGTCGATAATTCTGTGGCTGGCAGTTTGTTCCCTGAGGTAATCGGGAGGATAAGATGGTTATCCGCTCAGTTTGCCGGTTTTTGCAGACTGGTTATGGAGTCTGCCGGCTTTGTGAAGACGGATCTTTGTATCCGCTGGTGCTGTGTTCGTACCAGGGATAGATGGTGGTGTGGATTTGTTCTGGTTTTGTACCAAGTCCAGGTGTGCTCAGTCTGGGAGGTCGCGCGGTTTGTGCGGACTGCCTTCTTCGTCCGCCGAGCTCGGCAGTTGTTTGCCTTGTGCTTATTTTCAAGCTCGGAGTATGCGGTATGGAGAAGTTTTCGCAAGTGCATGCATACTGGAGCTGAGTCCGCTTGTGTGCGAACTGATAGTGTATCTGCAGAGTCTGCTGTTGTATTGTTAGTACTGGCTTGGCTGTGGAGGCAGGGCGGATAGGATTTCTATCCAGACTTGGTGGGTGGTTTGGCCATCTGTGTTTGTGCGGATACTCTCCATACTCGTCGCGGGATAGGGTGGTGATCCTATCGGCTAGGGAGGTGATCAAACTCCTCTCCATGCCTATAAATAGGATCCCCTGTCACATACACTACACACCGAATGAACAGTAAGTGAGCTCGGGTAGTTATTGCGGACATGATTTTCTATTCGCGCGGTTTGAAGAGTTTGACAGGGTTGTGGTGTCCAGGTTGTGCGGATAGCGCTGAAAAGACAGAGACTTGGTTCTAAATTCGATAGGGAACAGTGAGGACTCTGCAGTTTGCAATCGGAGGTTAGCAGCAGGTCGCGGCTTGCGACCAGACGGTCCTCTCTTCTGCAACTTGTTTCCCAGTTCAATAAGCTGTCTGTTTCTGCCGGCTTGTTCAGTTTGGCAGCAGTAGTTTGCGTGATTTGACGGTTAGGCGACCGTGTGATTAGACGGCTTGCAGATCAGCGGACAGAGTTCAGCTTTGGAATAACGGGTAGTCCGCGCGGCTAGTTTACAATTTGGCGACTTAGCGGATTCAGCGGACTCCGTAGTGTAGCAGCAGAGTCGGCGGTTACTCATTGAGTACGCGCGACTAGTTTCTTGCCTTGTATTTTTTCTGCTTTCTTCGGGTACATCGGCGAATCATGTCTCGACATATATGCCACACATTGTATAGTTTTTGATAGTACAAGATACTTGTTATTCTGTTTGAATCTGACTTACTTGATCTCGGATTTGTTGAGTGTTCCTGCGTCTGTTTTTCCGTTTTCCGCAAATTATAAATTTTTACAGTAATCGTTTGACCGGTGAAAATAAGTCCCCCTAAACAGAGCTTAAGATGTTGGAAACTTGGAATATGGCAAGCTCACTCTATTCTAAAATAGAGAAGAAGACATGAATATGTAGTTGGTTGGACCCGAAGGAGGAGGATTCACGAGCTAGTTGTCAACAATTGTTCACACCAGAAATAAAAATTAGTACACATGGAGGCGCCGAACGACAATTCCATGGAAGACTTGAGCAGCTCCAATATAACTGTGATTTGGCTCATTAATGGCGGTAAAAGGCTGCAAAAGAAAGGATGCAACTTAGCAGTCATGGATTTGTTCCAATTCATATATGACGGTTTTTCAATTGTTCTATACGGATGTTGGAGAAGAAAGCTTACGTGGAGTCATATAATTGGATGTGACTTGAATTTCAGTAGCTTGAACCTGAAGCAAATTTTGTATAATGATGCGATTTAACATTGAGATTAAAGCTCCGTTTGGCATGATGTTCGCCGTCATGAATATGGGGGTTAACGCCTACATAAAGAACTTCATCCATTTTTATGTTCAAATGAATGATGTTTGTTATGTGATTCTTAACAAATGACGGTTCAACTCAAGCCTTTACGACTGCCACCACCGTGCCAAACCGAGCAGAGCCTAAGTGGTGTGTGTCGACGTAGGTGAAGAGTAGGTTCATGAACACCGTTATGCTCTATGCCACCAATCTCCTCTCCAACAACAATGTCAATAGAAACCCATTCTGAGCGTATTTCAGTTAAAGATAATGTTTTTCGTAAAATATTTACTAGAATCATTTGGAGGAGTAGTTCAATTGTTTTTTGAAAATTCAGGGACTGAATTCCTCCAAATGGAAATATAGGGACTAATTTTTAAAAAATAGGAATACAATAAGGACTGAATTTAAAATTTAGTCAAAATGTATATATCCGCACCACAGGGCCATACTTCGAGTGCAGAATATTTGGACAATGCCAACTGTGAATGCACCTTCAAAATTTGTATGGCATTTTCTTATGCAAAATTTTTATTATACTTTATATTAAAAATAAGTGTATTATTTATAACTCTTTTTTTTCAATTTTATTAAGTTATTTAATGGCTAGCTGCGGAGGATTTCCCACAATTCATAATAGATGATGCCCGACTTCGATGGCGTGGTCCTATGGCGGCAGTTGAAAAGGATGTTTGTCGAAGCTGGTGACCAAAGACCATTCATGGGTCCTTGACTCAGTTAGCGATGCAGTCATGATGGCATGTGTCGCCCGAGTCATGTAAGGATTTCAACTATCAATCCATATAATGGTTTTTTCCCCGAAAAATTTTCCATCATATTTTGGGCATGCATGTTTCAGCAATGAGAGTGGGAGCAGTGAGAATGTGAGTGTTGACATGGAACAGTGAGAAGTAAAGAATGACTACTGTGATCATAAAAAAAAGCCAAAAATAGCATTTTGAGGCGGTGAATGGGAGGTTATAAAGATGGAGCCCAAAACACTTTTATAATTTTATTAGCAAAAGATTATAGCGGGGTCAAGGAGTTAGAAAGAATAAGCTCCCATAGGCTTTGGGATTGGCGCATACCCCTTTCCCACGAGAAGTCATCAATACAAGCTTGTTTGGAAAAATAATCTCACTTTGTTAGCATCACGACTCACAAGGGAAACACAGAAATGTGAAGAATCCTTGCATAATCTAGCAAGAGAGGTTTCATTGTCTCCTAAAAAGATGCTATTTGTAACTAGGCTCAAGGTGTTGAACACATCTATTAAGTCACCCTCAAGGATAACTCCATCAGCCATGTGGAATAAACTCTTAGTCAACTCCATCCACAAGAGTGCACTTCTCAACTTCGTCATAGGCACGGAGTGACTATGGATCTCCACCCCCTTTACCTTCCAACAATAGCCCCCAATTGTCACGAAAAGTGCATCCCAAACCCACAAAGGAGTTTTCTTCGACCGCGCCATCAAAACTAATCTTTATACATCAATGGGGTAGGGAGGTCCAAATTGAAGTTACAGTGTGGTTACCATCATCCCTTGAGTTCCCATGCGATGAACCCACTTGAACAAAAGCATCAATAAGAATGATCGTCGCCTGAAGGAATGGCTTACCTTGTATATAGTTGTTTCGGTCTTTCCATACATTATATAATATGGAGAGCAGGTTTTAGAATTTTTGATGCTTCCTATTATGCTTTGGAAAATTTATTAGTGCAGCTATTGTCTCCCGGAAGGTCCGCAGCAAAGAAATTCCAAGCCTAGTAGCCTCCAATCACACCTTTGAGATCTCACCAAAAATGTGGCTAAAGGTTTTCGTCACCGGACAACCCCACAAACAGGAGTCCTCCTCACAAAAATGGTGGTGGCGCAACCAATTCTTTATCAAGAGGAGGTCGTTTATGGCCTGCCAAAATACATTTGCACACAGGGTTGCGTCTGTAAGCTCCAAATCCAGTCTCCAGAAAAACAAGGTTGCACGCATTTCTCGATATATAAACTTACGGTATTGACATGACATTTCCCAATTTGCACCCAAACAAGCTTGTAGCTGCATACAATATGATCCATTGTAACTAATAAGTTATATCTCTATGTCATTATAGTATTGAAATAATAGTATAAAAGGAAATTCTTATTCCAGATAATTTACATCATATTACAAGTCCAAAGATACAAATTTATAGCATTTAAAACTTTAAACACTAATAAATTAAAAGTTCTTGTGCCAAGTAGGACATTTCTTAATGAAAGTCACATTAGTGCCAACTAACTTCACCTATGGGGGGATAGGTGATGCGCAGTCTTATTGCGGAATTAAAATTCTACCTGCACAATAAAAGAAAACAAACAAAGCACAGAATGACACAGGCAGTTATAGTGGTTCCCCGATTTGGGTACGTCCACTTTCCCCTTTCGACCTATCTCCCAACACGGGACGACTCGGTCACTTCACCAACCGGATTGAAATCCACTCCTCACACTATTGGAAGGAACCCTTCCAACCGAATGAGTCACCACTCCTCCACCACGGGTTGCACCCAACCCTTACAATGAGGAACCAACGTTCATTTACAACAAAAGTAAAAATGGAATGTATAAAATACAAACTACTTTTGGAGCACTAGGTGTCCCTCTTCGTTCGATGACGCGTTCTTGAAGAAGACGAAGAGTCCATGACCTTAGCTCTCACTTGGAAAGGATCTCCTCGAGATCGGCGGCGGCAAAGATTGCGGCGGCGATTCTTTCAAGATCCAACCTTCGTAGCAAAGCTAGCAAGGTCTACCAACGGTCTTACTTGGATCGTTCGTCTCGATCGATTCGGAAGGGGAAGGTATTCCCGTTCAACAAATCAAGAGACAAAGGATCTCAAGATAGATACGTGAGATGCGTTGCTTGGCTAAGCTTCTGTCGCCGGGAGATCAGGAAGAATCCACGATCGGTGGCGGCGACAACTTGATGCGCGGAGACGGAGGCGGAAGAGAATACGCGATCCGCTAGGTCAAATCCGGCGGCCCTTTCTTTTCGTATGGATGGATTGTCTTTACTGTTCAAAATACACGATCATATATACTGTAGGTCATCCTTTATGACCGTTGTGGGCCCCACCAAGAGTAGCCCTAAATCTGGTTCAAAACAGCGCCTGTATATTTGGTCCGGTCCAGCGCGCCAACGAAAATTGCCTAAGGCAAATTCGGCGGGAATCATTGGTGATTCTCGACGAATCGACGAGAATCACTAATGATTCACGTCGAATTCTACTTAGAAGAATTCTTAGTTGAATAGCTTGCCAACCGGAAAGAATCGTTGAGAGTCATCATCCATTCTCGACGAATCGTCGAGAATGCAGAGTCATTCTAGACGATTCTGACTTGGCAGATTCCATGAAGGCGTTGAATCAGCCAGGTGATTCTCGCCGATTCTGACTTGGC
This sequence comes from Platanthera zijinensis, assembly GCA_039513925.1. Lineage (NCBI taxonomy): Eukaryota > Viridiplantae > Streptophyta > Magnoliopsida > Asparagales > Orchidaceae > Platanthera > Platanthera zijinensis. The sequence goes on along the minus strand of CM077091.1, from coordinate 31,016,968 downwards.
AGAATCCTTGAAGGCGTTAAAAGCGTTGAGTCAGCCGGATACAGTCGGCGAGAATCGGCGAGTGATTCTCGACGATTCGGCGAGAACCACTTGTGATTCTCGTCGAATCGGCGAGAATCACTTAGTGATTCTCGTCGAATCTAACTTAGACGATTTCTCGTCTTTCTTCCCGTGAGTTGCTTTGACCCATCCTTGCTCCTTGTCTGCTCTTGATCTGTCTCAGCCTTGTACTTGAAAATAAGTACACTCCAATAGAGAGAGTACACGTAAGCCAACACACTGATCTGCTCAACGAGGGATTACGTTGCGCAGACCCGTGTATATTGACCAACTGCACCCTGACATTTGTGTGTACTTAGCGTGGAATAACTGCAAGCACATCTTGAAGAAAATCATCAAATACATTATCTATTCAACTTAGCTTGTACAAGGGCTTCTTCAAATCTAGTACATTGTGGATACAATACCCAACAATCTCCCCCTATTTGAAGAAGTCTAAACCCTACAAGCTAAGGTGAATAGAGCATATGAAAATCATAAACTACGAATTCAGTTGAGATTGAAATTCATTACCACTTTCCTGAGAGCATACTTGGAGCCACCTTAGCCTTAGCCGAGAGGGTAATCTCCCCATTTTCGGCTTCTACAAATCTGGGACTTCACTTGGAGCCACATGCTCCCCCTCAGATCTTGCGTCCATGCTCGAGCTTTAGTTCCTTGCTGATGCTCCCCCTTGATCCAAGAGCCTTGAGCCGTACAGACTTCACACTTCATAGTTCAGCATGCCGAGTTCAGTTTTGAAGAGACTGAACTTAGACTCGTCTAGGGGATTTGTAAAGATATCTGCAACCTGCTTATCCGTGGGGACATAGCAGAGAGATACATCTTTGTTTTCCACATGCTCCCGAATAAAGTGGTAGCGCACTTCAGTATGCTTCGTTCTGTTGTGCGACACAGGATTGTTCGCAATTGCTATTGCGCTTGAGGAGTCGCAATACATCGGAATTTCGCTGAACTTCAGGTCATAATCTTTGAGCTGATTTCTGATCCATAGAAGTTGTGTGCAACAGCTGCCTGCTGAGATGTACTCAGATTCAGCTGTGGAGGTTGCGACACAATTCTGCTTCTTACTGTTCCATGAAATAAGCCCTCTTCCGAGGAATTGACACGTCCCGGAAGTGCTTTTCCTATCATCTCTGCTTCCTGCAAAGTAAGCATCTTAAAAGCCTATCAGCTCGACATCATTGTTTCTTGGGTACCACAAGCAAAGATTGGGTGTACCTTTAAGGTATCTAAGAATCCGCTTTGCAGCGACATAATGAGATTCCTTAGTGTTCACCTGATATCTGGCACAAACGCATATGGAAAACATAATATCCGGTCTACTAGCAGTAAGATAGAGCAGGGATCCAATTATGCTTCTGTACTTGGTTTCATCAAAATGTTTTCCTTTCTCATCCTTTTCCAGAGACGAAGTGGATCCCATTGGAGTCCTCAAAGAGGTTGCACTCTCCATTTCGAATTTCTTGAGGAGTTCATTTGTGAACTTCGTTTGAGAGATGAAAATCTCATCCTCAGACTGTTTCACTTGAAGTCCCAAGAAATACTTCAGCTCTCCAATACTACTCATTTCAAACTTCCCTTGCATAAGTTTGGAAAACTTCTTGCAAAGGTTGTTATCCGTTGACCCGAATATTATGTCATCGACATAGATTTGCACCAGCAAAATCTTTCCTTTGACTTCCCTAAGAAACAATGTCTTATCTATTTTTCCTCTAGAGAACTTGTTCTCTAGAAGAAAGCTAGACAGAGTCTCATACCAAGCTCGAGGAGCTTGTTTTAAGCCATATAAAGCTTTATTAAAAAAATAAACATGATTGAGAAATGTAGGATTAACAAAACCTGGGGGTTGTGCGACATATACGTCCTCTTTCAGGTTACCATTTAAGAATGCCGATTTCACGTCCATCTGATAGACTGTGAATCCTTTGTGAGAGGCATATGCCAGGAACAATCTGATCGCCTCGAGCCTTGCAACTGGTGCAAAGCTCTGGTCGAAGTCAATCCCCTCCTCCTGTTTGTAACCTTGAGCCACCAGTCTGTCCTTGTTCTTGATGATGACACCGTGTTCATCCAGTTTGTTTCTGAAGATCCACTTTGTGCCAATCACGTTCTGCCCCTTTGGTCTGGGAACCAACATCCAGACATTGCATCGTTCAAATTGATGCAATTCATCTTGCATGGCCAAGATCCAAGATGCATCTTTGTTCGCTTCGTCGAACTTCTTTGGCTCAACCTGTGATAGAAAGCTAAAATGCAGAATCTCGTTAATTGTACCTCGGCGAGTTATGACACCGTCACGGGGATCTCCGATGATTTGATTTCTGGGATGATCCCTCACGTGACGAAGCTCTAATAGTCTAGCATCTGGAGATCTAACATTTTTTGGGGCTCCTTCCTCTTCAGGGAGGATAACTCCATTCTGACCGTCATCATCTCTGGTAGGCGTTGTGGTGGAGACTTTGACGTACTTGGGAGTTGCATCTTTAGCAGTCTCATCGAGACTAAGCTGTTCAATTCTTGTACCTGCATCTTCAAGAATACCACTGGAAGAATTGCTGTTAAGCAAGCTTCCTTCATCAAATACAACATTTATGAATTCCTCTACCACTAGGATTTTCTTATTGAAAACCCTATATGCTCGGCTATGGCTACTATAGCCCATAAATATGCCTTCGAAGCATTTTTCACAAAACTTAGTACGCGGGTACTTCCCGTTATTTAGTACATATCATCTGCAGCCAAAGATCTTAAAATAGGACATGGTTGATTTCCTGCCTTTCAGTAGCTCATAATGCGTCTTACGATGGCTCTTGTTGATCAAGGCCCGGTTTTGTACATGACAAGCTGTGTTGACAGCCTCTGCCCAGAAGTATTCTGGGAGAGAAGTGTCATTCAACATTGTTGTGCAAGCTTCAATGAGTGTTCTATTTCTCCTCTCCGCAACTCCATTCTGCTGAGGAGTGCGCGAGGAGCAAAACTCATGAAAGATACGAAGTTCTTCACAGAACTCTGTCATAGCGCCAGACTCGAACTTTGTTCCATGGTCACTTCTGATTTTGACCACCGAGCAGTTAAGTTTGTTCTGAATCTGCTTGACAAAACTAGTGAAGATGTCAAATGTATCAGACTTGCATTTTAAGAAGAACAACCAAGTAAACCGAGAGTGATCATCAACAATCACTAGTGTATAAAACTTGCTTCCCAAGCTACGAACTTGCATTGGACCAAACAAGTCCATATGCAGAAGATAAAGACATCTGGAGGAGTATTTGTCTGCAGTGCCCTTAAAGGTAGCCCGTGTAAGATCCTCCCCCTTACCAAGGGAGCCCTGATCTTATGCCCAGGACCGCCGCCTTACGGTGACACTAACTCACGGGTTAGTCGACACCGCAAGACGCCGATCCTGCCGGCTAGTACGATCATAACCTGTTCGGCCAATATGAGAAACAGAAGCAAGTATATAGTAAACAAAACTACACAAGTCCACAGTCACAGAGTACATATTATATAAAAGAAATGATGAGTACATAAATATAGTCCACAATGAGTACAACAAGGAGAGAAATAAGAGCTTATGCTCATTACATTATATCACTGAATCTCTCCTCACAAAGCAAATAGCGGAAGTCTAAACTATCACGGACGTCTCGTCCCTTCTGAGAACGCGCTGCGGTAGTAGTAGTAGTAGTAGTCGGCATCTGCTCCTCAAGTTCTGCCTCCTCGTCATGCTGGTCCATCTCCTCGAGCTCCTAAAAATAGTAAGGTCACCGACCATTAGTCAAAAAGACTAAGTCGTATCCTCAGCACCTCCTCCTGCAACTCCTAGGCACCGTGCGGGAGGACGAAGTGGAGGACAAACAAGGGGTGGCAAGGCGGAGCAGGTGACAGGAAACTAAGCAGAATATGTAATCAAGTAAGTAATGGAATGTAACCTTCACTTATGCGGGTACGCATAAGCAAGGGGTCTTCTGCAGGGCTCCCATTGTATATAATGTCCCATACCATTTTATACAATGGGGTGTCAGGTGTCACAAGCAAATATATATATAAAGGAAGGTAACCTCAACCTATAAACATGCCCACTCAAGCTTATAGGCTAAGGGATCGTATAGCAGGTCCTAATGTATAAGCGTCCCATACCACTTATACATTAGGTGTCTTAGGTTGTTATGCAGATTAATGTTATGCAACTATATGGTGGGTATGATATGAACATGCAGTGCAACACACACACACGACTCCGTGATCACAGACCTTTAGTTCCCACTTTTCGAGAGCTAGCATCACTCTCAGGTACTACCGTTGTGGCTACGGCAGCAGCGGAGCGGGCGTCTCCGCCTTCTAGGCGGGTATACACACTACCAGGCCTAGACCTCTCTTGTGCGCCTCTGTACACCGTCAGTGCACTCTAGAGTCTCTGCGTACAACTTTGCTGACTACCTGTCAGTCTTGTTGGGCTGGGTGCGCGTTATTAGGAAAAGCCTTCCAGACTCCAGTATAAACATCCTACTGGTCCCTCTAACCCTCGCACCCGCCTGGTCCACCGTACTGCCGTCGGTGTGACGACCGGCCAGTACCGCATGGCCCGCCACTAGTATATGCACATGCAAGTATTATATATTGAGCCTCCAGCTCAAAGGACTATCCTGTCTCAAATCTCTCCAACCCGCCACGGGTGAGTATATGCTACAAACCCTCCAACCCTGGCCGGGTGAGTGTATATAAGCCAATTTCTTTCCTCCAACTCTGCACGGGTGAGCAAGTAGTCAAAAGACTCCAAGTCCCTCCAACCCGGCACGAGTGATCACATGTCCAGTTCACTTAACCTATTAGACTACTCTTATCTACAGATTATCATACTTAGAGTCTTAAGGTTAATCCCAGGACTGCCCAAGGTATTCCCGGTGAAGGGCTCTCAGGGGCACTAGGAGCTACAATGGGCTGAATCCCAAAGCTCCCTTTCTCAAGGATATTTACTTTAGTTGTTTCTTACCCCGAACCCCCTTTTCTCTCTCCTGTTACATAGAATGACCCAGTGATTTAAGGTATGGGTTAAGGAGTGGCGATCTTCCGTCAACCTTTTCTAGGTAAGTCTTAAGTCGCTCTGTTACTCTCGTCTCTAGAATGCATCTGCCACCCAGGGTTATACTTCCGAACTTAGACCCTAACTCAGTTGTTGATTCATCCCCTGGCGGCCTATAGTCCAACCTTCTTTACTAAGCGCACCCCATGACCTATTGCCACCCTGAAATCGAACTTCTAAATTCTTGATCCAGCTGACCCCAAGTATTTATCCTAGGGTGGTATGGACTAATAAAATGAGTGTGTTGATTTTTATAATTTTCCTTTTATTATATCTATTCATCCCATAATTAATACAATTCCTACACAAGTGTCATTTTCCAAATGAGGTACAAGAAATGTATTCACCAAAATTCCAGGAAAATTACTAAGCATTCATATTACCATCTTATGGCTAATGACAGAGTTTCATTTATTTCCACTGTGTAATGGTCTACCAAAATTCATTCCTAATTATTTACCAAAATGCCATTTTCCTACCTTAATAATTATCAATGTATACAAAAATTCTGAAATAAATATGCAACACTACTATTGCTATTATACATCTATAGAAATATTTTTACAATTTCCCCACATGTAATTCCATCATTTCTCATATAAATACAAAAGGGGTAACACAGTAATTTCAAGATTTTTGCCCTAATAATTTCCAAACAGAGGTCTAAAATTTTCCAAAGTCAAATAAGACACCATAAATTAACTTGGCTGAATTTGAGAATTTTCTATAAACAAAATCAAATTTTTCCATTTATTTCCCAAAACTCCTATATTTTGTAAAATTCCATTAAATGGTATTTCTGATTTCATAAGTCCCAAAAATAATTCTAGGGGTGAATCAGGCCCTAATGTGTCACTGGAATTTATTGCATGGTTTTTGGGTGCCTCAGCTAGGTTAAATACACAAAATACAAATTATTGCTAATTGCACACCAAGGCCTAAATTAGCCTACACAAACACATGGAATAACCCTTCATGCAGGGGTCCAATTGCCTTGAAATTTCTACCAAACACCAATAATGTCCCCAAGGACATACCGCCAAAATTTGGGGTCATTTGGGTGCCCAAAATTACAATTATGCCCTTAATTTAATTTTTGATATTTTGATAAAAACTATAGAAAAAGTTCTTCCAAAAATTCCAAATTTTTGGCAGGGCATAGGCATGACCTAAATACACCCATGACCAAAATTTCAGGTCATGGTGATGCTTGGTTTGTCTTGGGCATCAAATTTGGTTTCTGCCCTAGTTTAGGGGCAGTCCTAGCAAAACAGCCCTACAGGGCAGCCTACTGGTCCAAAAGTCCTGATTTCTGTGGCATTGCAAAGTTAACCCATCTACCTAACTTTTTCATCCAGGGTTCATCCTAAGGTGGGGCCTCTAAGTACCTCCTAAACAACATGCAAAATATCTGTTACCATGTGACACTATTCCACATTATTCATAAAATAATAATACAGGGAATTACTAATAAAATCGTTGCACGAATCTTAAAGAGATCTAACGGCTACTGTATCTTCTTCTTCATGCAGTGCATGCAGGGCCAACCAAGCAGGTGTTCCTTGCGGGGCCATTTCCGGCCATCGCCGGCGGCGGGGCCTCCGGCCAAGACCTTCCCCGGCCTCACGGTGGTCGGGACTAGGGCTGGCCGGCGACTGGGCGGCGGAGGGCGGCGGACGGCGGCGGCGCAACCAAACCGAAAAACCAAGAAAACCGCCATTTTTAAACCTATTTTCAAGCTTTTTGATTCCTATGTCGAGCTCATTTGAGCTCGACCTCTAACCTAGATGATCTAGGATACTAGTACAGTAAGAGGGGAGGGGATACGGACCCTTAGTGGCGGCTGTGGGTGAGGGTGGCGGCGGCTCTCCATAGCATGGATTTTCTGGCGATCTCCTCGGTTTGCCATGGAAGTATGAGCTCTGGCCTCTCTCTCTCTGTCTCTGGGATAGGGCTGGATGGAATGAGAGAGGGGGAAGGGTTTGGGGCTGAGTTATGAGAGTGGGCGACTTCACCTAGGTAGGGGGGGCGGATTCACCAAGGAGGGGGTCGGGTTAGTGGATTTGGCCGGCTAGGTGGCTGGTGAGTGGGTCCCACTGGCCATGAAGGCTGATTAGAGCCTAGTGGGTCGGGTTGCCAAGTGTTGGGCCGGGTTGGGTGAGTGAATAGGGAGGGTTGACTCCACCAAGCTGTTTAGCTATGTTGGGCTTGGGTTGGGTTTGGGCTTGGCCCAAGGCAGCATGGTGGGGGTCCTACACCCCCTAATACCCATGCATGGTCAGCCAACCCATCATGGGTTGGTGGGATGAGCCCAAGTGGCCCAAAATAACTCCTAGGCACTTTCTCTCTCCTATTCTTCCTCTTTTCTCTCTCCTAGGTAATTTTCCAAATTTACTATTGAGAGGCCCTATTTTTCTCTCCCCTAGGGTTTATAGGGTCACTTTAGGCCCACATGATGAATTTGGGTTGATTTGGGTGGACCCAACCCAGTGAATTGGGCTAGGGCACCATTTTCACTATTTAGGTCAAAGGTGTTGACTTGACCCATCATGGTCAACTGGTTGACCCCCTGTCCTACCTTGGGGTCCACTTAGATTGTACTTAGGGTTAGGGCATCATGGTGGGGTCATGGTGTGGCTAAGGTTCCTGTTTAGGCTAGTTTGACCTACTTTGACTTTGGCCCCATGGTGGGCCCCACATGGCTACAACCCACTATCTAGGGTCAAACCTAGCTCATTACCCTAACACCCACCCCATGCCTAACCCAATCTAAGTTAAGGGGTCTAGAAGTAACATTGGGATGTTACAAATCCTATAAACAAAAGAAATAATTTCGTCCCCGAAATTTAAGTTTGGGTCTACGGGTTCCAGTTGCAGAAATTGTTAAGGAAGTTTTGTAGAAAATAACATAAAAGTACCTGATGTAAATAGTTCTGGATGACGCTCCAGCATCAGATCCCTAGGTTCCCAGGTGTGCTCCTCCCGTCCATGGTTGGACCACAGCACCTTTACGAGTGGAACCTTCTTTTTCCTCAACGTTCGGACTGCTGAATCGTCGATCCGGATCGGCTCCAATCTAACTGAACGGTCAGGCCCGACCGGTCCAGCTGCAGTAGGGACATGCTGCTCAGGGCGAAGGAGAGCTCTTTGCAAAGAAGAGACATGGAACACATCGTGTAGGCTACTCAGCTCCGGAGGTAACTGCAGCCGATAAGCCAAGGGGCCCACACGCTCCAGAATCAGGTATGGTCCCATGTACCGGGGGCTGAGCTTCTTATGTCTTCGAATCCGAGAAATACCGTGTACCGGTCGGATCTTCAGGAAAACCCTGTCCCCAACTTGGAACTCCACCTTCCGGTGTCGTGCATCATAATATTTTGCCTGTCTGCTCTGAGCTTCCAAAAGCCGATCCCTGATCAAATGAATCTGAGCCTCCGTGTCCTCGACATACTCTGAACCGTGAGTTTGTGCATCCTCATATTTTGGGCTACTCCTATCGTGAGGACACGTTTTCCAAGTCCTTCGGTATTTTATAATCAAAATAATCTTTAACCACTCATTGAATTGTAATCTTACGACTTATAATCATCAAGTAAATTAACAATTTCATAAGTAAGAATCTTTTTCCATTCTGATCCACCTAGGTTTTGACTTATAATTCAACGTGAACTTACAGTCACCCCAAGATATCATATATATTAGATCAACATTATTATTGTATAGCAGTAAATCAACTTCCGAGATCCTGATGTGACGAAAAGATCAACTTTTTATTTTTTCCCAACTTCAAGACTCATCACATCTCTATCCAAGCAATTATATATGGTTCGTAATGTGTTCACCTTTCGAGCATACACCAAGTGATCATTATGGATATTGATGTTCGTACCAGCGACTCTCGATCACTTTTCACATATAGTCTAATCCATGAGTTTATGAGCGTAACTTTTCAGGTATGGTGATATCTGATACACCCTTCGTTTAGCAAAAAGGAAATCTTATTGAGCACCGATTACCTTTGTATATGCCTTTGATAGTCAAGGTCTATATATCATCGTCACGAAATCTCCTATTGGCGATTATAATGTTACCACGTGTGTATCCTGGTTCTTAATGCTATTATGCTCAAGGGTCATATATACGTGTACAACCTTGACTCGTTCTTTAACAGAAACATTTACTATTAATATGAACGTTGGTAACGAGTTTTTGACCCTCAGTCGTTTTAATGTTCAGTCTAACCCATAAATTATAAGTGCACATTTTCCAAAATTGAAGTACTTTGATTTCTTCATCGATCGAATCTTAATAAATGTCCTTTTGTTCTTGAGTTTTTCACCGTATCCGTGATAACAATCTAACATTGATTACTTTGTTGTCATGAATTTCCCTATGGTGATCATGATGTTATCAACATTCGTGTCTTGGTTCTTGATGTAACCGCAACCAAGAGATCATTCCTATGCATATACTACACTTATCATCGACCATATTCCAATTTGTTGAGTTGTTACCTTTGTAAATGTCATGCCTTGACAATTTTTAACTCATTACGTGCTTGAAGTTTCAACTTGGTACGCTCTTAGTAATCCTCTTATACATGTTCATACGACCATCTTAATTGACAAGCATGGGTGAATATTCATCTAGAGTTATTATACTAATGAGGTTTGCTCAAGCATGTGTAAATTTAATCCTCAAAATTATTATGCCAAGGTAGAGACTATCATATCTCTAAGTTCATGAGTTTTCATCACTCATATATTCCCAAAAGTACACACCTCGCATTATCTAACATAGGTAATGTTGAAACTTATTCGTTTTCCTTGTGCGCAGGATATGCTGGTATTGTCTTCTCACGATCAAGTCTTCTGAATTGTTATAGCATCGGTTCTAAAGGTAATAATATATCCATAGTCATGGGTTGATATCGAAATCCCGAACCCTTTGAGGGCGATTATTATTTCATCAAGTATTCTCATTTTGATTCCTGAGATCATCTGAGTCACCTCCACAAGATTATGCCTAGAGCATACATCTTCCAATCTAGTGTGTTTCTTCACCCGATTTTATGCTTGTTGGGGTCACTATACTCTCCTTGTTATGGATGTAATCGTTTAGATATTCCAGCATTTCCACTTCATGGAATCTCAAATAACAGTTGAGATTTTATCTTGTCGTTACTTTGTCACAATCTGTATGTTTCCAATTGATGACCAGTGTACGTCACGTAGGCTTGGGTGGTGGTGATCAGTCATCATGTTATGCTTCTTTCAAATTTAGATGAATCTTTCTTGATTCAAATTTTTCTAGGGTTATGGTGCACCCATTGTTGTAGACGTAATTATTTAGATATTTCGGATTCTCATTTCACATTGGTTTCCCTTGCAGTACATCTGAGTCCCTTAACCATACGTAAATGATGTATACAGTGTCTGTATTAAGGAAATCACGAGTGTTTGTTAGACTACGATCTAAGTGGGTACTTACTTCCTTAAAAATCGAAATTGGGGAAACTTCTTAAAGTCTTAACGGTCTTCCCTAGTTTCAAGGTCATATAGACGCATTACTAAGCCATACTTTATATGTCCTTCAAGAAATTTAAACTTACTGTTCCCCTTATTCATTTACTCATATGGTCTTGGAGTAATTATGAGAGTGAAAGGTCATTCTCGAAACATTCTACTTCCTCTTTCACTCGTGAATTTATTGTGTTCACAGCTTGTCGTTAGTAGTCTATGCTGCTTAAGATTAATAATTAGGGTGAAGATCTTTGAGAGTCCTAACCTTCGGGAAGGATTGATCATCATACTGGTCATGTACATACGATTCTCATCTTTACTTGAGCGATCTTTAAATAATCCAAGTTTTTAGATCACTATGTTTGCGACACATTCTTAATGAGGAGGCTTAGGAAAAATCGAGTTGTTATCAATAAGCCCTATAAACAAAAGGTTAAGCCCCCATATATTTTGGTTAATTTTTCCTTTGACTTTCACAATGCAGTCATCCTGTACATGCCATAATCCTTAGAGCTAACAATTCTTGGCATGGTTTTCTACTTCAATTGATATGTTATCTATCTTAGGCCTTCAAGGTTTTCGTATGACAATCTGCTCAAGGTCAACATGTGACCAGACCAGGAAGTGTCTCTTCTAACATCTGAACTCTTATTCGACCTTTGATATTTATCATCGTGGTTGTCTTGACGTGATCAAGTCATCGGTACTAGGATTAAGCTTACGAGTACCCTACTCATCCACTATAAAACTTATGTATCAATTCTTCTCGAGGCGGTACTTATCAGTTGAGTAAGAATTGGTAATATCATTCGATGTGCGAAGTAGGGACATCGAGGTTAAGCCTTAAGTAGGGACTCTGGAATTAATATCTTTCTTTAATCGATTTGGTTATCCTCGTACCATAACTAATCTACATCTGAAGTCGATATTTGGCCTAAGGTACGATGCAAAATCCTCTTGGTAAGTCAAACTAGGGTGGTGTCCTAGTTGGATTGGCCTAACTCATTGCTTAATGGACTTGTTTATGTGACTTTTTTACACATGGGCACACCATTGCTTCCGCTGCATAGTTTGTCCGCAAACTAATGCTCGAGCGGGGTGTTGTAGTGTTGTGGACTTCTTCCTCATATGATCGTTTGTTCAAGTGATACCAGTTTGTAAGATCCTCCCCCTTACCAAGGGAGCCCTGATCTTATGCCCAGGACCGCCGCCTTACGGTGACACTAACTCACGGGTTAGTCGACACCGCAAGACGCCGATCCTGCCGGCTAGTACGATCATAACCTGTTCGGCCAATATGAGAAACAGAAGCAAGTATATAGTAAACAAAACTACACAAGTCCACAGTCACAGAGTACATATTATATAAAAGAAATGATGAGTACATAAATATAGTCCACAATGAGTACAACAAGGAGAGAAATAAGAGCTTATGCTCATTACATTATATCACTGAATCTCTCCTCACAAAGCAAATAGCGGAAGTCTAAACTATCACGGACGTCTCGTCCCTTCTGAGAACGCGCTGCGGTAGTAGTAGTAGTAGTAGTAGTCGGCATCTGCTCCTCAAGTTCTGCCTCCTCGTCGTGCTGGTCCATCTCCTCGAGCTCCTAAAAATAGTAAGGTCACCGACCATTAGTCAAAAAGACTAAGTCGTATCCTCAGCACCTCCTCCTGCAACTCCTAGGCACCGTGCGGGAGGACGAAGTGGAGGACAAACAAGGGGTGGCAAGGCGGAGCAGGTGACAGGAAACTAAGCAGAATATGTAATCAAGTAAGTAATGGAATGTAACCTTCACTTATGCGGGTACGCATAAGCAAGGGGTCTTCTGCAGGGCTCCCATTGTATATAATGTCCCATACCATTTTATACAATGGGGTGTCAGGTGTCACAAGCAAATATATATATAAAGGAAGGTAACCTCAACCTATAAACATGCCCCCTCAAGCTTATAGGCTAAGGGATCGTATAGCAGGTCCTAATGTATAAGCGTCCCATACCACTTATACATTAGGTGTCTTAGGTTGTTATGCAGATTAATGTTATGCAACTATATGGTGGGTATGATATGAACATGCAGTGCAACACACACACACGACTCCGTGATCACAGACCTTTAGTTCCCACTTTTCGAGAGCTAGCATCACTCTCAGGTACTACCGTTGTGGCTACGGCAGCAGCGGAGTGGGCGTCTCCGCCTTCTAGGCGGGTATACACACTACCAGGCCTAGACCTCTCTTGTGCGCCTCTGTACACCGTCAGTGCACTCTAGAGTCTCTGCGTACAACTTTGCTGACTACTTGTCAGTCTTGTTGGGCTGGGTGCGCGTTATTAGGAAAAGCCTTCCAGACTCCAGTATAAACATCCTACTGGTCCCTCTAACCCTCGCACCCGCCTGGTCCACCGTACTGCCGTCGGTGTGACGACCGGCCAGTACCGCATGGCCCGCCACTAGTATATGCACATGCAAGTATTATATATTGAGCCTCCAGCTCAAAGGACTATCCTGTCTCAAATCTCTCCAACCCGCCACGGGTGAGTATATGCTACAAACCCTCCAACCCTGGCCGGGTGAGTGTATATAAGCCAATTTCTTTCCTCCAACTCTGCACGGGTGAGCAAGTAGTCAAAAGACTCCAAGTCCCTCCAACCCGGCATGAGTGAGCTCATGTCCAGTTCACTTAACCTATTAGACTACTCTTATCTACAGATTATCATACTTAGAGTCTTAAGGTTAATCCCAGGACTGCCCAAGGTATTCCCGGTGAAGGGCTCTCAGGGGCACTAGGAGCTGCGATGGGCTGAATCCCAGAGCTCCCTTTCTCAAGGATATTTACTTTAGTTGTTTCTTACCCCGAACCCCCTTTTCTCTCTCCTGTTACATAGAATGACCCAGTGATTTAAGGTATGGGTTAAGGAGTGGCGATCTTCCGTCAACCTTTTCTAGGTAAGTCTTAAGTCGCTCTGTTACTCTCGTCTCTAGAATGCATCTTCCACCCAGGGTTATACTTCCGAACTTAGACCCTAACTCAGTTGTTGATTCATCCCCTGGCGGCCTATAGTCCAACCTTCTTTACTAAGCGCACCCCATGACCTATTGCCACCCTGAAATCGAACTTCTAAATTCTTGATCCAGCTGACCCCAAGTATTTATCCTAGGGTGGTATGGACTAATAAAATGAGTGTGTTGATTTTTATAATTTTCCTTTTATTATATCTATTCATCCCATAATTAATACAATTCCTACACAAGTGCCATTTTCCAAATGAGGTACAAGAAATGTATTCACCAAAATTCCAGGAAAATTACTAAGCATTCATATTACCATCTTATGGCTAATGACAGAGTTTCATTTATTTCCACTGTGTAATGGTCTACCAAAATTCATTCCTAATTATTTACCAAAATGCCATTTTCCTACCTTAATAATTATCAATGTATACAAAAATTCTGAAATAAATATGCAACACTACTATTGCTATTATACATCTATAAAAATATTTTTACAATTTCCCCACATGTAATTCCATCATTTCTCATATAAATACAAAAGGGGTAACACAGTAATTTCAAGATTTTTGCCCTAATAATTTCCAAACAGAGGTCTAAAATTTTCCAAAGTCAAATAAGACACCATAAATTAACTTGGCTGAATTTGAGAATTTTCTATAAACAAAATCAAATTTTTCCATTTATTTCCCAAAACTCCTATATTTTGTAAAATTCCATTAAATGGTATTTCTGATTTCATAAGTCCCAAAAATAATTCTAGGGGTGAATCAGGCCCTAATGTGTCACTGGAATTTATTGCATGGTTTTTGGGTGCCTCAGCTAGGTTAAATACACAAAATACAAATTATTGCTAATTGCACACCAAGGCCTAAATTAGCCTACACAAACACATGGAATAACCCTTCATGCAGGGGTCCAATTGCCTTGAAATTTCTACCAGACACCAATAATGTCCCCAAGGACATACCACCAAAATTTGGGGTCATTTGGGTGCCCAAAATTACAATTATGCCCTTAATTTAATTTTTGATATTTTGATAAAAACTATAGAAAAAGTTCGTCCAAAAATTCCAAATTTTTTGCAGGGCATAGGCATGCCCTATATACACCCATGACCAAAATTTCAGGTCATGGTTTTGCTTGGTTTGTCTTGGGCATCAAATTTGGTTTCTGCCCTAGTTTAGGGGCAGTCCTAGCAAAACAGCCCTACAGGGCAGCCTACCGGTCCAAAAGTCCTGATTTCTGTGGCATTGTAAAGTTAACCCATCTACCTAACTCTTTCATCCAGGGTTCATCCTAAGGTGGGGCCTCTAAGTACCTCCTAAACAACATGCAAAATATCTGTTACCATGTGACACTATTCCACATTATTCATAAAATAATAATACAGGGAATTACTAATAAAATCGTTGCACGAATCTTAAAGAGATCTAACGGCTACTGTATCTTCTTCTTCATGCAGTGCATGCAGGGCCAACCGAGCAGGTGTTCCTTGCGGGGCCATTTCCGGCCATCGCCGGCGGCGGGGCCTCCGGCCAAGACCTTCCCCGGCCTCACGGTGGTCGGGGCTAGGGCTGGCCGGCGACTGGGCGGCGGAGGGCGGCGGACGGCGGCGGCGCAACCAAACCAAAAAACCAAGAAAACCGCCATTTTTAAACCTATTTTCAAGCTTTTTGATTCCTATGTGGAGCTCATTTGAGCTCGACCTCTAACCTAGATGATCTAGGATACTAGTACAGTAAGAGGGGAGGGGATACGGACCCTTAGTGGCGGCTGTGGGTGAGGGTGGCAGCGCCTCTCCATAGCATGGATTTTCCGGCGATCTCCTCGGTTTGCCATGGAAGTATGAGCTCTGGCCTCTCTCTCTGTCTCTGGGATAGGGCTGGATGGAATGAGAGAGGGGAAGGGTTTGGGGCTGAGTTATGAGAGTGGGCGACTTCACCTAGGTAGGGGGGGCGGATTCACCAAGGAGGGGGTCGGGTTAGTGGATTTGGCCGGCTAGGTGGCTGGTGAGTGGGTCCCACTGGCCATGAAGGCTGATTAGAGCCTAGTGGGTCGGGTTGCCAAGTGTTGGGCCGGGTTGGGTGAGTGAATAGGGAGGGTTGACTCCACCAAGTTGTTTAGCTATGTTGGGCTTGGGTTGGGTTTGGGCTTGGCCCAAGGCAGCATGGTGGGGGTCCTACACCCCCTAATACCCATGCATGGTCAGCCAACCCATCATGGGTTGGTGGGATGAGCCCAAGTGGCCCAAAATAACTCCTAGGCACTTTCTCTCTCCTATTCTTCCTCTTTTCTCTCTCCTAGGTAATTTTCCAAATTTACTATTGAGAGGCCCTATTTTTCTCTCCCCTAGGGTTTATAGGGTCACTTTAGGCCCACATGATGAATTTGGGTTGATTTGGGTGGACCCAACCCAGTGAATTGGGCTAGGGCACCATTTTCACTATTTAGGTCAAAGGTGTTGACTTGACCCATCATGGTCAACTGGTTGACCCCCTGTCCTACCTTGGGGTCCACTTAGATTGTACTTAGGGTTAGGGCATCATGGTGGGGTCATGGTGTGGCTAAGGTTCCTGTTTAGGCTAGTTTGACCTACTTTGACTTTGGCCCCATGGTGGGCCCCACATGGCTACAACCCACTATCTAGGGTCAAACCTAGCTCATTACCCTAACACCCACCCCATGCCTAACCCAATCTAAGTTAAGGGGTCTAGAAGTAACATTGGGATGTTACAGCCCGAGTCTGTTTGCCCTTCTTGCATGCAGGACAGGGGCTATCTTTGATGCACTTAATGATGGGAGCATCCCTTACTAAGTTTTTAGAAAACAGCATACAAATTGTCTTTAAATTAATATGTGCCAATCTCTTGTGCCATTGTTCACAAAGAGATGCAATGCCTGTTGCTACTAGGCACACGGGGG
Organism: Platanthera zijinensis; assembly: GCA_039513925.1. Taxonomy (NCBI): domain Eukaryota; kingdom Viridiplantae; phylum Streptophyta; class Magnoliopsida; order Asparagales; family Orchidaceae; genus Platanthera; species Platanthera zijinensis. The sequence goes on along the minus strand of CM077091.1, from coordinate 31,000,364 downwards.
TAGATGAATCTAAACTAAGAAAATCTAAACAGAAGATGTTTTTGCTCCTAATGCCTGTTAATACCGTCTCCGAAGAGGCACACGATATTATGAGGCATTTATCCTTGCAGAACTTAACGTCATAACCTTTATCACACAACTGACTTACACTGATCAGGTTATGATTTAACCATTCAACATAAGCCACATCGATGATAGAGAATATACCGTTGGAAATCATACTGTAACCTCTGGTGACTCCTCGATCTGATCCTCCAAAGATGACTTTGGGTCCATTTTTGACTGGAGAGTAATCACGCAGCAGGCTTCTTGTCCCAGTCATATACCGGGAGCATCCACTGTCCAAGTACCATATAGGAGTTTTGGTGGCCTTTGGACATACCTGCAAAAAAGAATCAGTTTCCCTTAGGAACCCAATCGAACTTGGGTCCTAGATTCCTTGTTAGCATACTCCCCCTTGGATGGTTAACCCTACGAGTGGTCAGTCTCACATTGCAAACAAGAGGAGTCTCGTTATATCTCGGATTAAACTAGCAATTCACGACAAAGTGACCAACTTTGCCACAGCACCAACAGTCAAATCTGTTGTACCTTTTCCTAGGCACCTGCTTCACCCTGGGAACGGTGGGTCCAGGCGGGGCCTTGGATCTGGAGGTGGAGCAATCATGATGATAGCAGTCACATGATTTCTTCACCTCCTGTTACTTCAGTATAATAGGCTTGGCTTTTGGTGCCTGCTTCCTATTATGGCCGCTAGAGAAGTGGCCATAATCCTCCACTTGGATTTCCTCATAAGGTGCCTTGAAGACACTCTCACCAAAGTTGCGGGGGAAGGCCCAACCATCATACCGGCTCTTGGGATTTTCAACCGAGGGCCGAAAGAAGTGGCCATAGGTTGACTCAAAGTCCTGTTCATTACAGGGAAAGCCAGACTTCCTGAATACAACAGGGTTGAGTGGGACCTTTCCCTTTTCTGCAGCAGAGGCCTTCTTAACAGCCTTATTTTTCATCTGCTTTTTGTTTCTCCTGGATGATTTACCAGGCACACCCACATGCCCCAAGCCAGCCCCCTTAGCCTGAGCAGAGAAGGTATCAACCAGTGGAAGAACAGTCTTTGGCATAGAGATGCTTTGGACAATCTTCCTTTCTACCGCAAGTTGTTCTTCCAACTTTTTGATTTCTTCCTATTTAAGGTCAAGGAGACTTAGAGACTCTGAGTTCTTAGAGATCAGGTCCAGGTGCTCCTATCGGAGAGAAATCAAGCTAGTGATCTCTTCCCTTAGGGAGACACCCTCGACCTTAAGGAATTATACTTCCTTTTTCTGAGCCCTCAATCTCTTGCGGCATTCCTCGAAGGTGTTGAGCAGAAGCTCATACTTTTCGAGGAGCTCAACTTCTCGGGCAGATGGGCTGTCCTCGAGATCATCATCAGGAGACTCATAGTCAGAGTCAGAGAGGGGGGTACGAGCTTTTACCTTCCCAGTGAATGGGGGGCATTCTCCTTCAGAGTCAGAGCGACCCACTAGCCTGAAGTAGGCTTCCTCATCATCACTAGTGTCTGAGGAATCAGACTCACTCAGTGTCTTTGGATTTTTGGCGATGTAGCTCTTCTCTTTCTTCTTATCTCTAGAGGACTTGTGCTCCTCTCCCTTCCCCTTATCTCTCTTGCCTTGGTGGCAATTAGCCACAAAGTGTCCTGGCTTATTGCACCCAAAACAAATGATGTCGTTAGAGCGTTGTTTGTTCTGTTTGGATTCATACCTGTCAGAAGAATAATTCTTCTTCTGATGTCTGGAGGAGGAGCCGTCTCTCTTTCTTTGATTCCTCAACTTGAGGAACTTCTTCAACTCTTGAGTTATGAGGGAGAAGTTTTCTTTAGACAGCTCTGAGCCGGAGGAGCATGGCTCGGAGTCTTCCTCCTCATCCTTTTTCCACGAACGGGACGAGGCAGCAACCTTGCCTTTCCTGGAGTGAATGGCTTTCAAGGCCACAATTTTTTCTTTTGCTGCAGCTTTCTCGGCTTCTTCTTCTGCTTTCCTCGTGTTCAGCTGAAGCTCATAGGACATAAGCTTCCCAAATAGTATTTGAGGATCAGTTTCTGCTAATCTGCCAAACTCTCAGATGGCGCAGATCTTCGTGTCCCATTCCTTAGTAAGGGAGCTAAGAAATTTATCATTAAGTTCACCATCAGTGAACACTCTTCCATATCCCTTTAGGGCACACTACTAGAAAACTGACTTTAAGCCACGGTAGATTGCTGTGGCTAAAAGTCCAAAACCGTGGCTAAAGACTTTTAGCCACAGTCTACCCACGGAAAATGGGCGTGGGCAATGCGAGCGTGTCTAAAAGTCCAAACCGTGGCTAAAAGTCCAAAACCGTGGCTAATACTGGACTTTTAGCCACGGTTTGATTGTCGTGGCTAAAAGTCCATACTGGACTTTTAGCCACGGTTTAATTGTCGTGGTTAAACCAAAAACTAAATGGAGCCACGACCTTTTGCCACGGTTCAGGTAAATCGTGGCTAATACTAGACTTTTAGCCACGGTTCAGGCAAACCGTGGCTAAAAGTCCAGTATTAGCCACGGATTAGTCAACCGTGGCTAATACTAGACTTTTAGCCACAGAATAAAAACCGTGGCTAATACTCACTATTAACCACGATTTTTCCCCCGTGGCAAAAGAAACCGTGGCTAAAAGCTATTTTTCTAGTAGTGCATTGACGATCTTTAGTAAATTCTTGAAGGTAGCTCCGATCTCTTCCTTGGGCCCTTGCCTGAAGGCTTCATATTTCTGGTTCAGGAGGGATCTCCGATCATCCCTCACTTCATATGTACCCTCCATAAGAATAATCAGGCTGTGCTAGATATCTTTGGTTGTCCTGTAGTTGCAGAAGTTCTGCATCATGGAGTCATCGACTGCGCTTACTACAATGTTCTGTGCCTTCTTGTCAAGTCCGACAAGCACCATCTCATCCTTGTCCATTTCATAAAGCTTCTTTGGTACCATTTTGGTAGGATCAATGGTGGAGGCCTTAGTGGGAATATAAGGTCCCTCCTCCACGATCATGAAGAGTCGGGGGTCGACTGCTTCCATGTAAAATCTAATCCTTTCCTTCCAGATAGGAAAGTTTAGCCTGATGCACACTGGGATCTTGCCTGAGTACTTGAGTCCATCCATAGTAGATATCTGCTTTCTTCTTGACACTAGTGGCAGGAACTTACTCAAGGTGTTAACCTTTTTGATGAGAAACCTCCCTCTTATACCACTTGAAAGTCACACTAGTGCCAACTAACTTAACCTAGGGGGGATAGGTGATGCGCAGTCTTATTGCGGAATTAAAATTCTTCCCGCACAATAAAAGAAAACAAACAAAGCACAGAATGACACAGGCAGTTATATTGGTTCTTCGATTTGGGTACGTCCACTTTCCCCCTTCGACCTATCTCCCAACACGGGACGACTCGATCACTTCACCAACCGGATTGAAATCCAATCCTCACACTATTGGAAGGAACCCTTCCAACCGAAGGAGTAACCACTCCTCCACCACGGGTTGCACCCAACCCTTACAATGAGGAACCAACGTTCCTTTAAAACAAAAGTAAAAATGGAATGTATAAAATACAAACTACTTTTGGAGCGCTAGGTGTCCCTCTTCGTTCGATGACGCATTCTTGAAGAAGACGAAGAGTCCACGACCTTAGCTCTCACTTGGAAACGATCTCCTCGAGATCGGCGGCGGCAAAGATTGCGGCGGCGATTCTTTCAAGATCCAACCTTCGTAGCAAAGCTAGCAAGGTCTACCAACGGTCTTACTTGGATCGATTGTCTCGATCGATTCGGAAGGGGAAGGTATTCCCATTCAACAAATCAAGAGACAAAGGATCTCAAGATAGACACGTGAGACGTGTTGCTTGGCTAAGCTTCTGTTGCCGGGAGATCAGGAAGAATCCACGATCGGCGGCGGCGACAACATGATGCGCGGAGACGGAGGCGGAAGAGAATACGCGATCCACTAGGTCAAATCCGGCGGCCCTTTCTTTTCGTATGGATGGATTGTCTTTATTATTAAAAATACACGATTATATATACTGTAGGTCATCCTTTATGACAGTTGTGGGCCCCACCAAGAGTAGCCCTAAATCCGGTTCAAAACAGCGCCTGTATATTTGGTCCGGTCCAGCGCGCCAACGAAAATCGTCTAAGGCAAATTCGGCGGGAATCATCTGTGATTCTCGACGAATCGACGAGAATCACTACTGATTCCCGTCGAATTCTACTTAGAAGAATTCATAGCTGAATAGCTTGCCAACCGAAAAGAATCGTTGAGAGTTATCATCCATTCTCGACGAATCGTCGAGAATGCAGAGTCATTCTCGATGATTCTAACTTGGCAGATTCCTTGAAGGCGTTGAATCAGCCGGGTGATTCTCGCCGATTCTGACTTGGCAGAATCCTTGAAGGCGTTGAAAGCATTGAGTAAGCTGGATGCAATCGGCGAGAATCGGCGAGTGATTTTCGACGATTCGGCGAGAATCCCTAGTGATTCTCGTCGAATCGGCGAGAATCACTTAGTGATTCTCGTCGAATCTAACTTAGACGATTTGTCGTCTTTCTTCCCGTGAGTTGCTTTGACCCATCCTTGCTTCTTGTCTGCTCTTGATCTGTCTCAGCCCTGTACTTGAAAATAAGTACACTCCAATAGAGAGAGTACACGTAAGCCAACACATTGATCTGCTCAACGAGGGATTACGTTGCGCAGACCCGTGTATATTGACCCACTACACCCTGACATTGGTGTGTACTTAGAGTGGAATAACTGCAAGCACATCTTGAAGAAAATCATCAAATACATTATCTATTCAACTTAGCTTGTACATGAGCTTCTTCAAATCAGGTACATTGTGGATACAATACCCAACACTTAACACTGCAACAATTTTCTTGAAGGTAGGCCATTTCAAAACTTCCTACTAATCTTTTTATACCATATACAAAATAGCTCCATCTTATTCTAGTTCATGTTTAAACCCTAAAAATTTAGAATAGAAAGAGTTAGTCTTTAAATAAAAGACTAAGCGAGAAAATAAATTCTTTAACTGTTATACATGCAAAACAATGTTAAGATAACATAACATTTTCTAAACTATTTATCAGTTCATACATGCTAATGAAGTAGTCTATGCATTTTTACACTTGTAGGAAAACAAGTAAAGAAAATGCCATTAACACTTATAACAATTATCATTTCTTGCCTCAATGTTTCTGTATTGTATTTTGCCTTTTCTTGACATTCAACATATTTTTTTTCATTTAGTTAAGGGGCTATGTATATCAGTACTCAGTCTTGAGCCAACCCTACTTGTCAAACTTAGGGCGCATAACTCACTTAAGGCCGATTAAAGCCCAACTAAGTTGACCCGAGTATTTAATCAAATGCGCCCAACTCGCTTAAAACCATTAAGGTTCAACTGAATTTAAAACAGTCTACAGATACCCTTAACATTTTGCATTGATGCAGGTCTTATGAGTTTTCATATTATCGTTTCTACTTTATGTTTTCATGCTAGCATATGGTACAATATCATAGGAAATAAACTTTGATAATAAAAGTACTTGTAATTAGAACATAATTAAAGAAGAAAAACCCTCACATTAATTTTCTCTTTCTCTTTGTCCTTCCTCATATCGAAATCTCTTCAATCGGGCAATGTCATCCCTTCGCGTAGCTGTTAGCAAATATCAATTGTATATGATTCATATTTCTAAATATTTACGATGTGGTGTCTAATGTTGTTTAACACAATAAAGAAAAAGACATCTCATCTCATGTTATACCCCTAAATAAAATCACATTTATGATTCCCTCATATTGACAAGATTCCTCTCATTATCACTTGTGTCTCAACCGACAATTACTTCAATACACGACATCTCAACATCAATATTTTGCATCTTCACAATTTAAAATCAGCAAAACTATCATTTGCCAATTAACATTTATTATTAAAATCATGAGCTTGCACACTTGATCTTGCTTTCAACTAGAAAGACTGAAATTAACATTAACTTGTGCAATATTAGCTCTTACATATGAAAACGCAACTCTATTTAAGCGGGGAAAACAGCAGCTCAATAATTTCATTTATATTGAAAGACAACAAAATCAACATTATGAACATCAATCCTATCATTCTTAAGGTCAATTTCAGTAATGGTATGCATGCAAGATGCAATTCTAGGTATCAGCAAGCGGTTCATAGCAAAATCTTTAACCTAAAATATCTTTTTATCAAATCTCAAGACATATCAATTATTGTCATGCTATTTATTTTGGTGTTTGTTATCCGCACTATAGTTTTGACTATCAGTAAATTTTTTATATCCGCAAAATAGTTTTGTTAAAGTTATATCCGTAAATCAAACTTTTGATATCTACAAATTGATACACTTTGAATCTTTGATATCCCCAAATTGATAAAGAATTTTCATCCATACAAACATTTGTAAAATAGGTTGTACTAGTTAAGGTAAAATGTCATCATAAAAAGACTATTTATCAGCTCGAAATAGTCTATTTCCACAATGAGTCATGCCCACATGTGTTTAGAACATCTTCAACATTGCGACCACAACTGCTCAAATCTCTAATAGTGGTGGCGGTGACGATGATGACGATGGTGGTGATGATGACGACGATGGCGAGGGCGATGGCGGCGACGTTGATGGTGATGGCCACGATGATGATTACGATGGCCGCAGCGATGCTGGCGATGACGGCAGTTATGTCTGTAATGGAGGGGGTTGTCGCAGCGATGAGGGAAACTATGACGGCGGTGGAGGCGACGACGTCATTGGCGGAGGCGACAACAGCGATGGCGGAGACGACGACGATGGCAGCGGTGATGTCGGCGATGGCGGCGGTTGCCGCGGAGGTTACACCTCAGATGGTTATTAGCGGGGGCTCTTTGGATAACTGTAACCCATGCATGAGGTGCGGTTAACATTCCTAAGAGGGATCGCATCAAATATAACTCTCATTTGATCTCAGGAAAAAAAAATGAACATGTCTCTAAAAAATGATGTAAGATAAGGGAAGAAAAAATAGTGTGGATAGCCAAAACTATATTGCAATTATCTAACTTTTGGGAGAGAAAAAACACTTAAAATAGATTGTGGATTGTTGAAAACGAAAACTCGGTCTCTGTAGAGTTCACCCTTGGGGAAGGGGTTATCGAACACCTACTTCTCTCCTGCAAGCCAAATAACAAAGGAAAAGAAAATGGAACTGACCCAAGGGCTCGGCGTGGAGGTCCAATCACACACCCGGAAGATCTTAAAGCGCTTCCCCTCCTTAGCCAAAAGTCAAGCTAATGGTACCTCAAGAAGCGCAAGATGACCAGGGCATAAGTAAGCATTTTTTCTGAGGTACCCCCTTGGGTCTATTTATAGATCTCTGAGAACGGCCTGCAAATAGCCAACCCCCGCTGCTCTGAAATTACTGAAAACGCCCTGGGCTGGTCTGCCAACAGCCAAACTCCGCTGTTTTGAACAGCTATGGGCAGGCCAATGGGGGAAAAATGGAAAAAAAAACATCACAGGTCGCTGTTCGAGTACGAGCCCGGCTGGCCCTGCTCGCCTGCCGCTTGCCAAGTTGCCTGAGGTGAGTGTGAGCCCTCCAGCTCTACTCACCCTCTGATAATTACACCTCGCCCTTGGCGAGTCGGGGGCCGAACTCTGGCCCCTCCAGCTCCGTTCGACAAACGACGAGCTTAGTTCGACGAACGGGGAGCTTAGTTTGACGAACGACGAGCTTAGTTCGACGACCTCAGCTTTTCAGTCTTGACGAACGCCGAGCTTCGTTCGACGAACGACCAAGAATAGTTCGACAAACTCTGAGGTAAAAGGCATTGAGCGTCTAGGTTGGCAACTTCTCCTTAAAAAACTCCACTCGCCCTAGGCGATGAGTGCTCGATGGACCTGACACTCGCCGCCTCTTCCTGGACCTTGGCGTGTGCGTGCCCGATTGGTCCCACTCGCCCATTGCTTGTCGACCTCACGAGGCGGGTACTGGGCCCACTCGCCGAGTCTGGCTCTGCCCGACCCCACTCGCCTGATACAGGGTTGTACACAATTCCTGCTCTTTACGAGGTTGGAACAAGCTCGGAAAGAGTCATCTAACCCCACAGGATTCAGCAAGTGTGGCAGGTGCCAGAGGGAATATCTGGGTGGGGTCCTGATAGAGAAAATCGTATTCTCCAATCTATACTCGATTAAGGCAAGTGTACATATCGAAATATAGTATAGGATATGAAAAATATCAAGGTCGTATAAAAACTCGGGGCAGGCAAGTACTATTACTCACAACGACTCTATTATCCTACCGAACGATTAATGATGTTTGAAAATTAAAATAAACTAAACTTAAAGAGAAATAAACTATTACGAGAAAAGAGTGCGCGATCGACGATTCACTTTGAAATAAAATAACGAAATAATTTAGTTTAACAATTGTAAATCTATTAAGACCGTGATGGATCCGATATTAGGAAGTAATCTCGCTAGAGCATTAAATCCCCTAACTTATAGACGTTTTGACCGAAATCTCTTTACAAGTCAAAATGGCCTAAAGTCGCATTATCGAAGTGACCTGTACTATTGGATTTGACTCCAATCCGGAGAATTTACATCATCCTATCTCTAGGGGTGCGTTCAACTCCTTCCTTCCTTGAGTGATCTTTCATATTCACGAGCCTCTCGGCCACTCGAATATGAGATCAGAATCTACTACCGTATACTAGCAATACGGAGTCGATACGAGATAATTCAAGGAAGGATCAAAAATAGAAAACTACAAAGGAAAATATAAAAATAAAGATATGTTATTTCACTGCAAAGATCATCGCGATCGGGAACAAAATAAAGTTAGCTACGCATGATAAAGAAAGAAAAGAAAAGAAAGGAAAATTGCATTATCATTAAACTAGAAATGAGAGTACATAAAATAACAAAAATTACTACACTATTGCTTGGAGAAATGAAATAAAACAACAAGAAAATAAATACTTGAAATGGAAGCTTGCTCTCTAACTCTCTACAAAATCTTCACTCAAAACTACTTTAGACTAAAACTACTTAACTTTAAAACAAGAGGGGTGAGGTTCCTTTTATAGGAGAGGGAGAACCTTCTAGATGGAAATAAAGAGGAGGGAGCCAAGGGGTGGCCGGCCACATATGTGGAGAGGTTCATGCATTGTATTAAATGAAGGGGAGAGAGGAGACATGGATGCAATGTATGATAATAAATGGAAGGAGAGAGAGGTGGCTACATGCATGCATTGTATTTTAGGGAATGTAAAATAAAAATATAAAATAAAGAAGGGCAGATGAATGGAAGTGTGTAGAAGGGAGAGAGAGTGAATGTGGAGGTGCATGAATGAAATATATTAAATATGGAGAGAGAGAGGAAGGTGGCAAGGTGCATGCATGCATGTATGTGGCCGGCCAAGCATTGGATTCATAATGGGCTGCTTTGTGTGGGCTTTAATGAGGCTTGGTAGGTGGCCGGGCTGCTCCAAGTTGAAGGGCTGCATGTGTTGGGCTCGGGTAGGAGTTGATGAGGGTCGGGCTGCACTTGATGGGGACTTGCTTGAGCTCGGGCTGGATGGTGGGCTGCTTGTAGTTGATTGGTGGGCTGCATGTAGTGGAGGAGGGCTCGGCTTGCATGTATTGGGCTGCTCCAAGTGACATTAAACCTACAAGAACAAAGCAAATATATGTTAGATGTTATAATATAATATTAATAATATAACAATAACAATAACAATAACAAACATAACAATAATTATAACAATAACAATAACAAACATAACAATAATTATAACAATAACAAACATAACAATAATTATAACAATAACAAACATAACAATAATTATTAAAGATTAAACAAGACATAAATAAAATAACATAACATAAAATAAAACATAAAATAAAATAAGAGATTATTATAACATAAAAGACTTTTAAATAAGAAATAAAACATAATAAGCACAAAAATACTTAAAACATATAATTAAACTAGGAATTAATACAGTATAAAGAGACATTAAAACATGAAATAATAAGTATGAAATATAAATAAACTTAGGCATTTTGAATAATAAACTACCCTAAAAAAGGATGACTAAATGTAGTCATCAAACTCCCCATGCTTAGACATTTGCTTGCCCTCAAGCAAAAAGAAATAAAGAACTAGGGAAAAAACAAAAGACATATATTTTATTTTAGGTTCCATAGTTAAGAAAAGCAAAATATGAAAAATTAAACTATCCTAATTTCCATGTTATCAATTAGTGGGGTGAGAAGTGCACAATAGAAAATTTGAAAGCGGAACCCTAAAAATCTCATTAAAACATAAGAAAAGTCTACACTTTTCTAAATCTTAAAACAAGGCATCCAAAATAAAAGAAAGTAAGGAAAACAAAAGTAGAAGTTCTAAATAAACGGCACATTAACAAACTACTAGGTTGCTAGATAAACATTAACCCTAAAACACTCCAAGGTAACCTCCAAAGAAATCCATCAATGATGGTGGACATAGGCTTGTACGTTCACACTTTCTCCACTACGCGAATTTACGTTCTAAGATCAATAGGACTTCTAATAGGCGTTAAGACTTGGCTTAGGTAAATAATTAGGAAGTGGAAACAAAGATAGACACGAGGGCTAAGACACTAAACCAAGGTGAGCTTCAAAAATAAAAACATGATAACAAAATGAGAAATGACAAGCAAGTCATTTCTCCAATTTATACTACAAAATAAGGCCATGAAAATTTTCTTTTATAAACTTGGCCAAACATAAATTTTTCTTTCTTTCATTTTTTTGATTTTTGATTTTTTTTCATTTTTTCAATAACATTTTGATAAGAAAAGCTCCAAAAATAGACTTGAGAATTTCCTATTCATTTCAAAGATAATACCCCCCACAAAAATAATTTTTAAGCTCAAGGTTATAGTGTGAAACATAGAAAGGGAATTTTGGCTTTGGTGAAAATAGTGAAATGAAAGGTGGAGCTAAAAACAAAGGAAACATGAAAAGGCCCAAAATTGTTTTTGAAATGGTAATGTTTTTGGTGGGCAACAAAAGCTCAAACTAGTAAAATGGTGGCCTAAATCATTTCTAAAGAACGTAAAAACGACGCAAATGCTTCGAGAGTAGCTTGGTACAAGTTCTATACACCAGGAAAGACTACCCCGCAAATAAAAAAGAGCTGATGATATCTAGCAACCATTCGTAAGCAACTAACCGAATAAAAAGACATAACTAGAAATTGCTAACTTATAACGAAAAAAACGGATGCCTATATTTAAGAAAAAGAAACTAGTAGAACTAAACTATGCTAAAAAGATAAGTTTAGAAAACATTTTCAAAATAATCTACATAGAACTATAAAAACCGCACGGGCCTACACATCACTAGAAGAAACATAAAAATAAAGATAGAAATAATTTTAGATTTTGTTTTTCAAATAGATTTTAGCACAAATTTTTTTTTATTTTTGTTTTTCTAATTTTTTTGGGTTTTGACATATTATATTTTTTTGGAATTTTTGATTTTTCTAATTTTTTTTGTTTTTGATAAAGCTAAATAAAAGCAGTACTAAAGAAACTTAATAAAACTATACTAATTTTTAAAGAAATTTAATCATTTTTGAAAAGAAAAAGAAGAAATAAAACAACTAAACTCTCCCCTATGCTTAAACCTTTCATTGCCCTCAATGAAAAATAAAAACAAGAAAGAAAAAGGAAGAAGAAAGGGGAGGGGGGATACAAAAAAGTAAATTAAAAAAAAATGACTTCCCCGGTATTGTAAGGCCGAATGTAGATGTCGCTCCCCCATGCTTGAGCTGGACACCGGCTCAGGCCTAAGGAAGAGATGAAATGATGGAGCCAAACGAACCGCCGAGGGTTTTATTCCTGCAAAGCAAAACAAAAAGGAAAAAGAAAGAAAGAAAAGGATAAGTAAGGGGTGCCTCCCAAGAGCGCTCTCTGTTTAACGTCGGCTGAGCCCGACGTTATTTGTTAGCTAAAGGGAAAATAAAAACTAAAGTGAAGAGGTAACTCCCTAAGTATGCGCTTAGGAGAGTAAACAAAAAAAATGAAAAATTGAAGAATCGCACCGATATGCGGTGGAATCTTCAAGAGAATAACACCCAAAAATGAATGGACGGAGTTATAGAAGAACTCCGCCGTATGTAAAATAGGAAAGAAAGGGTCGTCAAAAGAAGAAGAAAAAAAGAAGAAGAAATAGAAAGAGGAATAAAGGAAGTAGAAAAAGAATCTTCATCAAAGAAAATTTCACAAGGAGAATGAGAGTCTTGTGAAATTTCGGGAGAAGGAGTAGAGAGGACTAAAGAAAACTATCTAAAAAAGAAGAAGAAAAAGTAGATTCACTAAAACTAGGAAAATTTGGAACAGTTAAATTTGAACGCATAATGGAATCACAAACGTCTTCGGATTGAGAAATATGAAACGCCTCGTCATCCTCAACGGGTAAGAAGCACACTGGAATATCCATAGAGGTGTCTTCCAAAGGAGGAAGGAAGCAATCCGGGATATCCGAATAGTTATCCTCCTCGAGAGGAACAAGACAAGCCGAGATATTCGGTGACTCATTACATGAAGAAATTGGAGGAGACGGAGAAGAAGACGAAGAAAAAGAGGCGTCCTCGCTAGAAAGATAATCCATCATGGTCTTGAAATGCGAACTAATATTATCAATAGAAGTTTGCAATTCAAGATACCCATTATCGATATAATAAAAATAAAAATTTAGAGGCGCGACGCTTTGCGGGGTAAAATCATGCGAAAAATAAGACGGGTTCCCCATCTCCCAAGTTGGATAAAAATTGGAGTAAGGATCAAATTGGCCATTTTGACCTTCCCCGGAAAAATTAAAATCAAAAGAGGGAGGGGTTCCCGAAAGGCATTCAGAATAAAAATGATGGGCGACCCGCAAAAAGCGCAAAAATACGATGATTCCATAAAAAAAAAATTTAACTGTTTACCAAAAAGAAAAAGAAAAGTAAATATATATATATATATATATATATATATATATTTTGATTTGTTTTTTTAGATAATATATATATTTTTTTGAAAATAGATTTTTTTAGTGGATTGTCTCTCGAACTTCCCAAGGGCTACCCGGTGAAGGGTTTGCAAGGTACTAGGTAAAATGGTGGCGCTTAAAGCCCTTACCCTTTTCGAGAGATTTTAGGTTGGGTAGAAATAAGATGATGTGGGTGGATAATAATAATAATAATAATAATAATTTATTTTTGTTTTTTTTAGTAGAAGTAATAAATTCGAGGCTTTCGTAATATTGCCAAAAAAATCCCCGGCAACGGCGCCAAAAACTTGATAGAGAAAATCATATTCTCCAATCTATACTCGATTAAGGCAAGTGTACCTATCGAAATATAGTATAGGATATGAAAAATATCAAGGTCGTATAAAAACTTGAGGCAGGCAAGTACTATTACTCATAACGACTCTATTATCCTACCGAACGATTAATGATGTTTGAAAATTAAAATAAACTAAACTTAAAGAGAAATAAACTATTACGAGAAAAGAGTGCGCGATCGACGATTCACTTTGAAATAAAATAACGAAATAATTTAGTTTAACAATTGTAAATCTATTAAGACCGTGACGGATCCGATATTAGGAAGTAATCTCGCTAGAGCATTAAATCCCCTAACTTATAGACGTTTTGACGGAAATCTCTTTACAAGTCAAAATGGCCTAAAGTCGCATTATCGAAGTGACCTGTACTATTGGATTTGACTCCAATCCGGAGAATTTACGTCATCCTATCTCTAGGGTGCGTTCAACTCCTTCCTTCCATGAGTGATCTTTCATATTCACGAGCCTCTCGGCCACTCGAATATGAGATCGGAATCTACTACCGTATACTAGCAATACGGAGTCGATACGAGATAATTCAAGGAAGGATCAAAAATAGAAAACTACAAAGGAAAACATAAAAATAAAGATATGTTATTTCACTACAAAGATCATCGCGATCGGGCACAAAATAAAGTTAGCTACGCATGATAAAGAAAGAAAACAAAAGAAAGGAAAATTGCATTATCATTAAACTAGAAATAAGAGTACATAAAATAACAAAAATTACTACACTATTGCTTGGAGAAATGAAATAAAACAACAAGAAAATAAATACTTGAAATGGAAGCTTGCTCTCTAACTCTCTACAAAATCTTCACTCAAAACTACTTTAGACTAAAACTACTTAACTTTAAAACAAGAGGGGTGAGGTTCCTTTTATAGGAGAGGGAGAACATTCTAGATGGAAATAAAGAGGAGGGAGCCAAGGGGTGGCTGACCACATATGTGGAGAGGTTCATGCATTGTATTAAATGAAGGGAGAGAGGAGACATGGATGCAATGTATGATAATAAATGGAAGGAGAGAGAGGTGGCTACATGCATGCATTGTATTTTAGGGAATGTAAAATAAAAATATAAAATAAAGAAGGGCAGATGAATGGAAGTATGTAGAAGGGAGAGAGAGTGAATGTGGAGGTGCATGAATGAAATATATTAAATATGGAGAGAGAGAGGAAGGTGGCAAGGTGCATGCATGCATGTATGTGGCCGGCCAAGCATTGGATTCATAATGGGCTGCTTTGTGTGGGCTTTAATGAGGCTTGGTAGGTGGCCGGGCTACTCCAAGTTGAAGGGCTGCATGTGTTGGGCTCGGGTAGGAGTTGATGAGGGCCGGGCTGCACTTGATGGGGACTTGCTTGAGCTCGGGCTGGATGGTGGGCTAGTTGATTGGTGGGCTGCATGTAGTGGAGGAGGGCTCGACTTGCATGTATTGGGCTGCTCCAAGTGACATTAAACCTACAAGAACAAAGCAAATATATGTTAGATGTTATAATATAATATTAATAATATAACAATAACAATAACAATAACAAACATAATAATAATTATAACAATAACAATAACAAACTTAACAATAATTATAACAATAACAAACATAACAATAATTATAACAATAACAAACATAACAATAATTATTAAAGATTAAACAAGACATAAATAAAATAACATAACATAAAATAAAACATAAAATAAAATAAGAGATTATTATAACATAAAAGACTTTTAAATAAGAAATAAAACATAATAAGCACAAAAATACTTAAAACATATAATTAAACTAGGAATTAATATATTATAAAGAGACATTAAAACATGAAATAATAAGCATGAAATATAAATAAACTTAGGCATTTTGAATAATAAACTACCCTAAAAAGGATGACTAAATGTAGTCATCAGGTCCACCTGCAGCTATATATATGCGCCTGCATACATGAGTGACCTTTTCCTGACCTTTGTTCTAAACTTGCCGAGATGCCTATCCCCAAGGAGATCCAAGAGAGGTTTTTTAGAGCTCGCGAGATTTCCTCTACTCGCGTTGCCAACTTGACCGCGATTCCTCCTAATATCCCTCAGAGCGATCCGACAGAGCCCAACCCCGCTAAGAGGGCAAAACCGTTTCCCCAAGCGGCCGAGCTTATCTTCCATGAGTTGAAATTCATCCTGGATCACGGGGCCGGCTCCTCTACTCTGCTCCCCCTTGAGTAAAATGGGAAAGAAATCATCGACCTCTGCACCAACCGGTACAGCCAACGAAATGACGACGAGTCCACCCTATCGCGAGTAGATACTCTTCATGGCAACTCGCGGCCTCAAACTCCGGGCACCCACCTGCAAGACAAATCGCCACCCTTCGAGACCTTGGGGCTTGACTCACAGAAGATGAAGTCTCTGGCTCGCAGCCCTTCTCGGCAACCTTCACCCATCCCCGGACTTGAGGGGGAAAAAGTCCAAACCATCCCCGTTCCAGGCATCATCCTTCTCTCCCCACGAACTCATCGCCCGGGTCAGGGCAAGAACCTGGGGCTTATTCCGCTTCACGCCACCCTTGGAGAGCCGAGCTTGCAAGGTAGATTTCTGCCTATATTAAACAGTCTTTCACAAATTCCTTGGTAGTATTCGCCCTTCATGTAAAGTTGATCAGTTTCCTCTACAGATACCCCCAGCCAGCCTGATGCCGGAGGTTCTTCGGAGTTAGCTCGATACTAGCCCCTCCCTTCCCCCAACTCGATAAAGACCTTCCTGGGCACCTCGGTGGAGAATGACGAGCTGACAAGGCGAGGGGTCAGGATCTTCAATAAGTTTGTGCGCGGGGTACGCAAGGTCCAGGAGGAAAATTGGAGGCTGCAGCGAGTCTACGCGCAGCTCGCGGACGAGGTGAGGGGTCGGCCGTCAAGCAAGGTGGAGGACAGTCCGGCGGACGACGAGGAGTTTTCCACTCCGCTTATAGATGAGATCGATGAGAATCTCAGGGCCGCCCAAAAGAACCTAGAGTTGATACGCGGGCTCCATGAATCGCGCCGACCTACGGGGAAAGGGGCACGAGGCCGGGGTAGGTAGAAATGTCTCTCCTACTGAGCCTACCGACACTCTCCCCCACCCCCTTCTGCTTGCGTTCCTATGAGATATCAACCTCTTGTATTCGATTTCCTTGAACAATATTCGCACCCTTATATGTAATAACTTAGAGTTTTTTTCAAATTTCAATATTTGTCATTTGAATGAAATAGTGCCTTTTTAGGATCAGCGAGGCACTGAATAGGACAGGCCTCTGAAATTGATGAGCTGGGGTTGGCGATCTAGTACGGGCGAGCCTGACTGGTCGGTTAGCTTGGCCTCAGATATATTTTTCTATAAATATCCCCCCTCACCAACCCCAGTCAACCGTCTTTACTACTTTCATACCCCCTTCTCGCTTGTTCTATTACCTGTACTTGCGCATTAATCACCTCGCGAGCATGAGCAAGACAAACCTAGACACTGACGGTCATTCCATGTGTGCCTGACACTTCGATGATTACTGCTTCTTTGAGTGGAACATGACTGAGGGGGAGCTCGCGGAATTTTTGAATGACTACTTGCTATCTGGCTTTAAGGCGCACAGACCCAGGGAGAATGAAGCCATCAACAACTTTTACGAGGACGAACTCGCCTTCCCCAATTCACACTTCTAGGTGGGGTTGCACTTACCCCTCTGGCCGTAAATTCGCCAGGTCCTCATGTACTACGTTGCGGTCCCCGCGCAGCTGAGCACGAACGACATCGCTATGATGGTCTCGTTCGCGTGCTTCCTTCACAGGGAGCGGATCGAGTTCAACCTGAATGTCTTCATGAAACTCTTCACCTATAAGGCGACCCCCAATGGTGTCACATACTTCAGGGGCTCGTCCATTAAAGTTCGCGAGATCGCAAACAAGCACCATAATTGGATGACCAAGATCGTCATCATCAGGGGCGATCTCGGCAACGTCCCCTACTCACCGCAGTAGAAGGGCAAGGAGGTATACTGCCCCCTACCACCTCTGGCAATGATGCAGAGCTCCACAAATTCTTCCTCCACAAGTACTCGAGGTCACCTTCCTCCGAGGGGACCTTGACTCGCTTCCCCCTGTCCTCCCCAGCGAAGGTATGCCTCTAGGTTTTCCTTTGACCCAGCTCGCAGGGTTCAACATAATTTTCTGACATGTTTTTCATGCAAGAGAGAGACAGATTCCTGAGAATCCACTGTTTGCTGTCTTGGGAATCTCCCTCGACCTACTCGCACGCGAGAACGCAGCCGCTGCCGCCTTTCGGTACAAGTTGGCATACTCCAAGCTCTCGCTTGGGAAGAAGCGACCTGCTCCTACGGGGTCCAGCTCGCCTCGGCCCCCACCGCCACCGAAGAAGATGAAACGGTCGGTGGTGGCCTCCAGTTCGAGACAAAAGACAAAGTACATGAGCTTGCCCGATGGATTGCTAGAGAGCCCGCTGAAGGTGTCAGAGAAGGGGGAGGGAGGTGGCGAGCCATCCATTCCTCCTTTTACAGAGGGGGCTGTGGCCCGTGAGCTGGGCTCGCCGAAGAGCCACCCCCACTTCAGCTTTTAGGAAAAGTTGAAGGACCCGGCCTGAGAGCTGATGGTTTAGTGGGATGAGTAGACCCACAGGGTCTCCCTCTCCACCCTCCACTCCTCTTGGTCAGATCACCAACCTTCCTCCAGCAATGCCTATGCACTTGGCTTCGGCCTCTACGGGCGCGAGGACGTCGAGGACTACAAGGGTGCGATACTACGCCAGCTTGACCACAAAGGAATGCAAGAAAAAATATGGGCCATGGAGTTGCACCACATGGTGATCCGCCGTTGCTTCAACCTCAGCCACCTCTTGCTAAAAGCCGAGAAGGAGCGCGACCTGACCAAGGACAAATCAGTCGATCTGGAAAGGCAACTCGGCATTGCCGAGGACTTACTCGCCAAAGTTTCTGGCGGGATGGTAAGTACCGGCGCCCTGTCTCTCATTTTTACTTAGGATTTCTTAATGGAGATTGTCGACTTTTATGCTTAGTAGGATGCCTAGGTCGTGGGCGTGCTGCGGACTTGCGCTATTGGGTTGGAGGAGGAGAACTCCCAGATGCATGCTCGTGCTGCCAAGCAGGAGGCTCGTGTCGATGGACTGGAGGCAGAAAATAGGAGGCTGAAGGATCATATTGAAGGTCTCAACAGCGAGATCATCCGCCAGGCTGACGCCTTCCTCCCCCGCGCAACCACGAGCACCCCTTTCCTTACCAAAGGTAGGGAATTTTCGGCGAGGATGAGGTCGCGGAGCGGCTGTGGGTTAACTCAATCGAGTCCGTTGAATGCACCCTACAAATCATGAAGGATACAGGGGTGTTGGTGAAGGGCTGCGAGGAGATCACGGCCCGGGACCTCATGGCGAGTCTGTTCCCGCCAACCCTTCCCAGCAAGAAGGAAGACAACTTCGGCTCACTTTTCAGAGGGGATGGTGAGGACCACCAGTCTAGGGGGGTAGGTGAGAGCTGACTTGCGCCCCCCATCTTTTTCCTTTTTTCTTCTATAATTCTTTTCCCCTTCACTTTTGTAACCTCGCTGAGGCGAGCTCCTCGTTGTAATATCATTATGCTTAATGAATGCAAGGTTTAACAAGAGTTCTGAATTTTTCTAACTTTTGTTTTTTGAACTGACTTACTATGCTTTCCTGCGAGCCTTTCCCCTAGGCCCCTCCCGCTAGGATAGAACTCTCCGCTAGAATGCATGTGTAAGGATTCGCGCCCGCGAGTAGACCTTGAGAGCTTTCCAACTCTTTGTAATCTGGAGGCGGGCCATTCGCCTCGCTGGGCTCGCAACCTCTCAGCTCGTGCAGGCTTTTCTTGTAACAAATAAAAACCAGAAAATTTTACAAGTAAAATATAAAGGGGGTGGATTGCACTGCCGGGGCTCGATCTCTTCGCTAGATTACGAGGGCTCAGCTCGCCACCCCTCTACCGAGTTGAGCATGCAAGCCCCAACTCGCCTGTGGGGATTTTCTCCCCCTATCCTTAGGGAAAAGGCCAATATTTTCAAGTAACATATGGAGAGGGTGGGACTCTCTCGAGTGACATCCATCCCTGCCAGCTAGGTGATAGCCTCGCAACGAGATCTGCTCGGGGTCTTGGTAGACTCTATCGAGTGACATCCAACCCTTCTAGCTACGTAAGAGCCTGATAACGGGATCTGCTCGCGGTCCGGGTAGACTCTCTCTAGTGATATCCAGCCCTGTCAGCTGGGTGAGAGCCTGGCACCTGGAATTGCTTGGGGTCCGAGTGACATCTAACTCTGCCAACTGGGTGAGAGCGTAGCAGCAAGATTTGCTCGGTGTCCGAGTAGACTCTCTCGAGTGACATCCAGCCTTGCTAGCAGTGTGAGAGCTTGGTAGTGGGACTTGCTCGAGGTCCGGGAAGACTCTCTCGAGTGACATCTAGCCTTGTCAGTTGGGTGAGAGCCTGACAGCGGGATCTTCTCAGGGTCTGAGTAGACTTTATCGAGTGATATCCATCCCTTCTAGCTGGGTGAGAGCCTGGTAGATAGATCTGCTCGGGGTTCGGGTAGACTCTCTTAAGTGATATCCAGCCCTGCTAGCTAGGTGAGAGCCTGACAGCAGGATCTGCTCGGGGTCCGAGTAGACTCTCTCAAGTGACATCCAGCCCTACCAGTTGGGCGAGAGCCTGGCAATAGGATCTTCTCGGGGTATATCAAATGAAAATTTCACCTATTCACATGAATCACCGCAGGAGCGCGGGCACACAAAGAAGCTTTGTTAGAAAAAGAACATAACTTACATGACTCAAGGGTAAAAATGTTTCAAGTCATCACTATTCCAGGTTAGACTTAAGGTCTTGCCCTCCACATTCCGGAGGCGGTACTCTCCTTATTTCAGAGTTTCTTGAACAATATATGGGCACTCCCAGTTGGGGTTGAGCTTCCCCACAACGACTGATCTTCCTGCGGTATCCACCTTTCTCAGAACCAAGTCCCCCTCCGTGAACTATTTGACCCTTACGTGCTTGTCAAAGTACTTAGCCATTATTCTTTTCACTTCTTCCTGACATAGTTCTTCCTCATTTTAAGCTCTTCATTCTTCCCTTCCCTCTTCTACCTCGACCACCCGAGGCGTCCGGACTTCAAACTATACTGGGAGTACTGCCTCGCACCCATGAGAGAGCTTGAAGGGGGTCTCCCCTGTGGCCCTGTTAGGAATGGTTCTCAGGGCCCAAAGAACCAAGGGAAGATGATCCACCAAACTACCCTTCAAGTTCTCAACTTTTTTCTTCAGGAGTTTCACTATGACTTTGTTTGCCGCCTCCACTTGCCCGTTGCTCCTAGGTTATAGATCGAGGCAAATCTGAGATCAATCCTGAGCTGCCCGTAAAAGCTGATAAACTCGGCGCTAGCGAACTGAGGTACATTGTCCGTGACGATGGCTTGCGGCAACCCATGCCGGCAGATGATCTCCCCCCAAACAAAATTTCTGATGACCTGGGAGGTCACCTTGGCTAGCGCCTTTACCTCCAACCACTTAGAGAAATAGTTTATCATTACCAATAAGAACCTCCTCTGTCCGCTGGCCATGGGGAAGGGTTCGACCAAATCCATTCCCCAAATTGCAAAGGGCCAGGGGGCCGTGAAGCTTCTGAGACACTGAGTTGGTTATAACTGGAGGGGGGAAAAACTTGTACTTGTGACACTTTTTGGAAAACTTCGCCGCGCCGTGACCTAAGGTAGGCAAGAAATACCCTTGCCTGACAATCCTTCCTTCCAGGGTCCGACTCCCGGAGTGACTCTCGTACTCCCCAGAGTGGACTTCCCCCAAGATCCTCTAGACCTCCCTCTTGGCCATGCAACGTGCCAATATCGCCAAGAGGGTCTTTCGGTACAGCTGCCCATCGCGGATGAGATAATACGCCGACTTGTACTTGAATTTCTTTTTGTCCATCCCTTCCAGATACTCCCTTGTGGAAAGGAAGGTTGTGAATGAGTCCATCCACGATGGGTGTTGATCCACCTCCATCAGATCTCCCTCTTTAATGGAAGTATGGAATAGATCAGTGATGGTACCTCCCACCCAGGGACCATGCTTTGCCAGTTTGTTTACCTGCTCATTCTCCTCCCTGGGCACGTGTCAGATAGAGAAGGTTTGGAACATGTAGATGACCCCCTTCACCTTTACCAAGTATAATTGAAGGGTAGGCTCCCTTGCCTCAAACTCCCAATTGATCTAGAAAGCCACCACCAAGGAGTAAGTGAGGACCTCCACATCAGGTACTCCTATCTCCCTGACCAAGCGGAGCCCTGCAATCACCTCCTCGTACTTGACCTGATTGTTAGTAATAAAAAAATGGATAACTATCGTTTGTTCTATCTTTGTCCCTTGGGGTCTTTCCAAAATCATTCCCACCCCCAGGGAATGCTTACCTGAGGCACCATACACCATCAAATTCCAAGGAACCGAGCTGGTGAGCTCTTCCTCCACCACCTTGACCACATAGTTAACCAGGAAGTCAGTCATTGCTTGGGCCTCTATCGAGAGGCGGGTAACAAAGGAGATATCGAGTTCACTTAGTTCCACTGACCACTTAGCCAAACTGTCTGAATGTTCTACCCCCTCAAAGATGTTACGTAGGGGGTGGCCAGTCACCACTCGAATTGAGTGTTCCTGGAAGTAGGTCCGATCCTTCGAGCCGAGATGACTAGGGCGAAGGCTAGCTTTTCAAAGATGGGGTATCAAAGCTCTACCTTCCTCAGGAGTCGGCTCATATAGTATATGGGGAATTGCTTCTTCCCCTCATCTTGAACCAGAATGGAGCTCAAGGCCTCTGCTCCGACCCCAAGATACAAAGACATATCCTCCCCCTCCTTCGGCCCTTAGAGAAGGGGCCCTGAGCCAACTGCCACTTCAAGGCCTAAAATGCGTCCTCGCATTCCTCGGTCCATTCAAAATTTTTGCCTCCCCTTAACGCTTTGAAGAAGGGAGAACACTTCTCCCCAGCCCGGGAAAGGAACCTGATCAACCCTGCCAGCTTCCCTATCAACCGTTGCACCTCTTTGGCATTTTGAGGCGATCCCAATTCCATGATCGACCTCACCTTGTCAGGATTGGGCTCTATACCTATAGGAGTAAGGAGATGGCCTAGGAAATTACCCTTGCTTGCCCCGAAGACACACTTCAGGGGGTTCAACTGCATGTTGTACTTTTGTAAGGTGGTGAAGGTCTCCTCCAGGTCCTGGAGGTGTGAGTCCTCGTCCTGACTCTTGACCATAAGGTCATCCATATACACTTCTAGGTTTCTCCCCTTTTATTCTCAGAAGGCCCTGTCCATAATCTTCTGGTATGTCACCCCTTCATTCTTTAGCCCAAAAGACATCATTTTGGAGCATTAGCACCTGTCTCCCGTGATGAAGGAGACATATTTGATGTCTGGGGAGTGCATCCTGATCTGGTTGTAACCTGAAAATGCATTTAGAAAACTCATTATAGGAAAACCAACGGCTGAGTCAACTAATGCGTCGATCTGAGGCAAAGGATAATATTCCTTAGGGCACGATTTATTAAGTAAAGAAAAATCGACACACATATGCCATCGACCGTCTCCTTTTTTAACCATTACTACATTGGATACCCAACCGGGTATTGTATTTCGGATACAAAGCCGCCTTGAGAAGCTTGGCCACCTCCTCCCTAATGGGATCAGCCAGCTTTTTCGCGATGGATCTTTTCTTCTATTGGATGGGGGCGAGCTTCTAGGTCCAGGTTGAGGCGATGGAAGGCCACATCCTCATCAATCCTTGGCATCTCCGCGGCCCTCTAGGCAAAGATGTCCACATTCTTCTGGATGCATTACAGCGTCCTGCGCTGGTCCTCCGGGTTAGCCCTCCGCTGATACGAACCTTCTCCACCCTGCATCCAAGGGTGAGAAACTCTATCTCCACTGTTGGAACCTCACCTATATTTTGGGTTGATTTGGGATAGGTTCACTATTAGGATTATTAGATGATCCAACATGTATAGTCTAGGGTCATAGGTTTTTATCAGGATCAAGATCAGTCAACAACCTAGATTGATTGGTTCTCACCTTTAGAAGACTTAGAGATAGAAGACCTCCAGAGAAAAGCAGTTTTCTAAGAGACAGAAAAGTCGTTCGAAGATTAGCTGAATAGAGCTCGACTTTCGTCGATCTCAGATCGTTGAACTCAGATTTCTTCTCTGAGTTGAGTTCGACGAAAGCCTAGCTGAGATCGACGAACTCCGATCCCACCTTAGTAGTTCAGCTCGACGAAAAACTATCTCTGTTCGACAAACTTGGAGTTCAGTTTGGCAAGTTAATTTTCTTGTCAATGATCTTGGATCTCAGCTTGACGAATGAGAGGTTTCAGTTCGACGAATTTTGATCTCAGGTCGTGCTGAGTTCGAATGATTTCTCCAAGGTTCAGTTCGACTAATTCTTTGTTGATTTCAGTTCGACTAAGGCAGATGAATTCCAAATTATATTATAATATGTCTGTAATGCTCTGATAATTAATGCAAAATATTTTTATTAATATAGCCATTCCATGACAACATTAATTATGGTCTTCATAGAGTTATTACTTTCCTTATTTTATTGGGACAGTTGGGGAAACTCATTAAAGACAAATTCTAGACGTTCAACTTCTAGAATTTCTGCTGTCAGTCAAGGAAAGGAATTCAAAATTCAAAGGCTGAAATTTACAAGGGATATATATAAGGAATATTTTTCAAGATAGCTGTAAGGAAGTAAGCTTTGACAAAAAGAATATTTTTTACAAAAAACTGGAAAAAGAGTAGCTCTCATACACTCAAGTTCTTCATCAGTTTTTGCTTCAGGGCTTTCAAGAGACAATCCATCAACATCTGTCTAAAAGCTTCCTGAAGATCAATAAGCAATTAGAAGTCCTACAGCCTGAGGAAAGCTTCCATTCTCCTTAACTATTCTACATCTCAGGGGGGAGCTTTGATAACAATAACAATCCACTAGTCTTCTCAGAACATTGAGAAAGAGAAGTCAATATCAAATTTCTTTTTACCTTACTGTAAAAGGGTTTTTAACTCCCTTCAAAAGTTATCCCTTTGGTTATTAAGTCTCCTGATCAAAAGACTTAGTTTGGTTTTTGAGCACCTGGTCAAAATATCAGAGGGTTGTTAGATCTTCTTGAAAATAGATTTTGTTTTGACAGGGCACCTGAGCAAAAACCTGTGGTGGCAGGGCACATGATCAAAAAGCTGCAGTGGATTCCTACCAGGGTGGTAGAATAGTGGATGTAACCAAGTTTTAGGGGAATCACTATAAAATCTCTTTGTCGTCTGGTTGCTCTATTTGTTATTTTCTGTGATGTGATTTTCTGTGTTTTATTTCTGCCTATTTACATATAGATATCATTATTTTAATCCTCTATAAAAACTAATCAAAAGATTTTTTATACTCTATTCACCCCCTATAGAGTTAGTGTAATCTATCCCTTCACTTTCATCCACCACCTCTTATGTAGCTTCGAAACGATACTACTCTCCCCATTCTCCAACATCCTCCCCTCTTGGGGAAGGAAATTCCTCCTCAGCTAACTCCACGGCCATTGCCTCAGCCAACTCCTTGAATTCCTCCGCCACCTCCACCCGGGTGCGGTTCTCCTCTACCTCCATCTCCATTCATGCCTCCTACTCTTCCTCCTCCATCCTTTGCTCCATCTCCTCGGCCCCTCCTGCCAAGAGATGGAGATCATTGCCAAGACGTAGCACTCCCTTTCCACCTTGGGGTCTCCCCAGACCTGGATCCCCTCGGAGTTGAACTTTAAGCATTGGTGGAAGGAAGAGGGGATGTAGAGGAAGGAGCTGATGAGGGGTCGCCCAAAGATGGCATTGTATCTGTTGGGGGAAACAACAATGATGTATCTGTAAGTTTGGGACTGCCCCTCTAGGGTAATATGGAGTCCCACTCCTCCTTCAACCTCCTTCCTCTCCCTTGAGAACCCAAACAAAGGCCCATCCGAGGCTAGCACCCTCTTGGCCTCCACCTTCATCACGTTAAATGCCTTCTTGAAGATGACATTGACCGAACTCCCGTTGTCGATGAGGATTCGGGAGACGGTGAAGTTCTCAACCACTGTCTGGATGACCAGTGCGTCGCAGATGGGGTCCTCATGGTCGTGAATGTCCTTTCTTGAGAAGGTGATCTTCTCCTCCAGGGTTGGGGCCTAGGATGTCGAGCGAACGCTCTGACGGTACATGGTGTGGAGACTTGCCTTCTAAGAAGCCTCGACCCCCACCCCCCATGGATCACTCTGATCCCTCCCCGGGCCCCAACATCGACCCGGTCTTCACATTTGTCCTCCTCTGCCCAAGGCAGGATCTCCTTGACCCACACTCTATGTCGGTCTTGCTAATGCTACTCCCTGTTTCCTCTCATCTCGAGGAACTCCAAGCACGTGGCCGTACCGTGGCCCTCCTCCTAGTGGAAGTCATAATGGGGCAACTCCACCCAAACTTCTCTTCTCCTTCTCCGTGCTTCTCTCCTCCTCTCCCCCAAGCCTGTTTTTTTATCGGGGAGGGGTGGTATTTGGCCTTGCCTCCCACTTGGAGGGTAAAACTGACCCTATCTCCCCTAGCGATTATATCCTCCATGGAAACCTCTCCGCAGCTCCTGGTCTTTCTACTACGGCCTCTAACCTAGCTGATGTTTCAGCTCTTGGTGCCCCCACCTGGGCTGTTACTACTGCTACTCCCTCTGCCAGGGATTAGCTCTCCTCTCCTCCTGACCTCTACAACCTTAGGGATTCTCTTCCTCCGTGGCCCACCTGGTATGCTTCGGGAAAACTCCGGGTTCGACGCCTCCCTGTCAACTTCCCTTGCCGCCCTCTCCATTAGCTCCTCGTAGGAGAGGGGCGGTATCCTCTTTAGCTCAATTCTGAAGAAACCCTACTATAGCCCCAGGATTAAGGCCATCATCAGGGTGTGCCCTGACATCTCTTGGACTTGGGTGACATCCTCCTGCAATCGGTCGACGTAACTCCCCAAGGTCTCGTTCACCCCCTGTTTGGTGTGGAACAAGGACTTCGACTCCTTCTTCCTCCTCTTGGAGGTGGTGAACCTCAACATGAACCCCCGACATAGGTCCTCGAAGCAGTAGATGGAGTTGGTCGTGTAACGCCCCAAAACTCATTAAGGAATGGATAGCGTTCTAAGGCCAATTTGGTGCCTGATTAGGTTCACACGACCTGTGACACAGCCGTGTCAAGGGCCGTATCGTCCCTGAGGTCGACTAAATGTAGTCGACGATTCTCGGAGTCAAGCCAGGTCGGGAACACGGCCTGTGACATGGGGGTGTCAAGGGCCATATGCTGCTCTGTGTTATGTTGGGTTGTGTCAAGTGAGTTACACGGCCTTGGACACGGGCGTGTCCAAAGGCGTGTTAGGCACACAGCCTGTGACACGGGCGTGTCATATGGCCGTGTCCTGTTTGGGATGCGATAGTTTACAACGTCGATTGGGGCACACAGCCTATGATACGGGCGTGTCCATGTTTGATACGGGCATGTCCAAAGCCGTGTTAGAGGCCGTGTCCTGTTCTGTGTTTACTGGATTACGGCGAGTGTGGAACACGTCCTATGAGACGGGCGTGTCATAAGCCGTGTTCGGCCCAGGAAAGTTATTTTTAGGTGCGAATCATGGCCGTTTATTTCCTTCAAATGGGATCCAAGGGTCCAGATTGGTCCTTGCTGTTATAAGGCCGAGAATAGGGGGTGAAACCCTCATTTCTCTTAAGTCTTTCTCTTTCTAAAGTGTTAGAGAGATGGGAGAGAAAGGAAGAAGGAGAAGGAGAAATGTAGCTATCAGTGGAGCTTCGGAGCACCAAATCGAGAGCCGAGTCGAGATCCGTGGAGGCGAGGCCATTGCGGTGCTTTTCATCCGTTTAGTTTCTTCTCTTCTTTATGGCGCCAAAGCAAACTGCAAGGGTAACAATTCTCTTCTTGGACATGTGAAGTCTTCTTCCTTTTTGCATAGGAAACTCCCTCTTGCGAGTGAGCGGTGAGTGCGAGGTATTCCTTCGGTTGGACATGAATAATCCCCGTTGTTTTGTATTTAGAGTCCGGAATCGAAGTACAGACATAGGCATGGTCTGTGAAGCCTACCCAGACAAGTTGGTCTGGATCGGTGATTTTTTTATTATGCTTGTAGTGCAGGAGAAGACTCCGTGTCGTTTGCTTTTCGGTTTTCTACTCGGTAGATTGTAGCAAGGAGTCTTGGGGATTAACTCCAAGGTGAACCCAAAAATCTTGGCAGAAGCGAAGTTCTACTGTTTTGGTGGCCTGGGAGCCAGCCTTGTGCATAACCGGGTTATGTAATTTTGTTTGATCGATATTCGGGCTTCAAGGAAGCTTAACTCGTGCCAATGACTTGAATTGTTGTGGCGATGTGAGCAATGGGTTGAGTGGAATCGTACCCGCTCTATGTGGTTCGGTTTAAGAGGCCTACCGATGGCATAAAGGGAAAGTCTTAGGCTTCAGCTAAAAAAGACTAATAGATCACGTTATTGCCGTCATAGGGGCGGTGGTGGACCGAGTTCACCGAGAATGTGCCCTGAGTGCACGGGGTGTGTGGTCGTGTGTGCCTACGCCTGTGGTGTTGTGTAATTTCACTATCCTGTTTGGTTATTCTAATAATGTGCAAGGAAGGAGCACCGCCACAAAGATTAAGGGGCGGGGTCGTTATAATTTGGTAAGCTTTAGCTGACCGTTGCTTTTGTTTGGCACCGCTGCTGTGGAATCTTGATTGCAGGTGCTGCGGAGTCTAGTGAAAAATAGCGTGCTGAAGCCCTTGTTGCTGAGCCGGCCCTTGAAATACAATGCGAACGTTTACTTTTATACTCATGTGTGACAGAACTGCTTGACGATGTTTGGAAGACACTAAATTTTTAAAGTAAACTCTTGTAAGGCCATAAGGCCAAGTACTTTGTGTATTTGTTCGATCATTCCTACTTTGGGTTTTTAGTGGACATTCATGTTGTGGCTTGGGTTCTTTTGTTTGCAACATTTAAAATGCTTCCGCAAGAATGTGCTCTGTGTAGGACTTTTCTTATTGGAAGGATGGTTTCATTTAGTAACCCTTCGGTCTGTTTGTGGTATATGGCGTCGAGCCCCGGCCGGACCTACTGCTATATGCCATGTGATGGATAGGGGTGTTACAATTTGGTATCAGACTACCGATTTCGGTCTTGCTTATTGGAATTTTTGGGCGAATTCTTTTAAGGGGTGGTGATCACATGTATGTGCGTCATCGGTATAACATAAAAAGAACCCATGAATGTCTACTTAGGAATGAAAATACACATGTTTGAGGAATCTGTGTGTTCCTATAATTGCTTTTTGCAATTTTGTTTGGTCGCTTAATGGTGTTTTGAACGACTATAGGTAACCAGGAGTGGCGTTGGGCAGTCAGAACACCCGCTTTCTGAGTTACGTAGTGCACCCAGCAACGTGCCTGAGACCCCTCTTTCTGTTGAAACCATAAGAAGGATAGTTGAAGAGGTGTTCGTTGTGACTAATGCACACCATGGAAGGAATGTGCAACCCTTTGTCCCTGAGGTGGCTTCAACGCCGAGTGGTGTTATGGAACAAATGGCATTTAGAAGACCATCTGGTCAGTAGTTGAACATGCTTTTAGTGCAGGGTACACACTCACTTGAAGAATATTTACAGGCTTTTGTAATATTAAGACGCTACACAGACTTTGAGTTGGAGAACGAGCAGTCTATGGTCGATAGATTTTATAATGGTCTGTGTGGCGAGTTACAAGTTCTACTACTAAGACCAAAATTATTGGAATTACGAGCCTTGGTGGAGTCGGCTAGATCTTTGGAAGTAGATTTGGGAAGTCCCACCTAATGCCAGTGTGTAGGGTACCGAACCCTACAGGTCATAAAAAGACTGCATATCGTAGAACGCTGAAAAAGAGGACTAGAACATCTACTAGCAAAGCAACTTATGCTTGTTATACTTGTGGAAAGGAAGGACACCTTGCCCGATATTTTCGGGATGGTGCACAGAAAACGGAGGCAAAAATGCAAAACTCCTCAAAATCAGTGTTCTATAAGTGGTATAAGAAGGCTATGACTTCAGGTCTAGTCCCTTCTTCTGATGCACTTGGGGCGATTACAGGCCGAACCCCGGGCGCATGTTATAGCTGTGGGAAGCCGGGACACTTTGCCCAAGATTGTTGGAGCGGATGTCCGAAGTCCGAAAAGAAACCTGGATCAACCTACGAGGAGAAGGGAAAGGGGTTGGAGTCAACCGCATCACATTATGCCCAAACCCAGCCTAAAGTGTACAAGCTTGTCCAGCAGGAGGCAATGAAGCAGACTGACGTTGTGGCAGGTATGGTTTAGTTTATAACGATTTAGCTTTAAATACTTGTTGCCCTACGCGTGTTAGCTTATGACTGGTTATGTTAGGCTTTGTTTTGATTTTCGATTATCCGGCGAGAGACCCGTTCAATACGGGAGCTTCGCATTCCTTTTGTATGAAGGATTTGTATCGTGCATCAGAGTACCTTCTTCGATGGCAATTGACAAATTGGATGTGTTGTTGCCTAATGGGCGTTCAATGAGCGCGGATAGAGTTTGTTGCGTAAAGATACAGATTGGGAGTCAAGAGTTGGACGCACAAGCATCGCTACTGCCGATAGTGGAGTTCGACGTAATCTTTGGAATGGATTTGCTCTCGTAGCAGCGGTTATATATTGATTTCAACCGTAAGGAGGTCAAATTGGGAACTGATCATGAGACGAAATTTGCCGGCATGAAAGGGTCGAGCAAGACGTTGATGTCTGCTCTCTAGATGGTTAAGGTTGTTCGGAGTGGTGCCAAACCTGTGTTACGCTCTCTGTATCAGTTAGCACCTAAGGAGATGGCGGAACTAAAAATACAGCTTCAAGTGCTATTGGAGCAAGGTTATGCGCGTCAAAGTTCGTCACCTTGGAGCGCTCCGGTCCTCTTGGTTAAGAAGAAGGACGGAAGCGTATGCCTATGTATTGATTATCAGGAGTTGAATAAGCTAACGGAGAAGAATAAGTATCAAATCCCAAGGATTGATGATCTATTCGAACAGCTGGTGGGGTCGACTGTGTACACAAAGTTGAAACTAAAATCAAGATACTATTAGTTGCAGATAAAGGAAAGTTTCATCCCCAAGATGGTTTTCAGCACGCATTATGGGCATTATGCGTTCACCATCATGCCGTTTGGGCTGACTAATGCGCCATCCGTATTTATGGATTTGATGAACAGAACATTCAGAGAGTACCTGGACCACTTTGTGATAGTCTTTATCGACGATATAATGGTGTACTCGCAGTGAAAGGAGGACCATTTCAAGCATATGTATTTGGTGTTGGAGACGTTGAGGAGGAATCAAATATATGCCAAATTATCCAAATACGAGTTTTGGTTATCCTCAGTAGCTTTCCTTCGTCATATAGTCAGTAGAGAGGGAATTGTAGTGGATCCGGCTAAGATAGTTGTTATACGGGAGTGGACTGTGTTGTATACGGTAGCGAAAGTCCGGAGTTTTTTGGGGCTTGCCGGCTATTACAAGTGCTTCATAGAGAACTTCTCGCGGATAGCGTTACCCCTCAATACTTTGACAAGGAAAGGTCAGAAGTTTGTTTGGACTCCTGAGTGCGCGCGAGCTTTCAAAGAACTGAAAAGTCGGTTGACCACAACGCCTATTCTATGTTCGCCGATTGGGGCCGAAGGATTTGAGATTTACAGTGATGCTTCAGCAGTGGTTTGGGTTGTGTTCTACTACAGCATGGGAGAGTGATAGCTTATGGCTCGTGTCAACTGAAGGTACAAGAGAGGAATTATTTGGTCCATGACTTGGAGTTAGCGTCCGTGATATTTGCCCTGATCCTATGGAAGCATTACCTGTACGGTTTGAAGGTCGATATCTATACCGACCACAAGAGCCTGAAGTACTTGTTGGATCAAAAGGACCTAAACATTTGGCAGCGGAGGTGGATGGGATTCCTGGGTCACTACACCTTCAAGATACATTATGTGCCTGGGAAAGGCAATGCGGTTGCTGATGCGTTGAGTCACAGGGCTCCCGCGTAGGCTAACTGGTTTTTGATACATGATGAGCATTTAGTTAGTGATTTGGAGCATTGAAGATCTCTTGTGTTGACAAGCAGACTAGTGCCAAAGCACAATTGAACTGGATAGAGGTGCAGTATGACCTTGTTGATAGGATTCGACAAGCTCTGAATGGGGATAACAATATGAAGCCGATCATGGATGAGGCTTTTGATGGGTCAAATTCCCAATTTTATGTAAAGGATGGACTTTTATGGAGAGACTGACTCATGTGCGTCCCAAGTGCGGGTAAACTACGGGAGGAATTGATGTACGAGGCTCATCATACCAAGTACTTGATTCACCCGGAGAGCACAAAGATGTTTAGAGATATGAAAAGTTATTCTGGTGGCCAGGACTTAAAAGGATGTAGCACATTATGTGGAGAAGTGGCAAACATGCACCTTGGTGAAGACAAAATGCCAGAAGCCTGGAGGTTTCTTGAAGTCCTTACCTATCCCATAGTGGAAGTTCGATGATATTTCAATGGATTTCGTGCATGGGTTGCTAAGGTTGCAGAAGGGAATCGATGCCATCTAGGTGATCGTAGATAGATTGACGAACATGTCGCACTTCATTCCGATTAGGAAGGATGACTCAGTGGATAAACTGGCAAAAATCTATGTAGATACCATTGTTCGACTGCACGGTGTGCCCCGCAGCATTGTGAGTGACCGAGATGGGTGCTTCACATCCAATACTGGAGGTTGGTGCAACAAATGTTGGGAACCAAACTGATTTTCAGCACAGTCTTTCATCCACAGACCAATGGTCAGACCGAGAGGGTGAACAGGACGATGGAGGACATGCTTTGTATGTGTGTCTTGGATTTCGGAAAGCGGTGAGAAGATCACCTGTACATGGTGGAGTTTGTTAAACAATAACTACATAGCGAGTATTCAAATGGCGCCCTTTGAGGCCATTTACGATAGAAAATGTCGCACGCCGTTGTCTTGGTTGGAGACGTGTGAGTCGAAGCTATACAGATGACAAAAAGTGGAAGGCGCCACTTCGTTGGTACAAACAATATGAGAACGTTTGCTGATCGCTCAGGACAGGCAAGCCAAATACTATAATGCCAAGCATAAGAACATTGAGTTCGTTGTTGGCGACTTGGTATATTTGATGATTAAGCCGTTCAAGGGTGTTTCACGGGTATGACGCTTGAAGAAGCTGACCCGAGGTACCTTGGACCGTTTGAGATTCTAGAGCGAATTGGTGAAGCGGCTTATCGACTAAAGTTATCAGTCGAACTGAGTGGTCTACATGATGTATTCCATATATCGGAGTTGCGGAAGGCGGTGCAAGAGCCTTCGAAAGTGACTATGGTCGATCAGGTACCGGTTGATAATGTGTTGACGATGAATGTCAAACCCATTCGCATTGAGGACTTTGAAGTCAAGCAACTTCGTAACAAAGACATCAGGATGTTCAAAGTCCGATGTGACAACTGTAGTCATGAGGAGCTTTTGTGGGAGCGAGAGCAGACCATGCTTGAGGAGTATCCTGAGTTATTTCACTCAGGTACTGTTTAATTTTGTGTATCTCTTCCATTCTGTAATTTCGGGACAAAATTCTTTTAAGAGGGAGAGAATTGTAATGTCCTAAAACTCATTAAGGAATGGATAACATTCTAAGTCCAATTTGGTTAATGATTAGTTTCACACGGCCTGTGACAAAGGCGTGTCCAGGGCTGTGTCATGTCCGAGGTCGATGAAATACAGTCGACGATCCTCGGAGTCAAGCTAGCTCGGGCACATGGCCTATGACACGGGCGTGTCAAGGGACTTGTCCTTCTCTATGTTATGTCGGGCTGTGTCGAGTGAGTTACACGACCTGTGACATGGGCATGTCCAAAGGCAAAACTGGCACACGGCTTTTGACATAGGCGTGTCACATGGCTGTGTCCTGTTCGGGATGCGACGGTTTCAAAATCGATTGGAGCATATAGCCTTTGACACGGGCATGCCCATGTTTGACACGGGCATGTCCATGTTTGACATGGGCGTGTCCCAAGCCATGTCAGAGGCCGTGTCCTATTTTGTGTTTACTGGATTACGGTGAGTGTGGAACACGACCTATGACACGGGCGTGTCACAAGCTGTGTTTGGCCCAGTAAAGTTATTTTTAGGTGCCAATCATGGCCATTCATTTCCTTCAAATAGGTTCCAAGGGTCCAGATTGGTCCTTGATTTTATAAGGCTGGGAATAGGGGGTGAATCCATCATTTCTCTTAAGGCTTTCTCTTTCTAAAGTGTTAGAGAGATGGGAGAGCAAGGAAGAAGGAGAAGGAGAAATCCGGCCGCCGGTGGAGCTTCGGAGCCCCAAATCGCGAGCCGAGTACAGATCCGTGGAGGCGAGGCCATTGCGGTGCTTTTCATCCGTCAAGTTTCTTCTCTTCTTCATGGCGCCAAAGCGAATCGCATGGGTAACGATTCTCTTCTTGGACAGGTGAAGTCCTCTTCCTTTTTGTGTTGGAAACTCCCTCCCGCGAGTGAGCGGTGAGTTCGAGGTATTCCTTCAGTTGGACATGAAGAGACCCCATTGTTTTGCATATAGAGTCCGGAATCGAAGTACGGATATAAGCATGGTGTGTGTTGCCTACCCGGACAAGTTGGTCTAGATCGGTGATGTTTTCATTATGCCTGTAGTATTGGAGAAGACTCCGTGCTGTTTGCTTTATGGGTTTTCTACGCGGTAGATTGTAGCAGGGAGTCTTGGGGATTAACTTCATGGTGCACCCGAAAATCTGGGAAAAAGCGAAGTTCTGCCGTTTTGGTGGGCTGGGAGCCAGCCTTGTGCATAACTGGGTTATATACTTTTGTTTGATCGATATTCGGGCTTCGGGGAAGCTTATCTCGTGCCGATGACTCTAATTGTTGTGGCGATGTGAGCAACAGGTTGAGTGGAACCGTACCCGCTCTATGTGGTTCGATTTAAGAGGACTACCAATGGCATAGAGAGCAGGTCTTAGGCTTTTGCTGAAATAGACTATTAGCTCACGTAATTGCCGTCCTAGGGGCGGTGGTGGACCGAGTTCATCGAGAATGTGCCCTCAGTGCACGGGGTGTTTGGCCGTGTTTTCCTACGCCTGTGGTGTATTGTTATTTCACTATCATGTTTGGTTATACTAATAATATGCAGGGAAGGAGCACCGCCGCCCCGATTAAGGGTCGGGTTCGTTAAAATTTGGTTACCTTTAGCTGACTGTTGCTTTTATTTGACACCACTGCGGTGGAATGTTGATTGCAGGTGCTGCGGAGCCTAGTGGAAAATAGCGGGCTGAAGCCCTTATTGCTGAGCTGGCCCTTGAAGGCCAATGCGAACGTTTACTTTTATACTCATGTATGACCAGCCTGCGTGCCGATGTTTGGAAGATGCTTATTGTTTAAAGTAAACTCTTGTAAGGCCATAAGGACAAGTACTTTGTGTATTTGTACGCTCATTCCTACTTTGGGTTTTTAGTGGACATTCATGTTGTGGCTTGGGTTCTTTTGTTTGCAACATTTAAATGCTTCCGATAGAATGTGCTTTGTATAGGACGTGTGTTATTGGAAGGATGGTTTCATTCAGTAACCCTTCGGTCTGTTTGTGGTATATGGCGTCGGGCCCCGGCCGGACCTACTACTATATGCCATATGATGGATAAGGGTGTTACAGGCCGGCAGCTGGTGGAACCACTCTCTCGCCTTCTCCTTGAGATTGATGGCGAAGAGCTTGCACTTGAACCCATCTGACATCTATTGGATCGAGATGACCTCCTCGAACCATTGGATGTACTGGACTGGGTCGCTCTTCCCGGTATAGTAAAACATCTCGGGCTACCTAAACCCCTTGAGAACCGGGGCAGAAGAAACCAACTCGCTGAAGGGGTTGCCTCCCCCTGCTAAGCAAGCTGGCGGGTCTCGCACCCCCAGCTCGCGGAACCTGCAACCGCTCGCCGAGCCCAGAAGAGCACTCGCCCGGGAGCTCGTATCTTATCCCTTCCTTCACGAATTCCTTCCCAGATCTCCTGCCGTTGGCATCCTTGCCAAGGGACAGGACTACGAGCACAGGCGTTTCTGTAGTCGATCACTTGGCACTTGTGCCGAGTGCGAACCTGACGAGGCCGAGCACCTCCTTCTTTAATTCTTCGAACATCCCCACTGTGGCGAGAGTGGGAGGGGGTGGCGAGTCAGACTTGTCCGAGCCTTGCCCTGATCCTCCTATCATCGAGCCTGCTGAAGATTTTTTATGCTGACCACGCTCCATGCTCACCACACCAAAAAGTTGAAACCAAAAATTCGGTCTCTATGGATTTCACCCTTGGGAAAGGGGTGATCGCACACTTACTTCTCTCCTATTAGCAAAATAATAAAGGAAAAGAAATGGAACTGACCCAAGGGCTTGGCATGGAGGTCCCACAACACACCTAGAAGATCTTAGAGTGCTTCCCCTCCTTAGCCAAAAGCAGAGCTAACGATACCTCAAGAAGCGCGAGATGACCTGGACATAAGTAAGCATCCTTGCTGAGGTACCCCCTTGGGTCAATTTATAGATCTCTAGGAAAGGCCAGTAAATAGCCAAACCCCATCGTTCTTAAAATGACTTAAAATGCCCTGGGCTGGTTTGCTAACAGCCAAACTTCACTATTTTGAACAGCTATGGGTAGGCCAACAGGGAAAAATGGTAAAAAAAACATCACAGGTCACTGGGTGAATACGGGCCCACCTGGCCCTGCTCACCTGTCGCTTGCCGAGTAGCCTGAGGCGAGTGCGATCCCTCCAGCTCTACTCGCTCCTTGATAATTCAACCTCGCCCCTAGCGAGTCGGGGGACGCCAAACTCTTGACCCTCCAGCTTCGTTCGACAAACGACGAGCTTAGTTCGACGAATGGCAAGCTTAGTTCGACGAACAACGAGCTTAGTTCAACAACCTCAAACTTTTCAGTCTTGACGAAACGCCGAGCTACATTGACGAAAACACCAAGAATAGTTCGACAAATTCTGAGGTAAAAGGCGTTGAGCGTCTAGGTTGGCGAGTGCTCCTTGAAATACTCCACTCTCCCTAGGCGGCGAGTGCTCGATGGACCTGGCACTCACCGCCTCTTCCTGGCCCTTAGCGAGTGTGGGCCCGGCTTTCCCCACTCGCCCATAACTTGTCGAGCCTCCCAAGGCGAGTACCGTCCCACTCGCTGTGTTTGGCTCCGCCCGAACCTATTCGCCAAATACGGGGTTGTACATGGATAACCAAAACTTCTTTATAGATAACAATAACCTTTATTTCATCTATCAAATTAGGTCAGATATCATGTACAAACATTCATTTCCAATTTCCATAAAATTAAAATTCCAAAACAAAATCAGTCCTCATTATTGCATTTGCATGCAAGTTAAAATCATCATGCTACTTGCAAATAAACATAGTTTTCTATATTAACATGATATCAACATACAACTACTTATCTTTCAACATTCCCCAAACAATCTTAATTTCATACATTAGTCCCAAAATTATTCTAAGATTTAATCAAAAAAATAAATCAGCAATGAAATGGTTTACATGGTGTCATAAAATACTACCAAAAATGGACTTATTTCATGCAAATCTCTAAAACAGAAGTAAATATTTCCTATTTGCATGGAAGAGAGGTGTTGGGTATTGTATCCACTGTTGGGTACATTGGAAAATGTGTACCTGATTTGAAGAAGCCCAACCTAGCTCAATGATATACATCATGTTGTATTTGATGTGTGTTTTGAGTTGACATGTGCAGGTAAAGAATTGTTAAAGTTTACAGGAAAAAATTCTAAGTCCAAGTGTCGACACAAAGGAACATGTGTCGTCACATAGAAGAAAGTTGTCAACACAAACACTGAAAAGTGTGTCGACACAGAAGGTGTAAGTCGACACTACTCTGGGGAAAAAGTGTCGACACATAACATAGTCTACAACAACACTGGGAAAGTGTCGACACAGAAGAAGTAAGTCGACACAACACTGGAAATTGTGTCGACACAGAAGAAGTAAGTCGACACAACACTGGAAATTGTGTCGACACAGAAGAAAAACGTCGACCTCAACATTGGGAGAATGCGTCGACACTGAAGAGTATAGTCGATCTCAAGTTTGTCGACATCATCTGAATATGTCGACACAGAAGAAAATAGTCGACACCTGAAGGCTAAGTCAACACTTACTAAATTATGATTCTACAACAACTGTGTCGACACACAGGACTTGTGTCGACACACTGCAGAGTCAAAGACCAAGTTAGTTTCAGAAGAAGATGTGTCGACACAAAGGCAATTTAGTCGACATCACTGAAGGCAGTGTCGACACCAAAGTCAATTGTGTCGACACAAATAGACAGATGGTCTCGACACTTTCTGACAGACTGTTTCAACACTAAGGCACAGGACTTGTTTGAAGACTTGACAGCTGTGGGTTATCACCAGTTAACTGAAGTTGTCAGATTGTCAGAAAACGGTTAGAAACCGGATCAGCCGGTTACCATGAAGAATGTCTATAATAGACAGATTCAGAAGGAGAAGAAGAATGAACAACATATAGAACTGACCCTTTGAAATACATTGGATCAGAAAGTGGAGAAGGATTACATTCTACTCATTTCAAGAAAGTGCTAGGCACTTAAGAAGATCTTCTCCGGGAGATCTAAGAAGACTATCTAAGGGTAGATCTAAGAAGAGTTCTAATCAGAATTCAGAAGAATCATTCAAAGTTCTGGATAGAGAGAGATCAAGTCAGAATTTGAAGAAGAAGAAGGAATCCACCAGTGGATTCTCAAGAAGCTGTTGGAATCAACTCAGCTAAGTACATTTTCAAGAAGCTTTGAAGAAGGCTAAGAAACAGTTGATTGCATCAGCTGATAAGAATTGTCATTGCCTTTTCTCTCTCAACTTGGCAAGACAATTTAAACAATCTTTTCTATATTTCTGTAGGATCTGTTTATACAGATCTGAGTTGTAAGCTATTATAAAGGCTGAGTGTAGGAGTGTTGAACTCTGAGTGGTAGGGCTGATTGCCTGAGTGTAGGAGAAGGATATTCTCTGAGTTGTAGGCCTTGGGCAAGGCTGAGGTAGGCAGTTGTGCCTGAGTTGTAGGAACCAGTTGGGTTCTGAGTTGTAAGATCTATTGATCTGAGATAAGTGGAAGTTTGGCCGAATCTAGCATACAGCTAGATAGGTGAGGGGGAAAGTGGATGTACCCAGACCTGGGGAACCACTATAAAACATAGTGCAATCTGTGATTTTGTTTTCTGTGATTGCTGTTTTCATATTAGTTAATAAATTGAATTCTGTCTAGAAGTTTTAGAAAGAGAAGCAGAACCTATTCACCCCCCCCCCTCTAGGTGTTTAGGCTGCCTTGAAAGTTAAACTATCAAGTGGTATCAGAGGGAGGTTACTCAAAAAGGACTTAACAGTCTGAGGTAGATCTGATAGGCAGATCAAGAATCAAGAAGATGGGTTCTGGAGAGAATCATAAGGAGCTAGGGTCAATGAAATTACCCATATGCAAGAAGGAAATCTTTGGGATCTGGAAAGAAAGAGTCAGATTGTTTATGGAAGCATCTGACCAAGGATTTACATCACAGTACAGGAAGGCCCCTTCATACCAATGAAGATATCTGTTCTTGATGCAAATATCCAAACACCAAAGACTTATTCTGAAATGACCAAGGATGAAATCATCTTGGCAACCATGACAAAAGGCACAGAACATCATTGTCAGTGCCATAGATGATTCAACATTTCAGAATCTGATTCACTGCAAGACCTCCAAGGAGATGTGGGACACATTGATTGTCTACATGGAGGGATCAGAAGAGGTAAGGCTGGACAGAAAATCTATGCTAAATCAGGAGTATGAAAGTTTTAGACAAGGAAAATCTGATAGCATAACTGAGTGCTATAAGAAATTCTATAGAATTGTGAATGAGCTAATTTCCTATGGAAGAGTCTTCAGTACCTATGAACTGAATGACAAATCTTAAGATCCTTATCAAAGGATTGGGATACAAAGATCTGTGCCATAAGAGAAGTGGCAAAATTGGCAGAGATATCTCCTCCAACTCTGTTTGGAAAGTTGCTATCCTATGAAATGCAACTTATGGTAAGGAAGGAGGAGGAAAGAAACTCAAGAGGAGAGCATAGAGAAAAGACTGTGGCATTTAATGCTGAAGCCACCAGAAAGAATAGGAGGAAATCACCATCTCCTCCTAAGGAAGTTGAAGAAGGTAGTTCTGAAAATTCAGATAAGGGTTCAGTCAGCAGTGATTCAGATGCAGACTTTGCTGCATTCACTAGGCAATTTCAAAGGTTCTTGAAAAAGAAGCAATGGAAGTCTAGGCCTTCATCATCACAGCAAGTAGATGACTATTATCAGAAAAGAAGGTCATCTAGGAAAGAGAAAAGCAGGTCAAAGCCCAGCAAGCCACTACTTCAAAGATTGTCTGCTATTGTTGCAATAGGCCTGGACATGTAGTGGCTGAGTGTCCTGACAAAAGGAAGGAATCTTCAGAAAAGAAGAAGACTTATCAGAAAGGCAAGAAGGAGAAATCCTTTGTAGCAAAGAAAGATAAAAGTCTGTCAGACCAGTCAACTTCAGAATCAGGATCTGAAGCTGAAGCATATATTGGATTATATGCTGCATCTGAGGAAGAGGAGTTTATGCAGTTGCTAGACTCCATCAATGAACATCAATGCATGGGGTTGATGACTAGATCAGAAGAGGACCTATGCCAGAATCAGTCTGGTCCTAATGAGGTAAACTGTCCTTCCAGTACATATGTTTGTAGTACAAGTGAAGAATCAGCTACATCTGCATCAAGTGATGAAGATGCATCAGAATCTGAAGGAGATGTCTATCAATTGATAGACAAGTATGGGGACTTGTTGCAGGCCCTTAAGAAAAGCAAGAACCTGGTTAAATCACAGGCTCAGGAAATTGCTGATCTAAGGGTTGCAACAACTGAGTTAGAAAAAGTCCTTGATCAAAAGTTAGCTGAAATTGCCAAGCTGAAGAATATAACTATTATTCAGATGGGCACAATTAATTATACTAATGATCAAGTGAAGAGTCTGGAGGACAGACTGAGAATTGAAAGGGATTTAGTGGCTAGTTACTCTAAGCCAAAATCTGTCTTACCCTTGATAGATGAATTTGTCACTCAGAGGGTAAGGCTGGATTAGGATTTAAGGGTAACTCCAGGGCTGGCAGATTCAAGAGGAAAGGCAAAGCCCCTATTCAGCCACTAAACCTTTCAGTCCCCATAAGGTTTGGTAAGGAGAAAGTGCCTTCTAACATATATGATCATGAAGACATTCAGGATCATATCAAGACAAATGTTCTGAAGAACAAGGGTGTTAAGGCAAGCAGGCCTACCTATGGTCATAAGCCCTATGGTTTTAAGAAACCAGTAGGAGAAGCTGCAACAGCACCAGCAATGAACAGAAATGCTTCTGACAAGGATGTATCTAGATCTAGATACAATAAGTTTGAATGTTGGTGCTGTGGCAAGAGGGGTCATTTTGCATTGGACTGCTGGTATAACACAAGTGTTATAAAGAATAAGAGTCTACCTGTTAGAAGAGGTTATGATAACTTTATTAAGGCTAACCTGAACCAAGGACCCAAGACTTACTTGGGTTCTAAGGGTAAGTAATTCTGTATTGCAGGTGAATCCAAGTTACCATGCCCCTATATGGTACTTGGATAGTGGTGTTCCAGGCACATGACTGGAACAAAGGGGCTGCTGAAGGAGTATTCATCTGTCAAAGATGGACATAAAGTGATCTTTGGTGGATCTAAAAAGGAGTCATCAAAGGATTTGGTAACATCTCTTCAAACCTAATTACTATCACCCAAGTGGCCTATGTAAAAGTTTGAAACATAATCTAATAAGCATAAGCCAGCTGAGTGATCTAGGATATGACATTTCATTTGGTAAGGATGGATGTCATATCAAAAGGTCAAGTGATCAAGAGATCATATTGACTGGGTATAGGAAGAGAAATGTGTATTGCCTTAATTTTGAATGTGAGAATGAGGCATCCCCCATTTGTCTTGTAGCTGATGACAATGCTTCTCATTGTGTTAAGTGGCACAAGAGATTGGCTCATCTAAACTACAAGACAATTGGCCAACTCTTTAGTAAAGAACTAGTGAGGAATGGGCCTCAAGTTAAGTGTATAAAGGAAGGGGTATGCTCAGCTTGTCAAAAGGGCAAGCAGACAAAAACCTCATTTCAAAGCCTTGAAAACAAGGATTCTGTGAGGTGCTTATACCTCTTGCATATGGATCTTTTTGGTCCTATGCCAGTTCACAGTCTAGGTAGGAAGGTCTACACACTAGTGGTTGTAGATGACTATTCTAGATTTACATGGGTGTTCTTTCTGAGACAAAAATCTGAAACCCCAAGTGTATTATTTAAGTTTGTAAAGCAAATTCAGAATGAACTGAACAGTACAGTGGTCAAAATCAGAAGTGACCATGGTACTGAGTTTCAATCTGAAAGCATGACAAACTTGTGTATAGACTTTGGGATTTTCCAAGAGTTCTCCTCACCTAGAACACCTCAGCAAAATGGAATTGCTGAAAGAAAGAATAGATCATTAATTGAAGCTGGTAGAACTCTATTGAGTGACACCTCTCTCCCAGAATATTTTTGGGCTGAGGCAGTTAACACTGCTTGTCATGTCATCAATAGGGCTTCTATCACCAAAAGCCACAGGAAGACTCCCTATGAGATTGTGAAAGGCAGAAAACCAAATCTATCCTATTTTAGGATCTTGGCTGCAAGTGCTATATACTTAACAATGGTAAGTCTTATTTGACTAAGTTTGCTGCCAAATCCCAGGATGGGATATTTGTGGGTACAGCACAAATAGTAAGGCCTATAGAGTCTTCAACTTAACTACTCAAGTTGTTGAAGAATCTGTGCATATTGTATTTGATGAAACAAGATTAATCAATTGTGAATTGTCTTGTAGATCAAATGACTCAACAGGTATAAGCAAGAAGATGGACAAGCTCTCCATTGCTGAAGCTTCAAAGGAAGAGGGAGCATTGGAAAATGAAGGCTGCTGTCCAGGGGAGTACAAGAGATAATGGAAGCTGATGAAACCAAGAGGAACAGCAGAATGAAGAAGCTGGAGATGCTCAACCTGAAGGGAATCTGCCTCCAGCTATAAGATATCTAAGAGATCATCCTACTGATCAGATAATTGGTGATCCAAGACAAGGAGTGCAAACTAGAAGCAGAAATCAAAGCACAGTTTTGCATTCTAGTTTCTTGTCTCAAATGGAACCTAAGAAGTTTGAAGAAGCTATCCAAGACCAGCACTGGATTGATGCTATGCAAGAGGAGCTGAATCAGTTCAGAAGGTGCAAGGTCTGGGAGCTTGTTCCTAAACCAAGAGGCCACAACATAATTGGGACTAAGTGGATCTATAGGAACAAGCTAGATGAAAGTGGAATAATAATAAAGAATAAAGCAAGATTGGTTGCAAAAGGATACAGGCAGGAAGAAGGGATTGACTTTGATCAAACCTTTGCTCCAGTAGCAAGGCTGGAGGCAATCAGAATGTTCCTTGCCTATGCAGCCTACCAAGACTTCAAAGTATATCAGATGGATGTAAAGTCAGCATTTTGAATGGTGATCTTAAAGAAGAAGTATATGTAGAGCAGCCATCAGGTTTTGTAGATCCTCTTAAACCTGATTCTGTGTATAAGCTTAGGAAAGCTTTGTATGGGTTAAAACAAGCTCCAAGGGCTTGGTATGAAACCCTGTCTACCTCCTCATTGAGAATAAATTCTCAAGAGGAAAGATAGACAAAACTCTATTCCTTAGGGA
This sequence comes from Platanthera zijinensis, assembly GCA_039513925.1. NCBI lineage: Eukaryota > Viridiplantae > Streptophyta > Magnoliopsida > Asparagales > Orchidaceae > Platanthera > Platanthera zijinensis. The sequence goes on along the minus strand of CM077091.1, from coordinate 30,956,864 downwards.
ATCCAAAGGAAAGATCATCTTAGTCCAGATCTATGTTGATGACATAATCTTTGGATCTACTGAAAACAACCTTTGTAAAAAGTTTGCCAAACTTATGCAAGGGAAGTTTGAGATGAGCAGTATGGGAGAACTTAAGTTCTTCTGGGACTCCAAGTAAGACAGACTGATGATGGATTGTCCATATCCCAGTCTAAGTTCACCAAGGAATTAATTAAAAAATATGGTATGAGAGTCATCCTCCATGAGAACTCCTATGGGCACAAGTATGCCAATATGCAAAGATGAGGCAGGTAAACCTGTTGATGAATCATTGTATAGAGGAATAGTTGGGTCACTACTATATCTCACTGCTAGTAGACCTGACATTATGTATGCAACATGTGTCTGTGCTAGGTACCAAGCCTGCCCTAAAGAATCTCATTATACTGCAGTAAAAAGGATTCTGAGATATCTAAAGGGCACTCCTACTCTAGGTCTTTGGTACCCTAGGAATAGAGATTTTCAACTAACAGGCTATTCAGATGCAGATTTTGCAGGATGTAGAGAGGATAGAAAGAGTACTACAGGTACTTGTCAATTCCTGGAGGAAGACTAATATCTTGGAGTAGTAAAAAACAGACTAGTGTGGCAATTTCCACAGCTGAGTCAGAGTATATTGCTGCAGGAAGCTGCTGTGCACAGCTATTATGGATGCAGCATCAGCTTAAAGATTATGGTTCAGGTAAGTAGAACACCCCTTTTATGTGATTCTAAGAGTGCTATTTCTATTGCTAATAATCCAGTTCTCATAGTAGAACTAAGCATATAGAAATAAATATCATTTTCTTAGAGAACATGTAGAAAAAGGTGACATCTCATTGGAATTTGTAAAAACAGATTATCAAATAGCAGATGTATTTACTAAGCCTTTAGATGAAACCAAATTCAATAAATTCAAAATTGAATTAGGTATGTTAACCATTGATTAATGTATTAAACAAAATCATTAACAATGCTATTGAAATGGTTTATAAGTAAGTAAAAGTAGTAACAACATAATCAAGTGTTAAAAAGGACACATTGAAGTTACAGAAATTGGCTAAGTAGAATGTGTCAACATTCAGTAATAATGTGTCGACTCAGAGAAATTATGTCGACAAGTCAGAAATATTGTGTCGACACAGAGAATATGTGTCGACACTTAAGAGTTTTATTGTCGACTTAACCAGGAATGTAATGTCGACTCAACCAGAATTATGGTGTCGACACTTACAAAATAGGTGTCGACACTTGTCCTTAGTGTCGACACAGAATTTCTGTCTTTCTACTATGTATCCAAGGTGTCGACATAACCACATATTGGTGTCGACACATAGTAGGCTGAAGAAATGTCGAGTTAATAGAAGCTTGTGTCGACACATTCCGTCTGTGTCGACACATTTAGACTGTTTTTGGCGCCTTTTGAACTTTTCAACAGAAGCTATAAATAGTCAAAAGCTCTTATTGTCGACACGCTTTCAAGGTTTTCGAGACTCAAACCCTGTGTCGACAATCTTTCTTTCTCTCCTCTCTCAAGCCTTCTCGACGACTCGATGGCGCCAAGGATTGAAGACAATGTTAATGAAGGGTATGAGTTGGTGCGCCAGGCTTTGCAGAGGCGCCGCCTGATGTTCAAGGAGTTATCACCCTTCTCTCCGCATCAGGGTTAGAATTTCTTGTCTCAGAACCATCCAAGATCTGGAAGAAGGAGGTGCACGAGTTCTTTATCTCAGCATCAGTCCATTCTACTGAACTCAAGATCAAGTCCATTGTTCACGGGACTAAGATTAAGATTACCCAAAGAGGTTTGAGAAAAGTTTTTGCAATTACATGTAGTTGAAAATGAAGAAGAGGTTCCTAGTTCTAAGACAAGGGAAGCCCTTCAATGGTGTGGTTTGGATTCAAACATGAAGATTGGAGCTGCATTCAATAGGAAGGGTATGAATCAGCAAGGAAAGTTCTTGTCTGAAATAGTTGGGAAAGTAATTCTCTGCAAGACAGGTGGACATGATAGGATTTCTGCCTATATGTTCACCTTATGACCAGGATTGCCTTTACAATTCCTACTGATTGGTCAGTAATCCTATTTGACAAGATTAAAGAAGGGATCAAGAAGCCTAACATGGCTAGGATCATAAGTCTATATCTCAATGGAGCAATTCCTGAAGTGATGCAGCAACTACCAGGATCTAAAATCAATCATATGAGAAGGATGGACATGAGACTATTCTCCAGGGAAAGGGTGCCGTCTAAGGATGTGCCTGAAGAGAGCAGGCCAGACACCCCTGTGAAATCCCCTTCTCCAGCTCACGAGACTGAGCAACAACAAGAGGACCCACTTAGGATACAGAGTGTAGAACAACCTGCCTCCACTATAGTTCATCAAGTAGATACATCTGCACAGATGCAGGGGGAGCCAGTTCAATCTCCTGCTCAAAATGTATCTACCCTGCTCAGGTACAAGTGGTACAGGTGTAGGGGGAGCAAATGTATTTTACTATAAAATACTTTCTAAAAGTTTTTTTCTCTGCACAGGTTCAGGGGGAGCATGTGTCTTCTCCTACTCCAGATATGCTGCTGCCTGAGAATGTGCACAAGGATGCACCTAATGACTTATCTTCAGGTGCTCCAGTTCAAAAAGAATACACTCTGGATGAGTTATTCCTACTGATGACATAGCTACTGATAGAATAGAAGAGGACCAAGATGTTGAGCAGCCTCTTGACATAGAGCTAGAACAAGGAGTGGAGAAAGTTCAAGAGATTGAAAAAGTACACGAAATAGAGGAGGAGCAAAGAATTGAGGGGAGCCAGTACATGTTGAAACTGAGCAACATGGCACTGAAGCAGATAGAGTTCACATTGAGAGTACTTCTGACTCTGAAAGAAGAAGCCAGGTTGGCTAAGAAAAGAAAACTGGTTGTATTTAAAAGAAGAAGCAAGACTTATAGCAGGCTTTACAGACAACACCTCCACCACCACCTCTGAAGTTGATTATAACAAGTTCTTGGTGGATTTACAGGTGAAATTGGATGACCACAGAGTGGCCATTGAGAAATATGTTGATGAAAGCAACAAAACTCTGCAGTTTGACTTAGCCCAAGATATCAAATCTATCCAATTTCAAGTCAACTTGAATAAAACTGAAATGACAGATTGCTTCCACAAGGGTGGCAATGCTGTAGTTTATCTGGCTAAACAACAGCAGGCTATCTCTACAAAGGTGGATGATATTGCCTTGAAGCAAGGTTATGTTCTGGAAAATCAAATAAGAATGAATGACAATTTAACTGAATCTCATAATGAGATCATCAAGAGGTGAAGAAGATTGTTCCAGGGATGCCTGCAAATAGAGCCAAAGAAATGGAAGAATTTGATAAGAATTTTCAGCTGCTATGCATCTGTTAAGACTGCCATCACAACCTCTCAACAGGAAATATCTGAAAAGCTTCAAAAGTTAAGACCATTTTTCAAGGAGGGAGTGAATTATTTGGATGGCCAAATTCGATTCCAGAAAGAAGATCTTAGAGATCATGTATCAAGAGAAGCCATAAAGGGGGAGAGGATGCTAATTCATGCAGGCTCTGAGCATGCCAAATGGGTGACCAATAGTATAAGAGCCACATTGGGATATCCACCATTGTGTGATGATAACATGGTGCTGAGTCAGGTCTACAAACAGGACTACTTGAAGGTGACCAACCTGAGGTTGCCCAAGTCATATACCCCCTCCAGATTTTGATATATTGGATCAGCAAGTGCAATATATGTATAGTCCTTCAAAGGAGTTGTAAATGTTATCTTTGGAAAGGTTGATAGCCTGAGGTAAATTTGCAAGAACAGCAAGATGCTCTACTGTCAAAGAAAGATTAGAGAGCAGGCTGAGCTGAAGCCAGATTTTGAGCAGTGGAGTCCTACTTCCAGAAATATAATACTCACTGCATGGAAAGCTGTCAAAGATCAAGTTCATGAAAGGGGCAAGTGTACAATGAGCAGGAATGGCAGAAGTATGAGGCAAGACAAGAAGCCATTGTACAATTCAGAAGGAAAGCTAAGCTGGGAAGACTTCCACTGATGCTATGGAGCCAAGCAAATACTTCCCAAAGCCTTTTCACTATTTGAAAGGCAAAGGCTCAAGGAAGAAGCTAAGAAGAAAGCTGATCTTAAAGGAAAAAAGATGGCTGAAGAATCAGAAGCTCCTGTGACAGCTAAAATTAAATCTGGCCAAGGGATTGTTATTAGAGAGCCTAATCAATCCTGATAATGTTTAGTTCTTTCATAATGTTTTGTAATGATGTAATGTGATCAGTCAAAGAAAAACCATGTAATCAAACATTACCCAGTAATAAACAAAATATTGTTAAATCTGTGATAGATTGTTTTATCCATGATGTTCTTATTATTTTGTTTATAATTAAGTATCCCTGTGTATTGTCATATATCATCATTTTATACTATTTCTAAATGGTGTATATCATTGGCTATAAGGGTTATGACTTTCCAAATAGGGGGAGATTGTTGGGTACATTGGAAAATGTGTACCTGATTTGAAGAAGCCCAACCTAGCTCAATGATATACATCATGTTGTATTTGATTGTTTTGAGTTGACATGTGCAGGTAAAGAATTGTTAAAGTTTTACAGGAAAAAATTCTAAGTCCAAGTGTCGACACAAAGGAACATGTGTCGTCACATAGAAGAAAGTTGTCGACACAACACTGGGAAAGTGTGTCGACACAGAAGGTGTAAGTCGACACTACTCTGGGAAAAAGTGTCGACACATAACATAGTCTACAACAACACTGGGAAATTGTGTCGACACAGAAGAAGTAAGTCGACACAACACTGGGAAATTGTGTCGACACAGAAGAAGTAAGTCGACACAACACTGGGAAATTGTGTCGACACAGAAGAAAAACGTCGACCTCAACATTGGGAGAATGCGTCGACACTGAAGAGTATAGTCGATCTCAAGTTTGTCGACATCATCTGAAATAGTCGACACAGAAGAAAAATAGTCGACACCTGAAGGCTAAGTCAACACTTACTAAAGTTATGATTCTACAACAACTGTGTCGACACACAGGACTTGTGTCGAACACTGCAGAGTCAAAGACCAAGTTAGTTTCAGAAGAAGATGTGTCGACACAAAGGCAATTTAGTCGACATCACTGAAGGCAGTGTCGACACCAAAGTCAATTGTGTCGACACAAATAGACAGATGGTCTCGACACTTCTGACAGACTGTTTCAACACTAAGGCACAGGACTTGTTTGAAGACTTGACAGCTGTGGGTTATCACCAGTTAACTGAAGTTGTCAGACTTGTCAGAAAACGGTTAGAAACCGGATCAGCCGGTTACCATGAAGAATGTCTATAAATAGACAGATTCAGAAGGAGAAGAAGAATGAACAACATATAGAACTGACCCTTTGAAATACATTGGATCAGAAAGTGGAGAAGGATACATTCTACTCATTTCAAGAAAGTGCTAGGCACTTAAGAAGATCTTCTCCGGGAGAAGAAGACTATCTAAGGGTAGATCTAAGAAGAGTTCTAATCAGAATTCAGAAGAATCATTCAAAGTTCTGGATAGAGAGAGATCAAGTCAGAATTTGAAGAAGAAGAAGGAATCCACTAGTGGATTCTCAAGAAGCTGTTTGGAATCAACTCAGCTAAGTACATTTTCAAGAAGCTTTGAAGAAGGCTAAGAAACAGTTGATTGCATCAGCTGATTAAGAATTGTCATTGCCTTTTCTCTCTCAACTTGGCAAGACAATTTAAACAATCTTTTCTATATTTCTGTAGGATCTGTTTATATAGATCTGAGTTGTAAGCCTATGTTATAAAGGCTGAGTGTAGGAGTGTTGAACTCTGAGTGGTAGGGCTGATTGCCTGAGTGTAGGAGAAGGATATTCTCTGAGTTGTAGGCCTTGGGGCAAGGCTGAGGTAGGGCAGTTGTGCCTGAGTTGTAGGAACCAGTTGGGTTCTGAGTTGTAAGATCTATGATCTGAGATAAGTGGAAGTTTGGCCGAATCTAGCATACAGCTAGATAGGTGAAGGGGGAAAGTGGATGTACCCAGACCTGGGGAACCACTATAAAACATAGTGCAATCTGTGATGTTTTGTTTTCTGTGATTGCTGTGTTTTCATATTAGTTAATAAATTGAATTCTGTCTAGAAGTTTTAGAAAGAGAAGCAGAACCTATTCACCCCCCCCCCTCTAGGTGTTTGGCTGCCTTGAAAGTTAAACTATCATCCACATAACCTAGATTTGTGAAAGTCACCCTTAAACTAAAAGAATTAAATTGTATTGATGCCATCTTAGTTGAGTGCCTGCATGTCATTATTGCTAAGTGTAGAAAAATGTCAGTTTACAGTGAGTCTCCAAACACAGGACAATGCAATGTAATCCCTCATTGTCTGATCCATGTGTTAGCTCATGTGTAACCTCTCTTGGGGATGCACTTCATTTTCAAGTACTAAGAATGGAAGAAAGGAAGGTGCTTATCTTTGAAGAAAGAAGGAAAGAAATTTTTCTAAAAATTCCTAAGTACATTCAAAAAGAGGAAGTGTTTTCAAAAAGTCTAAGTTAATTTTTAGAGAAAGAAGAACAGTTCTCGAAAACTTAATGACTTCTCTAAAACTCTCAAAAACTTCTAAGTTCTATTTTCGAAAAATGCCCTGAAGATGATTTCGAATAACCAATTTCATCTTTCGAAAAAGGAATTCTGTTTTCAAATAATCAAATACATTTTTTGAGAGAGACAAGATGTTTTCGAAAAGCCAAATCTTCTTTCGAAAAATCTGTATTCAGCTCAAAGAAATTCTGCGTAAAGCCTTCTCGAAAAAGGCCATGCCGTTTTTCGAAAAGACAATGAAAGACAACTTAGGCAATTGATAATACTTTGATACCAATGAAAGTTAGGGGATAGATCTGATTTACTCTAGAGGGGGGGGGATAGAGTAAATTTAAATTTTTGCTATTTTAAAATATATCAGTAAAATTAGTGATAGTATAGTTATAGAAAATGAAAGAGGAACTGAGCTAAACTACACAACCAAACACAGCAAACAGAGAAGAATGAACACACAGACAACACAATAATTTATAGTGGTTCCCCAAATGGATACATCCACTCTTCTACCCCACTCGGTAGGAATCCACTAAAAGTTTTTTGATCAGGTGACTGCCACCACATTTTTTGCTCAGTTGCCTTATCACCACAAGATCTATTGCAAGGAGATCTCACAACAACCCTTTAGGCTTATGATAGGTGCCCAAAAACTAACGCAAGAACTTTTGAAGGGAGTTAATAAACCATTTTGACAGTAAGGCAAGAGGTGATGTTGTTCTCTTTCTCAAAA